>CM057339.1:617734548-618474555 GCA_030015575.1 Agapanthus africanus
TTCAAATTAACAAGATAGTGATGGGTAGAACTTGGCATGTGACTTATGACATTTTGACCTAACGCCAAGGTTATAAGAGCATGGGGCAAAAACTTTATCGGGAGTTTCTAAAGAAACTGAAACTTGCCAAATATGCGCATACCATCTGGAGTATGAGTAACGTGGATGCATTCCATCACGTTATCATGCGATGAGAGTTGGATCCCGATTCCCACTGATGAGTTGGTTTACTCTTCGGGTGATCCCGATTGATTCTTCTTTAGGTTTGGAGGAGAATTTGACAGGACAGTGGGAGGTTTCCGGATTAGATAAAGTGATGACCATTCTGATCTAGGTTAGAGTGCACGCAGAGTGTTTCTTTTCTCTCTCTCTTTGGCAGCGACCTTTGACCGACCCTAGACTATGACTCAGTGACCAGGTTGACCGAACCTTCTTAAAATACTGGCTTTTGGATTGTCTTGTTGCATAAGTCATTGTCACTCCTTCTTTTACCCTTTGAATTTCTCAGAACACCCGTATTACTACGGATATCCACTTCCATTGGATAGATCCATCGTATGGTTATATACGAACTCGAAGGGACTTCTTCGAGGATGGATCCAGGTTCAGGAGAAATAGAATTGGTTTATTCTGTTGTCTTTTATTATCACCTTCTCTCAGGTTGCGAGAGCTCCTTGGTTTAGGAGAGTACACCTATTACGCTTATTGGATAGTCTTATTCCAAACCATAGGCTGGTGCCGAAATGTAGGGAATGAAGAAAACCAATTAGCCTAAGTAGGGTGTGCAGAAGGTAATATGTAAAGACAAAATAAAGAGATTAGAAAGAGGGCAAAGTAAATTGCGACTGATATCATTCACGACCAAAACCGCGTACTTCATCGCCACTCCTATTTCACTTTAAAAGAATAAGGTATTATTCAGTTGTCTTTTATCATCACCTTCTCTCAGTTGCGAGTACTCCTTGGTTTAGGAGGGTACACCTATTATGCTTACTGGATAGTCTTCTTCCAAACCATAGGCTGGTGCCGAACGGTAGGGAAGGAAGAAAACCATTTAGCCTAACGATGGTGTACAGAAGGTAACGACTAATGACAAATAAAGGGATTTGGAGATATGGCAATAAAATATACGGTTGAAGTCATGAATTGGATTATGGAAGAGGAATTGCTATGAATACCAGGATACCCCTACGAAACATTTTCATGTTTCAGTGCATCGTTAAAGAAAAACTGTTTTCCCGATTAGACACTTACTCCAAGGGTATGTATTTACCAGGTTTCATTCTCATATCTGTATGGATTTACAGATGATGAGTGGGAGTAAGATATTGGGAATTAGGTGATCATCCTCATTATATCGGAATTCGTTGTAATTGGTGATATTTGAGGAAATCGCCAGGGTACAGTTTTCAACCTACGACGCACAGGTTTTGAGTTGTTTAACTCAGCGGACTTATACAGAGTATTGTATGTTGTCCAAGTGTCCATCAGGACAAAGGGGTAGGTCCTCGTACTATGTTCTGTTTACTTATAATTTCTCTAATGTTTAGACAAGTGTTTCGTAGAAATACAAGGTCTAAGTTTTGAGAAGTTGTGGGTATAAGAATAAAGTAGAGAACCAGGTGTCACAAGTATCGGGATTCTTCAAAGAGATCGAAGATGTAGATTCTTGTGATTGGTATTCAGATGATAGTGATGGTTTTGAGAAACGAGTTTTCTTTTTCAGGTTGCTCATAATTGGATGGATTCCTAAGTTGAGTAATGCTGATTAGCTTCTTTCCATTAAGTTGATATGCACTGGAGACAGCTGCATGGATTGAATATGGTTCCAGTTAAATAAGTGCCAAAGTTTCTATATTGGATATAGAATAGTTCGTACCTTAAAAGATATTAAGGTACGGGGAGTTGTCCAGTTTATGCTTAAAACCAGACTCTGGATAACTCAGGGCACGTTTCTGTAATGGCTGTTTGTGGGTTGACCCTGGCTATGACGAGGGTTGATATTCTACCATTTGGAAGATCAATAGTGATATTGTTCTTGACTTGCCACAGTTTTAGTAAAAATGGATCTTTTTCAGAAAACAGTAGTGGGAGTATGGTAGAACTGGAAGTGATTCCAGAACCGCGAACGATTACGGAAAATTTAAAAGGACCTATATATTCAATCAGGTTTGACATTCCAATAGCCACTCCGCAGATATGGTGGGTAACCTCAGACACCCGAGAGGTACTCCGGTAGCCTCAAGGACGGTGACAGGGAGGTTCTTATCTACCCAGACTTGACACTACTGTTGTTCCATGTTATGAGACCCGGTAGGAGGGTTGTCGTAGTCAGTGGGAGCAACGGAAGCATGGTGGGCAAGTAGCCTATGTCTATTTATAGACTAGAGCAGTTATAGTGGAGATAGATCATCTAATTTTGATATGACAGTCATGGTTTTGACTTCAATCAGAATAAAGGATGGATCTGTTAAGAAGGTAGTAGGGTGTGATGTCATGGTATCTGGATGACATACACAGAGTAGGAAGTAAAATTCCTATACTACGATCGGTTGTACTGTGGTCGTCACACAGTTGTTTCTCCAGACAGGATATGGATATAATATTTGACATTCTGGTCTCTAGATCTATGGTTTTAGATCTGGATTTGGGTAGTTTCCCAATGTGGGTACTTTGACAGATATTCTAATGGTTTTTAGAATAGTTGACTCCTAGCATGGTGGTGTACCTGCAGGTGATGGAGTCACCCTCTCTAAAGGTGTCGTACAGACTAAAGGGGAGAGAGATGTGCATGATTGGCAGATCACTTGCTTAGGCAATTGAGTCAATCAGGAGATGTCAAGTACCACACCAGATGTTGTTTTTGCACTAGATGCAATAAGTTTGTATTAATCCAATCCTGGAGAAACATAAGGAAGCAGTTTTAGAACATAAGTACATGTTCTACGGATTTGATGACGGCAGCCTCCTTCGGGAGACGGTTATCATTCCAAGCTTCAAAGGTGACATGGTTGACAGAGTGATTGTCAGAGTTATAGTTTTCCCTCTGACGAAGAAGGACAGTATTGTGGACAGGTAGTCCAAGAGGATACTGTGGGTGGCATGGTGCCAGATACTTATTAGGTTCAGTGATCGATACAGTTTAAGAAGTTTGGATTTGGAGTTCATTTATGAACAAGGTCCCATCAGATATCCAGACATATTCTAAGACAGGTATTACTCAATTCGGGAGATGGCTTTCTCCGCGAACTTGAGATTTAGAGAGATATAGAAAGAAACTTTTAGGCGGATCCACTCACTAAGGCTATTTCTCGAACACAATAGTTTTACAAACGGGCTTTGTGATACTGATTAGTAGAGGAGTTGGATGTTCGGTTTCACACGGGCTGTGAGTAGTCGACATCGCAATAATTAGCCTTGAGTGCAAGTGGGAGATTGTTGGAGATAGTGCCCTCATAGTCAATTATTGGATCACAGGTACGTGATTGCAATGATTGCGGAGGACCTATACCGGTAGGACAGTCTTACTCGAGATGATAGTACGCTATCTGGTTTGCCTTTATCAGTCGTGTACATGATCAGGTGACTGATTACATGTTACACTTTGATAGAGCCCTTAGGATCTTGCTTTACCACCAACAGTATGATTGCGATCATATACGTGAGAGTTGGGTGGTTTATATGCATATCCTTAATTGTGGTCCCTAGTCGTGGGAGTTTCGAGACAGGGCATCGATACTCCGGAGTAGACTAGTGTGTACAGTCGAGACCCCGACGAGGGGCGGTGGCCAGTCTCACAAGCCACTGGTGTCAGTTGGATCACCTAAGATGTATACAGGTGCTCATTGGGTTATGAGTACACCGGACAGGACTCGCCGGGAATCTGCTAGTTAGTATTATATCTACCGTCAGATAGCAGTTCCCTGGTGACATGTGTACAGGTTAGTTCATCGACCTGAGGTCGTCATTTGTCACGTGTGAGTTCCCACTGTGCTTTGATTTCTACCCTACCACGGCTCAAAGGAGTCGTGCAAACAGGTAGTTTTTGGGTACAGTCCCGAGCCATATGGAGGCACGTGAGCGGATCGGCAGGGGATTCGTCTCTCCCGGTATTGGAGGCGAGGTCGTGCTGTGTCTAGGAGAGCCATTACACAAAGTCTATGGCCATGGCAGGAGATTTACTGGTAGGTACTCCAGTAGTATCTCAGGGTGTGATTGGGCTTCACTCCGACACGACTTATACTGCTATTGGGGGTCTGACGTTACTAGCCCCCTAGGCAGATATGCGATACTCATAGACGAACGGACCGGACTGTATATACATTGTCACTGTTAGGCTCAGTAGGGTTTTCCGGATGAGTGCGCTCATCGGCATCCCTTGAGGTCAGTCCATGGGCAGCCGTTACGCATTGCTAGTGCCGCTGACGGTTTGTGGTTAAACCCACTGCCAGGGTACTGACGAGTCATTAGAGTCCCCCACAGACAGTTTCCCAAGTTCGGGCGAAACGTTGTAGAGGCCGTATGGTTTTATGGCAGGGTTCGGAAAATGCACGTGCGTTTACGCACGTGTTATTTTTCGGGCAGATGATACTGGTCGGCTTTGGTTTAAGCCGGATCCGAGTATTATATTGAGTAGGTATAATATCTTTGTCTCAGTTGCATTTGTATTCGGTCGTAATACAAATGCGGGTATATTTATACAGTTTCGGGGTTGTCCTGAAATTCGTTTCAGGATCACTTTTGGAAGTTGCCAGTTTCCAGTTTTCTATCAGCCGTCTTTTAACATTCGGTTAAAGACGGATTTATCTTTTCTTGCATGAGGTGAGTCAGTGTTCTGGAAGTTTCTAGAAGCCACTAGAAGAGGTGACTAGGTTCATAAACCTTTAATTGCATTTATTATGTGATGACTATGTTTATATGAGTCATGGTTTACATAAATGCTTTTTGTTTTGGTTTAGATCTTTTTCTTCATGATATGCTTCATGTTATGGTCACCACTTGCTCCTACCATCACCTCCCTCTTGTTTATATAGTGGCCGGCCAACCTTGTGAGGAGAGAGAGAGAATGAATTCATTTTTGGAGAGAAAAGACTATGGTTAAGGGTGCATGGAAATTTCATTACCTCTTTCATTCCATCACCCGATTAAAATGGAAACTTCATTTACCGATCGTCCACGGACTTGGACGAAGCGAGACAAAGTCATCTACTCATTCTCTACATCATTCTTGGTCGTCTCTTTTAGCAAACTTGACGATCGAGTTGCCTCAAGTCAGTGGCGGGATCCCGTTTAAAGAATCGATGATGTGGTGCCACCTCGACGAGGATATCGGAGATCGACGAGATTGGAGCAGCCGCAACGGAGCGTGGGATGATGGTTGAAGAACGAAGGACTCGGATCGTTCGGTATAACCTTTCTACACTCTTTACAGTTTGTTAGTTTAGCAATAATGGTAGATCCGGGTTAAAGTATACGATAGCGCCAGTTTAAAAGTTTTTGTTCCGCATTTTGGCGTCTGTAGACGGCCGGGGCGCTAGCGTAGACTTACAGGAAGAGCTGTCACATTCCTCGTACTGTACGTGGATGATATTCTTCTAATAGGAAATGATATTCCTATGCTACAGTCGGTCAAATCTTTCTTATCACTAAGGTTCTCCATGAAGGACCTGGGTGATGCCACATACATCATGGGCATAAGGATCTATAGGGATAGATCCAAAAAGTTATTGGGATTGTCCCAAACCAGGTACATTAACACCATCCTAAAAAGGTTTAGTATGGAAGACTCCAAGCGGGGTGCCTTACCCGCTTGCCATGGGGTCACTCTCTCCAACGATTCTTGTCCAAAGACCGATGAAGAGAGAGCTCGCATGAGCATTATACCCTATGCTTCGGCAGTAGGATCTATAATGTATGCGAAGTTATGTACATGCCCAGATGTAGCTTATGCACATAGTGTTGTAAGCAGGTATCAATCCAACCCAGGGGAGAACCACTGGACAACTGTAAAGAACATTCTTAAGTTCTTGCGAAGGACTAAAGAATTGTTCTTGGTGTATGGTAATGTAGATCTCCAAATGGAGGGCTTTACAGATTCGAGCTTCCAGAGCGATAAGGACGACAACAAATCTGTCTCAGGGTTTGTATTTACCCTCAATGGAGGGGCGGTAAGTTGGAAGAGTTCCAAACAGGATACCGTTGCAGACTCAACGATGGAGGCTGAGTACATTGCTGCAAATGATGCCGCCAAGGAAGCCGTCTGGATGAAGAAGTTCGTCACGGAGCTAGGAGTAGTTCCAACCATTATTGATCCAATACCCTTGTATTGTGATAATAATGGGGCTATGGCGTTAGACAAGGAGCCCATGTCCCATCAGCGGTCCAGACGCATCCTGAGGCGCTTTCATTTGATCCGGGAGATTGTAGATCGCCGCGAGATCGAGATTAAGAGAGTAGATACAAAGAATAACACCGCGGATCCACTCACCAAGGCCCTCCCTCAGCCACAGCATGAGCGACTTTTTGAGATGTTGGGTATGAGATACGGCAATAACTGGCCTTAGTGCAAGTGGGAGATTGTTAGATATATGTATGCCCTAGAGGCCATTATATGATAGTGGATGTATCTGTACATGTATATATATATTCAGTGTACATCCTTGCTCGACATGATAGTATGCTATCTGGTTCTACTTTATCTGACATGTTGATTTGATCATGCTTTTATTCATTTATACATGCTGATAAAGCCCTGAGGATATCGACTTGACTACAGTGATTATGATAGAGATCATACAAGTGGGACATCTGTAGTTTATAAGCATATCCTGAAAAGTCCCTAGTCGGAGGTGTATCGAGACGGGGCATCGATATACCAGAGTAGACTAGCGTATATGATACTAGACCCATGTGATGGGTGATGGATGTTCCCACATTCATCGATGTTTGACATCAAGATCATATACGGGTGCTCAGTGGTGACTGGGTACACTGGACGGACTCACCGAGAACTCCTATGTGGAATTATATCTATCGTCGGATAGCAGTTCTCAGGTGACACTGGTACAGGTTAGTCTGTAGACCCGAGATCGTCATAGATTCTTGTATGCTCTCCCACTGTACTTTGATTACCACCCTACCACGGCTCTACTGAGTCGTGCAAACAGGTGGCCGTTAGGTACAGTCCCGAGACACACGAAGGAGATGAGCGATAGGAGGGGTTTCGTCTCTCCCGGTATTGGGAGTTGATGTTGTGCTGTGCTCGACTGGTTATATCAGTAAGTCCCTGGCCAGGGCTTCAGAGATTTACTGATAAGTGTTATCAGTAGTTTCTCGATCTGTTATAGACCATTCACTGGCACGACTTATTGAGTTATTGGGGTCGACGTGACCATCCCTAGACTCGATATGCAGCATATCTGACGAAGAGACCGTACTGTACGGTAGTGTTGCAGGTTGGCTCGACGGGAGTTGTAGCAGGTTCGCTTGTTTTCTTCTGATCGCTCAATACACGGGTGGCCGTTACGTTTAGCTGACCGCTTGCGGCTTGGGGGTGCTTGATGTGATCATCACCCACTGCCGGCGTATTGACGAGTCTTAGAGTCCCACAAAGAAGTTTCCTAGTCCAGGCGAAACGTTGTGGTGCGTGTATGCGATATGCGCATGGACCCGGTTTAAAATGCGCGTATGAGATTCCGTATAATAATTAGGCGGATTGCTTTTGGTCGGATCGTATGTGATATGACCGGGTTGATAAATCAAGTGTTGATTTATCATTTAACCATTAGCTTCTCACTAGAAATCCTATCTTGTTTCTTTTGGATGTATGCATGCATGTATGCATTCATTCTTGTTCATGCACATATGGATGTGCATGCACACATGTATACATACATCATTCTATCATGGTTGTTTATACATAGAAAATGGTGGCAATATAAGACTCACACCTTGGTTATTTATATGGATTATTACTTATATTTGTTTTAAGACAAAATGAAAAAGGAAAGGATAATTCATGGTTTGTTTCTAGTCTCTTCTTTGACCTAACCATGCTCACCTACCCTTAACCATGGATTAAACTTTCCTTTCATGTTTTAACTCAAATTAAATAATATCTTCATAATTTAACCATGGTTTGAGATGAGAAGAAATAAATATATATACATATATTTTCTTTTTCCTTTGATGAGTTTATCTTCTCTTCTTATTAAAAATAGCCATCATCTTCTTCAACCTTGAGCTCTTGCTCTCTAGACTTTTCAAGTGAGCAAAATACACATAAAGATAGGATTTTGAAGTGAGAAAGAGAACCACAACACCATTCTACACAAGTCTAGCCTACTTGTTTAGAGTGTTTGCTTCATTTCATCTTCTTGTTAAAGTGAAGTTGATAGCTTGGACAAAGGAGCTTCGGGTGGATCGTCGTGGACGTTAGAGGACTTCAAGCGAACACTTTTCCTACTCTCAAGTGGTCAAGGAGTCTACTAAAGGGAGCTACAAAGGTTGTACTCTCAAAACCCTAGCCTTTGTAACATATGATGTTAGTTAAAGTTTTAGAAACCCTAATTTTCAAGGATAGATCCTTTGTATGCTTACTTAGCACCATAAAAATTTGAACTTTGTGACATGTGATGCTTCCAAACTCTACATAGGGTGCTAGGTAAACCTTACAATTAATTGGCGGCCGGAAAAGGGAATTAGGGGCTAGGGTCTTGTGTGGTGGTTCTAGGGTGCCTGCACATCTCTCTGTCCAATCAATTTTATTTTCAGGTGTCTCGGGTGAAAGAAGATTCAATAAAACCCTCGCAGATTCACAATTTCTCCGATATCGGTTTCTAAATCCGTATTCCGGATCTTAAGTCGCAGGTTTGGGTCTCAAATCTAGCACTAAGGTATTTGTATAAACTCTACTCAGCTCAATTTCACATTACAATATAAAATTCCCTCAAACCCTAACTAGGTTTTCCTTAAGTCCATCAAAACACATAATATCGGTATAAAACTTGAATCGAAGCTTAAGCACAAGAAATACCACTCTAATTGTGAAGGAATTACCTCATAAGTGCAAGTGGGAGATTGTTGGAGATAGTGCCCTCAAAGTCAATTATTGGATCGCAGGTACGTGATTGCAATGATTGAGGCAGGACCTATACCGATATAACAGTCTTGCTCGAGATGATAGCATGCTATCTGGTTTGTCTTTATTATCGTATACATGCTTTAGTTTGCTATTGCATATTGATAGAGCCCATAAGATTCTTGCTTGACTACCAGCAGTATGATAGCGATCATATACGTGGGAGCTGTGGTCTGTAAGCACATCCTTATAGTGTCCCTAGTCGTGGGATTTTCGAGACTGGGCATCGATACTCCAGAGTAGACTAGTGTATACAGTCGAGACCCCGACGAGGGGTGGTGGCCGGTCTCATAAGCCATTGGTGTCAGTTGGTTCACCTAAGATGTATACAGGTGCTCATTGGGTTATGAGTACACCGGAAAGGACTTGCCGGGAACATGCTAGTTGGTATTATACATATCGTTAGATAGCAGTTCCCTGGTGACATGTGTACAGGTTAGTTCATCGACCTGAGGTCGTCATTTTTCTCGTGTGAGTTCCCACTGTGCTTTGATTTCTACCCTACCACGGCTCAAAGGAGTCATGCAAACATGTCTTTTTTGGGTACAGTCCCGAGCCATATGGAGGCAAGTGAGCGGATCGGCAGGGGATTCGTCTCTCCCGGTATTGGGGGTGAGATCGTGCTGTGTCTAGGAGAGCCATTACACAAAGCCCTTGGCCGAGGAAGGAGATTTACTGGTAGGTACTCCATTAGTATCTCCGGGTAGTCTGGGCCACTCTCTGACACGACTTATACTGCTATTGGGGGGTCTGACGTTACCAGCCCCTAGGCCGATATGAGATACTCATAGACGAACGGACCGGACTGTATGTATATTGTCACTGTTAGGCTCAGTAGGGTTTATGGATGAGTTCGCTTGTCAGCTTCCCTTCCAATCAATACATAGGAAACCGTTACGTACAGCCAGTACCTCTGACGTGCTAGTGGTTATACCCAGTGCCAGTGTGTTGATGAGTCATTAGAGTCCTCCACAGACACTTTCCCAAGTTCGGACGAATCGTTGTAGAGGCCGTATGGTTTTATGGCAGGGTTCGGAAAATGCACGTGCGTTTTCGCACGTGTCATATTTCTGGCAGATAATACTGGTAGGCTTTGGTTTAGGCCGGATCCCAGTATTATACTGTGTAGATATAATATATTTGTCTCAGTTGCGTTTGTATTCGGTCGTAATACAAATGCGGGTATGTTTATACTGTTACGGGGTTATCCTGAAATTCGTTTCAGGATCACTTTTGGATGTTGCCAGTTTCCAGTTTTCTATCACCCGTATTTAACATTCGGTTAAATACGGATTTATCTTTCCTTCTTGAGGGTGAGTCATAGGGTGAGTCATGTGTGTGGATGCTTCTAGTAGGTGACTAGGATGGTGAGATGGCTTAGTGCATTAATGGAGCATTTATGTGTTGATGACTATGTGTTATGAATCATTGTTTCATTTAATGTGTTCATACTAGGTGTTTAGATGACTCATTTCTTCTTTAATCTTATAGTCACCTTCCCCTCTCCTACACTCACCTCCCTCCTCCATAAATATGGCCGGGCCCCTCTTGCTAAAGAGATGATTGATTTCATTTGAAAAAGATTAAGGATTTTGGTTCATGGAAATTAGTATACTCCGTTTCTCATTTCATATCGATCCAAAAGGCAACTTCATTAACCGTTCGTCCATGGCTTTGGACGAAGAGAGACAAAGTGTTCTACTCATTCTCTACATTATCTTGGTCGTCTCTTTTAGCAAACTTGACGACCGAGTTGCTTCGGTTCAGAGGCGGGAGCCCGTTTAAAGATCCGTCGACGTGGTGCCACCTGGACGAGAAGACTGGAGATTCAGGAGATCGGAGCAGCCGCAACAAAGCGTGGGATGATGGTTGAAGACCGAAGGACTCGGATCGTTCGGTATAACATTTCTACCCACTTTGTAGTTTGTTAGTTTAGCTTTAATGGCAGATCCAGGTTATAGTACGCGATAGCGCCAGTTGTAAAAGTTTTTGTTCCGCATTTGGCGTCTGTTAGACGGTCGGGGCGTTACCGTGGACTTACAGTGGTATCAGAGCCTCACCATTAAGCTATACTAACTTATGCTAACGCGTTTAAAAGATCGATCGAACGGAATTTCCGAAACTACAATTTTCTTTCTTAAAGTTTCTGTCGATTTTTAAAAGGGTCTAAAAATTATTTTGAGCATCACAGAAAAACAAGCAGGCTTTTTAAAGAATAACAGAGAAAAATGATCCACTGAGTCGTCCGTACGAACGCGGAACCGCGGCCATCTTGGTGTTTCAGTTGGTGATTTTTCTACTGGTGATTCTTTGTTGGAAATTGTGATTTCTGGTATAGTTATTTTAGGCCCAGTTTTTGTCACTGTACAGCAGATGTACGTGGGGCCCATTTCGGGAAGTTTTGTCGATCGAAATTTTAAACTTGTTAGTTTACAGTACTTACTTTATATCTCCGACCGGGAATGTCATTCGATCGGTAAACCACGTCTAATTGCTATAGTTCTTTTAGACGGGTTTGCGAACGTGAAATTCGCGTTGATGTTTTGTGTTGTGCTGTGATGTTGCGGATTTGTCATGGTGGATAGCAGGGTACAATGATAGTGCAGTTTGGATTTATTTGTACATTTGATATTGCGGGGCGAGCGTCCAACATGTGGACTGCCGTCACTGCCTGCTGTATAATATTCTTTTGGGGCACGACCAGGTTGAGGTCGATGTACCCGTAGTACATATTTTTATTTCTGTACTAGGTTTATCCCACGACGGAGTGCACGGATAGCCGGGTTCTGAAGGGCCACAGGTCCGTATCTCATGGCTTTGAGAGGCAAAGGGGCTTCACTCTAGAATTGGCAGAGTATTCGCCGCACTCGTAGGGGGTACAGGTTGACCCATGGAGGGGTGCTCAATTTACCGGATTCCGTGAAGTGCCGGGTGTTCCATTCACTATGCTGTAGGGGACTACCTCGCTTCAGGTTTTGGTGGGTAACTTTCTACACCCGTAGCGGTCTAGTTTTCATTGCACAGGCTATCCACACGACCAGGTGAACGTCGGGTTTCAGCAGCGGCTCTGTGAAACCCGGGGATCCCAGATTATCTGTATTGTTCTGTGATGCTTATTACTTTTCTGTAATGTTGCATATTATCACGCCTGGAACGATTATTGTATATTGGTATATATACTATTAGATGTTGTATATGTTTTACACCCGCTCTAGTCCAGCCCCCGTTCTGTCGTTAGTTAAGTAACCTAACGGGTGATGACGGGACCAATGACGAATGCGGATGGCATATACGTACATTTTATTTTCGTTCTTTTCTTGTGTGATTGATAGATGGGACTGCGTTGATTTTTATCAATACAAGATAAAACAAACATATATTTGATGTTGTCGGAACAAAATCGAAAAAGGTGTTATTACAAAGATGTTTCCTTTTGTTATGCATAGCGATATTCAGTTAGAATATCCTGCACCTCATTCGACGAGGCAAGGGCTGATATCCCTTCACCGGGAGAGACCCCTTGGGCAGTAGTTTGCGTCAGGGTAATAACTTCACTATAGTAGATTACAAGTTGCTTTGCATCGCGGTATTCAGTTGGAATATCCTGCACCTCATAACACGAGGAAAGAGCCGAGATCCCTTCACCAGGAGTGACCACTTTAGCAAAAGGTTTTCGCCACTATATTTTTATAAAAAGCTATCAGGTTCCTTCAACAAGATCAAGTTCATTACGTTAAAGGTTTTTCGCCAAAAACCAGCCGTAGCCCTCCGTCATTTCTTATGGATGGTCAGTAGTATTCAAGCTATGTTTGTTTTGTTAGTGTATATGCCCTAGGGGCCATTATTGTATCATACTAGCCTGTATATTACTTAATGGAAGCTTGGGATATTCACAGTTGTATATAACTGTCTTGCTAAACATTGTAGTATGCTACTTGGTTTGAGTCTACTTTAATATGTGCATATGTTTCTTGTAACGTATCACTTATACATATTAGTAGAGCCCATAGGATCTTTGCTTGATTAACAGCGTTGTGATGGCAGTCACACTAGTGGGGGCTGGGTAGTCTGTAAGCAACATCCTATACAGGTCCCTGGTCATTGGATTATAGAGATAGGGCATCGATATTCCGGAGTAGACTAAGTGTGTACGCTTCTCATCCCAGTTGGGGAGATGGTCTGTCCCACAGCCATCAGTACGTCGTACTAGAGATAGTATACAGGTGCTCGTTAGGTTAAGGGTACACCGGACAGGACTCGCCGGGGAACTGATTAGTTGGTATTATACCCATCGTCAGTTAACAGTTCCCACGTGACATGAGTACAGCATAGTCCGCAGACTTGACACTGCTACTTCGCCTCGAGTGTGTCTCACTGTTCTTAGATTGCTACCCTACCACAGCTCAAAGGGGTCGTGCAAACAGGTAGCAGTTGGGTGCAGTCCCGAGCACTTGGAGGCAGTGGCAGTTAGATAGGATTCGTCTCTCCCGGTATTGGGAGATGATATCGCGCTGTGTCAGAGAGCCATTACGCAAAGTCCCTGGCCAGGGCAAGCGAGATATACTGGTATGTTCCAATAGCTTCTCAGGGTGTAATGGATTTCTCTCCGACATGACTTATACAGCTATTAGGGGACTGACACTTGCTGCCCCCTAGGCTTGATATGCGATAGTCTTAGACGAACAGACCGGACTGTACGGAGATTGTCACATCAGGCTCAGTAGGGGTTCGGATGGTTTTCCTCATCGGCCTTCTTATCGACATCTACCTGGGGACCGTTACGTACAGCTAGTGCCGCTTGCGGTCTGTGGTTAAACCCACTGCCAGCGTAGTGTCGAGTCGTTAGAGCCCCACACAGAGAGTTTCCCTGCTCCAGGCAAAACGATATAGAGGTCGTATGGTTTTACGACAAGGGTTCGGATGCGTACGTGTGTTTACGCACGTACGACTTTTCGGACAGTTTTTGTTGGAGATAGTGCCCTCAGAGTCAATTATTGGATCACTGGCACGTGATTGCAATGATTGAGGGAGGACCTATCCCGGTAGGACAGTCTTACTCGAGATGATAGTATGCTATCTGGTTTACCTTTATCATCGTGTACTGCTTTAGGTGACCTGACAGGTCGCTATTGCACGTTGATAGAGCCCCTAGGATTCTTGCTTGACTGCCAGCAGTATGAGGGCGATCATATACGTGGGAGCTGGTAGTCTATAAGCACATCCTTAAAAGGTCCCTAGTCGTAGGAGTTTCAAGACAGGGCATCGATTCTCTAGAGTAGACTAGTGTATACAGCCGAGACCCCGACGAGGGGCGGTGGCCGGTCTCACAAGCCACTGGTGTCAGTTTGTTCACCGAAGATGTATACAGGTGCTCATTGGGTTATGAGTACACCGGACAGGATTCGCCGGGAACATGCTAGTTGGTCTTATACCTGACGTCAGATAGCAGTTCCCAAGTGACATGTGTACAGGTTAGTTCATCGACCTGGGGATCGTCATTTGTCTCGTGTGAGTTCCCACTGTGCTTTGATTACTACCCTACCACGGCTCAAAGGAGTCGTGCAAACAGGTTTTAGTTGGGTACAGTCCCCAGCAACATGGAGGCAGTGAGCGGATCTTCAGGGGTTCGTCTCTCCCGGTATTGGGGGTGAGGTCGCGCTGTGTCTAGGAGAGCCATTACACGAAGTCCTTGGCCAAGGCAGGAGATTTACTGGTAGGTATTCCAGTAGTATCTCAGGGTGTTCTGGGCTACACTCCGACACGACTTGTACCGCTTTTGGGGTCTGACTTTTACCAACCCCCTAGGCCCGCCATGCGATGCTCATAGACGAACGGACCGGACTGTACGGATATTGTCACTGACAGGCTCAGTAGGGTGTCAGGATGAGTTCGTTCATCGACGTCCCTTTTGGTCAATAGCTGGTGGCCCGTCACGTATTGGCTTATACCTCTGACGTGCTAGTGGTTAAATCCACAGCCATAGTATTGACGAGTCTTTAGAGTCCACCACACTTTCAGTTACTCAAGTTTCGGGCGAAACGCTGTAGAGGCCGTATGGAGATATGGCAGGGTCCGATCAGATACGTGCGGTATTGCACGGATCAGGATCGGACAGTTTGTACTAGAGGCCGTATGGATATATGGCAGGGTTCGATTGGATACGTGCGGTATTGCACGGATCAGGATCGAAGGGATATTACTAGCCGGCTTTGGTTTAAGCCGGATCCTAGTATAGTACAGTGTAGATTTTGTCTCATTGCATTTGTATCCGGTCGGAATACAGATGCGGGTGTGTATGCATAGTATCGGGGTTTTCCTGTAATTTATTACGGGACCAGTTTTCTGGAGTTGCCAGTTTGCATTCCGTTCCGGCCGGTTTTCCTTGTTCTTTCCCGGCCGGACTTTTCCGATGGAGGGGGTTATTTGCAAGTTTTCAAATAACACTTTGTGGAGGGGTTTCTTGCAAATGTATTGATTATGATGGCATCTTTTCTTTTCAACCATCATTTGATTCTCTTTACATCACTAAAAGGTGATTAGAGTTTGATGTGAGTTTGTTATGATGATGTTTGGTTATGGTCACCCTTTTCTCTTCTCCTACACTCACCTCCCTTCTTGTTATGGTTGGATATTCATTCCTCCACCATTCTCACTTGATGAGAGAGGCCACACTTGAGAGAAGAAAATGAGAGAGTTCATTTTGGTTATGTGAGGAACTCTTCATCTCATCTTCTTCTTGCTAGAACATTGAAAGCACCAATTTTCCTTACCTCTTCCTCCATCCTCCAAGGCAACATAAACCCCAAATGAGACATAGCCTCTACACTACACATTCTACAACAAATCTTGGGCACGTCGACTTGCCAGCTTCGTGCCCGAGTTGCCTCGGTATTGAGGTGGGAGCCCGTAAAAGATACAGGCGATGTGGTGCCCTTCCGGCGAGGAGGCGACGACCGGAGTTTCCGCAGGAGATCGGGACGACGACGAGAAGACCGGAGGACTCGGATCATTCGGTATATCTCTTCCCCTTTATGTAGTTAGCTAGAACTAGTTTAATGGTTCGATCCGGGTGTTTAGTGCGCGGTGGTGCCGGTTTGCTAAGTTCGCAAAATTAAAGTTTATCACTGTTTCGGCATATTGGCGTCAGATTGACGGCCGGGGCGCCGCCGTGCACTTATAGTTTTTACTAGCCGGCTTTGGTTTAAGCCAGATTCTAGTATCGGGTTATTGGATTTATAAAGTCTAAAGTTTTTCCGTGTTTTCACGGATTGGATGGGCGTTCTCGTAATTTGTCGGGAAGGTTCTAGAAGAGTGGTGACTAAGGAGTTAAGGTGGCATGAGCATTAATTGCTTAATGACTCATTTGTGTGATTCATCCTTTACATTAAATGATTCATTAATGAATTAATGAGTCATATGATGAATCACACTAGATGAATGAATCTAACCATGATGATAAATCATTTATATTATTTATTTGATTAATTGTTATGGTTGATATATTCATATGAGTTCATTATTCTTTTCATTATCATCTTCACCTTCTCTCTCCTCAAGCTCACTCTCTCTTCAAACCCTAACCCTAACCTCTCATGAGTTGAGATCAAGGGTTAGCTAGACTAATACATCCATAACCTCACTCTATATCCCCTAGGTAGCTTAGATTAGTACTTTAAGCAATCTAGTTATCTCAAGTTTGAGATTAAGCTTGGCGTAGGAGCTTTCGGGTGGATCGTCTTTGATTCGAGGAGGTCGTTGAGGTGCCGATATTCCAAGGAGCCTACGAGGAGTGGAGGACAGCGATGAAGACCCGAAGGACAAGTAACGTGAGGTATAACTTCGTATCCGAGTTGTTAAACCTCTAGCTTTTTGTTAGTAATGGTTTAGATAACGATTCATGCGCTCAAGTCCTTGTTACGAAGCTTTGATAATCGTTTTTCATATATTCCGCCTCCCCGCAAGTTCGTGGGGTGCGTGACATGGACTTACATGTTTGGCTAAAGTCAAGGCATAGTGCTTGGTAGCTGCTGGGTATTCATCTGTTGCGTAGATAGATGCGTTGGTTTGGGACAGTCGTATTACCTTGTTGGCCAAAGTCAAGGGTATGTACGGGTGGGTTAAAATTAACCTGGATGATGACGGGTAGAACTTGGCATGTGACTTATGATGGGTTGCCCAAAGTCACGATCATAAGAGCGTAGGGCAAAAATCAATATCGGGAGTTTCTAAAGAAAATGAAACTTACCAAGTATGCGCATACCTTCTAGAGTGTGATAACGTGAGTGGATTCCGTCACGTTATCATGCGATGATAGTTGGATCCCGATTCTCACTGATGAGTTGATTTACTCTTCGGGTGATCTCGACTAATTCTTCTTTCAGGTTTGGAGAAGAATTTGAGATTACAGTTAGTGGGAGGTTTCCTGATTAGATAAAGTGATAACCATTCTGATCTAAGTTAGAGTGCACGCAAAGTGTTTCTTTTCTCTCTCTCATTGACAGGGACCTTTGACCGACCCTAGACTATGACTCAGTGACCAAGTTGACCGAACCTTCTTATAATACTTGCTTTTGGATTGTATTAGTTGCATAAGTCATTGCCGCTCCTTCTTTTACCCTTTGTATTTCTCAGAACACCCCGTATTATTACGGACATCCACTTCCATTGGATAGATCCATCGTATGGTTATATACGAACTCGAAGGGACTTCTTCGAGGATGGATCCAGGTTCAGGAGAAATAGAATTGGTTTATTCAGTTGTCTTTTATTATCACCTTCTCTCAGGTTGCAAGGGCTCATTAGTTTTAGAGTGTATACCTATTACGCTTATTGGATAGTCTTATTCCAAACCATAGGCTGGTGCCGAAAGGTAGGGAATGAAGAAAACCAATTAGCCTAAGTAGGGTGTGCACAAGGTAATATGTAAAGACAAAATAAAGGGATTAGAAAGAGGGCAAAGTAAATTGCGACTGTTACCATTCACGATCAAACCGCGTACTTCATCGCTACTCCTATTTTCACCTTTGTTTTTTTCCCCAGTTCGGGAGAAAAAGAATAAGGTATTATTCAGTTGTCTTTTATCATCACCTTCTCTCAAGTTGCAAGTACTCCTAGGTTGAGGAGGGTACACCTATTATGCTTACTGGATAGTCTTCTTCCAAACCATAGGCTGGTGCCGAACGGTAGGGAAGGAAGAAAACCATTTAGCCGAACGGTGGTGTACAGAAGGTAATAAATAAAGACAAATAAAGGGATTTGGAGAGATGGCATAGAAACATACGGTTATAGTCATGAATTGGATTATGGAAGAGGCATTACTAGGAATACCAGGATACCCCTACAAAACATTTTCATGTTTCAGTGCATTGTTAAAAGAAAACTGTTTTCCCGATTAGATACTTACTCCAGGGTATGTATTTACCAGGTATGATTCTCACATCTGTATGGTTTTACAGATGATGGGTGGGAGGAAGTAATTGGGAATTAGGTGATCATCATCATTATATCGGAATTCGTTGTAATTGGTGATATTTGAGGAAGTCGCCTGGGTTATTGCCAGCAGGCATGTATTTGGTTTTGAGTATCCGTTGGTGTGCACCAATTTCAAAATGATATATCTTTACGTTTATTTTTATAAAGTGAGATAAAACTTTTTGATATTATGTCGATAACATTTACCTATATCAGTTGAAGATTGGGTAAGGAGCATTGAACAACGGAGTAGTTCTTAATCATAAGTACAGTTTTCAACCTACGATGCACAGGTTTTGAGTTATTCAACTCAATGGACTTATACAGAGTATTGTATGTTGCCCAGTGTCCGTCAGGACAGAGGGGTATGTCCTCGTACTATTTTCTGCTTACTTCTGACTTCTCTAGTTTTTAGTCATGTGTTTCGTAGAAATACAATGTCTAAGTTTTGAGATGTTGTGGGTATAAGAATAAAGTAGAGAACCAGATGTCGCAAGTATCGGGATTCTTCAAAGAGATCGAAGATGTAGATTCTTGTGATATGTATTCAGTTGATAGTAATGGTTTTGAGAAACTCGTTTATCTTTCAGATTACTCATAATTGGATGGATTCCTAAGTTGAGTAAATGCTGAGTAGCCACTTTCTATTAAGTTGATATGCACTGGAGACAGCTGCATGATTTGAATCTGGTTCCAATTAAATTAGTGCCTTTATTTCTATATTGTATATAGAATGGTTCTTATCTTAACGATGTTAAGATACGGGGAGTTGTCCAGCTTATGCTTAAAACCAGACACTGGATAACTCAAGGCACGATTCTGTAATGGCAGTTTGTGGGTTGACCCTGGTTTTGACGAGGGTTGACTTTTCTACCATCAGGAAGATCAATAGTGATATTGTTCTTGACTCGCCACAGTTTTACTAAAATGGATTTTTTCAGAAAACGGTAGTGGGAGTATGGTAGAACTGGAAGTGATTCCAGAACCGCAAACAATTATGGAAAATTTAATAGGACCTATATATTCAATCAGGTTAGGCATTCCATTAGCCACTCCGCAGATATGGTGGGTAACCTTAGACACCCAAGAGGTACTCCGGTAGCCTCAAGGACGGTGACATGGAGGTTCTTGCTTACCCAGACATGACACTACTGTTGTTCCAGACTATGAGACCCGGTAAGAGGATAAGTATAACGTCGTTCTAAACTAGCTTTAGAAGTGTACGTAGATATTATTCTGCCAAAGGGTTGTCGTAGTCAGTGGGAGCAGCGGAAGCATTGTGGGCAAGTAGCTTATGTCTACTTATAGACTAGAGCAAATATAGCGGAGATTAGATCATCTAATATTGATGAGACAGTCATGGCTTTGACTTCATCAGAATAGGGGATGGATCTGTTGAGAAGGTAGTAGGGTATGATGTCCTGGTATTTGGATGACATACACAGAGTAGGAAGTAAAATTCCTATACTACGATCGTTGTACTTTGGTCGTCACACAGTTGTTTCTCCACAAAGGATATGGTTATAATATCTAACATTCTGGTTACTAGATCTATAGTTTTAGATCTAGATTTGGGTAGTTTCCCAATATGGGTACTTTGACAGTATTCTAAAAGTATTTAGAATAGATGACTCCTGGCATGGTGGTGTACCTGCAGGTGATGGAGTCACCCTCTCTAAAGGTGTCTTAGAGACTAAAGAAGAGAGGGAAGTGCATGATTGGCAGATCACTTGCTTAGGCAATTGAGTCAATCATGAGATGTCAAGTACCACACCAGATGTTGGTTTTGCACTTGATGCGATAAATTTATATTAATCCAATCCTGAAGAAACATAAGGGAGCAGTTTTAGAACATAAGTGTTTGTTCTACGGATTTGATGACGGCAGCCTCCTTCGGGAGACGGTTGTCATTCCAGGCTTCAAAGGTGACATGGATGACAGAGTGATTGTCAGAGTTATAGTTTTCCCTCTGACGAGGGACGGTATTATGGACAGGTGGTCCAAGAGGACACTGTGGGAGGCATGGTGCTTGATACTGATTAGGTTTAGTTATCAATAAATTCTAAGAAGTTTGGATTTGGAGTTCATTTATGAACTAGGTCCCATCAGATATTTAGACATATTCTAAGACAGGTATTACTCGATTCGGGAGATGGTTTTCTCCGCGAACTTGAGGTTAAGAGAGACATAGAAAGAATCATCAGGGCGGATCCACTCACTGAGGCTATTTCTCGAACACAAGAGTTTTACAAACTAGCTTTGTGAAACTGAATAGTAGAGGAGTTGGATGTTCGGTATCACACGGGCTGTGAGTATGCGACATCGCAATAATTAGCTTTAAGTGCAAGTGGGAGATTGTTGGAGATAGTGCCCTCAAAGTCAATAATTGGATCGCAGGTACGTGATTGCGATGATTGAGGCAGGACCTATACCGATATGACAGTCTTGCTCGAGATGATAGTATGCTATCTGGTTTCTCTTTATCATCGTATACATGCTTTAGTTCGCTATTGCATATTGATAGAGCCCATAGGATTCTTGCTTGACTACCAGCAGTATGATAGCGATCATATACGTGGGAGCTGGGGTCTGTAAGCACATCCTTATAGTGTCCCTAGTCATGGGAGTTTCGAGACTGGGCATCGATACTCCAGAGTAGACTAGTGTATACAGTCGAAACCCCGACGAGGGGCGGTGGCCGGTCTCACAAGCCATTGGTGTCAGTTGGTTCACCTAAGATGTATATAGGTGCTCATTGGGTTATGAGTACACCGGACAGGACTCGCCGGGAACATGCTAGTTGGTATTATACATATCGTCAGATAGCAGTTCCCTGGTGACATGTGTACAGGTTAGTTCATCGACCTGAGGTTGTCATTTGTCTCGTGTGAGTTCCCACTGTGCTTTGATTTCTACCCTACCACGGCTCAAAGGAGTCGTGCAAACAGGTCTTTTTTGGATACAGTCCCGAGCCACATGGAGGCATGTGAGCGGATCGGAAGTGGATTCGTTTCTCCCGGTATTGGGGGTGAGATCGCGCTGTGTCTAGGAGAGTCATTACATAAAGCCCTCGGCCGAGGCAGGAGATTTACTGGTAGGTACTCCAGTAGTATCTCAGGGTGTTCTGGGCCACTCTCTGACACGACTTATACTACTATTGGGGGTCTGACGTTACTAGCCCCTAGGCCGAAATGCGATACTCATAGACGAACGGACCGGAATGTATGTATATTGTCACTGTTAGGCTTAGTAGGGTTTATGGATGAGTTCGCTTGTCGGCTTCCCTTCCAATCAATACATAGGCAACCGTTACGTACAGCCAGTACCTCTGACGTGCTAGTGGTTATACCCAGTGTCAGTGTGTTGATGAGTCATTAGAGTCCCCCACAGACACTTTCCCAAGTTCGGGCGAAACGTTGTAGAGGCCGTATGGTTTTATGGCAGGGTTTGGAAAATGCACGTGCGTTTTCGCACGTGTCATATTTCGGGCAGATAATACTGGTAGGTTTTGGTTTAAGCCGGAACCCAGTATTATACTGTGTAGATATAATATCTTTGTCTTAGTTGCGTTTGTATTCGGTCGTAATACAAATGCGGGTATGTTTACACTGTTACGGGGTTATCCTGAAATTCGTTTCAGGATCACTTTTGGAAGTTGCCAGTTTCCAGTTTTCTATCACCCGTATTTAACATTCCGTTAAATACGGATTTATCTTTTCTTCTTGAGGGTGTGTCATAGGGTGAGTCATGTGTGTGGATGCTTCTAGTAGGTGACTAGGCTGGTGAGGTGGCTTAGTGCATTAATGGAGCATTTATGTACTGATGACTATGTGTTATGAATTATTGTTTCATTTAATGTGTTCATACTAGGTGTTTAGATGACTCATTTCTTCATTAATCTTATAGTCACCTTCCCCTCTCCTACACTCACCTCCCTCCTCCATAAATATGGCCGGCCCCCTCTTGCTAAAGTGATGATTGATTTGATTTGAAAAATATTAAGGATTTTGATCATGGAAATTAGTATACTCCATTTCTCATTTCGTATCGATCCAAAATGCAACTTCATTAACCGTTCGTCCATGGCTTTGGACGAAGAGAGACAAAGTGTTCTACTCATTCTCTACATTATCTTGGTCGTCTCTTTTAGCAAACTTGACGACCGAGTTGCTTCGGTTCAGAGGCGGGAGCCCGTTTAATGATCCGTCGACGTGGTGCCACCTGGACGAGAAGACTGGAGATTCAGGAGATCGGAGCAGCCGCAACAAAGCGTGGGATGATGGTTGAAGACCAAAGGACTCAGATCATTCGGTATAACATTTCTACCCACTTTGTAGTTTGTTAGTTTAGCTTTAATGGCAGATCCGGGTTATAGTACGCGATAGCGCCAGTTGTAAAAGTTTTTGTTCCGCATTTGACGTCTGTTAGACGGCCGGGGTGCTACCGTGGACTTACAGAATCTTTTGGGTATCCCACAAACTTACATAAAACTGACCGTGCCTCAAGTTTGTCTGGGTTCTGCTTTTTGACATAAGCTGGGCAACCCCAAATCTTAATACGTTTAAGATACAAACTCTTACCACTCCATATTTCATACGGAGTCTAAGGCACGGATTTGGATGGAATTTGATTCAATAGATGTGCTGCTGTTTGAAGTGCATATCCCCAGTATGAAAGAGGCAACTTAGCACTACTCATCATAGAGCGAACCATATCCAAAAGGGTACGATTCTTCCGCTCCGATACACCGTTGTGCTGTTGTGTATAAGGAGGAGTAAGCTGAGAGTGAATTCTATTCTCTTTTAAGTAATCTAGGAATTCCGTGCTTAAGTACTCCCCTCCTCTATCCGATCGTAGGATCATGATACTTTTGCCAATCCGGTTCTCCACTTCATTTCTGAATTCTCTGAATTTCTCAAAAGTTTCAGATTTGTGTTTCATCAGATACACATATCCGAACCTAGAGAGATCGTCAGGGAATGTGATGAAGTATGAGAACCCACCCCTTGCATGAATAGACATTGGACCATATACATCACTGTGTATGAGTCCCAATAGCTCTGTTTCTCTTTCTCCATGTCCGGTGAACGGAGATTTGGTCATCTTTCCTTTGAGACAAGACTGACAAGTTTCATAAGATGAAAACTCGAACGTATTCAAGAGTCCATCTTTATGCAACTTACTTAGTCTTTTATCTCCGATATGACCAAGTCTACAATGCCACAAGTATGATTCTTTCTTATCTGAATTCTTCCTCTTGCGTGTGTTTTGTACATTGAGAACTTTATTCTGATTTAGAACATAGATACCATTACACAGTGTACCTTCTGCAACCAGTACCTTATCAAGGTAAATGTTCATGATATTTCTATCAAGAACAAAGTTATATCCATCTTTATCAAGTAAAGAAACTGATATGATGTTGCAAACCATGGAAGGTACATAGTAGCAATTGTTCAAAACCATAGTATTATCATTTGGCAACACTAGGTGATATTCATCCACGGCTGCAGCATTAACTAGTGCTCCGTTCCCTACCCTGAGGGATATATCACCAGGTGCAACTTTCCTACTTTTTCTCAGTCCCTGCAATAAATTACAGATAAGAGATCCTGATCCGGTATCAAGTAACCTGGAGGTAGGGCTGACCGAAAAACAGTTCTCAATTACAAGAACACCTGAAGTAGATGCAAAACTATGCTTCTTCTTCAACTGGGTCTCCTTGGAATCCATACAATACTCTTTCTCTTGCTCATACTTATGACTGTTGTCATAAGTTAGAGCCGAACCGACGTTTCCCAGCCCCGAATAAGAATTCGGATCGGTCAAGCGATACATTTTATTATCTTGATTAGGGCGTGAAATGGTTGCTAACTGGAGAGAGAGAAAAGAAACACTCAGCGTGCGCGCTTGCAAGATTAGATTGGTTATTAATTTATCTAACCCGGATGGCTCCCACTGTTTCCTCAAATTCTTCTTCAAACCCTAAAAGAAGTCACACGTCACAATACTTGCTTAACCTTTCAGCCAGGCTAGTGTTGGTATTTCGAGGGAGGTTTTCCAACACTTTCGCGAAGTCCTTAATTTTATAACCTCTTTTCCTTGGAGGCGTAGCCCCGCTAACACCGTTCTAGACACCTACTTGGTTTATAGCATTGATTGTTAATTGAAATAATCTCCCGAGAGTAATCTAACTCATCAGTGGGATCGGGATCCAACTATCATTGTGTGATGACCTAGATGGAATCCATCTAGTCACCACACTCCAGAAGGTATGCTGAATCTGCAAGTTTCCTGTATGTTTGAAACTCACGATGTGGTTTTTGCCCCTCGGACCCAAGTGACCATGACACAGTCAATAAATCAAAGAGTCCTAGTCAAGTTCAACCCGTCATTATCTCTATTGCGTTAAACCCACCCGCATAACCCTTGACACATTCAACAAGGTTACACGACTGTCCTAACCAATCACATTGTACGCTACAGATAAGCAATACTCAGCTACCGTTCACTGCGCCTTGACACAGCCAATAAACGCAGCACGAATACTAAGTATAACTTATAAGAAATGACGGAGAGCTACAGCTGGGTTTTAGTGAAAAACCCATTAACGTAATGAACTTGATATCGTTGAAGGAACTTGATAACCCTTTTAAAAATATATAGTGGCGAAAATTTTTGCTAAAGAGGCCACTACCTGTGAAGGGATCTCGGCTCTTTCCTCATCAAATGAGGTGCAGGATATTCCAAACTGAATACCTCGATGCAAAGCAAGAATAATCGACTATAGTGAAGTTATTACCCCGACGCAAACTTCTGTCCAAGGGGTCACTCCCGATGAAGGGATCTCGGCCCTTGCCTCGTCTAATGAGGTGCTGGGTATTCATAACCGAATACCTCTGTGCAAAACAAAAGAAAACGTCCTTGCAATAACAGCTTTTTGAAAATTGTTCCAACAACATCTTTTAGGTTTATTTTCTTTGCATTAATATAATGTGTCCCGTCAATTAATCCTACCATTGCAGAAAACAATGAAAATATGACGTACGCTTATGCTATCCGCATTTGCTACGGGGCCCCGTCATCACCCGTTAGGTTACTTAACTAACGACAGAGGGGGAGCTGGACTAGCGTGGATGCAAAACATAAGCAACGCCTACTAGATATCATATATAGATATATACATTCGTCAGATGCAATGATAGCCATTCCAAATCACAGATGAACATATTGGATATGCTAGGAATCCGCGTTTCTCTCGAGCCTGCAACGAAAGACGGATTACACGGTCACGATGAATAGCCACACCCCACCCTAAACCCCTACGGGTGTGTCAAACTACCCGCTATGTACCCGAAGTGAAGCAACCTCCCTCAACAACGTGAGTAGGCCACTCGGCACTTCAAAGTACCCGGTAGTTTGTGCACCCCACCTTGGGTCTATCCTTGGAGCAAAAACAGTAAAAGAAATAATATGCAATAGCGTCTACAACCTCAACCCGGATGTGCGGCCATAAAAATAATATTACATCAATTTACAATTTACATCAAATGAAAGATAAAGGAACTCTCATCTCACAACCCCGGCTATTCATCCGCGACAATCCAACAAGTTCATATACACAATCCAACATCACAGATCACAGATATGCACAACTCCTACTCATCGACGTATAGCGATTAGTCGACGTTCAGTACATATATCACATTACATATATAGCCAATTAGCTAAAGTTTATAGAATTTCGATCAATATTCTAATTTGAAACTACCCCAAAAACATTACTGTTCTCTGAAGAATCTGGGCAGAAGCAAATCATCTTAAAAATCACAAAACATCGGTCTGAACACACTGCAGGAAAAACGAGTCGCGACAGAGTCGACTCGGCCGCAGATCCGCGGCGAAACGCTTGGTTTCACCGCGCTTCCGCGGCAGTCTGATCGAGTCATGGGCTCGGTTTTCTTGGGTGTTCCTAAAAAACCCTGCACGTATTTTTCAAGTGTGTGGAAATATTTTTAGACCTGTTTTTAAAAACGGCAGAAATCACAAGATTTTGATGTATTTTGCGATTTTTTTTCGGATCGAAATTCTAAACACTTTGCTAACATGTTAGTTGTGTTGGGTTTACCTAGCACCTCATCAAGGGTTTAGAAGTATTACATATGCCAAAATCAAATTTTGAAGGTGCTAAGTGAACTTGACAAGAATCATAACTAGAAATTTAGGGTTTAATTTGACTAAGTATCACATGCAAAAGAAAAATTATCACTAAGGGTAGAGATTACAACCTTTGTAGACCTCCCTTGGTGACTCCTTGGCACTTTGAGAGTTTGGAACGGATCGATGGAAGCCTTCCTTGTCCACGAAGATCCACCCGAAGTCCCTTTTCCCAAAGCTCCTTGCTTTACTTGATATGTGAATGAAGTAGAGAAAACACCCTACACAAATGGGCTAGATGTGTGTAGTATGATGATGTGGTTTGTATTTTATAATCAAAACCCTTTCTTGTTATCAACTTCACTCAAAGAAAATTTCAAGAGAGGAAGAAGAAGATGGTACCTAAGCTTGAGCTCAAAAGATAATGATAAGAATGAATAATTGAGATGAGAAAGAATAATCAATATTAATCCTTCTCACTCCAACCATGGTTAGTAATTATTTAGATATTTACTTATTGAGTTAACTTCCAAAGGAGAATTAACTCATGGTTAAAAGTTAGGTAAGGTTTAGTCAAAGATGATAAACATTAACCATGAGTGAATTATCCTTTCAATTAACTCAAAATGATAAATATATATATATATATATATATATATATATATATATATATATATATATATATATATATAATTACTACAATATGAGTCTTGCATTGCCACCAAATATGTATCAACAACCATGATACAATGTATGTATGTGTCCATGCACATCATCATGTGCATACAAGCATGCATACAAAAATAGAAAAAGGGTTTAATTAAAGAATTAATCTAAAAGTCATTTGTTAAATCAACACTTTATTTTGCAAACCGGTCATATCACATACGACCCGACCAATAGAAAATGCCCGATTAATATACGGTGTCACATATCCGTATTTAATCGGGTCCCCGCGCAAATCTTATATGCACACCACATCTTTTCGCCTGAGCCAGGAAACTTCATTGTGGGACTCTAAGACTCATCAATACGCCGGCAGTAGATAATGATCATATCAAATACCTACAAGTCACAAGCGGTCAGCTAAACGTAACGGCCACCCTATAGGGTTGCTAGGCACGCTCACAAGGTTCTACGAGGCATCAACCATTCCCGATTAAAAATTTAGCCATGCCGAACAACCCAAAGCCGGATCTTTAAACTAGAGTTTAGGCGAAAACAAGCATGTTAAACTCTTTAACACTAAGTGAGAGGGATTACAACCTTTGTAGATCGGTCCTTCACTTCTTAAGCTCCGTGTTGAAGTCCCTTCGCTGCGATCATCGAGTTCCGAACTCTCGAGAGGCTCCGCGAACAGAAAGGTGCAAGCATGCTTCCGATCTTCGATAACAAAGATGATCTACCTTAACACAAGCTCTCACTCTCTGAAAGAAGTGAACACCCTCATCTAATTGGCAAGGATAGATGAGGATGATGAAGTAGGAGTTTTGCTCTCTTTTGTTTTCATATTCTCACATATAAACATCACTTATGAAAAACTAGTGAAGCTTTTCATCAAAGAGGAAGAAGCAAGAAGAAGAAGAGCTCAATTCTTTTGTGATGAATACTGAATTATTATAGTGGTTACAAATCTAACCAAGGGTTAAGCATGAAAGAATTAACCCTTGTAGAGAATTAACTAGAGTTAAAGGTTTGGATTGGGTTAACATAATATCTTCACAAAATATCAAGCAAAACTCAAAGTCAAAGCTTCATGAAGCTTCATGCAAAAGCTAACCCTAATCCAAACTCTAACCAAGTTTAAACCCTAAACCATTGTTAAATTTGTAACCCTAACATGTTACAATATTATATATCACATATACAATATATTTTGTAACAATAGAAAATAATACAATTAACATATATCACATATATATTAATGTATTATCCCGTGAGAAAATGAATCTTTTAGTGAGCTAATATTAGTTAATGTAATTTAATATATCATATATATTATTATATATTAAATTATCGAATCAACACTTGATCCGACAATCCGGCTATATCGCATATAACCGACTAATACGATGACCCGGCTATATCACATATACCCGGCCGATATGTCATATCGCGAGAATCCAATACGGTATCACATACCGCATTATCCTCGGTCCCGCACATATCATATATGTGCTCCTACTCCGTTTTGCCTGAGCCAAGAAACCTCTGTGTAGGACTCTAAAGAATCGTCAATACGCCGGCAGTAGGTGATGATCATATCAAACACCCACAAGCTGCAAGCGGTCAGCTAAACGTAACAGCCACCCAGGTATTGAGCACTCATAAGATCAACAAGCAAGCCTGTACATTCTCCTGTGAATCCAACCAGTAACACTCCCGTACAGTCCGGTCTCGTCGTCTGATATGTCGCATATCTCGCCTACGGGTGGTAAACGTCAGACCCCAGTAGCTCGATAAGTCGTGTCGATATGAGGTCTATAACAGTTCGAGAAACTACTGATAACACTTACCAGTAAATCTCAGCAACCCTGGCCAGGGATTTCCGGTTATAGCCAATCGAACACAGCACAACATCAACTCCCTATACCGGGAGAGACGAATCCCCTCCTATCGCTCATTGCCTCCATGTGATTCGGGACTGTACCCAAAAGCCACCTTTTTGCATGCCCTCTTGGACGTGGTATGATGGAAATCAAAGCACAGTGGGAATCATACAAGACTTTATGACGATCTCAGGTCAACAGACTACTTTGTACCAGTGTCACCGGAGAACTTCCATCTGACGTGAGGTATAATACCATCTGGGAGTTCTCGGCGAGTCCGTCCAGTGTACCCAGTCTCCACTGAGCACCCGTACACCATCCTTGATTTCAAACACCGATAGATATGGTATCATCCATCGCCCATCATATGGGTCAAGATGCGTATACGCTAGTCTACTCTGGTGTATCGATGCCCTGTCTCGATACACCCTCGACTAGGAACAGTTATAGGATGTACTCGTCGACTACCGTTGCCCCACTAGTATGATCTCATCATAGTCCCAGTAATCGAGTACATATCCTAAGGGCTTTATCAACATGTAATATAGAGACAATCAGAGTACATGTTAAGATAAAGTACAACAAGATAGTATACTATCAAGTCGAGCAAGAAAGTCCTCCGTGTATATGTCCTAGCATCCAGTACATTATACATCGTATGTACAGTAATGGCCTCTAGGGCATACATATAACTAACAATCTCCCACTTGCACTAGGGCCATCTGTTGTGGTATCACATACCCAACAATTAGCTGTGGTTGAAGTATCTCATACTCAACCATCCCATAAAAGTCTCTACTGGGAAAAAGGTCTCGTGAGTGGATCCGCGCTGTTGTCCTCTGTGTCTACTCTTCTAACCTCGATCTCCCTGGAGATCAACCATCTCCATGATCAGGTGATACTGCCTAAGAATATGTATGGATCTCTGATGGGATGGGGGTTCCTAGGCATAAGCCACAACTCGATTGTCATACAATGGCAGGAACGAAGTTCATCTCATGAACCTATAAATATATATATATTCAGACTGCCTTTTTGGTAGCATCCTTGGTAACGATGTATCTTGACTTTAATCGTCTAGTAAGTCACGGTATCTAGCATGGAACTCTTCCAACATACCGTCCCTCCACTGAGGGTAAATACAATGCCTGCGACTGACATTCAGTCGTCCTTATTACCCTGGAACCTTTCTAGTGATTCTCCCCCGGATCGATTGATACCATCTCACTACATCTAGTGAGAATCCTAACATCCAATTAGTCTATCTCATAGATCCAAAACCCAAGATTTAGGAGGTATCACTTTGATCCTATATGGAGAATCCTTGTGATAAGCGGAGATTGACCGAGCGTAGCATAGGAAACTCCTTCCCTATCAAGAGTATGTCATCCACGTACTCTACGAGGATCATCACCATACTCTCTACTACCTTTTTGTATATACAAGGTTCATCTACCATTTTGATGAAGTCAAACTCTTTGACTACTACATCAAAACAGACGTTCCAACTCCGCGATGCCTGCTTCATCACATAAAACATCTTGCACACGTTTCCGCTGCTCCCACTGTCTACGAAACCCTCTGGTTGTGTACTTATAGACGTTATCTTCTAAAACATCATTTAGAAAAGCAGTCATGACACCCAACCACCAGATATCATAGTCATGGTATGTAGCCGTGGCAAGTAGGATCTGGATAGACTTAAGCATAGCTTTGAAAGTCTCAACTTTTCCATATACACCAAGTAATCTTCTCAAGATATACTTGCTCCTGATGGGGATTTAAACCTTCAGATAAAGCAACCAAAGTCCATACTTTGTTGGTGTATAAGGATTCCATCTCAGATCACTAAGCATCCAGCCATTCTTACAGAGTCCCACTCCTGATGGCCAGCTCGAAACTAGTTGGGTCATCGTCTTATGATGCAATCCTCGCTCCCACTGTCATAGAGAAACCGAAGTATCTCTCAGGTGGGTGAGGAACCCTACTAGATCGGCGGAGAGGCTGAGGTTCGTTGGAAACTATTGAATCCTTTGGTTCTACCAAATCATCAGCTGCAGTTTGTATAGCTGGAACTCCTTCCAGTTCTACCTCATGACCAATAATTTCTTCACAAGAAATTCCCTTTCACAAAGGTGGCATGCTGAGAAACAAACATCTTTTGTACCTCGGTTTGGTAGAAGATATTCCCTTGCGAATGCTTGGGATATCCAACAAACTTCCACAGAACTGACTTTGCCTCGAGCTTGTCCGGATTTTGCTTTTTAGACATAGGCCGGACAACCCCAAATCTTAACATACTTAGGATATGAGCTCTTCCCATTCCATATCACATATGAAGTTGTAGGCAACTGATTTGATTTGAACCCTATTAAATAGGTATGCAGCTTCTAAAGTGTATAACTCCCAAAAGGAAATAGGAAACTCAGTAGTACTCATCATAGAGCACACCATATCACATTGGGTGCTATTGCTCCGCCCCGATATACCATCATGCTATGGTGTATACGGAGGAGTAATGCTGAGAGAGAATCTCATTCTCCTTTAGAATAATCCAGGAATTCCGTGCTCAAGTATTCTCCTCCTTGATCTCATCAAAGGACATAATACTTATACCCGTATTTTGGTTCTCTACTTCTAACTTATATTCTGTGAATATCTCAAAAGCTTCGGACATGTGTTTCAACAGGAACATATGTCTGAATCTTGAGAGATCATCAGAGAATGTAATGAAGTACAAAGAACCGGTCTTGGCATGTGTAGACAGGGGACCTTCATACATCATCATGTATCAATCCCAAGAGTTCACTAACTCTTTCTCTGTTTCCAATAAACAGAGCTATGGTCATTTTATCTTTGTGACATGACCGGCAAGTTTCACAAGATGTAAATTCAAACAAATTTAAATATGCATCTTAATGTAACTTCAGCTAGTCGGGTCGCATTGATATGACCTAGTCTACAATGCCTCAAGAAGGATTCGTTCATTTCTGAACTCTTCCACTTGTGTGTGTTCCGTATACTAAGAACTGTAGTTTGATTTAGAACGTCAATGCTTTTAGATAACGTGCCTGAACCGATCAACTCTTGAAATAGGAAATGTTCAAAACATTATCCAACAATACAAAATTATATCCTTCTTTACTAATAAAGAGACAGATATGATGTTGTATATCAGGTTCGGTATCTAATAACATTCGTTCAGAATCAATGTATTCTGGTAATATAGGGTGATAGTGACCAACAGACTTGGCTGCAACACTTGCACCGTTTTTTATCTCATGAAACTTATCACCCATTCTTAGTTCTCTATCTTTTTGTAGCCCATGTAACAGATTACATATGCGGGATCCTGATTCGGTATCTCATACCCAGGACGTAAAGGATACTGAGAAACAGTTCTCTGTAATGAACACACCCAAAGAAGATGCATCAGCATGCACTTTCTTCGTTTGGGCGGCATGGGAAATCTGGTATTCCCCAATTTCCTGCTCTGTCTTATAACAATTATAAGTTGGAGCGGGACCAACGTTCCCCAGCTCAGTATAACAAGCGGGTTCAGTCAATATATCCGTATTATTATCTTGATTAAGGCGTGATATGGTCGCTACCTGGAGAAAGAGAGAAGAAAACACTCAGCGTATGCTCTTGCAAGATTAGATTGGTTATCTAATATATCTAATCAGGATGTCTCCCACTGTTTTAGTCAAATCTTCCTTCAAACCCTAAAAGGAAAGACTAGCCGGGATTAATTACACTATACAAGTTCGCCAATCTTTCAGCTAGGACAGTGTCGGTACTTTGAGGGAGGTTCTCCGTGCTTTTGCACGGACCTAATTAAAGTAAACCTCGTTTTCCCAGAGGCATAACCCCGTTAACACCTTTCTAGACACCTACTTGATCGGCTAATTGTAATGTGTAAAACTCTCCAAGGAGTAACTCTTACTCGCATCGGGTATCGGGATCCAACTATCTCATATAAGGTATGAAATCTCATTGCAAATTTCAACACTTGAAATTCCCAATAATATTTTGCCCTAAGCGTCCCATGACCTTGACGAAGGCCAAACTACCCATAGTCCGCTAGTCAAGTTCAACCCGTCATTTCCTGATTGAATTAAACCCACCCGCACGACCCTTGACGAAGGACAAACTACGCCGTACGAATACCCTAATCTGATCGCATCATATGCTAGCAGATAAGCACTAGTTATCTACCGTACACTACGCCTTGACGAAGGCCAAACTACCGCAGCACGAATACTAACTAGTACTTATCTGAAATGATGGAGGTCTACGACAGGTTTTTAATAAAACCCTTTGCGTAATGAACTTGATATTGTTGTAGAATCGAGTGATTTTAAATGGAGTGTTTTTGAGGTTTTTCTAGTTTTGCTAAAGGGGTTACTCCCGGTGAAGGGATCGTCGGCCCTTTCCTCATGGAATAATGTGCAGGATATTTCACAAATATCACTATGCAAAGCAAGAACTATAGAAGCAATCAAAAGACAAACCGAGTTTGTAGCATCTGCTAGTTTCACTAAAGAGGTCACTCCCGGAGAAGGGATCTCGGCTCTTTCCTTATCGAATAAGGTGCTGGATGTTCTACAAGGATCACCGCTATGCAAAGCAAGAACTAGAGCTACCAGTTTTTAAACAAGTTTCTACAACATCTTTAGGTTTCTTTTATTTCATTAATCTCATTAATGAAGTCCCATTTTATTATGCTTCACAAGCATCACATTTGAAACGAAATCTGCAATATAACATATATCTCATATATATAATATAAACATTCGTCTCAGGCGGTAATATGATCTAATCACAGAACATTGCAGCAGAAGAACATATATGAAATATTGGATATACTAGGACGTCCGTGTTTTAAATACGAGCCTGTATAAAACACGGATTCCACGGTCGCGATGAATAGCCAAACCCACATCCCTAGACCCCTACGAGAGCGGCAAGCAACACTGCCAATTCTAGGGTTAGGAGAGCCGGTCTCGACTCTTCGAGATGGTCTCCCACTGGACCCTAGAACCCGGTTACTTGTGCTCCCCGCCTTGGGTCTACCTAATGCGGAAAAGTAAATAATATACAATGGTGACATCATCCTCGGCCCGGAAGTGCCCCAATAAAAGAATATTACATACAAATGAATTTTACATGAATGAAAAATAAAAACTCTCATCTCACATAAAACCCCGGCTATTCAAACACGACGATCCAATATAACATATCACAGCAACACATAATATCTCATATCATCAACGTAAGCAAGTATGCGTATCCCGATTGTCGTTGATGTATAGCAACGAAGCCGGCGATACACCACATACTACGCTTACGGTCACAGAAAAGAAAGTGTAAAACTACAACAGTTGGAATCCGCAACCTCCTTAGACATCGCATGCCTAACCAAATGAATTCCTTAGACATCGCATGCCTAACAATTATAAACCCCACATTTTAGTCTCATTATCGAAAACTCTTTTCAATATCAAGTCGGGCAATTCAACAAGATTCGCGACATCCCAATCGAATGCTCGTCGCAAACTTTACTAGACGGCCGCACCCCCGATGCCGTCGACGAACTGCACTAAGGCGGAACACCGCTGCCGCGAGCACCCGAACGGATGCTTTTGGCGACGGGGTTCTCCTACAGTCACTTGGTCGGGGCTATGGGGTATGGCTATCTATTAAGTTTACCCGGCGAGTATCCGCGTACGCTACGTGATTGCGACGGACTTTTGAACACATCAAAATTCCTTGGCAACTGATCATCTGAGACTAAACTGCTTTTTTTATAATATTCAAATTAGTTATCTCATAACTACTTGTGGATTCCAAATATTGTATCACATTCCAGATAAATAGACAATGTTAAACTTTCCGATCGAATGATCAAACACCCAAGATTTCCCAAATAGTTCAACACTTGAAATTAGTTTAAAACATCCATCACATGCCACAGTACCAATGGTCCAGCCGTAGAAGGGTCAAGCCAACGCCTCACATGTGGCACGTCGTACTGCCGCAAACCCTAAGGTTTAGAGGCAGTTCAAGACGATCACATAATCGAGTTAAGGTTTGTTTCCTTCTCGAGGGTCCACCGCGTTACTTACATGACTTTACGAAAGTTTCAAACTCGAGAAAAAATCCAACTTTTGAAAATTTTCCGACAGTGGAAAAGTGAGTTATTGATATCCGTTCGAACTTTTTAACAGTTTCTAAAATTATCCGGAAAAAACATAAACGAACTTAAATTATTCGATCGAATCAACGAGTCCCCAATACAACCCTAGAAAACTCAACACTTGAATGGAATTAAAAAATTCCCAGAAAAAAATGTCAAGAAAGGACCTAAGAATAAATATATGAAATATGAGGGACTAAGTCAAATTTTGGCCGTGGAACCGCCGACAAACCCTTGATTTGGCCGCGGTTCCGCGGTCATGTGAGCGACTTAGTGGACCGTACTTCACAGTAATTCTTAGTTTTTCCTTCTTGTTTTTCTGAGCATTTTTAATTTGGAAAAAATGAACATTTTTGAAAATGTACAGTGAGGGGTAAAATCGGGGTTTTCCGGGTTCGATCGGACTTTAAACTTCGCTCAGACTTCGCCTAAAGCTCTAGCTTGGCTCTAATACCACTGTAGGGTTGCTAGGCACGCTCACAAGGTTCTACGAGGCATCAACCATGCCTGATTAAAAATTTAGCCGTGCCGAACAACCCAAAGCCGGATCTTTAAACTAGAGTTTAGGCGAAAACAAGCATGTTAAACTCTTTAACACTAAGTGAGAGGGATTACAACATTTGTAGATCCGGTCCTTCACTTCTTAAGCTCCGTGTTGAAGTCCCTTCGGTGCGATCATCGTGTTCCGAACTCTCAAGAGGCTCCGCGAAGAGAAAGGAGCAAGCTTGCTTCCGATCTTCGATAACAAAGATGATCTACCTTGAAGTTTCGTTAACACAAGCTCTCACTCTCTAAAAGAAGTGAACACCCTCATCTAAATGGCAAGGATAGATGAGGATGATGAAGTAGGATTTTTGCTCTCTTTTGTTTTCATATTCTCACATATAAACATCACTTATGAAAAACTAGTGAAGCTTTTCATCAAGGAGGAAGAAGCAAGAAGAAGAAGAGCTCAATCCTTTTGTGATGAATACTGAATTATTGTAGTGGTTATAAATCTAACCAAGGGTTAAGCATGAAGGAGTTAACCCTTGTAGAGAATTAACTAGAGTTAATGGTTTGGATTGGGTTAACATAATATCTTCACAAAATATCAAGCAAAACTCAAAGGCAAAGCTTCATGAAGCTTCATGCAAAAGCTAACCCTAATCCAAACCCTAACCAAGTTTAAACCCTAAACAATGGTTAAATTTGTAACCCTAACATGTTACAATATTATATATCACATATACAATATATTTTGTAACAATAAAAAATAATACAATTAATATATATCACATATATATTAATGTATTATCCCGTGAGAAAATGAATCTTTTAGTGAGCTAATATTAGTTAATGTAATTTAATATATCATATATATTATTATACATTAAATTATCGAATCAACACATGATCCGACAATCCGGCTATATCGCATATAACCGACTAATACGATGACCCGGCTATATCACATATACCCGGTCGATATCTCATATCGCGAGAATCCAATACGGTATCACTTACCGCATTATCCTCGGTCCCGCACATATCACATATGTGCTCCTACTCCATTTTGCCTGAGCCAAGAAACCTCTGTGTAGGACACTAAAGAATCGTCAATACGCCGGCAGTAGGTGATGATCATATCAAACACCCACAAGCTGCAAGCGGTCAGCTAAACGTAACAGCCACCCAGGTATTTAGCACTCAGAAGATCAACAAGCAAGCCTCTACATTCTCCTGTGAATCCAATCAGTAACACTCCTGTACAGTCCGGTCTCGTCGTCTGATATGTCGCATATCTCGCCTTGGGGTGGTAAACGTCAGACCCCAGTAGCTCGATAAGTCGTGTCGATATGAGGTCTATAACAGTTCGAGAAACTACTGGTAACACATACCAATAAATCTCAGCAACCCTGGCCAGGGATTTCCGGTTATAGCCAATCGAACACAGCACAACATCAACTCCCTATACCGGGAGAGATGAATCCCCTCCTATCGCTCATTGCCTCCATGTGATTCGGGACTGTACCCAAAAGACACATTTTTGCACGCCCTCTTAGACGTGGTATGATGGAAATCAAAGCACAGTGGGAATCACACAAGACTCTATAACGATCTCGGGTCAACAGACTACTCTGTACCAGTGTCACCGGAGAACTGCCATCTGACGTGAGGTATAATACCATCTCGGAGTTCTCGGAAAGTCCGTCCAGTGTACCCAATCTCCACTGAGCACCCGTACACCATCCTTGATGTAAAGCACCGATGGATATGGGATCATCCATCGCCCGTCATATGGGTCAAGATGCGTATACGCTAGTCTACTCTGGTGAATCGATGCCCTGTCTCGATACACCCTCGACTAGGAACAGTTATAGGATGTACTCGTCGACTACCGTGGCCCCACTAATATGATCTCATCATAGTCCCAGTAGTCGAGTACATAGCCTAAGAGCTTTATCAACATGTAATATAGAGACAATCAGAGTACATGTTAAGATAAAGTACAACCAGATAGCATACTATCATGTCGAGCAAGAAAGTCCTCCCTATATATGTCCTAGCATCCACTACAATATACATCGTATATACAGTAATGGCTTCTAGGGCATACATATTACTAACACACCCGGGTATTGAGCGATCAGAAGAAAACCAGCGAAGCTGTCAAAACTCCCGTCGAGCCAACTGGCAACACTTACCGTACAGTCCGGTCTCCTGGTCAGATATGTTGCATATCGAGTCTAGGGATGGAATCGTCGACCCTAATAACTCAATAAGTCATGCGGGTTTATGGCTCATAACAGATCGAGAAACTACTGATAACGCTTATCAGTAAATCTCAGTAGCCCTGGCCAAGGACTTCCTGTTATAGCCAATCGAGCATAGCACAATATCAACTCCCAATATCGGGAGAGACGAAACCCCTCCTATCGCTCATCGCCTCTATGTGCCTCGGTACTGTACCCAAAGTCCACCTTTTTGCACGACTCAGTAAAGCCGTGGTAGGGTGGATATCAAAGTACAGTGGGAGGACACACAAGACTCTATGACGATCTTGGGTCTACAGACTAACCTGTACCAGTGTCACCTGAGAACTGCTATCAGACGATAGATATAATACCACATAGGAGTTCTTTGTGATTCCGTTCAGTGTACCCAGTCTCCACTGAGCACCCGCATACAATCTTTGGTGTCACCTCACCAGATGGATATGGGATCATCCATCGCCCATCATATGGGACAAGAATAGTATACGCTAGTCTACTCTGGAATATCGATGCCCCGTCTCGATACACCCACGACTAGGAACAGTTCAAGGATATGCTTATAAACTACACATGCCCCACCAGTATGATCCGCATCATAGTCACAGTAGTCAAGCAAATATCCTAAGGAATTTATCAACATGTGCAAATGAATAAAAGCATGATCAAATCAACATGTCAAGATAAAGTAAACCAGATAGCATACTATCATGTTGAGCGAGAAAGTCATCTAAAATCATATATATATGTCCAAGCATCCACTATACATATAATGGCCTCTAGGGCATACATATATCTAACAAGTTGTTGTTTGTCCAGTCTCTGATACCACTGTTAGGTCCACGTTACCCATCCCGGTACATACGGGGAGGCGGAACAGGTAAAAATCGGATTTTTAACACAAGGTAACATGGACCAACCATGAAGGATCTTTGCTAAACAAAAACTAACAAACTAACTACATGTTTTAGCTACTAGGTTGGATGGTTATACATAGATCTTGAACTCCTTCTCTTCTTGTTGTGGTCTTCCTCCTTGCTTGCTCCTTGGAGTGGTGTAGACGGCTCCTCCTCTTCGTCTTCTCTTTTCCGAAGAAAGATCTACCCGAAGGCCTCTACCTTGAGCTCCTACCTCAACCAAGAGGTAACTAGAGTGCTTGGTTTGCTAGACTAAGAACCCTAGAATGAGTAGAGAGTTGTCTTAATGGTTTTATCTCACAAAGCTCATGTTTTTCAACACATGAAAGAAGAGTGCTTTGAGAGAGGAAGAGGGAGAGCCTTTTATAAGAGAGAAAGAGCAAGAGAGAATGAGAGGATAAATCCCAACCTTGCTCTCATATGAGAAAATATTAGAATAATAATAATAATTAGGAAAATTGTGATAGTTAGTTGATTTGACCATTATCATTTCACATTAAATGCAAATGCAAGCTTCAAGAAGCTTCTTTGCAAAAGAAATCATCATGGTCAACAAAAGTCAAATGGTCAACAAAAGTCAAATGGTCAACGCAACCCTAACCATGGCACAATTATCCTTAATTAATATTATTAATCATATTTCTCATTCTCATTAGGGTTTAGAAAAAGTCAACGGTCAAAAACCCTAATGAGATTCCTCTGCCTCTGTCAACTGTGCATACACACCCACATCCGTGTTCCGAGGAACATGAATACAATGAGACAAAACCAATCGCAAAAAAAATACTAGGATCTGGCTTAAACCAAAGCCCGCTAGTAAAAACTGCCCGGACACCAAACGTGCACAAGTGCGCGTATGTGAACGAAACCTGTCGCAAAACCATGCGACCTCTACTCTGTTTTGCCCAAAGGCGAACAACCCTCTGTGTGGGACTCTAAAGACTCGACACTACGCTGGCAGTGGGTTTAACCACAGGCCTCAAGCGGTACTAGCTGTACGTAACGGTCCTCAGGTAGATGCCGATAAGAAGACCGATGAGGTGAACCCATCCGAACTCTTACTGAGCCTGAATGTGACAATCTCCGTACAGTCTGGTCTGTTCGTCTAAGAGTATCGCATATTGGGCCTAGGGGCGGTAAACGTCAGACCCCATATAGCGGTACAAGTCGTGTCGGAGTGTAGCCTGTTTCCTGATTTAAAATCAGGAAAGCTTATGTGGAAAGCTTCAAAAAAGGGCCACGTGCTTACACGTGACCAGCAGTCACGTGTTGACACGTGACCTATAAAGTGCAGAAAAGGCGCACATTGAGTCGCTGAGCAAAGTCAAGGAAAAGAGCTTCAGAAGAGGTCACGTGCTCCCACGTGACCAGGGTCACGTGTCGACACGTGACGTTCAAAGCAGCAAACTCGCTCTCCAATTGAACCGAGGAAAGAAGTGCCAGACAGGGGTCACGTGCTCACACGTGACCAGGGGTCACGTGGTAGCACGTGATGGCTAAAACAGCAACCAGAAGACAGCGCAGAAAGAAAGAGGATCCTTCATTCCAAAAGGGGGTCACGTGTCCGCACGTGACCATGGGTCACGTGTCCGCACGTGACCATGGGTCACGTGGTCACACGTGACCGGCTTTCAAAGCCCATTTTTGATGACAAAATTAAATTCTGAAGGAAATTTGAATCTTTCCAAAGGAAAGTGATTATCTGAGACCAATCAAATTGAAGATTTAGAGATGATTAAATATCGTCTATCTATGGAAAATCTCGGGTTTGGAAAGATTTCCCCCTTAAATCTAACCAAAATAACAAAGGAGAATCTCTGGATTTAAAATCCAATGGTGAATAAAGTTCACCCAATAATCCAAAGGCCCAAAACGAATGATGGATGCAAATCAAATCTCTCAGTGAAGATTCATCAAAAAACTAATTCATTCGGCTGCTTCTCCTATAAATAGGAGCCAAAAGACACAGACAGAGGGACACATACGCGCAGAGAAAGAAAAAAGGAGAAAAGCTTTGATACTTGGAAAAGACTTGGATCTTCTGCAAAAAACCCTAGGTAAGAAAGGGAAGGCTTTCGGAAAGAAAGAGAATTTAATTCTCAACAGAGTTTAACTCTAATATATATAAAACAGAAGAACACATTTCTTCTCTCTTCGATAGAGGATCTGCAAAGTGCACATCTCCCCTTAAGGTTGAGAATTTAATTCTCAATGGGTCGAGATCCTGCCATGCAGATCCAAAACATAGAGAAGGAATGCAAGCATGAGAATTTAATTCTCGCAGAACTATAGGAATTCAATTCCTTTAAAATAAAATTAGGGCTCGACCCTGTATCATGGGAATTTAATTCCTTCAAAATAAAAAGAAGCAGGGTCTAACCCTAATTAAGAACATGGTTCTGTTGAAACAGCAGGAATTTGATTCCCTTAATCATAATTCTTTAAAACGGGAAGTTTAGCTCCTTAAAAGCTTTCATTAGGGTTTAACTCTATTCAGTTCTTCACATATATGAGGAATTTAATTCCTACAAAAAATTCAGAGTTCAACTCTGTTTCAGAATATAAATCTGCAAAAGGAAGTAGGAATTTAATTCCTTTGAAAATTAAAGGCCCGAGGAATTTAATTCCTGAAAAAAGATCAACAGATCCTCTAAAAACGACACACATAGAGGCAGGGTCACGTGCCACCACGTGACCCCCCAAGAGATCTACAGAAAACCCTTTGAGACTGTCCCTCACGTGACCCACGTGACCCTTAATAAAAGCTCTAACAAATGAGCATATGAATGCCCGTCACGTGCTGACACGTGATGCTCTGAAAGATGCAGTAATCTCAGCAGAACCATTGAAAAGAGGGCGCTCTCACGTGTTGCTACGCGACCCCTTTTGCCTTAGTGTTCAACACTAAATTGGAACTCTCAAACCCAGCGTCAAAACACTGTTGGGCCTTAGCATTCAACAGTGATTAAAAAAGCCTTATTGGCAGGGTTAAACACTGATCTGTTTTAGTGTTTAACACTAATTTGAAAAAGCCTTATTGCTGATGTTTAACACCAATTATCTCTTAGTGTTGAACACTAACTTATCAACCTTATTCCCAGTGTTCAACACTGATTGCTCTGAAGTGTTTAACACTAGGCTTTGGCCCAATTGGCTAGAGGGATAGAGGCAAACATTCTCCCTCAATGGACCAACAAAGAGTCAATATTCCAGACCTGACTGGACTTAGCCCAAGCTGGCCATAAGTCCTCAATTTGTGATTAACTGGGCCGATAGGCTCATAACATAATTGATCAGTCTTGACCCAAATTGGGCCAGGGACTATTTAATCCACCCCGGTTCTAGGGTACATCTCTTCACTCCTTTGATACTTGGCATTGTAATCCCTCAATGTCTTCAAAGAGGTGACGGGTCCCGAAGACCATTCATGATATGGACTGTGGGGTCCTTAAACCCATGCATAATGCAAAATTCCTGGTTACGTGGAACACGGATAACGTCACTCTTTGACCCCGCGGAAAACGTCCAGAGCGGATCCTGGTCCTCGCAGAGCACGGCAGTGAACCCATGTGAAGCATCCAGAGCGGAGCCTGGTCCTCGCCTAGCACGACAGTGAACCCGTGTGAAGCATCTAGAGCACATACCGGACTGTGGAGTCCTTAAACCCATGGACTATGACGTCCTTAACCTTGACCGAGATGTCTTAAAACTACCAATGGACCGCAATGTCCTTAAACTAGCAATGGACCGCAATGTCCTTAAACTAGCCACGGACCGCAATGTCCTTAAACTAACCACGGACCGCAATGTCCATAAACTAGCCACGGACCGCAATGTCCTTAAACTACCCATGGACCGCAATGTCCTTAAACTAGAACCATAGAGCCTCCATATGCTCTTTTGTCGGATCTAAACGGTCCTGTTTAAGTTGATCTTAGCCTCAAAGATGGCTAACGCATACTTAAACCTCCAAGCAGACTGGACTATGAATCCCCCTAATTAACTCTGGCTCGAGGGTACATCTCTGAACCCCTCTGACACCCGTCGTTGTAATCCTTCAACGTCGTCAGAGAGGTGATGGGTCCCGACGGCCACACATATGATGGACTACTATGTCCTGAAATTGGAACAATGGAGTCCAAACGCTCCTTTGTCGGATCTAAACGATCCCGTTAAGTTGATCTTTGCCTTAAACTAGACTAACGTATCCTTAACAAATGTTTGAGTTGATCTTAGCCTCAAGCATGGCTAGCGTATCCTCAAACCAAACCCCCAAACCCAAATCTAAGAAGATACGGATTTGGACTAGTCCACGCCCTACGGGCGACGACATAACTCGGTCTCCGTAAACGATCCACGGGCAGGAAAACATAAAACAAAACACACGACACGAAGTGACCATCTGGAGAAGGAGAAAGTTGTTACCGCGACGCGGTAGCGTAATTAACTGCAGGGGCTTGCGCCTGCAGGGAAGAGCGTCCCCACAATCAAAAACCCCTCAAACGAGGGGGAATCTGACGAAGTCTGCTACATCGGCCGCATCCGTCTAAACCTCCGATACACGGTGCCAGGGATCGACTTGGCATCTTCGGAGAGGCAGACGGATAGCACCTATTGGCATCTGCCCCGAATCTCGGGCAGGACGTCCTAACGTCTCGGCCGCCATTCGGAGGGGAACATAGCCCAGAACACCCTGAGAAATGTTAGGTCCACGTTACCCAACCCGGTTCTTTCGGGGAGGCGGAATAGGTAAAACAAAAAATTTTCCTAGCTAGGTAACATGGACCGTTTCATGAAGAATCGTTGCTAAACAAAACTAACATCAAATCTACAAGTTATAACTACTATGTAGAATGGTTATAACTAGTCTAGAATTACTTCTCTTCTTGTTGTTCTCTTGAACTCCTTCTCTTCTTGTTGTTCTCTTAAACTCCTTCTCTTCTTGTTGTTCTCTTCCTTGCTTGCTCCTTGTAGTATTTTGAACGGCTCCTCCTTCTTGTCTCCTCTTTGCCGAAGATAAATCCACCCGAGGGCCTCGAACTTGAGCTCCTACCACAACCTAGAGGTAACTAAGGTATTTGGTTTGCTAAACCTAGTACCATAGAATGAGTAGAGATGTGTTATGGTGGCTTTGTCTCAAAAACTTATGATTTCCAACACATGGAACACTTAAGCTTTGAGAGAGGAAGAAGAAGAGCTTTTGCAAAAAGAGAGAAAAAATATGATAAAATGAGAGCTCTCTCTTGCAACCATGCTCATATGAGAATAATAAATTAACAATAATAATCAAAAAGGAAAATGTGATGGTGAGTATGGAATGACCATTATCATTTCATAATAAATGCAATTTGCAAAGATCAAGAAGCATCTTTGATATGAAATGATTATGGTCAAAATGTCAACAATGGTCAAAATGTCCACCATGGTCAAATGGTCAACCTAACCATCACACAACAATTCTTGATTATCATTATTAATCATATTTATCATTCTCGTTAGGGTTTGGAAAAAGTCAACGGTCAACAAGTCAACCAAAGTCAAACGGTCAACAACCCTAATGAGAATTCTCTGCCTCTGCCTCTATCAACTGTGCATACACACCCACATCCGCGTTCTGAGGAACACGAATACAATGAGACAAAACCAATCCCAAAACCAATACCAGTATCTGGCATAAACCAAAGCCCACTAGTAATAACTGCCCGGTCACCAAACGTGCACAAGTGCGCGAGTGTGAATGAACCCTGTCGCAAAACCATGCGATCTCTACTCAGTTTTGCCCAAAGGCGAGTAACCCTCTGTGTGGGACTCTAAAGGCTCGACACTAAGCTGGAAGTGGGGTTAACCACAGACCGCAAGCGGCACTATCTGTACGTAACGGTCCCCAGGTAGATGCCGATAAGAAGACTGATGAGGTGAACCCATCCGAACTCCTACTGAGCCTGTATATGACAATCTCCGTACAGTCCGGTCTTTTCGTCTAAGAACATCGCATGGCGGGCCCAGGGGGGCGGTGAACGTCAGCCCACTACTAGCGGTACAAGTCGTGCCGGAGTGTATCCCAGAACACCTGAGATAACACTGGAAACCTACCAGTCTATCTCGCTTGCCCTGGCCAGGGACTTTGTGTAATGGCTCTCCTAGACACAGCGCGATATCAACCCCCAATACCGGGAGAGACGAATCCTGTCTAACCATTACTGCCTCCAAGTGCTTCGGGACTGCACCCAACTACTACCTGTTTGCACAACTCGGTAGAGTCGTGGTAGGGTAGTAATCAAAGAACAGTGGGAACACACTCGAGGCGGAGTGACAGTGTCAAGTCAACGGACTAAGCTGTACTCATGTCACCTGGGAACTGTTAACTGACGATAGGTATAATACCAACCAACAGTTCCCTACGAGTCCTGTCCAGTGTACTCGTAACCTAACGAGCACCTGCATACTATCTCCAGTACGACGTACTGATGGCTGTGGGACAGACCATCTCCCCTGCTGGGAAGAGAAGCGTATGCACTAGTCTACTCTGGAGTATCGATGCCCTGTCTCGATAATCCTATGACTAGGGACCAAAATAAGAATGTGCTTATAGACTATCCAGCCCCCACTAGTGTGATCGCCATCACAACGCCGGTAGTCAAGCAAAGATCCTAAGGGCTCTACCAAAATGTTTTTAGCGATATGTTAAAAGAAACATATACACATATTAAGATAGAAACAAACCAAGTAGCATACTACTATATCGAGCAAGACTGTCGTAAAACCATATATATATCCCAAGCCTCGAAAATGTATTATACAAACCAGTACTATACAATAATGGCCTCTAGGGCATACATATCTAACAATCTCCCACTTGCACTAAAGGCCAGTAATTGCTGTACCGCATACCCAACGTCTGCACTAAGGCTAGCTGCCGGCGTACCGCATACCCAATAGCTCAAGAAGTCGCTCGAACTGTGTTTGAGGGAGAGCCTTCGTGAATGGATCCGCTGTGTTGTCTTTTGTGTCCACTCTCCATACTTCGATCTCCTGGCGATCAATGATCTCCCTGATCAGGTGATACCGCCTTAAGATGTGTCTAGATTTCTGATGGGACCTTGGTTCCTTCGCTAAAGCTATAGCCCCATTGTTATTGCAATACAAAGGTATTGGGTCAACAATGGACGGAACCACCTGAAGTTCACTAATGAACTTCTTCATCTAGACCGTCTCTTTTGCGGCATCGCTTGCAGCAATGTATTCAGCCTCCATCGTCGAGTCTGCGACGGTATCCTGTTTGGAACTCCTCCAACATACAGCCCCTCCGTTGAGGGTAAACACAAAACCCGAGACAGACTTGCTGTCATCTTTGTCACTCTGGAAGCTTGAATCGGTAAAGGACTTGACCCTGAGGTCTCCATTACCGTAAACCAGGAACATCTCCTTAGTCCTTCTCAGGTACTTGAGAATGTTCTTCACTGCCGTCCAGTGGTCCTCACCTGGGTCTGACTGATACCGGCTCACCACGCTCAGCGTGTAAGCTACATCTGGTCTTGTACATAGCATCGCATACATTATAGATCCTACCGCCGAAGCGTAGGGTATAGTGTTCATGCGAACCCTCTCCTCGTCAGTCTTCGGAGACATCTTCTTGGATAGGGTAATTCCGTGCAATGCGGGTATGTTACCGTGCTTGGAATCCTCCATACTAAATCTCTTTAGTACGGTCTCTATGTACCTGGACTGCGAAAGTCCCAGTAGTCTCTTGGATCTATCTCTATAAACCTTGATCCCCAGAATGTACGAGGCATCACCCAGGTCCTTCATGGTGAACCGTTGTGACAAGAATAGCTTGACCGATTGTAGCATAGGAATGTCATTTCCTATCAAAAGAATGTCGTCCATATACAAGACTAGGAACACGACAGTTCGTCCTACAATCTTCTTATAGACACAAGGTTCATCTTCGTTCTTGATGAAATTAATTTCCTTGATTGCCTCATCAAAACAGATGTTCCAGCTCCGCGATTCCTGCTTTAATCCATAAATGGATTTAAGTAACTTGCACACCTTCCCGCTTCTCCCACTGTCCACGAAACCTTCTAGCTGATCCATGTAAACGCACTCTTCTAAGCAGCCGTTTAGAAAAGCCGTTTTAACGTCCATTTGCCAGATTTCATAGTCATGGAAGGCAGCAATGGCAAGTAGGATCCGAATGGATTTGAGCATAGCCACTGGAGAAAAAGTTTCATCATAGTCCAAACCAGGTCTTTGACGAAAACCTTTTGCAACGAGTCTAGCCTTATAGGTTTCCACCTGCCCATCCACACCAAGTTTCCTTTTGTAGATCCATTTGCATCCAACGGGTTTTACCCCAGGTGGAGCAATATCCAAGCTCCACACTTTATTGGTGTACATGGAATCCATCTCGGATTGCATTGCATCCAGCCACTTATCAGAGTCCCTACTGATAATGGCCTGCCTGAAACTGGTAGGGTCATCTTCTTCCAAGATGCAATCCTCTCGATCCCCGTCTATGAGAAAACCGTAGTATCTCTCGGGCGGATGAGAAATCCTACCAGATCTGCGGAGTGGCTGAGGTTCGTCTGGGGTTATTGAATCCAGTGGTTCCTCCAAATTTTCAGTTACATTTTGTGGTCGCTGAATTTCTTCCAGTTCTACCGAACTCCCACTAGTTTCTTTTGCAAGAAACTCCCTTTCTAAAAAGGTAGCGTGGCGAGATACAAACACCTTCTGTTCCTCAGTGTGGTAGAACAGAAATTCTAGTGAGTCTTTAGGATATCCCACAAATTTACACAGAACTGATCGTGCCTCTAGCTTGTCCGGTTTCTGTGTTTTCACATAGGCCGGACAACCCCATATCTTAAATCGCTTAAGATACAGATTTCTTCTACTCCATATTTCATATGGAGTCTTAGGCACTGATTTGGATGGAACGTAATTCAGTAGGTATGCCGCTGTCTGAAGCGCATGTCCCCAAAATGAAAGAGGCAACTCGGCACTACTCATCATGGAGCGAACCATATCCAATAGGGTACGATTCCTCCGTTCCAATACACCGTTGTGCTGGGGTGTATAAGGAGGAGTAAGCTGAGAGAGAATACCATTCTCTTTTAAGTAATCTAGGAATTCCGTGCTTAAGTACTCCCCTCCTCTATCAGACTGGAGGATCTTGATACTTTTGCCAGTCTGGTTCTCTACTTCGTATCTAAATTCCTTGAATTTCTCAAAAGCTTCAAATTTGTGTTTCATAAGATACACATATCCGAATCTAGAGAGATCGTCAGTGAATGTGATGAAGTACGAGAACCCACTCCTTGCATTTAAAGACATCGGTCCACATACATCACTGTGTATGAGTTCCAAGAGCTCTGCTGCCCTTTCTCCATATCCGGTGAACGGAGATTTGGTCATCTTCCCTTTGAGACAAGACTGACAAGTTTCATAAGATAAAAACTCAAACGTTTTCAAGAGTCCATCTTTAAGCAACTTACTTAGTCTTTTCTCTCCGATATGACCAAGTCTATAATGCCACAAGTAGGATTCATTCGTATCTGAATTCTTCCTCTTGCGTGTGTTTTGTACATTGAGAACTGTATTCTGATTTAAAACGTAGATACCATTACACAGTGTACTTTCTGCAACCAGTACCTTATGAAGGTAGATGTTCATGATATTTCTATCAAGAACAAAGTTATATCCATCTTTATCGAGTAAAGAAACTGATATGATGTTGCAAACCATGAAAGGTACATAGTAGCAATCGTTCAAAATCATAGTATTGCCATTTGGCAACACTAGGTGATATTCACCGACGGCTGCAGCATCAACATGTGCTCCGTTCGCTACTCTGAGCGACATATCACCAGGTACAACTTTCCTACTTTTTCTCAGTCCCTGCAATAAATTACAGATATGAGATCCTGATCCGGTATCAAGTACCCAGGAGGTAGGGCTGACCGTAAAGCAGTTCTCAATTACAAGAACACCTGAAGTAGATGCAAAACCATGCTTCTTCTTCAACTGGGTATTCTTCAAATCCATACAATCCTCTTTCCCTTGCTCATACTTATGACTGTTGTCGTAAGTTAGAGTTGAACCAACGTTCCCCAGCCCCGAATAAGAATTCGGATCGGTCAAGCGATACATTTTATTATCTTGATTAGGGCGTGAAATGGATGCTACATGGAAAGAGAGAAAAGAAACACTCAGCGTGTGCTCTTGCAAGATTAGATTGGTTTATTGAATTATCTAATCAGGATGCCTACCACTGTTTCCTCAAATTCTTCTTCAAACCCTAAAAGAAGAACTAGTCAAGATTAATCGCACGTCACAATACTTGCTTAACCTTTCATCCAGGCTTGTGTTTGTACTTCGAGGGAGGTTTTCCAACGCTTTCGCGAAGTTCCTTAATTAAATAACCGCTTTTCACTGGAGGCGTAGCCCCGCTAACACCGTTCTAGACACCTACTTGGGTTATAGCATTGATTGTTAAGTGAAAAAATCTCCCGAGAGTAATCCAACTCATCAGTGGGATCGGGATCCAACTATCATTGTGCGATGACCTAGATGGAATCCACTCTAGTCACCACACTCCAGAAGGTATGCTAAATCTGCAAGTTTCAGTTTCTTTAGAAACTCCCGATGTGGATTTTTGCCCCTAGGACCCAAGTGACCTTGACGGAGTCAACAAATCAAAGAGTCCTAGTCAAGTTCAACCCGTCATTATCTGGATTGCATTAAACCCACCCGCATAACCCTTGATGGAGTCAACAAGTTTATACGACTATCCTAACCAATCCCATATACTGCTACAAACAAGCACCACTCAGCTACCGTACACTACGCCTTGACGGAGTCAACAAACGCAGCACGAATACTAAGTGTTACTTGTAAGAAATGAAGGAGGGCTACGGCTGGGTTTTAAGCGAAAAACCCTTTAACGTAATGAACTTGATATCGTTAAAGGAACATGATTGCCTTTTTGAAAATATAGTGGCAAAAACTTTTTCTAAAGAGGTCACTCCATGCGAAGGGATCTCGGCTCTTTCCTCGTCGAATGAGGTGCAGGATATTCCAAACTGAATACCTCGATGCAAAGCAAGAATAATCGACTATAGTGAAGTTATTACCCTGACGCAAACTTTTTGTCCAAGGGGTCACTCCCGATGAAGGGATCTCGGCCCTTGCCTCGTCGACTGAGGTGCTGGGCTTTCATAACCGAATACCTCTATGCAAAACAAAAGAGAACGTCCTTGCAATAACATTTTTTTTAAAAATTGTTCCAACATCGTCTTTTTGGATTATTTTTCTTTGCATTAATTTAATGCGTCCCATCAGTTAATCCTACCATTGCAGAAAACAACGAAAATATGACGTACGCATATGCCATCCGCATTCGCCACGGGGTCCCGTCATCGCCCGTTAGGTTACTTAACTAACGACAGAGCGGGGGCTGGACTAGCGCGGATGTAAAACATAAGCAACGCCTAAAAAGATATCATATAGATATATACACATTCGTCAGATGCAATGATAGCCATTCCAGATCACAGATGAACACATTGGATATACTAGGAATCCGCATTCCGTACGATCCTGTAACGAAGAGTGGATTACACGGTCGCGATGAATAGCCAAAACCCCACCCTAGACCCCTACGTGTGCGGCAAACTACCCGCCAAGTACCCAAAGCGAAGCAACCTCCCTCAACGCCGTGAGTAGGCCACTCGGCACTTGGAGGTACCCGGTAGTTTGTGCACCCCACCTTGGGTCTATCCTAGGAGCAAAAACAGTAAAAGAAATTATACAATGACGGCTACAACCCCATCCTGGTTGTGCGGCCAAATAAATAATATTACATCAATTTACATATTACATGAATTGAAAGATAATGAAAACTCTCATCTCACAACCCCCGGCTATTCATCCGCGACAATCCAACGAATTCATATACACAAACCATCAAAATTACAGATCACAGATATGCACAACCCCCACTAATCGACGTATAGCGATTAGCCGACGTTCAGTGCATATATCACATCACAGATATAACCCATTAGCCAAAGTCTAGAGAAGTTCGATCAAAATACGGATTTGTGACCACCCTAAAAATAAATTTGTTCTCTGGAAAATCTGGGTAGAAACAACATATACTAAATATCCCAAAACATCCAAATAAGAACACTGCACAAAACCCGATCCACGGCCGAGTCAACTCGGCCGCGGTTCCGCGGCAGGAAGCATGTTCTTGCCGCGGATCCGCGGCGCTTTGACCGAGTCACTGGATCGTTTTTGTTCTGTGTTTTTACAAAACCCTGAGCCGATTTTTCATGTATGTTAAATCATTTTTAGAGCAGTATAAAAAATCGGCAGAAACATGGTTTTTCCGGACGTGTTTTGCGATTTTTGTCCGATCGAAATTCTAGATACTTTGCTAACATGCTAGTTTGTGTTTAGCTAGGCTCTGATACCGCTGTTAGGTCCACGTTACCCACCCCGGTTCTTTCGGGGAGGCGGAATAGGTAAAACAAAAATTTTTGCTAGCTAGGTAACATGGACCGTTTCATGAAGGATCGTTGCTAAACAAAACTAACATCAAATCTACAAGTTCTAACTACTATGTAGAATGGTTATACCTAGTCTTGAACTCCTTCTCTTCTTGTTGTTCTCTTGAACACCTTCTCTTCTTGTTGTTCTCTTGAACTCCTTCTCTTCTTGTTGTTCTCTTCCTTGCTTGCTCCTTGTAGTAGTTTGAATGGCTCCTCCTTCTTGTCTCATCTTTGCCGAAGATAGATCCACCCGAGGGCCTCGAACTTGAGCTCCTACCTCAACCTAGAGGTAACTAAGGTATTTGGTTTGCTAAACCTAGTACCCTAGAATGAGTAGAGATGTGTTATGGTGTCTTTGTCTCAAAAACTTATGATTTCCAATACATGGAACACTTAAGCTTTGAGAGAGGAAGAAGAAGAGCTTTTGCAAAGAGAGAGAAAAAATATGATAGAATGAGAGCTCTCTCTTGCAACCATGCTCATATGAGAATAATAGATTAATTGTTAGTTATATGTATGCCCTAGAGGCCATTACTGTACATAGGATGTATATTGTAGTGGATGCTGGGACATATATAGGGAGGACTTTCTTGCTCGACATGATAGTATGCTATCTGGTTACTCTTTACCTTAACGTGTATACTGATTGCCTCTCTGTTACATGTTGGTAAAGCCCTTAGGATGTGTACTTGACTACCTGGACTATGATGCGGATCATACTAGTGGGGACATGGTAGTCTACAAGTACATCCTTCAAGGTCCCTAGTCGTGGGTGTGTCGAGACGGGGCATCGATATACCAGAGTAGACTAGCGTATACCTTCTCGACCCATACAGATGGGCGATGGATGATCCCATATCCATTGGTGTTTGACATCAGAGATTATATACGGGTGCTCAGTGGAGACTGGGTACACTGGACGGACTCGCCGAGAACTCCCAGATGGTATTATACCTTACGTCAGATGGCAGTTCTCTGGTGACACTGGTACAGAGTAGTCTGTTGACCCGAGATCGTCATAGAGTCTTGTGTGATTCCCACTGTGCTTTGATTTCCACCTTACCACGTCCAAGAGGGCGTGCAAAACGGTGGTTTTTGGGTACAGTCCCGAATCACATGGAGGCAATGAGCGATAGGAGGGGATTCGTCTCTCCCGGTATAGGGAGTTGATGTTGCGCTGTGTTCGATTGGCTATAACCAGAAATCCCTGGCCAGGGTTGCTGAGATTTACTGGTAAGTGTTACCAGTAGTTTCTCGAACTGTTATAGACCTCATATCGACCCGACTTATCGAGTTATTGGGGTCTGACGTTTACCACCCCTAGGCGAGATATGCGACATATCAGACGAACAGACCGGACTGTACGGTAAGTGTTACTGGTTGGATTCACAGGAGTATGAGCGGGCTTGATCGTCGATCCTCTGATCGCTCAATACCCGGGTGTCCGTTACGTTTAGCAGACCGCTTGCGGCTTGTGGGTGTTTGATATGATCATCATCTGCTGCCGGCGTATTGACGAGTCTTTAGAGTCCTTCATAAAGGTTTCCTGGCTCAAGCGAAACGAAATAGGAGCGCATATGAGATATGTGCGGGACCGAGAATAATGCGTGTATGTGATACCGTATTCTATTCTCACGATGAATGTATCGAATGGTTGTATGTGATATAACATAGTTATCGATTCAAGGATTGATTCGATAAGCCGATACATTGGATACTAGTCGGTTATATGCGACATGACCGGATCATTGAATCAAGTGTTGATTTAATGATTTAATGTATAATTATATATTTGATATATTAGTTTTCATTAACTAGTATTGGTTCACTTTAAATGGATTTTCTCACTTCATATGCACATTGTGTATATGATATATTTTTGTGCACAAGATTGTATCATGTTTGATGATACATGCTCACTTGGGTTTGTGTAAAGAATTAAACCATGGTTATATGAGTGGTTAGGGTTTTGTTTATTTACTTATTCATTTATTTATTTCTTTTTGAAATGATAAAGAAAAGAATGGTGGCTTATTTTGTTTGTTTGTTGAAGCTTTGAACAAGTCCACCATTCTTATCTCATGCTTAACCCTAACCAATCAAACTAACCATAGTCTATTCTCTACACCTAACCAAGGTTGGATTATGATAAGAATGAGTTGGATTTTCTTTTTTGAAGATAATCCTTTTTATTCTATCATATTCTATCATCATCTTCTTCTTCTTCTTCAAGAAGAAAGCTTGCCACCATTAATTGCATCTTGAGAAAAAGAGTGAGAAATCCAATTCTAAAGTGAACCCACTTCCTATTTCTTCATCCTCTACCTCTTGCCAAGTAGTATAGGGTGTTTTCTTTGTTAGTTATGTATATGCCCTAGAGGCCATTGTTGTACATTTGATGTATATTATGATGGATGCTTAGATATATACAGAGAGGACTTTCTTGCTCGTCATGATAGTATGCTATTTGGTTTCACTTTATCTTAACATGTTGACTTGTATTGGTTTACTGTCTTTCTCTCACATGTTGATAAAGCCCTTAGGATCTGTACTCGACTACTGGGATTATGATGAGATCATACTAGTGGGACCACGGTAGTCGATGAGTACATCCTATAAATGTTCCTAGTCGAGGGTATATCGAGACAAGGCATCGATACACCAGAGTAGACTAGCGTATACGCATCTTGACCCATATGATGGGCGATGGATGATCCCATATCCATCGGTGTTTGACATCAAGGATGATGTACGGGTGCTCAGTGGAGACTGGGTACACTGGACGGACTCGCCGAGAACTCCCAGTTGGTGATATACCACACGTCAGATGGCAGTTCTCCGGTGACACTGGTACAGGGTAGTCTGTAGACCCGAGATCGTCATAGAGTCTTGTGTGATTCCCACTGTGCTTTGATTTCCACCTTACCACGTCCAAGAGGGCGTGCAAAACGGTGGCTTTTGGGTACAGTCCCGAATCACATGGAGGCAATGAGCGATAGGAGGGGATTCGTCTCTCCCGGTATAGGGAGTTGATGTTGTGCTGTGTTCGATTGGTTATAACTGGAAGTCCCTGGCCAGGGCTGATATAGAGATTTACTGGTAAGTGTTACTAGTAGTTTCTCGACCTGTTATGAGCCTCACATCGACACGACTTATCGGTTACTGGGGTCTGACGTTTTACCACCCCTGGACTTGATATGCGACATATCAGACGAACAGACCGGACTGTACTGGAGTGTTACTGATTGGATTCACAGGAGAACGCACAGGCTAGCTTGTTGATCTTCTGATCGCTCAATACCTGGGTGGCTGTTACGTTTAGCTGACCGCTTGCAGCTTGTGGGTGTTTGATATGATCATCACCTGCTACCGGCGTATTGACGATTCTTTAGAGTCCTACACAGAGGTTTCTTGGCACAGGCGAAACGGAGTAGAGGCACATATGTGATATGTGCAGGACCGTGGATAATGCGATATGAGATACCGTATTATATTCTCGCGATATTTTGATATGAATCGGGACATCGGATCAAGTGTTGATTCGATGAATCGGTACATGATATATTAGCCGGTTATATTCGATATAGCCGGATTGTTGGATCAAGTGTTGATTCGATGATTTAATGTATAATAGTATATATGATATATTGTATTACATTATCTAATATTGGCTCACTTTATTATTTCATTTTCTCACTGGATTAATACATTGATATATATGCGATATATGTTAAATGTATTATTTTCTTTTGTTGCAAATATATAATATATATGTGATATATATTATTGTGACATGATATGATTTATTATTAAACATGTTTAAGGATGATTAAACGGGATTAGGGTTTGATTAGGGTTAGCTTCTTCTTGCACATTCTAGAAGCTTTTCCTTTTGTCTTGGTTAAGATATTATCGTTGATACTTATCCTTTACCTAACCAAACCCTAACTCTAGTTTATTCTCTACAACTTTTATCCTATCATCCTTGACCATGGTTAGATAATCAATCATATACACTTGACTACTATTCATCACAAAAGGATTATTCTTTCATTCTTCATCTTCTTCTCTCTTGTGTTCAAAAAGAAAAAGCTTACTAGTTAATTATTGTGTGATGATTTCAAGTGAGAAAGTGAATAAAAAGAAAGCATAAATACTACTCCCTCATCCTCATCGCATCTAGCCCATGAGATTAGGGTGTTCATCTCTTTAGAGTGAGAAAGCTTGGGTTTTTGCAACTTCGACGTAGATCATCGGAGATTCGGAACACTTCAAGCTAGCATGGATCGTTCGAGTCGTGGAGCCTCTCTTGAGTCCGGGAGATCGTGGATCGCGGCGAAGGGACTACTACTCGGAGCTTGTGAAGCGAAGGAGCGGACTACAAAGGTTGTAATCCCTCACACTTAGATAAAAAGTTGTTATCTTGCATGCTAAACCCTAATTATCTAGCAAAGATCCCGTCTTTGGGTTGTTCGGCACGTCTAAAATTTTATCCGGGCATGTTTGATGCCTTATGAACCTTCACAAGAGTGCCTAGGAACCCTACATTCTTCACAAGTTTCATGACTTGGTGAAGTTGGAGCTTGATCTTGTGTTGCCTCGACGTAGATCATCTTCGGCATCCAAGCCGACGACCTAGCCCGACCATTTCTCCGATGAAGCCGATGCTAGAGTCCGGGATCCGATATGGACAGCGAGGGTGTCACGACCCGAGAATTCGACTCGTGACCGGCACTTAACCACGCAACGTCTACAGACGCAACGCGGCTAAGTAAGCCGAACCCAGAAATCAAAACCAATAAATATAGAGTGATTTAAAACATTTTGTAAAAGCAATAGTAAATGTCTGAAAAACTTCCATTTATTTAGTAGAAATCCCTTTCAAGTTCAAAAGTTATGAGTTTTATAATTTTGGTAACATTTCCTCTTTAAAACATTAGCCCCGAAAGTCGGGTAAAAGTAAGGTGTGGCGGAAATAACAAGTGACATGAATAAGGCATCACAACATGATATACGACGCCGTAGCGAAGAATACACAGTAAAACAAGGACAATATCATAAAAGGTAAAACTGCATAAAGTAACGTCGGCTCACATGCGAGCTCGACACCAGAATATAAAATCATACATATCGTCCTCACAACTGTCTCTAAGTCAATACATAAGGTAGATGGAGAGTACTAGATACATCAATGTACAACTGAAAGATAACAGAAACCGTACAACACCCACCTAAACAGCAAAAGGGCTATCTCTGCTCAAAAGGGGTATCTGTGCCAAAAGATGAGGAAACAGCCAGCCGTGACTACTCCCAAGGGCAACCTGCAAACACTGTGGCACAACGGGGGTGAGTTGCCAACTCGTGAATAGAGATAACATATAAAGGTGATCGCAGGCATGCACATATAGCGTGGCTCTACTAATGCCAGCAGATGATATCAATGCATGTCAACAGTGGATACAGTAGTAATGCATGTACTCTAACAGGTAAATGCCACAGGATGAGATGTATAGTAATCAATACTGAGTATGGGATAAATAATATCTACATGGACTATGTCAACATGGAAAGCAATGATCGGTGCCTCAAACTGCACCCAAATCCCACATATACTCAGGCGCCGGCACACCCATCGGCCCTCAAATCCTGTATATCTCGGAGGAATCACGAGTGCCCAACATCGGCACCCAAAACATCATAAAATACCCGTGTCCAGCATCGACACGTAAATCCTCAAATATCGGGCGCCGTCAATCTGGACCGGCCCCACGGGGTCCACCTGCGGTATCGGCCCTCGGCCCCGGCAGTACGGATCCTCCCGCATCCATCACTCGACTCTGGTCAGTATCCTCCGGACAACTGCCAGGTCCAACTAATCACCGGTAGGTACTCGCCCGCCTCCAGGCTCGATCGGCAAATCCCATCGATCGTCTCGCCGAGGGGAACCATACCGGGCCCACCACGAACCCGCAAACGGAACATCCACTCCTCGAATCGGGTTTCAAGCACACGTCTCAGCACCGAGAAAACGCGTGGTGGACACACCAAAATATCATATCACGAGGTACCGGGTTTTCAAAATAGCATATCTTACCTTAAATAATTCCACGGTCCTCAAAACAGAAATCACATGAAAAATCCATCATCAATAAGTCAATCCAATGTATGGTGAACTATAGCAATAACACAACAGTATAATCATGGCAGTTCTACAGTGAGTGTGGCATGGCAATTACTAACGGTGTGTGTGTAGCATGTAAATAGTGCTCGTGCAACATAAACCGTTAGTAATAGTGTGGTGTTCTATCAGTTCTAGCATATATCAATAACACATAGCAGGGAAATGCAATATGAGATGACAGCCCATAGGTAAATGCAATATGTAATACTAAGATCCTATCAGCCCTGACGCATAACGCCATGCGGGCGATATCCCCGTAGATGTGAAATCTACTCACCGTGTCTCGCGCTAAGTGTATCCAACCACTTGCTTGCCCTTCTTCGCAGCGTCCGTCTCACTGGCCTGCGAACCTAGAATCACATATACATATCACATATAAGCTTAAGTCACAAAACGCGACATTATAATCCAACGAGAAACCTGTGTCGCAAACCAATCGCGCGTGTGCGCGATACGCTAAAACGTGTACTCACGCGCCACAAAACTACCCCGACGCGCCGCGATACGCAGAACCCAAACCTACCCACGTATCACGCGTGTCGCGAAGGTTTAGAAAAACGGCAAAACAGGTATTTGGTCCCAGATTTTCCTACAGAAATGATCTTAAAAATATATATATACCAAAACACTACCCACAGTAGCAGACACCCACTGGACCAAACCCCAACCCAAACCCTACCCATCTGGCCGCAATTGGCGGCCAGAATGAGGAAATTGGCGGCCTACTGTAGCTGTATGGGGGTCGGGTTTCACCTGGTGCATCATCTCTACTCCACTACACTACAGTCTTCCCAAAATCAATCTGCACTCACCGAGTTGATAGCAGTTCCAGAAAACTCACATTTTGCCCAAAAACGATATTTGCATCAAACATGAAACTGGTGGTATTTTAGTGTAATCGGGGTTCGACTAAGTTACAATGGCCCCAACAGACCACAATCATCCTACTGGAACTAATCTACACCTCACTAGCACAAAGTTCACACTAAACACCCCATATCGCACTAAAACGCACCAATATCCAATAACCGATGCAAAACTACACTAACTAGGCAAACTAGTGAAGTAAGATAGGAAATATACCTCACTCTCGACCCTAGGGAGCTGCAGGAAGGAGAAGAAGTGAAGGGAAGTCGCTGCACAGGGATCTGGGGCTGCTGCTGCTGCTCACTGCCTCTGCTGCTGCTGTTGCTGAATGTTGCTGCTGCTGCTTGTGCTTCTGCTGCTGCTTCTGTTGCTTTTGCTGCTGCTTGAAGAGGTAAGTGTGTGTGTGAGTGTGTTGGTGTGTTGTGAGAGTGTGAGAGAAAAACACAAAAAGGAATGAGAGGCTACCTCAATCATCACACACAAAAGTCACCCCTCACTCTCTCTCACCTCATTTAATGCAAGCATGGCTTGAGCCATGATGCCCTCTCTCTCTCTCACAAGTCAACACTAAACCCATAATTCAAATTAAAGCAACCCTTTTAATTATCTAATTAATTAAACCCATTTAAGAATCCAAAAGAATTAATCCTACAATTAACCCACCATGGTTAATAATTATGGTATTTGCTTAATTTAAAAACCCTAGTTTACATGCACATATGTGTGCAAGTTTAGGAAAATTTTGGAAAAATGTTTATTAAATTAGGAAAAATATTTAAAACACAATTTGGTAAACTTTTTATTAAAAATCATTATTTAATTATAATTATACACTAACCCTTATCCTAAGGTGTTACAATCTCTCCCCCTTAAAGAAATTCGTCCCCGAATTTCAAAAATCTATCTAAGGTTACCTTCAAAAAGATGGGGGTACGTCTTCATCATCTCGCTTTCGGTCTCCCAAGTGATCTCTTCACGGTTCTGACCACGCCAAAGTACCTTAACTGATGGAATCTCCTTCGATCTCAATTTCTTCACTTGTCGATCCAAGATCATCACTGGCTGCTCTGCATAGGAAAGATCACGCTCAAGCTGGATCGTCGGATGCTGAATCGCGTGCGAAGGATCATGTAGATATCTGCGGAGCATCGAAACATGGAATACGGGGTGCACGTCTGGAAAGCTGGGCGGAAGGGCTAACCGGTAAGCTACTGCACCGACGCGCTCGAGGATCTCGAAGGGGCCCACATACCTGGGACTGAGCTTCCCCTTCTTCCCAAACCTCATCACACCTTTCATTGGGGAGACCCTCAAGAAAACATGATCACCAACAGAAAACTCAAGTCTGCGTCGTCGACGGTCTGCATAAGCCCTCTGCCTACTCTGCGCTGCTCTCATCCTATCGCGAATCAACTGGATCTTCGCGGTCGTCTCCTCGACGATCTGGGGCCCTAAGATACTGCTCTCACTGAGCTCTGTCCAACAAGTAGGTGACCTGCATCTCCTCCCGTAAAGAGCCTCAAACGGTGCCATCTGAATAGTCTCCTGGTAGCTGTTATTGTAGGAAAACTCTACCAAGGGCAAATGATGATCCCAGCTACCTCCGAAATCTAGTACACAAGCTCTGAGCATGTCCTCGAGAGTCTGGATGGTCCGCTCTGACTGTCCGTCGGTCTGCGGATGAAATGCCGTGCTGAAACTCAAGCGAGTGCCCAAAGCCTCCTGAAGCCTCTGCCATAGTCTACTAGTAAACTGGGTGCCTCTGTCGGACACAATGCACGTCGGGACTCCGTGTAGTCGCACTATCTCGTCAATATAGATCTGGGCATACTGAGTAAATCCGAAAGTCGTCTTCACCGGTAGGAAGTGAGCCGCTTTCGTCAAACGATCCACGATCACCCAGATGGAGTCATACCCCCTACTAGTCCTGGGTAGACCCACCACAAAGTCCATCGAAATCTGTTCCCATTTCCACTCCGGAATGGGTAACGGCTGTAGCTCTCCCGCGGGCCTCTGGTGCTCAGCCTTGACTTGCTGACAAGTCAGGCATCTCGATACAAAATCTGCAATGTCCCTCTTCATTCCGTCCCACCAGTAAACATCTCTCATATCATGATACATCTTGGTGGAACCGGGATGTACGCTATACACCGATCGATGTGCCTCCTCAAGAATCTCACGCCTCAGTCCCTCAGCATCAGGTACGCACAGTCTGACTCCAAACCGTAGTATCCCCTGATCATCGATCACGAACTCGGAAAATCGGTCCTGTCCCATCTGTGCCATGATCTCTGAACATCGGTCATCACTGAGCTGTGCCTCACGTATACGATCAATCAACTGTGGGCGTGCACGGACATGCGCTATCTGTCCTCCAATCGGCGTGAACTCGAACTGTACTCGACTGTCGCATAATATCTGCCAATCTGCGAATGACTGCTCCTGTACTGCGCTCAAACAAGATAAACTACTCCCGGGCCTCCTGCTCAAAGCATCCGCCACCACATTTGCCTTGCCCGGGTGATATAAGATCTCGCAGTCGTAATCCTTCACTAACTCCATCCATCGACGCTGTCGAAGGTTCAGGTCCCGCTGCTGGAATATGTATTTCAGACTCTTGTGATCCGTAAATATCTGGCACGACTCACCGTATAAGTAATGTCGCCAGATCTTAAGTGCGAAGACCACTGCTGCCATCTCCAAATCATGAGTGGGGTAGTTCTGCTCGTGCTTCTTCAATTGTCGCGAGGCATACGCGATCACCCTATCATGCTGCATCAGAACGCATCCCAATCCCACTCGAGAAGCATCACAAAAGACCACAAATCCGCCCGATCCGGAAGGTAAGGATAACACCGGTGCCGTCGTCTGCCGTGTCCGTAACTGCTGAAAACTGTGCTCGCACTCCTCCGTCCAATCGAAGGGAACTCCCTTCCGGGTCAACCCGGTCAACGGTGTAGCAATACGTGAGAAGTCCTGCACAAAACGCCTGTAGTAACCGGCCAATCCCAAAAAGCTGCGAATCTCCGTCACCGATGTGGGTCTGGGCCAACGCTGAACGGCCTCGATCTTCCTCGGGTCAACACATATACCGTCTCGTGAAATCACGTGACCCAAGAAGTCCACGCTGTCTAGCCAAAAAGCACACTTGGAGAATTTCGCATAAAGCTGGTGCTCCCTCAATGTCTGCAATGTAACCCGCAGGTGCTGCTCGTGCTCCTCACTACTCCGGGAATACACCAAGATATCGTCGATGAAGACTATGATGAACAGATCTAAATAAGGCCGGAAAATACGGTTCATCAAATCCATGAAGGCTGCTGGCGCATTGGTGAGTCCGAACGACATCACCAAAAACTCGTAATGGCCATAGCGCGTACGGAAAGCTGTCCGGGGAATGTCCTCCTGTCGAACCCGCAGCTGATGATAGCCCGATCGTAAATCGATCCTCGAAAAGTACCCTGCCCCCTGAAGCTGGTCGAACAAATCGTCGATACGCGGCAAAGGATACCTGTTCCGCACTGTCACCCTGTTCAGCTGGCGGTAGTCGATACAAAGACGCAAACTGCCATCCTTCTTCTTGACGAACAGGACTGGAGCACCCCAAGGAGAAACACTGGGTCGAATAAGTCCCTTGTCCAGCAAATCCTGCAACTGACCCTTCAGCTCATGAAGTTCCGCCGGGGCCATCCGATAGGGCGGTATAGAAATAGGCCCCGAACCAGGAACCAAATCAATACAGAAAGAAATGTCGCGCTCGGGCGGCAACCCAGGAAGCTCGTCAGGGAACACATCAGAAAACTCGCTAACTACCGGAACCTGATCCAATGGAACCTCTGTAGCGCGAGCATCGCGAACATAGGCGAGAAATCCCTGACATCCCTTCCTCAAAAGCTGTCCAGCGCGGAAAGAAGAAATCACACTGTGAGGGGCGGCACTACGGTCCCCCAACACAACAAAAACCGACTCACCGGGGAAACAGAATCTAACTGTCTTCTCGCGGCAGTCCAAAGAAGCATAGCACGTGGCTAACCAATCCATGCCCAAAAGAACGTCGAAGTCCAACATCTCCAGAAGGATCAAGTCGACAGGCAACTCTCTCTCGCCAATACAGACGATACAGGATCGGAACACGTGCCTAGCAACAAACGACTCTCCCACAGGAGTAGTCACCACAAGCGGCTGATCAAGTAAGCCGGACTCTCTACCCAACCTCGGCACGAAGTGTGTGGATACGTACGAGTGTGTGGATCCGGGATCAAACAATACATGTGCATCAACCGAACATACAGGGAGGATACCTGAAACCACTGCATTGGACGCCTGCGCGTCCTGATGTGTCAAAGCAAAGACCCTCGCCTGTCCACCACCTGTAACTGACTGACCTCTGCCTCGGTCATCCCGTCCTCTCTGAGCAACTCCTCCACGCCCATGACCTCTCTGAGCATAAGTCTGGCGCGGAGCAACGGTAGGCACAACGGGCAACGCCCTCTGGGGTGGTGAAGGTGGTAAGGTAACATGCGGTGCTGCCGCCTCCCTCCGGTGTGTCCCTGGACAATCTCGAACGAGGTGAAGTAGGCTGCCACATCTGTAGCAACCCCGCGGCGACTGCTGACCGTCCTGGGGATACGAACTAAACATCCGACCTCGTCCCGAATCTCTGCTACCCCTCGTACCGGAACGATACCTGTCGCGGCGTCTGAATGACTGCCTCCGTGCGGAAATACTGGTACGAACTCTCTTCGGCTCTGGAAATACCGAAGTCTCAACAAGGTGCTCCTCGACCACTAGGGCTGCGTCTACAGCTGCTGCATAGGTCTCGTAGTGCTGCGCGCTGATCGCGAGGAACACTGGTGAAATCAAGCCTCGAACAAATCTCCGGACTCGCAACTCCTCGGTGGCCACTAGATGTGGGGCGTAGACTGCTAGCTCTGTAAACAGTACGTCATACTCTGCCACTGTCATCCCTGGCGTCTGGCGCAAAGACTCAAACCTGCGTGCTCGGGCATCTCTAACACTCCGGGGAAGGAAACGGGCTAGAAATATAGTCACGAACTCCGTCCAGTCATAGGAGGAAGACCTGCTGCTCTGCCCTTCTCCACTGAATCACACCATTTCTGCGCAAGACCTTCCAGGCGAAAGCTCGCGAACTCAACCCATCTCGCATCTGCACATCTGAGGGAACGACATATCCTGGCCATCCTGTCTATGAAAGACTGTGGGTCCTCGGCTGTATCGGTGCCTGTGAAAACTGGAGGCTTCAGCCTCATGAACTCTGATAGCGATACTGTAATCACCTCCGTGGCTGCAGGGGCAACTGGCTGTGCGGTAGGCACCATCGCGGTCTCTGGAACTGGTGGAGCTACCTCTGGTCGCTGCGCTCGAAGCGTCTCTACTAGCGATCCTATCATCTGGCGCATCTCCTGCATACCAGCCCCTAACGATGCGATCTGCTCTGTCACGGCAGGAACAGCCTGCTCAGGTACGACCGGCGTACTGCCCGGATCAGTCCTCGTCTCGGACGAGTCAACACGAATCTCGGCCCTCGCGGCCGCTCTCTGTGCCCTCGTAGTCTTAGGCGGCATATTGGCTGAAAGAAAATTTGGATTCGATAAGAACACGGAAATCGAATCACAAGAATATAAGGAGGAATCAAATCAACAAGTCCTAAGGTCGCGTAAGCGGAGTACCGTGTCGTGAGTATGCCGCGGAACATACGCACGCTAAGCTACCCTGCCGTAGCTACCTACTCCATCATACCAGGGTCATCCTACACTCCGAAGGTAAAACCTACGCTCTGATACCAACTTTGTCACGACCCGAGAATTCGACTCGTGACCGGCACTTAACCACGCAACGTCTACAGACGCAACGCGGCTAAGTAAGCCGAACCCAGAAATCAAAACCAATAAATATAGAGTGATTTAAAACATTTTGTAAAAGCAATAGTAAATGTCTGAAAAACTTCCATTTATTTAGTAGAAATCCCTTTCAAGTTCAAAAGTTATGAGTTTTATAATTTTGGTAACATTTCCTCTTTAAAACATTAGCCCCGAAAGTCGGGTAAAAGTAAGGTGTGGCGGAAATAACAAGTGACATGAATAAGGCATCACAACATGATATACGACGCCGTAGCGAAGAATACACAGTAAAACAAGGACAATATCATAAAAGGTAAAACTGCATAAAGTAACGTCGGCTCACATGCGAGCTCGACACCAGAATATAAAATCATACATATCGTCCTCACAACTGTCTCTAAGTCAATACATAAGGTAGATGGAGAGTACTAGATACATCAATGTACAACTGAAAGATAACAGATACCGTACAACACCCACCTAAACAGCAAAAGGGCTATCTCTGCTCAAAAGGGGTATCTGTGCCAAAAGATGAGGAAACAGCCAGCCGTGACTACTCCCAAGGGCAACCTGCAAACACTGTGGCACAACGGGGGTGAGTTGCCAACTCGTGAATAGAGATAACATATAAAGGTGATCGCAGGCATGCACATATAGCGTGGCTCTACTAATGCCAGCAGATGATATCAATGCATGTCAACAGTGGATACAGTAGTAATGCATGTACTCTAACAGGTAAATGCCACAGGATGAGATGTATAGTAATCAATACTGAGTATGGGATAAATAATATCTACATGGACTATGTCAACATGGAAAGCAATGATCGGTGCCTCAAACTGCACCCAAATCCCACATATACTCAGGCGCCGGCACACCCATCGGCCCTCAAATCCTGTATATCTCGGAGGAATCACGAGTGCCCAACATCGGCACCCAAAACATCATAAAATACCCGTGTCCAGCATCGACACGTAAATCCTCAAATATCGGGCGCCGTCAATCTGGACCGGCCCCACGGGGTCCACCTGCGGTATCGGCCCTCGGCCCCGGCAGTACGGATCCTCCCGCATCCATCACTCGACTCTGGTCAGTATCCTCCGGACAACTGCCAGGTCCAACTAATCACCGGTAGGTACTCGCCCGCCTCCAGGCTCGATCGGCAAATCCCATCGATCGTCTCGCCGAGGGGAACCATACCGGGCCCACCACGAACCCGCAAACGGAACATCCACTCCTCGAATCGGGTTTCAAGCACACGTCTCAGCACCGAGAAAACGCGTGGTGGACACACCAAAATATCATATCACGAGGTACCGGGTTTTCAAAATAGCATATCTTACCTTAAATAATTCCACGGTCCTCAAAACAGAAATCACATGAAAAATCCATCATCAATAAGTCAATCCAATGTATGGTGAACTATAGCAATAACACAACAGTATAATCATGGCAGTTCTACAGTGAGTGTGGCATGGCAATTACTAACGGTGTGTGTGTAGCATGTAAATAGTGCTCGTGCAACATAAACCGTTAGTAATAGTGTGGTGTTCTATCAGTTCTAGCATATATCAATAACACATAGCAGGGAAATGCAATATGAGATGACAGCCCATAGGTAAATGCAATATGTAATACTAAGATCCTATCAGCCCTGACGCATAACGCCATGCGGGCGATATCCCCGTAGATGTGAAATCTACTCACCGTGTCTCGCGCTAAGTGTATCCAACCACTTGCTTGCCCTTCTTCGCAGCGTCCGTCTCACTGGCCTGCGAACCTAGAATCACATATACATATCACATATAAGCTTAAGTCACAAAACGCGACATTATAATCCAACGAGAAACCTGTGTCGCAAACCAATCGCGCGTGTGCGCGATACGCTAAAACGTGTACTCACGCGCCACAAAACTACCCCGACGCGCCGCGATACGCAGAACCCAAACCTACCCACGTATCACGCGTGTCGCGAAGGTTTAGAAAAACGGCAAAACAGGTATTTGGTCCCAGATTTTCCTACAGAAATGATCTTAAAAATATATATATACCAAAACACTACCCACAGTAGCAGACACCCACTGGACCAAACCCCAACCCAAACCCTACCCATCTGGCCGCAATTGGCGGCCAGAATGAGGAAATTGGCGGCCTACTGTAGCTGTATGGGGGTCGGGTTTCACCTGGTGCATCATCTCTACTCCACTACACTACAGTCTTCCCAAAATCAATCTGCACTCACCGAGTTGATAGCAGTTCCAGAAAACTCACATTTTGCCCAAAAACGATATTTGCATCAAACATGAAACTGGTGGTATTTTAGTGTAATCGGGGTTCGACTAAGTTACAATGGCCCCAACAGACCACAATCATCCTACTGGAACTAATCTACACCTCACTAGCACAAAGTTCACACTAAACACCCCATATCGCACTAAAACGCACCAATATCCAATAACCGATGCAAAACTACACTAACTAGGCAAACTAGTGAAGTAAGATAGGAAATATACCTCACTCTCGACCCTAGGGAGCTGCAGGAAGGAGAAGAAGTGAAGGGAAGTCGCTGCACAGGGATCTGGGGCTGCTGCTGCTGCTCACTGCCTCTGCTGCTGCTGTTGCTGAATGTTGCTGCTGCTGCTTGTGCTTCTGCTGCTGCTTCTGTTGCTTTTGCTGCTGCTTGAAGAGGTAAGTGTGTGTGTGTGAGTGTGTTGGTGTGTTGTGAGAGTGTGAGAGAAAAACACAAAAAGGAATGAGAGGCTACCTCAATCATCACACACAAAAGTCACCCCTCACTCTCTCTCACCTCATTTAATGCAAGCATGGCTTGAGCCATGATGCCCTCTCTCTCTCTCACAAGTCAACACTAAACCCATAATTCAAATTAAAGCAACCCTTTTAATTATCTAATTAATTAAACCCATTTAAGAATCCAAAAGAATTAATCCTACAATTAACCCACCATGGTTAATAATTATGGTATTTGCTTAATTTAAAAACCCTAGTTTACATGCACATATGTGTGCAAGTTTAGGAAAATTTTGGAAAAATGTTTATTAAATTAGGAAAAATATTTAAAACACAATTTGGTAAACTTTTTATTAAAAATCATTATTTAATTATAATTATACACTAACCCTTATCCTAAGGTGTTACAGAGGGGACGTCATCATGGAGCCTAGGAGGTGGAGGACCGGATCTACAAAGGTTGTAGCCTCTTTCTTTTAGTTAAGTTGTTAACTAGCTTCTTGTTTCGCCTAATCTCTAGTCAACGATCCGTATTAGGGTTTCTCGGCACTTGTAAAATTTGAAATTGGCATGGTTGATGCCTTGTGAGACCTCCTTAGTGTGCCTAGGATCTCTACAGTGGTATCAGAGCCTAGCTAGAGCCTTAGGTGAAGTGTAGACGACGTTTGAAATCCGAACGAAAATCGAAACCCTAATCCAAAATGCTCTCTGGAAATTTTCTGAAAATTTGGATTTTTGTGAATTAAAAATTGCCAAAAAATTTAGCAGGGAATTTGAAGAATTACTGTGGAGCACGTGATCATGATTCCTCCAAAGTGCGGCGGAACCGCGGCACGAGCATGCCTCGTGCGGCGGTTCCGCGGCCAAGTAGTCACATCAGCTTTTGTAATTTGCACAGTAATTCCTAATTTTTTGTGCTGTATTTTCTGGGAATTTTTAAAATATACTCCACTGTTGAGTTTTCTGGGGTTGTTTTGGGGATTCGATTATTCGATCGGATTGTCTAATTTTGTCTATGTGTTTTCCGGATAATTTTTGAATATGTTAAAAAGTTCGACCGGATATAAATACCCACTTTTTCCCCTGTCGGGAAATTTCCATGTGTTGGATTTTTCCGTGGTTTGAAGACGTTCTAAGTAGTGCAAGTAACTCGATGGACCCTCTAGAAGACAACAAACCTTAACTCGATTATGTGACCGTCTTGAACTGCCCTTTGAACCTTCGGGTTTGGGGCAGTACGGCGTGCCACATGTGAGGCGTTGGCTTGACCCTTCTATGGCTGGACCGTTGGTACTGAGGCACGAACTAAATGTTTTTAGACTTATTTCATGTGTTGAGCTGTATCGGGAAAACTTGGGTGTTCGATTGTTCGATCGGAAAGTTTAACATTTTCTATCTTGTCCGGAATGTGATACAATAATTGGAATTCACAAATAGTTATGAGATAACTAATATGAATGTTATAAACATAGCAGTTTAGTCTCACTTGATCGGTTGCCACGGAATTTTGATGTGATCAAAAGTCCGTCGCAATCACGTAGTGTACGCGGATACTCGCCGGATAAACTTAATAGACAGCTACACCCCATAGCCCCGACCAAGTGACTGTAGGAGAACCCCGTCGCCGAAAGCATCCGTTCGGGTGCTCGTGGTAGCGGTGTTCCGCCTTGGTGCACTTCGTCGACGGTATCGGGGGTGCGGCCGCCTACTAAAGTTTGCGACGAGCATTCGATCAGGATGTCGGGAATCTTGTTGAATTGCCCGACCTGATATTGAAAAGTGTTTTCAATAATGAGACTAAAATGCGGGGTTTATAATCGTTAGGCATATGATGTCTAAGGAATTCATTGGTTTAGGCATGCGATGTCTAAGGAGGTTGCGGATTCCAACTGTTGTAGTTTTACACTTTCTTTTTTGTGACCGTAAGTGTAATACGTGATATCGCCGGTTTCGTTGCTATATGTCAACGACAATTGGGATACGCATGTTTACTTACGTTGATGACATATGATGTTATGTGTTGCTGGATATGTTTTATTGGATTGTCGTGTTTGAATAGCCGGGGGTTTTTATGTGAGATGGGTGTTTTTCATTTTCATTCATGTAAAAAAAAAATTGTATGTAATATTCTTTTATTGGGGCACTTCCAGGTTGCGGAAGTTGTCACCGTTGATGTATATTATTTACTTTTCCGCACTAGGATAGACCCAAGGAGGAGGGCACAAGTAACCGGGTTCTGGAGTCCAGTGGGAGACCAACTCGAGGAGTCGAGTCCGGGTCTCCTAACTCTAGAATTGGTAGGGTTGCTTGCCGCTCTCGTAGGGGTCTAGGGGTGTGGGTTTGGCTATTCATCGTGACCGTGGAATCCGTGTTTTATACTGGCTCGTATTGAAAACACGGACGTCCTAGTATATCCAATATTTCATATGTTTCTTTTGCTGCGATATCTGTGATGTGATCATGTGATGTTCTGTGATAGATACAGTATATAGTATATATGATATATTATATAGGCATTACTTATATTTTACACCCGCGCTAGCCCTGCCCTGCTCTGCCGTTAGTTACCTAACCTAACGGTGCACGAAAGGACATCGAGGCGAATGCGGATGGCATAAGTGTACGTCGTATTTATCTGTGATGATTAGGTACTTAAATGATGGGACTTCATTAATATGATTAATGAAAGAAAAGAAACCTAAGATGTTGTGGAATCGAATTTCTAAATAAAACAGGTAGCTACAGTTCTTGCTTTGCATCGCGGTGTTCCTTGTAGAACATCCTGCACCTTATTCGATAAGGAAAGGACCGAGATCCCTTCACCGGGAGTGACTCCTTTAGCAATAACTGGAAGATGCTACAACCCTCGGTTTGTCTTTTGATTACTTCTATAGTTTCTTCTTTGCACAGTGATATATATGATATATCCCGCACCTCATTCGACGAGGAAAGGACCGACGATCCCTTCACCGGGAGTGACTCCTTTAGCAAAACTAGAAAAGCCTCAAAAACACTCCATTTCAAAATTCATTCGATCCTACAACGATATCAAGTTCATTACGCAATAGGTTTTCAGAAAACCTGTCGTAGCCCTCCGTCATTTCAGATAAGTCCTGCTTAGTATTCGTGCTGCGTTTGTTGACCTTGTCAAGGCGCAGTGTGTGGTAGCTAACCAGTATTTATCTGCTTATGCATATGATGCAGATTGGGTTAGGGTAGTCGTGCGGCCTTGTTGACCTTGTCAAGGGTCGTGCGGGTGGGTTTGATTCAATCAAGAAATGAAGTGTTGAACTTGACTTGCGGTCTATGGTTTGTTGACCTTGTCAAGGTCATAGACCGTTCGGGGCAAAATATTATCGGGAATTTCAAGTGTTGAAATTTGCAATGAGATTGCATACCTTCTATGAGATAGTTGGATCCCGATACCCGCTGCGAGTAATTGTTACTCCTGGGAGAGTTTTACACATTACAATTAGCCAATCAAGTAGGTGTCTAGAAAGGTGCCAACGGGGTTACGCCTCTGGGAAAATGAGGTTTACATTAATTAGGTCAGTGCGAAAGCACGGGGGACCTCCCTCAAAGTACCGACACTTGCCTGGCTGAAAGATTGGCGAACTTGTAGCGTGTAATTAATCCCGGCTAGTCTTTCCTTTTAGGGTTTGAAGGAAGATTTGATAAAAACGGTGGGAGCCATCCTGATTAGATAAAATAATAACCAATCTGATCTTGCAAGAGCATACGCTGAGTGTTTTCTTCTCTCTCTTTCCAGGTAGCGACCATATCACGCCTTAATCAAGATAATAAAACGGATATGTTGACCAAACCCGCTTGTTATACTGAGCTGGGGAACGTTGGTCCCGCTCCAACTTATAATTGTTATAAGACAGAGCAGGAATTTGGGGATTACCAAAATTCCCGTGCCGCCCAAACGAAGAAAGTGCATGCTGATGCATCATCTTCGGGTGTGTTCATTATATAGAACTGTTTCTCAGTGTCCTTTACGTCCTGGATATATGATACCGGATCAGGATCCTGCATATGTAATATGTTACATAGGGCTACAGATAGGTAGAGAACTGAGAACGGGTGATAAGTTTCATGAGGCAGAAAACGGGGCAAGTGTTGCAGCCAAGTCTGTTGGTCACTGTCACCCTGTATTACCAATACATTGATTCTGAACGAATGTTATTAGATACAGAACCTAATATACAAAATCATATCAGTCTCTTTATTAGTAAAGAAAGGATATAATTTTGTATTGTTGGATAATGTTTTGAACATTTCCTATTTCAAAAGTTGATCGATTCAGGCACGTTATCTAAAAGCATTGATGTTCTAAATCAAACTATAGTTCTTTAGTATACGGAACACACACAAGAGGAAGAGTTCAGAAATGAACGGATCCTTCTTGAGGTATTGTAGACTAGGTCATATCAATGCGACCCGACTAGCTAAGTTGCATAAAGATGCATATTTAAATCTGTTTGAATTTACATCTTGTGAAAACTTGCCGGTCATGTCACAAAGATAAGATGACCACAGCTCTGTTTATTGGAAACAAAGAAAGAGTTATAGAACTCTTGGGATGATACATGTTGATGTATGAAGGTCCCCAGTCTACACATGCTAAGACCGGTTCTTTGTATTTCATTACATTCTCTCAAGATTCAGACATATGTTCTTGTTGAAACACAAGTCCGAACCTTTTGAGATATTCACAGAATATAAGTTAGAAGTAGAGAACCAAAACGGGTATAAGTATTATGTCCTTTGATGTGATCAGGGAGGAGAATACTTGAGCTCGGAAATCCTGGATTATTCTAAAGGAGAATGAGATTCTCTCTCAGCATTACTCCTCCGTATACACCATAGCACGATGGTATATCGGGGCGGAGCAATCACACCCTATATGATAAGGTGTGCTCTATGATGAGTACTACTGAGTTACCTTTTTCCTATTGGGTGTTATGAACTTGAGAAGTTGCATACCTATTGAATAGGGTTCCAATCAAATCAGTTGCCTACCGCTTCATATGTGATATGGAAAGGGAAGAGCCCATATCTTAAGTTAGTTAAGATTTGGGGTTGTCCGGCCTATGTCTAAAAGCAAAATCCGGACAAGCTCGAGGCAATGTTTGTTATGTAGAACTGGAAATGTTCCAGCTATACAAACTGCAGCTGATGATTTGGTAGAACTGAAGGATTCAATAGTAACCAACGAACCTCAGCCTCTCCGCCGGTCTAGTAGGGTTCCTCACCCACCTGAGAGATACTTTGGTTTCTCTATGACAGTGGGAGCGAGGAATGCATCATGAGATGATGACCCAACTGGTTTCGAGCTGGCCATCAGGAGTGAGACTCTGTAAGAATGGCTGGATGCTTAGCGATCTGAGATGGAATCCTTATACACCAACAAAGTATGGACTTTAGTTGCTATATCTGAAGGGTTAAATCCCCATCAGGAGCAAGTATATCTTGAGAAGATTACTTGGTGTAGATGGAAAAGTTGAGACTTTCAAAGCTAGACTTGTTAAAAGTTTGCATCATTTACCAGGCGTGGATTATGATGAAACCTTTTTCAAGTAGCTATGCTTAAGTCCATCCAGATCCTACTTGCCACGGCTACATACCATGACTACGATATCTGGCGGTTGGGTGCCATGACTGCTTTTCTAAATGATGTTTTAGAAGAGTGCGTCTATAAGTACACAGCCAGAGGGCCTCGTAGACAGTGTGAGCAGCGGAAACGTGTGCAAGATGTTTTATGTGATAAAGCAGGCATCGCGGAGTTGGAACATCTGTTTTGATGAGTTAGTCAAACAGTTTGACATCATCAAAATGGTAGATGAACTTTGTATATACAAAAAGGTTGTAGGGAGTATGGTAGTGATCCTCGTAGAGTACGTGGATGACATACTCTTGATAGGGAAGGAGTTTCCTATGCTACGCTCGGTCAATCTCCGCTTATCACAAGGATTCTCCATATAGGATCAAAGTGATACCTCCTCCATCCTGAGTTTTCATTTATGAGATAGATGTTATTTCGGTGTTAGTATACTCACTGGCTGTAGTGAGATGGTATCAATTGATCCTGGGGAGAATCACTGGAAGGGTTCCAGGGTGATAAAGACGACTGAATGTCAGTCACAGGCATTGTCTTTAACCTCAGTAAAGGGACGGTATGTTGGAAGAGTTCCAAGCTAGATACCGTGGCATACTAGACGATAAAGGCTGGATACATCGCTACTTAAGATGCTACCAAAGAGGAAGTTTAGGTGTACATAGGTTCATGAGATGAACTAGGTTCCTACCATTGTATGACAATGGAAGTGTGGTTTTAGCCCAGGAACCCCGGTCCCATCTGTGACCCAGACTATTCTGAGGCAGCATCACCTGATCATGGAGATAGTTGATCTCCAGGGTGATCGAGGCAAGGAGAGCAGACTCAGAGGATAACACGGCGAATCCACTCACGAAGGCCTATTCCCAGAGAGAGACTTTTATGGGATGGTTGAGTATGAGATACTGCAACCACTGCTACAGATGGCCCTAGTGCAAGTGGGAGATTGTTAGTTATATGTATGCCCTAGAGGCCATTACTGTACATAGGATGTATATTGTAGTGGATGCTGGGACATATATAGGGAGGACTTTCTTGCTCGACATGATAGTATGCTATCTGGTTACTCTTTACCTTAACGTGTATACTGATTGCCTCTCTGTTACATGTTGGTAAAGCCCTTAGGATGTGTACTTGACTACCTGGACTATGATGCGGATCATACTAGTGGGGACATGGTAGTCTATAAGTACATCCTTCAAGGTCCCTAGTCGTGGTTGTATCGAGACGGGGTATCGATATACCAGAGTAGACTAGCGTATACCTTCTCGACCCATACAGATGGGCGATGGATGATCCCATATCCATTGGTGTTTGACATCAGAGATTATATACGGGTGCTCAGTGGAGACTGGGTACACTGGACGGACTCGCCGAAAACTCCCAGATGGTATTATACCTTATGTCAGATGGCAGTTCTCTGGTGACACTGGTACAGAGTAGTCTGTTGACCCGAGATCGTCATAGAGTCTTGTGTGAATCCCACTGTGCTTTGATTTCCACCTTACCACGTCCAAGAGAGCGTGCAAAACGGTGGTTTTTGGGTACAGTCCCGAGGCAATGAGCGATAGGAGGGGATTCGTCTCTCCCGGTATAGGGAGTTGATGTTGCGCTGTGTTCGATTGGCTATAACCGGAAATCCCTGGCCAGGGTTGCTGAGATTTACTGGTAAGTGTTACCTGTAGTTTCTCGAACTGTAATAGACCTCATATCGACACGACTTATCGAGTTATTGGGGTCTGACGTTTACCACCCCTAGGCGAGATATGTGACATATCAGACGAACAGACCGGACTGTACGGTAAGTGTTGCTGGTTGGATTCACAGGAGTATGAGCGGGCTTGCTCGTCGATCTTCTGATCGCTCAATACCCGGGTGGCCGTTACGTTTAGCAGACCGCTTGCGGCTTGTGGGTGTTTGATATGATCATCATCTGCTGCCGGCGTATTGACGACTCTTTAGAGTCCTACACAGAGGTTTCCTGGCTCAAGCGAAACGAAATAGGAGCGCATATGAGATATGTGCGGGACCGAGAATAATGCGTGTATGTGATACCGTATTCTATTCTCGCGATGAATGTATCGAATGGTTGTATGTGATATAACCTAGTTATCGATTCAAGGATTGATTCGATAAGCCGATACATTGGATACTAGTAGGTTATATGCGACATGACCGGATCATTGAATCAAGTGTTGATTTAATGATTTAATGTATAATTATATATTTGATATACTAATTTGCATTAACTAGTATTGGTTCACTTTAAATGGATTTTCTCACTTCATGTGCACATTGTGTATATGATATATTTTAGTGCACAAGATTGTATCATGTTTGATGATACATGCTCACTTGGGTTTGTTTAAAGAATTAAACCATGGTTATATGAGTGGTTAGGGTTTTGTTTATTTACTTATTCATTTATTTATTTCTTTTTGAAATGATAAAGAAAAGAATGGTGGCTTATTTTGTTTGTTTGTTGAAGCTTCATGAAGCTTTGAACAAGTCCACCATTCTTATCTCATGCTTAACCCTAACCAATCAAACTAACCGTAGTCTATTCTCTACACCTAACCAAGGTTGGATTATGATAAGAATGAGTTGGATTTTCTTTTTTGAAGATAATCCTTTTTATTCTATCATATTCTATCATCTTCTTCAAGAAGAAAGCTTGCCACCATTAATGGCATCTTGAGAAAAAGAGTGAGAAATCCAATTCTAAAGTAAACCCACTTCCTATTTCTTCATCCTCTACCTATTGCCAAGTAGTATAGGGTGTTTTCTTCACAAGTTTCATGACTTGGTGAAGTTGGAGCTTGATCTTGTGTTGCCTCGACGTAGATCATCTTCGGCATCGAAGCCGACGACCTAGCCCGCCGATTTCTCCGATGAAGCCGATGCTAGAGTCCGGGATCCGATATGGACAGCGAGGGGACGTCATCATGGAGCCTAGGAGATGGAGTACCGGATCTACAAAGGTTGTAGCCTCTTTCTTTTAGTTTAGTTGTTAACAAGCTTCTTGTTTCTCCTAATCTCTAGTCAACGATCCATATTAGGGTTTCTCGGCACTTGTTAAATTTGAAATTGGCATGGTTGATGCCTTGTGAGACCTCCTTAGTGTGCCTAGGAACCCTACATTAACAATAATAATCAAAAAGGAAAATGTGATGGTGAGTATGGAATGACCATTATCATTTCATAATAAATGCAATTTGCAAAGATCAAGAAGCATCTTTGATATGAAATGATTATGGTCAAAATGTCAACAATGGTCAAAATGTCCACCATGGTCAAATGGTCAACCAGACCATCACACAATAATCCTTGATTATCATTATTAATCATATTTATCATTCTCGTTAGGGTTTGGAAAAAGTCAACGGTCAACAAGTCAACCAAAGTCAAACGGTCAACAACCCTAATGAGAATCCTCTGCCTCTGCCTCTATCAACTGTGCATACACACCCGCATCCGCGTTCTGAGGAACACGAATACAATGAGACAAAACCAATCCCAAAACCAATACCAGTATCTGGCTTAAACCAAAGCCCACTAGTAATAACTGCCCGGTCACCAAACGTGCACAAGTGCGCGAGTGTGAACGAACCCTGTCGCAAAACCATGCGATCTCTACTCGGTTTTTCCCAAAGGCGAGTAACCCTCTTTGTGGGACTCTAAAGACTCGACACTACACTGGCAGTGGGGTTAACCACAGACCGCAAGCGGTACTAGCTGTACGTAATGGTCCCCAGGTAGATGCCGATAAGAAGACTGATGAGGTGAACCCATCCCAACTCCTACTGAGCCTGTATGTGACAATCTCCATACAGTCCGGACTGTTAGTCTAAGAACATCTCATGGAGGGCCTAGGGGGTGGTAAACGTCAGTCCCCTACTAGCGGTAAAAGTCGTGCCGGTGTGTAGCCCAGAACACCTGAGATCACACTGGAAACCTACCAGTCTATCTCGCTTGCCCTGGCCAGTGACTTTGTGTATTGGCTCTCCTAGACACAGCGCGATATCAACCCCCAATACCGGGAGAGACGAATCCTGTCTAACCGTCACTGCCTCCAAGTGCTTCGGGACTGCACCCAACTACTACCTATTTGCACGACTCAGTAGAGTCATGGTAGGGTAGTAATCAAAGAACAGTGGGAACACACTCGAGGCGGAGTGACAGTGTCAAGTCAACGGACTAAGCTGTACTCATGTCACCTGGGAACTGTTAACTGACGATAGGTATAATACCAACCAACAGTTCCCTACGAGTACTGTCCAGTGTACTCGTAACCTAACGAGCTCCTGCATACTATCTCCAGTACGACGTACTGATGGCTGTGGGACAGACCATCACCCCTGCTGGGAAGAGAAGCGTATGCACTAGTCTACTCTGGAGTATCGATGCCCTGTCTCGATAATCCTACGACTAGGGACCAAACTAAGGATGTGCTTATAGACTACCCAGCCCCCACTAGTGTGATCGCCATCACAACGTCGGTAGTCAAGCAAAGATCCTAAGGGCTCTACCAATATTTTTTTAGCGATATGTTAAAAGAAACATATACACATATTAAGATAGAAACAAACCAAGTAGCATACTACTATATCGAGCAAGACTGTCGTAAAACCATATATATATCCCAAGCCTCCAAAATGTATTATACAAACCAGTACTATAGAATAATGGCCTCTAGGGCATACATATCTAACAAGAAACTACTGGAAACACTTCCGGTAAATCTCGCTTGCCCTGGCCAGGGACTTTGTCTAATGGCTCTCATAGACACAGCGCGATATCAACCCCCAATACCGGGAATGACGAATCCTGTCTAGCCGCCACTGCCACTAAATGCTTCGGGACCGCATCCAACTAATACATGTTTGCACGACTCAATAGAGTCGTGGTAGGGTAGCAATCAAAGAACTGTGGGAACACACTTGAGGCTAAGTAGCAATGTCAAGTCAACAGACTAAGCTGTACTCATGTCACCTGGGAACTGCTACCTGACGATAGGTATAATACCAACCAACAGTTCCCGACGAGTCCTGTCCAGTGTACTCATAATCAAACGAGCACCTGCATACTATTTCCAGTACGACGTACTGATGGCTGTGGGACAGACCATCTCGCCTGCTGGGTTGAGAAGCGTATGCACCGGTCTACTCTGGAGTATCGATGCCCTGTCTCGATAATCCTACGAATAGGGACCTGTATAAGGATGTGCTTATAGACTACCCAGCCTCCACTAGTGTGATCACCATCACAACGCCGGTAGTCAAGCAAAAATCCTAGGGGCTCCTTCAATATGTATTAGCGATATGTTAAATGAAACATATACACATATTAAGATAGATACAAATCAAGTAGCATACTACTATATCGAGCAAGACTGTCGTAAATCCGTGTATATATCCCAAACTTCCAAAATGTATTATACAAACTAGTACTATACAATAATGGCCTCTAGGGCATACATATCCAACAGTATTCAGTTTGGAATATCCTGCACCTCATTCGACGAGGAAAGAGCCGAGATCCCTTCACCGGGAGTGACCTCTTTAGCAAAAGTTTTCGTCATTATACTTTTGTAAAACAACTTGGATTGCTTCAGCTATATTAAGTTCATTACGTTAAAGGTTTTTCTCCAAAAACCAGTCATAGCCCTCCGTCATTTCAGACGGGTAGCGCTTAGTATTCATGCTATGTTTGTTGGCCTTCGTCAAGGCATAGTGTATGGTAGCTATGTGTTACTTTACTGTTGCATGGATTTGCATTAATCTAGGACAGTCGTACATCTTTGTTGGCCTTCGTCAAGGGCGAGTACGAGTGGGTTTATATTAATCTGGATAATAACGTGTAGAACTTGACACGTGACTTATGATTTGTTGGCCTTCGTCAAGGTCATAAGAGCATGGGGCAAAAATCCACATCGGCATTTTCTAAAGAAACTGAAACTTGCCAGGCATGCGCATACCTTCTAGAGTGTGATAACTTGAGTGGCTTCCATCATGTTATCATACGATGATAGTTGGATCCCGATTCCCACTTATCAGTTGGTTTAATCCTTGGGTGATTTTAGAAGATCCCGACTAATTCTTCTTTTGGGTTTGGAGGAGAATTAGAGGAAATAGTGGGAGCCATCCTGATTAGATAAAGTGATTAACCATTCTGATCTAGGTTAGAGTGCATACTGAGTGTTTCTTTTCTCTCTCTCTTTGGCAGTGACCATGGCCCGACCCTAGACTAAAACTCATGAACCAAGTTAACCAAACCTTCTTAAATCACAACGGCTTTTGAATTGTCATAGTTGCATATATCATTACCACTCCTACATTTACCCTTTGCATTTCTCCGGAACATTCCGTATCACTACGAAGATCCACATTTATTGGATATGACCATCGTAAAGTTACATACGAACTCGAAGAAACTTGATTCAGATTCGAGGATGGTTTCCAGTTCTGGAGAAATTGAATAGGATTATTCAGTTGTCTTTTCCCTTTACCTTCTCTCATGTTGCATGGGCTCCTGGTATTAGGAGAGTACACCTATTACGCTTATCGGATAGTCTTCTTCCAAACCATAGGCTGGTGCCGAAGGGTAGGGAAGGAAGAAAACTAATTAGCCTAAGTGTGGTGTACAGAAAGTAATAAGTAAAGACAAATAAAGGGATTAGAAAGAGGGCAAGGTAAATTGCGACTGCTATCATTCACGAAGAAACCGCGTATATCATCGCCACTCCTACTTCACCTTTGCATTTCTCCGGAACATTCCGTATCACTACGAAGATCTACATTTATTGGATATGCCATCGTATAGTTACATACGAACTCGAAGGAACTTGTTCCAGTTCAAGAATGGTATCTGGTTCAGGAGAAATAGAATAAGGATTATTCAATTGTCTTTTCCCTTTACCTTCTCTCAGGTTGCGAGGGCTCTTAGGATTAGGAGGGTATACCTATTACATTTATTGGATAGTCTTCTTCCAAACCTTAGGATGGTGCCGAAAGGTAGGGAAGGAAGAAAATCAATTAGCCTAAGTGTGGTGTACAAAAGATAATGAGTAAAGACAAATAAAGGGATTGGAGAGATGGCAAGGAAATATACGGTTACTGTCATGAATCTGGATAGTGGAAGTTGCATTACTAGGAATACCCGTATACCCCTTCGAAACATTTTTCATGTTTCAGTTTCACTGTGGAGTGTTAATTGGAAACTGATTTCCCAATTAGATTCTGACTTTAGGGTATGTATTTACCAGCTTTGATTCTCACATATGTATAGTGTTACAGATGATGAGTGGGAGTAGAATGTTGGGAATTTAATGATTATATCCTCATTATATCGGAATTTTTTTGTAATTGGTGATATTTGAGGAAATCACCTGGGTTTTGCCTGACGGCAAATTTTTTTGGTTTTGAATATCAGTAGTTATGCACCCGTTTCAAACTGATATATCTGTACGTTTATTTTATAAAGTGAGATATAACTTTTTAAATTATGTCTATAACATTTGCCTATATCAGTTGATGGTTCGGTACGGAGCATTCAACAACGGTGTAATTCTTCTTAACCATAGTATAATTTTCAACCTACGACGCACAGGGTATGAGTTATTTAACTCAGGGGACTTGTAGAATGTATTGTATGTTATCCAGCGTCCATTAGGACAAATGGGTTGGTGCTCGTACTATATTCTGTTTACTTGTAACTTCTCCAGTTTTAGACAAGTATTTCGTTGAAAAACAAGGTCCAAGTTTTGAGAAGTTATAGGTGTATGAATAAAGTAGAGAACCATATGTTGCAAGTATCAGGATTCTTCAAGGTGATCGAAGATGTAGATACTTGTGTTTGGTATTCCGTTTATAGTAATGGTTTTGAGAACTTGCTTCCCTTTCAGGTTACTCATATTTGGATGCCCTCCTAGTTCAGTAATGCTGATTGGCCTCCTTCTATTTGGTTGACATGTACTGGAGACAGCTGCATGATTTGAATCTGGTTCCAATTAAATTAGTGCCTCTGTTTCTATATTGTATATAGAATGGTTCGAATCTTAACGATATTAAGGTATATGGAGTTGTCCGGCTTATGTTTAAAACCAGACTCTGGACAAACTCAAGGCACGTTTCAGTAATTCCAGTTTGTGGGTTATCCCGAGCTATGACAAGGGTTAACTTTCTACCATCTGGAAGATCAATAGATATATTGTTCTTGACTCGCCACAGTTTTAGTAAAATGGATTGTTTTCAGAAAACATTAGTGGGGTATGCTAGAACTGGAAGAGATTCCAGAAACAAAAACGATTACTGAAAATTTAATAGAAACTAAAGATTCAACTGGTTTTGACATTCCATTAGCCACTCAGCAAATATGGTGGGTAACCTTAGTGTTGGATATATGTATGCCCTAGAGGCCATTATATGTATAGTGGATGCTTGGACATGTATATATATATATAGATTACTTTCTTGCTCTACATGATAGTATGCTATCTGGTTTACATTACATGACATGTTGATTTGATCATGCTTTTATTCATTTGCACATGTTGATAAAGCCCTCAGGATATTTGCTTTACTACTGTGGCTATGATGCAGATCATACTAGTGGGGCACGTGTAGTTTATAAGCATATCCTTGAACTGTTCCTAGTCGTAGGTGTATCGAGACAGGGCATCGATAATCCAGAGTAGACTAGCATATACCATTCTTGTCCTATGTGATGGGCGATGGATGATCCCATATCCATCTGGTGTGGTGACACCAATGATTATATGCGGTTGCTCAGTATAGACTGGGTACACTGAGAGGACTCACAGAGAACTCCTATATGGTATTATATCTATCGTCGGATAGCAGTTCTCAGGTGACACTGGTACAGGTTATTCTGTAGTCCCGAGATCGTCATAGAGTCTTGTGTGTCCTCCCACTGTACTTTGATCTCCACTCTACCACGGCTCTACTGAGTCGTGCAAACAGGTGGTCTTTGGGTACAGTCCCGAGGCACATGGAGGCAATAAGCGATAAGAGGGGTTTCGTCTCTCCCGGTTTTGGGGGTTGATGTTGTGCTATGCTTGATTGGCTATTACAGGAAGTCCCTAGCCAGGGCTACTGAGATTTACTGATAAACGTTATCAGTAGTTTCTCGATCTGTTATCAGCTAAATACCGGCATGACTTATTGAGTTATTGGGGTCGACGACACCATCCCCAGACTTGATATGCAACATATTTGACGAGGACACCGGACTGTACGGTAAGTGTTGCCAGATGGTTCGACGGGAGTTTTGACAGCTTTGCTGGTTTTCTTCTGATCGTTCAATACCTGGGTGGCCGTTACGTTTAGCTGACCGCTTGCGGCATGTGGGTGTTTGATATGATCATCACCCACTGACGGCGTATTGACGAGTCTTAGAGTCCCATACAGAAGTTTCCTAGCCCAGGCGAAAAGATGTGGTGTGCATATGAGATATGCACTGGGACCCGATTGAATACGACTATGTGATACCGTTTGTTAATCGGGCGTTTTACTATTGGTCGGGTCGTATGTGATATGACTGGATTGTTAAATCAATTGTTGATTTAACATTTTGACATTTAGTTTTATTCTTATTCTTTATTCAAACCTTTTTATTAAAGAGGAAGAATGCGTGCATGTATGCATATGTTCATGTGCAAGTATGCACATGATGATGTGCATAGGATACATACATGCAAAGTGTCATGGTTGTTGATACACATATGAAGGCAATATAAGACTTATATGGAACTTAATTTATATATATTCATTTTTCATTTAAATTAAAAGGAAAAGAAAAGGATTATTCATCCATGGTTATCTTCTACACTCTTCTTGATGTTGACCACACTTCAGCCACTTTTTAACCATGGATTAATATTCCTTTTGCCTTTTAACTCAAGTGCAATAATATCTAAATTAAGTGACCATGGTTAGTGATGACAAATAGAAAATATATATACATATCTTTTCTGTTTTATTCATCAAGCTTTATCATTTTCATTTTGACAAAAACTTTTGCCTTCATATTCTTCTTCCTCCTTGCTCTCTAGGTTTTTCCATAGTGAGAGAGAGATAAAAAGAAAGGGTTTTGACAAAAGAAAAATCACCACTTCATCATTCTACTCTAATCTAGCCAATTAGTTTAGAGTGTTTAGCTTCATCTTTTTCTTGCATCAAGTGGAGCTACAAGCTTGGAGCTAGTGAACTTCGGGTGGATCATCGTGGACGTAGGAGCTTACTAGAAAGCTTTCACAACTCCCAAAGATCCTAGGAGTCACTACAAAGAGGACTACAAAGGTTGTATTCCTTACACTTAGTGTAAATAATGTTTAAAGTGTTGTTACCCTAGCTTTTTCTAGTTAAAGGTCCTTGCTTTGTTTGCTTTGCACCTCTAAAATTTTAAAGTGGCATGTGTGATGCTTCTATACTCCCTAGTAGGTGCAGTGGAAACCCAACAATGGTATCAGAGCCAAACTAGAATTCCAGACACAGTGGTATAACAAATACGAATACGAAAACGACTACGAAAAATACGATATTACGGAACAATAGGATTACTCTCTGGAAATTTTAAAAAAAGGTCATCTGAAAATTTTTCAAACAGGTACAGAATGTCCTACAGGAAAATATAAGCACACAGATGAAATACGGGGGCTAGTGGTCGGATTTTAGCCAAGCCCTCCCTCCCAGATTCCGGCCTGGCCGGCCCCCCTGCCCCATTTGCCCCCATGTTTCTCCTGTGCACTCTTGGTTGCAAGTTAGGGTTCCTAGTATTGTTTATTTAGCCCAATTTTCATGTGATGATTATATTGACCTGGGGCTATTTTGTAGTGATTCGTAATCGTATTATTTGACACTAAATTGGTAAGTTTGACTATTTTAGCATTTCGAACGAACAACGGACAACCCACTTTCTACCCCGCTGAAATTTCCAAGCGTTGTAATTTTCCTAAGTTAACTTTATATTCAATAGTAGTTCAAGTATCCTATGGACCCTCTAGAAGATCATAATAACCTTAACTCGATTCTATGCCTACAGAACTGCGAACGAACCTTCGGGTTTGCCGTAGTGCCGTGGTGTCATAGGTGAGGCGTTGGTTAACTCCTTCTACGGCTGGACCATAAGACACTGTGGCGTGATTTTGGGTATTTGTAACTTTGCTCAAGTGTTGATCTCTTAGGGTAAAATGTGGGTGTATGTTGCTTCTATCGAAACTTTAAACATCGTCTTAATTTCTGTGATTGAAATTGTTGTTTTTCACTTTCTTTTCTGCGACCGTAAGCGTAGTATGTGATGTATCGCCGGCTTCGTTACTATACATCAACGACAATCGGGATACGCATACTTGCTTACGTTGATGATATGAGATATTATGTGTTACTGAGATATGATGCAGGATTGTCGCGATCGAATAGCCGGGTTTTTTTTATGTGAGATGAGAGTTTTAATTTTCATTCATGTAAAAGTTAAATGTATGTAATATTCTTTTATTTGGGGCACTTCCAGGTTGAGGATGATGTCACCATTATTGTATATTATTTACTTTTCCGCATTAGGATAGACCCAAAGAGGGGAGCACAAGTGATTGGGTTCTAGGGTTCAGTGGGAGGCTATCTCGAGGAGTCGAGATCGGGTCTCCTAAACTCTTGAATTGGTAGGATCACTTGCCGCTCTCATAGGGGTCTAGGGGTGTGGGCTTGGCTATTCATTGCGACCGTGGAATCCGTATTTTCTATTTTTGGCTGAATACTAAATACGGACTTCCTAGATATCCTTTTATTTTCATATGTGCTTCTGCTGCTGTTGATATTCTGTAATGTGATTACTTAGTATCTGAGACGAATGGATTATTATTATATATATATGATATATAATAAACTTTGCTTATATTTTACACCTGCGCTAGTCCCGCGCCACTATGCCATTAGTTAAGTAACCTAACGGTGCAAAACGGGACACTGTGACGAATGCGGATGGTATAAGTATACGTTCTATTTTTGTTTCTTTTCTGTGATAGCTTAGGAACTTAAATGATGGGACTAAATTAATGAGATTAATGTAAAGTAAAAGAAACCTAAGGATGTTGTAGAATCGGATTTGAAACCCACTCGGCCTTTTTATGAAAAATGCAAGTTTCAAAAGATGCGGAGCTTAAGCCACTCATTTTCTAAACTGTTTTGATTCTACAACGAGATCAAGTTTAAAGCGTTAAAGGTTTTCATAAAAACCATCCGCAACCCTCCATCATTTTAGGAAGCAGAGTACTTAGTATTTGTGCTACGTATATTGACCATAGCCGAAGCGTAGTATACGGTAGCTAAGTGATGTCTTCCTACACCGCATATGATGCGATCAGTTAAGTCAGTCACATGATTATGTCGACCATAGCCGAGGGTCATATGGGTGGGCCTAATTTATCACGAAATGACGGGTAGAACTTAACTAGTGCTTATGATATGTTGACCAAAGACAAGGTCATAAGCAGCTAGGGGTAAAAACCATATCGGGAGTTTCAAGAGTTGAAATTTGCAATGAGATTGCATACCATCTATATGATAGTTGGATCCCGATTCCACTGTGAGTAAGAGTTACTCCCAGGAGATTTTTGCATTTTGCAATTAGCTAATTGATTGAATGAATTTCTCGGTGTGTATATAAGAAAAGTGTAAAGATCACAACCAAAGAAATTTGTAAACCGCAATCAATAACGGTGTCAATTGTAGGTTCGCTAGCGAGTGCGGATCGTCCACAGGGAAAGTGAGATTTGCTCGTATTTGTTTTAGTTGAGTCGAAAATTAAAGAAGAAAAGAAAATGATTCAAGAATTTTGAAATTTAGTTTCTAGAATTTTAAAGAACTATATCAAATTATCAAGAAATACTAAAGATCAAGAATCGAGAATCAAGAATTGTCCAAATAGAATTAGTTATCAAGATTTGTAGAGAGGCTCGTAGGAATCGATCAAATCGATAGTGAGGATGAAGACTTGTGATTACTTATTCTTATCCATTGATGCGTTGTTGCTAGATCGATGACGATGAACGAGAATTAGGGATCTCTTGCGGAAACGAGGGTTTCATCATCAATCCCTTGTCCTTTCGTTGATTGTCTTTCAAATTCTAGCCTCTAGGAAATTCAATCATCGATCGTTGATCTCTAATTAAGAGCAAAAACATTTAAGAAAGCATCTCGCTCAAAACTAGGTTGTCGATAATTCAATTTCCTAAAGTTTACAAAACTCATAAGACTTAAGAATCGTTCAAGAATTTAACCATCATCATCTATCAATTTCCTCGATTCCTCCACGAGCGGAGTTTTCACTCAAACATCATGAAATTAAATGAATCAAAGATCAAGAAACTCCACAATGCAAGAATGTAAAGAAAGAAAGAATAAAGATCTTCACCTTTTATTATTCAACATTTCGTTACACTTCGCTCAAAGACTACAAGAAATTGAGGAGAGAACTAGATCGTCGAATTGAGCTTCGCATCGTCTTCGTCAGTCGCGGATCATCTTGGACCACTTGCTCTGATGAAGATCGGCGTCGCTCCAAAAAGGATTGTTGATTTCTCGCTTGTTTTGGTACTCAGTGATCCTGAATTGGCTTTAGATTGTATTTGAGCTAGGGTTTTGATGCACAAGTTGTGTCACTCAACTTGTGGGATTTTTGGCTCAATTTTCAACAACCATAGAATGAAGCCTTTAGGTCCTTTTTTTAGCCTTCTCCTTTAGCTTCCCCTAGAAGCTTGAATAAGATTAGCTTTCTTTAGGAGCTTAGCTAGGTTTAGCTTCTCTTGCAAGCTTGGTAGTTATGAAGGAAGCTTCTAGATTTAGGTAGTTAGCTAGCTTCCTTGATATGCTTGGTTGTTGGGAAGAACCTTCTAGGTTTAGCTAGCTTGCTTGAGAAGCTTGGATGTATTTGGCTTGTACAAGAAGCTTGGCTGTTAGGACGGAAGTTTCTGGAGATCTCTGAAGTGGCTTGAAGAAGTTTGCCCAGTGAAAGGAGAAACCTGACAATGTGTTCTGCCGACGACTTGATGACGTGGCCGCGGATATGCCGCCAATAGGCCCATTCGGCCGCGGATCCACGGCCGTTTGAAGGGTTTGCTGCATGAAAACACCTGTGTTGCTTGATGTTGGCCTCATGGTATTTTTCTGATGTCTGAAATGTTTTTATTCTTTCTTGTTCACTGCCAGATCACAAGTCTTGGACTTGGCGCATTTTTATCAGCACTTTTAGCAGTGTTGGCTCTTTACCTGGAATTTCCTGCATACAATCTCGAGACAAGTGTTGCGATATACAAAGATCATGCGTGCAATAATAAACACTCTATTTCCCTCAAAATGCCGATTATAATGTATAACACATGTTATTTGGTATTTTACAGTCAAATTGCTAATATGTGTTATATTCATACCGAACACCTTTAGATGATTGCAAATAGTAGGGAAATTGATGTGTTAAAATGCAATATTTTCGACTGATCAAATTCCCCCAAACTTATTTTTGGTCGTCTCGAGAAAACTTGTTTTATTAAAAAGAGAAGGAGAAAAAAAACTAACTAGCACACTTTCGTAGGCAACACGATTACACTGAGCACGTGTAACAAGCCTTTAAAACTCTAGGTGTCCCTAGTAGGAGGAGTGTTGTCTCCTGAGGGTTTTCAGCGGATTGCACCCACAAAATCCCATAATAAAAGGAAGACCGTGAAAGTTACATATAAAGATAAGAATTGTAAAAGAAAGACTTTGAAAATTAGAGTTTCCAACAACACTAGCTTTTCGGTTGTCATGAGCCCTATCTTAATAGTCATGAAAAAATGTTAGAAATTACATCCTCCCTCAATAAAAAATCGTCCTTATTCTTCATTCCTATCTTTCTTCCAAATATCGATCATATAACTCTACGTGTGTGTAAAGAACATCCCTACACTCAGATAATTCAATTCAAGCTATCATGCTCTTGTCCATCACCTCAGTACTTTTTAATCAATGAATATTTAGATGGATTTGCTCACACATTTTTCATGCGACCGTTAATACTTCTTGAGGTACTAACCGACCGATTACTCATGTGCTTGCTTATACGGTGTTTTAGCATTTTCCTCGTCTTTCACCACCTAAGGCTTAGCACTGACTCCTAGACCAGTTGGTCTAAGGCACCAGGTGATGAAGCACCCTCGCTATATTTTTTTATTGCTGCCTTGGTGATAACAAAACCAATGTTCATTTTTCTTCAACATTTTTATCTTTTATTCATTTTTTATTTCCTTTATACTTTGGCTTTTAGACAAGAGCATTTCAAGGTATCCTCTACTATCCCGAGTTTCAAGACGTGTGTAAGTATGTATAGTAGGGTATCAATGTTCAAATGTTTGGCTTCTAGAATAGGAACTATTTTTCAGACTTACTTTTATCCTCAGATTAGTGACTTCCTTCATCTTACTAACCCTTTGGACAATGGCTCATAACTACTTATTACTAGTTCGTTTAAGAAAACTTCTAATTTTCTTGGTTTTCTTAAATTTTTCCAATCTTTTGGATGTAATTTTTCTCTATCTAATCTTTTATTATCTTATTTATGTACAAAATTAAATATTAAATATTTTTATCTTTTGATTTTTTTTTTAATTTTCATAGGTTTTTTATAAAAAAAATGTTTTGTGCTTATGCAAAGTATGATATGCAAATGATACGTAAATAAGCACAAAACTCCCCCAAACTTGTTCTCAACAGTGTCCTCACTGTTTCCATCTGCTAGACCTCAAAAACATGTAAGCTTGGGAGGAAATTTATTAACGGGGGCAATAAATATGATCGTGAAAATGCTCCCCCAAACTTATTCTTGGCTCACTATTTTGTGTAAAATTTTTATTTTCAAGAGCCAGATTATCCCCCCCAAACTTGAGTTAAACAATGTTAATCTTTTGAAAATCACAAGAGGGGGTCAAGATTATTGGTCGATGCCAAGCTTTGCAAAGACCGAAAGTCAACACCAATCATTCGAAAATTTTATCAATGTAGTGCATCGGTTGGTGGAATGACATGTTAGATGGAGCTAGAAAGAAGTGAGGAAAAGGTAAGTGGTGGAATAGAATGTGTTTGCGTCTCGTTTTGTAGAGACGACTCAATGATTGTGATGGATTACTCGCATCCTTTTTACAGTCCAGAAGAAGGGGTGGAGGTTCAATTTCATTGTTTGGGAGATGATTCATCTCAACACCCGTGTTTTTGAAAAATACGAGTTCATCAGCGAAAATTTCCTCAAAACTCTCATCGATACCCCGAAGAATAATGTCATCACAAAGCGCGAGGTGATATTCAGACTCCAAAAATGGTTCATAATCAGTGTTAGTTGTTGACCCGGACAGCTCGGTGGGAGAGTCCGTATGTGTATGATGTAAGGTTAGTCTAGCACCCTATGAAGAGTTTTGAAGCATCACATGTCTCAAAGTTTGTATTTTTAAGGTGCTAAGCTAACATGCAAAGGATAGATCCTAGAAAATTAGGGTTATCAAAACTTTAAGCTAGTAAAGACTAGGGTTTGAAGGCTACAACCTTTGTAGCTCCCCTTTGCAAGACTCCTTGATGTCTTGGGTGTTGAATCGAGGTCCTCTTGAACTCCCCTTGTGTCCACGACGATCCACCGCGGAGATCTCCGTCCAAGCTCGCTACTTTGTAAAATCGAAGGAAACACTCTAATCAAGTTGGCTAGACTTGAGTAGAATGGTGTTGTGGCTTTGGATCTCACTTCAAAAACCTTTCTTTGATTGTATTTAACTCACTAGAAAAACCTAGAGAGGAAAAGATGAAGGAAGATGAAGATGGTGGCCTTTCTTTGCAAGAGGTAAAAAGATAACCTTGAGTTAAGCAAGAGAAAGAAATATATATCACTATATATATTTAATTCCTTCTTGACTTCAACCATGATTAAATGATAGATAGTTAATTTAACTTGGGTTTAGAATGATAAAGAGAAGGATAACCATAGGTTAGTGCTAGTTGAGCTAGGTTAGGTTAGAAGAAGAGTGTGGAAACTAACATGATTATCCTTTTCTTCTTCATTTAACTTTAAAACCAAAATTAAATAATTATCCATTATTTAATCCATGGTGTATGTCTTGCATTGCCACCATTTCCATATGCTAACAACCATGATGGATGGGTGTATGTATGTATGCATGTATGCACATTCATATGTGCATGAAACTAGCATGAAAGAAAGAAAGAAAAGCACACATGCATGCACACATCCATCATCCAAGAAAAAGTTTTAAGTGAGAAAACTAATGGTTAAATGATAAATCAACACTTGATTTATCAATACGGTCATATCTCATATGACCCCACCAAAAGCAGTTCACCCGATCAATGTTCGGTATCATATACGCACATTTCAATCGGGTGCATGCGCATATCGCATATGCGCACCACAACGTTTCGCCTGGACTGGGTAACTCCTCTGTGGGACTCTAAAACTCGTCAATACGCCGGCAGAGGGTAATGATCATATCAAGTACCCTCAAGCCGCAAGCGGTCAGCTAAACGTAACGGCCACCCGGGTATTGAGCGATCAGAAGACAACAAGCGAACCTGCTACAACTCCCGTCGAGCCATCCGGCAACACTACCGTACAGTCCGGTCTCTTCGTCAGATATGCTGCATATCGAGCCTAGGGATGGTCACGTCGACCCCAATAACTCAATAAGTCGTGTCGGTGAATGGTCTATAACAGATCGAGAAACTACTGATAACACTTATCAGTAAATCTCAGCAGCCCTGGCCAGGGACTTGCTGTTATAACCAGTCGGGCACTGCACAGCATCAACTCCCAATACCGGGAGAGACGAAACCCCTCCTATCGCTCATCGTCTTCGTGTGTCTCGGGACTGTACCCAACGGCCACCTGTTTGCACGACTCAGTAGAGCCGTGGTATGGTGGCAATCAAAGTGCAGTGGGAGAACACACAAGACTCCATGACGATCTCGGGTCTACAGACTAACCTGTACCAGTGTCACCTGAGAACTGCTATCCGACGATAGATATAATTCCATATAGGAGTTCTCGGTGAGTCCGTCCAGTGTACCCAGTCACCACTGAGCACCCGCATATGATCTTGATGTCAAACATCGATGAATGTGGGAACATCCATCGCCCATCGTATGGGTCTAGTATCATATACGCTAGTCTACTCTAGTATATCAATGCCCCGTCTCGATATACCTACGACTAGGGACGTTCCAGGATATGCTTATAGACTACAGATGTCCCACTAGTATGATCTCCATCATAATCAGAGTAGTCAAGCCGATATCCTTAGGGCTTTATCAGCATGTATGAATGAATAGAAGCATGATCAAATAAACATGTCAGATAAAGAAGAACCAGATAGCATACTATCATGTCGAGCAAGAATGCAAACTGAATATATATATGCATGTATAGATACATCCACTATCACATAATGGCCTCTAGGGCATACATATATCCAACAATCTCCCACTTGCACTAAGGCCAGTTATTGGCGTATCTCTTACCCAACATCTCAAAAAGTCGCTCATGCTGTGGCTGAGAGAGGGCCTTGGTGAGTGGATCCGCGGCGTTGTTCTTTGTGTCTACTCTCTTAATCTCGATCTCGCGGCGATCTACAATCTCCCGGATCAAATGAAAGCGCCTCAGGATATTTCTGGACCGCTGATGGGATCTGGGCTCCTTGGCTAACGCCATTGCCCCATTATTGTCACAATACAAAGGTATTGGATCAATAATGGTTGGAACTACTCCTAGCTCCGAGACGAACTTCTTCATCCAGACGGCTTCCTTGGCGGCATCATTTGCAGCAATGTACTCAGCTTCCATCGTAGAGTCTGCAACGGTATCTTGTTTGGAACTCTTCCAACTTACCGCCCCTCCATTGAGGGTAAATACAAACCCTGAGATAGATTTGCTGTCATCCTTATCGCTCTGGAAGCTCGAATCGGTAAAGGCCTCCATTTGGAGGTCTGTATTACCATACACCAAGAACAATTCTTTAGTCCTTCGTAAGTACTTAAGAATGTTCTTCACAGCTGTCCAGTGGTTCTCCCCTGGGTTGGATTCATACCTGCTTACAACACTAAGTGCATAAGCTACATCTGGGCGTGTACATAACATCGCATACATTATAGATCCTACTGCCGAAGCATAAGGTATAATGCTCATGCGAGCTCTCTCTTCATCGGTCTTTGGACAAGAATCCTTGGAGAGAGTGACTCCATGGCAAGCGGGTAAGGCACCCCGCTTGGAGTCTTCCATACTAAACCTCTTTAGGATGGTGTTGATGTACCTGGTTTGGGACAGTCCCAATAACTTTTTGGATCTATCCCTATAGATCCTTATGCCCAGGATGTATGTGGCATCACCCAGGTCCTTCATGGAGAACCTCAGTGATAAAAATGATTTGACCGACTGCAGCATAGGAATATCATTTCCTATCAGAAGAATGTCATCCACGTACAATACGAGGAATGCGACAGCTCTTCCTACAGCCTTCCTATAAACACAAGGTTCATCTGGATTTTTGATGAAATCAAACTCTTTGATAACATCATCGAAACAAATGTTCCAACTCCGAGATGCCTGCTTTAACCCATATATGGATTTAAGCAATCTACATGCTTTCTCGCTGCTCCCACTGTCAATGAAGCCCTCTGGCTCATCCATATAAACGCATTCTTCTAAATCTCCATTTAGAAATGCTGTTTTAACGTCCATCTGCCAGATTTCATAGTCGTAGTGAGCAGCAATAGCAAGTAGGATCCGAATGGATTTAAGCATGGCTACGGGCGAAAAAGTTTCGTCATAGTCCAAACCTGGTCTTTGACGAAAACCTTTCGCCACAAGTCTTGCCTTATAGGTCTCTACCTGCCCATCCACACCAATCTTTCTTTAAAAGATCCATTTGCACCCTACAGGTTTTACCCCAGGGGGTACAACGTCCAAAGTCCATACTTTGTTGGTGTACATAGACTCCATTTCGGATCTCATGGCATCCAGCCACTTCATAGAGTCACCACTCGTGATAGCTTGCTGAAAACTGGTAGGATCATCATCTTCCATGATACAGTCTTCTCTGTCACCATCAATGAGGAAACCGTAGTACCTCTCCGGTGGGCGAGAAGTCCTACCAGACCTACGGAGTGGCCGAGGTTCTTCAGTTTCTATTGCAACAGCCGGTTCAACCAAATCGTCATTTGTAGTTTGTGTCTCCAGAACCTCTTCCAGATCTACTACCTTGCCATCATCTTTATCTGTGAAAAACTCTTTTTCCAAGAATGTGGCATATTGAGAAACAAACACCTTTTGTTCCTCTTTGTGGTAGAACAGATATCCATAAGAATTCTTTGGATATCCCACAAAGTTACACATGACCGACCGTGTCTCGAGTTTGTCCGGATTCTGCTTTTTAACATAGGCCGGGCAACCCCAAATCTTAATTCTTTTAAGAGATGGTCTCTTCCCATTCCATATCTCATATGGCGTGGTAGACACGGCTTTGGTTGGAACCCTGTTTAGCAGAAATGCTGCAGTCTCCAATGCATGTCCCCAAAACGAGACTGGTAACTCAGCGTCACTCATCATGGACCGGACCATATCTAATAGGGTCCTATTCCGTCGTTCTGACACACCGTTGTGCTGTGGTGTGTAAGGAGGAGTGAGCTGAGAGAGAATCCCATTCTCTTTTAGGAAGTTTGCAAATTCTGTACTGAGATACTCTCCACCTCGATCTGATCGAAGCATCTTAATGCTCAAGCCGGTTTGTTTTTCTACTTCTTGTTTATATTCAATGAATTTCTCGAAAGGGTCGGACTTGTGCTTTAATAAAAATACATGACCGAATCTTGAGAAATCATCAGTGAATGTAATGAAGTATGAAAAACCGCCTCTAGCCTGTGTAGACATAGGCCCACATACATCACTATGTATGAGGCCCAGGAGCTGAGTAGCTCTTTCTCCGTGTCCGGTAAACGGAGTTTTGGTCATTTTACCCTTGATACAAGACTGGCAAGTCGCATAAGATTTATATTCAAAAGAATTTAAATATCCATCTTTGTGCAACTTGTTTAGTCTTGTTTCGTTAATATGACCAAGTCTACAGTGCCAAAGAAAAGCTTCATTTAATTCTGAAAGTTTTCTTTTATTAGTGTGTTGTATACTGAAAACTGTGTGTTGATTTAGGACATATATTCCGTTATTAAGCGTACCATACCCAACCAACATTTGATTCAGGTGAATGTTCATAACATTGTTTTGCAATACAAAATTATACCCTTCATTGTCCAACAAAGAAACGGATATTATATTACATAGCATATCAGGTACAAAATAACATGGAATCAAAATCAAAATACATCCAGACGGCAACCCCAAGTGATACTCTCCCACTGCGACTGTATGTACATTGGAACCATTTCCAACGCGGAGAGTATGGTCACCTGTCTTCAAAACCTTGCTATTTCTCAGCCCCTGCATAGAATTGCAAATGTGAGAACCTGAACCGGTATCCAATACCCAGGAATCAGAGTTTATAGAAAAACAGTTTTCAGTCACAAACGCACCTGAAGCAGAAGCATCACCATGCTTCTTCTTGAGACTTAGGTACTCCGTGCAGTTGCGCTTCCAATGTCCTGTCTTGTGGCAATGAAAACACTCGCCTTTCCCTGGGTCTCCAGCCGTGGACTTTCCCTTTCCCTTCACCTTTTTGACTCCGCCCTTAGGATTAGTGGGTTTCTTCTTTTTCTTTCCCTTGGCCTTAGCTTTCGGGCGAGAAGAAGAAGACTGTCCAATAGTCATAACGGGAGTCTTTGCTGACTTCATAGTGCTCTCTGCACTCCTTAACATATTAAGGAGTTCAGGGAGTTCCTTCTCCATGCCATGCATGTTAAACTTTACTATGAACTGAGGAAAGGTGGAGGGGAGGGACTGCAGAATAATATCTATATATTGTTCATTTTCCATCCGAGGTCCTCAAGCTCATCTATAAGAGCTATCATCTTCAAAACATGGTCTGCTACTGGTGTGCCAGGGGCCATCCGCATGTGAAACAGTTTCTTTGATGCTTCGTATCGTAATACGCGGGACTGTTCCCCATACAACTCCTTTGTATGGAGCAATATCCCGTGAATGTCCATGTCCTCGTGCTGCTTTTGATGTGTGTTGTCCATCGATGCAAGCGCGAGGCATTTTGCCGTGGCACAGTCAGCGTCCCATGTCTTGCGGACTTCAATGTCCGCAACTGAGGATTTTGGGCCTGGGACGAGCGGGGCTGAAGCCGTGAGGACATATGATACTTTATCATAAGTCAAGACGATCTTTAGATTCCTTAGCCAGTCTTTATAGTTGGTCCCATTCAGTTTGTTCTTATCTAGTAGAAGCTTAAGTCCAGTCATTGGTATCTGCCATTAAGAGAGAGAAAAGAATACACTCAGCGAAAGCTCTTGCACAGATTAGATTGGTTTATTATCTTGTCTAATCGATGTTTCCTACTGCTTTTTATCAAGTTTTCTTTCAAACCTTAAAAACAAAAACTAGCCAGGATTAATTACAGTCTACAACTTCGCTAACCGTTCAGCCAGGCCAGTGTCGGTACTTTGAGGGAGGTTCCCCGTGCTTTCGCACGGACCTAATTAGAGTAAACCTCGTTTTCCCAGAGGCGGAGCCCCGTTAACACCTTTCTAGACACCTAATGAGTTAGCTAATTGTAAACTGTAAAACTCTCCTAGGAGCAACTATTGCCCACGTGGGATCGGGATCCAACCATCATATGGAAGGTATGCAATCTCATTGCAAATTTCAACACTTGAAATTCCCGATGTAATTTTTACCCCTAGTACTTATGACCTTAACTATAGTCAACAAATCATAAGTACCAGTCAAGTTCTACCCGTCATTTCTTGATCAATTAGACCCACCCATATGACCCTTAACTATGGTCAACAAAGTCGTATGAATGTCCTAATTAATCTGCATCATATGCAGTGTAGGAAGACATCACTTAGCTACCGTACACTACGCCTTAACTAAAGTCAACAAACGTAGCACGAATACTAAGTATTCTACTTCCTAAAATGACGGAGGGTTGCGAATGATTTTTAAGAAAATCTTTAACGCTTTGAACTTGATATCGTTGTAGAATCAAAACAGTTTTCAAAAGGAGTGGCTTAAGCTCCGCAGTTTTGAAATGTAGCTTTTTCACAAATAGCCGAGTAGTTTTTAAATCCGATTCTACAATATCTTTTTAGGTTTATTTTCTTTACGTTAATCACATTAATGTAATCCCATCATTTAAGTCCTTAAGCCAATCACAGAAAAGAAACGAAAATAACACGTACGCTTATGCCATCCGCATTCGCCGCAATGTTCCGTTATGCACCGTTAGGTTACTTAACTAACGGCATACCGGGACGGGACTAGCGCGGGTGTAAAACATAAGCAACGTCTACTATATATCATATATATAATATGTCATTCGTCTCAGATATCACAGAACACAGGCAGCAGAAACATAGATATAACGTGGGATATCCTAGGACGTCCGTATTTAGTATTTAGCCAGAATAGAAAATACGGATTCCACAGTCGCGATGAATAGCCAAGCCCACACCCTGGACCCCTACGAGAGCGGCAAGTGACCCTACCAATCCTGGAGTTTAGGAGACCCGGTCTCGACTCCTCGAGATGGCCTCCCACTGAACCCCAAAACCCGGTCACCTGTGCTCCCCTCCTTGGGTCCATCCTAATGCGGAAAAGTAAATAATATACAACACTGGTGACACAACCGCAACCTGGAAGTGCCCCAAATAAAAGAATATTACATTACATTTGAATTTACATGAATGAAAATATAAAACTCTCATCTCACAAAAACCCCCCGGCTATTCGATCGCGACAATCCTGCACATCATATCTCAGCAACACATAATATCACATATCATCAACGTAAGTAAGTATGCGTACCCCGATTGTCGTTGATGTATAGCAACGAAACCGGCGATATCTGACATACTACACTTACGGTCACAGAAAAGAAAGTGTAAAACTACAATATTTGGAATCCAGATTCTCTTTAGACAACATAAATGCGAAATATCACATATTTCGTATTTCATGCCTACACTATATGAATTCCACATATTGTATCACATTCCAGATAAACAGACAGTATTAAAGTTTTTGAACGAACGATCAAGCACCCAAGATCCACTAAAGCTCAACACTTGAGCAGGGTTAAAAATCCGGCGTGTGACACAGTAGTAGCGGTCCAGCCGTAGAAGGGTCAAGCCAACGCCTCACATGTGGCACGCCGTACTCCCCCAAACCCTAAGGTTCAAAGGGCAGTTCGAGACGGTCACATAATCGAGTTAAGGTTTGTTGTCTTCTAGAGGGACCACCACAAAAAGACTTGCACGTGTTTCCAAAGTATTTAAACCCCGTGAATAGTGAGCAAATGATATTTGTTCAAACACTCCAATAATTTCTAATTTACCCGGAAAAGCTACGAAAACAAAATTCCGATCGAATCGACGGGTCTAAAATTATCTCCAGAACTTTTCTAAACTAAATACAGATCAAAAATATCCAAAATTATATACAAGCAGATTAGTGAATTATAGAAGAAAAATGATCCATCAATTTATACATATAGCCGCGGAACCGCGGCCTAAGAAAGCTTAGGCCGCGTTTCCGCGGCCGTTATAACTGTTCATGGGATTATTTTTCTGCCGTAATCCTTATATTTTCCTGCTATGATTTTTACATATTTTTAATTCTGCAAAATGTCAAGTTTTAGAAAATTTCCAGAGAGCACCTAAAGAAACCGTATTTCGGTTCGATCGGAGTTTTGACTTCGTAAAAAGGTCGCCTAATGTTCTAGGTCGGCTCTGATACCAATGTAAGGTTAGTCTAGCACCCTATGAAGAATTTTGAAGCATCACATGTCTCAAAGTTTGTATTTTTAAGGTGCTAAGCTAACATGCAAAGGATAGATCCTAGAAAATTAGGGTTATCAAAACTTTAAGCTAGTAAAGACTAGGGTTTGAAGGCTACAACCTTTGTAGCTCCCCTTTGCAAGACTCCTTGATGTCTTGGGTGTTGAATCGAGGTCCTCTTGAACTCCCCTTGTGTCCACGGCGATCCACCGCGGAGATCTCCGTCCAAGCTCGCTACTTTGTAAAATCGAAGGAAACACTCTAATCAAGTTGGCTAGACTTGAGTAGAATGGTCTTGTGGCTTTGGATCTCACTTCAAAAACCTTTCTTTGATTTTATTTAACTCACTAGAAAAACCTAGAGAGGAAAAGATGAAGGAAGATGAAGATGGTGGCCTTTCTTTGCAAAAGGTAAAAACATAACCTTGAGTTAAGCAAGAGAAAGAAAGATATATCACTATATATATTTAATTCTTTCTTGACTTCAACCATGATTAAATGATAGATAGTTAATTTAACTTGATTTTAGAATGATAAAGAGAAGGATAACCATAGGTTAGTGGTAGTTGAGCTAGGTTAGGTTAGAAGAAGAGTGTGGAAACTAACATGATTATCCTTTTCTTTTTCATTTAACTTTAAAACCAAAATTAAATAATTATCCATTATTTAATCCATGGTGTATGTCTTGCATTGCCACCATTTCCATATGCTAACAACCATGATGGATGGGTGTATGTATGTATGCATGTATGCACATTCATATGTGCATGAAACTAGCATGAAAGAAAGAAAGAAAAGCACACATGCATGCACACATCCATCATCCAAGAAAAAGTTTTAAGTGAGAAAACTAATGGTTAAAATGATAAATCAACACTTGATTTATCAATCCGGTCATATCTCATATGACCCCACCAAAAGCAGTTCACCCGATCAATGTTCGGTATCATATACGCACATTTCAATCGGGTGCATGCGCATATCGCATATGCGCACCACAACGTTTCGCCTGGACTGGGTAACTCCTCTGTGGGAATCTAAGACTCGTCAATACGCCGGCAGAGGGTAATGATCATATCAAGTACCATCAAGGCGCAAGCGGTCAGCTAAACGTAACGGCCACCCGGGTATTGAGCGATCAGAAGACAACAAGCGAACCTGCTACAACTCCCGTCGAGCCATCCGGCAACACTACCGTACAGTCCGGTCTCTTCGTCAGATATGCTGCATATCGAGCCTAGGGATGGTCACGTCGACCCCAATAACTCAATAAGTCGTGTCGGTGAATGGTCTATAACAGATCGAGAAACTACTGATAACACTTATCAGTAAATCTCGGCAGCCCTGGCCAGGGACTTGCTGTTATAACCAGTCGGGCACTGCACAGCATCAACTCCCAATACCGGGAGAGACGAAACCCCTCCTATCGCTCATCGTCTTCGTGTGTCTCGGGACTGTACCCAACGGCCACCTGTTTGCACGACTCAGTAGAGCCGTGGTATGGTGGCAATCAAAGTGCAGTGGGAGAACACACAAGACTCCATGACGATCTCGGGTCTACAGACTAACCTGTACCAGTGTCACCTGAGAACTGCTATCCGACGATAGATATAATTCCATATAGGAGTTCTCGGTGAGTCCGTCCAGTGTACCCAGTCACCACTGAGCACCCGCATATGATCTTGATGTCAAACATCGATGAATGTGGGAACATCCATCGCCCATCGTATGGGTCTAGTATCATATACGCTAGTCTACTCTAGTATATCAATGCCCCGTCTCGATATACCTACGACTAGGGACGTTCCAGGATATGCTTATAGACTACAGATGTCCCACTAGTATGATCTCCATCATAATCAGAGTAGTCAAGCCGATATCCTTAGGGCTTTATCAGCATGTATGAATGAATAGAAGCATGATCAAATAAACATGTCAGATAAAGAAGAACCAGATAGCATACTATCATGTCGAGCAAGAATGCAAACTGAATATATATATGCATGTATAGATACATCCACTATCACATAATGGCCTCTAGGGCATACATATATCCAACAATCTCCCACTTGCACTAAGGCCAGTTATTGGCGTATCTCTTACCCAACATCTCAAAAAGTCGCTCATGCTGTGGCTGAGAGAGGGCCTTGGTGAGTGGATCCGCGGCGTTGTTCTTTGTGTCTACTCTCTTAATCTCGATCTCGCGGCGATCTACAATCTCCCGGATCAAATGAAAGCGCCTCAGGATATTTCTGGACCGCTGATGGGATCTGGGCTCCTTGGCTAACGCCATTGCCCCATTATTGTCACAATACAAAGGTATTGGATCAATAATGGTTGGAACTACTCCTAGCTCCGAGACGAACTTCTTCATCCAGACGGCTTCCTTGGCGGCATCATTTGCAGCAATGTACTCAGCTTCCATCGTAGAGTCTGCAACGGTATCTTGTTTGGAACTCTTCCAACTTACCGCCCCTCCATTGAGGGTAAATACAAACCCTGAGATAGATTTGCTGTCATCCTTATCGCTCTGGAAGCTCGAATCGGTAAAGGCCTCCATTTGGAGGTCTGTATTACCATACACCAAGAACAATTCTTTAGTCCTTCGTAAGTACTTAAGAATGTTCTTCACAGCTGTCCAGTGGTTCTCCCCTGGGTTGGATTCATACCTGCTTACAACACTAAGTGCATAAGCTACATCTGGGCGTGTACATAACATCGCATACATTATAGATCCTACTGCCGAAGCATAAGGTATAATGCTCATGCGAGCTCTCTCTTCATCGGTCTTTGGACAAGAATCCTTGGAGAGAGTGACTCCATGGCAAGCGGGTAAGGCACCCCGCTTGGAGTCTTCCATACTAAACCTCTTTAGGATGGTGTTGATGTACCTGGTTTGGGACAGTCCCAATAACTTTTTGGATCTATCCCTATAGATCCTTATGCCCAGGATGTATGTGGCATCACCCAGGTCCTTCATGGAGAACCTCAGTGATAAAAATGATTTGACCGACTGCAGCATAGGAATATCATTTCCTATCAGAAGAATGTCATCCACGTACAATACGAGGAATGCGACAGCTCTTCCTACAGCCTTCCTATAAACACAAGGTTCATCTGGATTTTTGATGAAATCAAACTCTTTGATAACATCATCGAAACAAATGTTCCAACTCCGAGATGCCTGCTTTAACCCATATATGGATTTAAGCAATCTACATGCTTTCTCGCTGCTCCCACTGTCAATGAAGCCCTCTGGCTCATCCATATAAACGCATTCTTCTAAATCTCCATTTAGAAATGCTGTTTTAACGTCCATCTGCCAGATTTCATAGTCGTAGTGAGCAGCAATAGCAAGTAGGATCCGAATGGATTTAAGCATGGCTACGGGCGAAAAAGTTTCGTCATAGTCCAAACCTGGTCTTTGACGAAAACCTTTCGCCACAAGTCTTGCCTTATAGGTCTCTACCTGCCCATCCACACCAATCTTTCTTTAAAAGATCCATTTGCACCCTACAGGTTTTACCCCAGGGGGTACAACGTCCAAAGTCCATACTTTGTTGGTGTACATAGACTCCATTTCGGATCTCATGGCATCCAGCCACTTCATAGAGTCACCACTCGTGATAGCTTGCTGAAAACTGGTAGGATCATCATCTTCCATGATACAGTCTTCTCTGTCACCATCAATGAGGAAACCGTAGTACCTCTCCGGTGGGCGAGAAGTCCTACCAGACCTACGGAGTGGCCGAGGTTCTTCAGTTTCTATTGCAACAGCCGGTTCAACCAAATCGTCATTTGTAGTTTGTGTCTCCAGAACCTCTTCCAGATCTACTACCTTGCCATCATCTTTATCTGTGAAAAACTCTTTTTCCAAGAATGTGGCATATTGAGAAACAAACACCTTTTGTTCCTCTTTGTGGTAGAACAGATATCCATAAGAATTCTTTGGATATCCCACAAAGTTACACATGACCGACCGTGTCTCGAGTTTGTCCGGATTCTGCTTTTTAACATAGGCCGGGCAACCCCAAATCTTAATTCTTTTAAGAGATGGTCTCTTCCCATTCCATATCTCATATGGCGTGGTAGACACGGCTTTGGTTGGAACCCTGTTTAGCAGAAATGCTGCAGTCTCCAATGCATGTCCCCAAAACGAGACTGGTAACTCAGCGTCACTCATCATGGACCGGACCATATCTAATAGGGTCCTATTCCGTCGTTCTGACACACCGTTGTGCTGTGGTGTGTAAGGAGGAGTGAGCTGAGAGAGAATCCCATTCTCTTTTAGGAAGTTTGCAAATTCTGTACTGAGATACTCTCCACCTCGATCTGATCGAAGCATCTTAATGCTCAAGCCGGTTTGTTTTTCTACTTCTTGTTTATATTCAATGAATTTCTCGAAAGGGTCGGACTTGTGCTTTAATAAAAATACATGACCGAATCTTGAGAAATCATCAGTGAATGTAATGAAGTATGAAAAACCGCCTCTAGCCTGTGTAGACATAGGCCCACATACATCACTATGTATGAGGCCCAGGAGCTGAGTAGCTCTTTCTCCGTGTCCGGTAAACGGAGTTTTGGTCATTTTACCCTTGATACAAGACTGGCAAGTCGCATAAGATTTATATTCAAAAGAATTTAAATATCCATCTTTGTGCAACTTGTTTAGTCTTGTTTCGTTAATATGACCAAGTCTACAGTGCCAAAGAAAAGCTTCATTTAATTCTGAAAGTTTTCTTTTATTAGTGTGTTGTATACTGAAAACTGTGTGTTGATTTAGGACATATATTCCGTTATTAAGCGTACCATACCCAACCAACATTTGATTCAGGTGAATGTTCATAACATTGTTTTGCAATACAAAATTATACCCTTCATTGTCCAACAAAGAAACGGATATTATATTACATAGCATATCAGGTACAAAATAACATGGAATCAAAATCAAAATACATCCAGACGGCAACCCCAAGTGATACTCTCCCACTGCGACTGTATGTACATTGGAACCATTTCCAACGCGGAGAGTATGGTCACCTGTCTTCAAAACCTTGCTATTTCTCAGCCCCTGCATAGAATTGCAAATGTGAGAACCTGAACCGGTATCCAATACCCAGGAATCAGAGTTTATAGAAAAACAGTTTTCAGTCACAAACGCACCTGAAGCAGAAGCATCACCATGCTTCTTCTTGAGACTTAGGTACTCCGTGCAGTTGCGCTTCCAATGTCCTGTCTTGTGGCAATGAAAACACTCGCCTTTCCCTGGGTCTCCAGCCGTGGACTTTCCCTTTCCCTTCACCTTTTTGACTCCGCCCTTAGGATTAGTGGGTTTCTTCTTTTTCTTTCCCTTGGCCTTAGCTTTCGGGCGAGAAGAAGAAGACTGTCCAATAGTCATAACGGGAGTCTTTGCTGACTTCATAGTGCTCTCTGCACTCCTTAACATATTAAGGAGTTCAGGGAGTTCCTTCTCCATGCCATGCATGTTAAACTTTACTATGAACTGAGGAAAGGTGGAGGGGAGGGACTGCAGAATAATATCTATATATTGTTCATTTTCCATCCGAGGTCCTCAAGCTCATCTATAAGAGCTATCATCTTCAATACATGGTCTGCTACTGGTGTGCCAGGGGCCATCCGCATGTGAAACAGTTTCTTTGATGCTTCGTATCGTAATACGCGGGACTGTTCCCCATACAACTCCTTTGTATGGAGCAATATCCCGTGAATGTCCATGTCCTCGTGCTGCTTTTGATGTGTGTTGTCCATCGATGCAAGCGCGAGGCATTTTGCCGTGGCACAGTCAGCGTCCCATGTCTTGCGGACTTCAATGTCCGCAACTGAGGATTTTGGGCCTGGGACGAGCGGGGCTGAAGCCGTGAGGACATATGATACTTTATCATAAGTCAAGACGATCTTTAGATTCCTTAGCCAGTCTTTATAGTTGGTCCCATTCAGTTTGTTCTTATCTAGTAGAAGCTTAAGTCCAGTCATTGGTATCTGCCATTAAGAGAGAGAAAAGAATACACTCAGCGAAAGCTCTTGCACAGATTAGATTGGTTTATTATCTTGTCTAATCGATGTTTCCTACTGCTTTTTATCAAGTTTTCTTTCAAACCTTAAAAACAAAAACTAGCCAGGATTAATTACAGTCTACAACTTCGCTAACCGTTCAGCCAGGCCAGTGTCGGTACTTTGAGGGAGGTTCCCCGTGCTTTCGCACGGACCTAATTAGAGTAAACCTCGTTTTCCCAGAGGCGGAGCCCCGTTAACACCTTTCTAGACACCTAATGAGTTAGCTAATTGTAAACTGTAAAACTCTCCTAGGAGCAACTATTGCCCACGTGGGATCGGGATCCAACCATCATATGGAAGGTATGCAATCTCATTGCAAATTTCAACACTTGAAATTCCCGATGTAATTTTTACCCCTAGTACTTATGACCTTAACTATAGTCAACAAATCATAAGTACCAGTCAAGTTCTACCCGTCATTTCTTGATCAATTAGACCCACCCATATGACCCTTAACTATGGTCAACAAAGTCGTATGAATGTCCTAATTAATCTGCATCATATGCAGTGTAGGAAGACATCACTTAGCTACCGTACACTACGCCTTAACTAAAGTCAACAAACGTAGCACGAATACTAAGTATTCTACTTCCTAAAATGACGGAGGGTTGCGAATGATTTTTAAGAAAATCTTTAACGCTTTGAACTTGATATCGTTGTAGAATCAAAACAGTTTTCAAAAGGAGTGGCTTAAGCTCCGCAGTTTTGAAATGTAGCTTTTTCACAAATAGCCGAGTAGTTTTTAAATCCGATTCTACAATATCTTTTTAGGTTTATTTTCTTTACGTTAATCACATTAATGTAATCCCATCATTTAAGTCCTTAAGCCAATCACAGAAAAGAAACGAAAATAACACGTACGCTTATGCCATCCGCATTCGCCGCAATGTTCCGTTATGCACCGTTAGGTTACTTAACTAACGGCATACCGGGACGGGACTAGCGCGGGTGTAAAACATAAGCAACGTCTACTATATATCATATATATAATATGTCATTCGTCTCAGATATCACAGAACACAGGCAGCAGAAACATAGATATAACGTGGGATATCCTAGGACGTCCGTATTTAGTATTTAGCCAGAATAGAAAATACGGATTCCACAGTCGCGATGAATAGCCAAGCCCACACCCTGGACCCCTACGAGAGCGGCAAGTGACCCTACCAATCCTGGAGTTTAGGAGACCCGGTCTCGACTCCTCGAGATGGCCTCCCACTGAACCCCAAAACCCGGTCACCTGTGCTCCCCTCCTTGGGTCCATCCTAATGCGGAAAAGTAAATAATATACAACACTGGTGACACAACCGCAACCTGGAAGTGCCCCAAATAAAAGAATATTACATTACATTTGAATTTACATGAATGAAAATATAAAACTCTCATCTCACAAAAACCCCCCGGCTATTCGATCGCGACAATCCTGCACATCATATCTCAGCAACACATAATATCACATATCATCAACGTAAGTAAGTATGCGTACCCCGATTGTCGTTGATGTATAGCAACGAAACCGGCGATATCTGACATACTACACTTACGGTCACAGAAAAGAAAGTGTAAAACTACAATATTTGGAATCCAGATTCTCTTTAGACAACATAAATGCGAAATATCACATATTTCGTATTTCATGCCTACACTATATGAATTCCACATATTGTATCACATTCCAGATAAACAGACAGTATTAAAGTTTTTGAACGAACGATCAAGCACCCAAGATCCACTAAAGCTCAACACTTGAGCAGGGTTAAAAATCCGGCGTGTGACACAGTAGTAGCGGTCCAGCCGTAGAAGGGTCAAGCCAACGCCTCACATGTGGCACGCCGTACTCCCCCAAACCCTAAGGTTCAAAGGGCAGTTCGAGACGGTCACATAATCGAGTTAAGGTTTGTTGTCTTCTAGAGGGACCACCACAAAAAGACTTGCACGTGTTTCCAAAGTATTTAAACCCCGTGAATAGTGAGCAAATGATATTTGTTCAAACACTCCAATAATTTCTAATTTACCCGGAAAAGCTACGAAAACAAAATTCCGATCGAATCGACGGGTCTAAAATTATCTCCAGAACTTTTCTAAACTAAATACAGATCAAAAATATCCAAAATTATATACAAGCAGATTAGTGAATTATAGAAGAAAAATGATCCATCAATTTATACATATAGCCGCGGAACCGCGGCCTAAGAAAGCTTAGGCCGCGTTTCCGCGGCCGTTATAACTGTTCATGGGATTATTTTTCTGCCGTAATCCTTATATTTTCCTGCTATGATTTTTACATATTTTTAATTCTGCAAAATGTCAAGTTTTAGAAAATTTCCAGAGAGCACCTAAAGAAACCGTATTTCGGTTCGATCGGAGTTTTGACTTCGTAAAAAGGTCGCCTAATGTTCTAGGTCGGCTCTGATACCAATGTAAGGTTAGTCTAGCACCCTATGAAGAATTTTGAAGCATCACATGTCTCAAAGTTTGTATTTTTAAGGTGCTAAGCTAACATGCAAAGGATAGATCCTAGAAAATTAGGGTTATCAAAACTTTAAGCTAGTAAAGACTAGGGTTTGAAGGCTACAACCTTTGTAGCTCCCCTTTGCAAGACTCCTTGATGTCTTGGGTGTTGAATCGAGGTCCTCTTGAACTCCCCTTGTGTCCACGGCGATCCACCGCGGAGATCTCCGTCCAAGCTCGCTACTTTGTAAAATCGAAGGAAACACTCTAATCAAGTTGGCTAGACTTGAGTAGAATGGTCTTGTGGCTTTGGATCTCACTTCAAAAACCTTTCTTTGATTTTATTTAACTCACTAGAAAAACCTAGAGAGGAAAAGATGAAGGAAGATGAAGATGGTGGCCTTTCTTTGCAAAAGGTAAAAACATAACCTTGAGTTAAGCAAGAGAAAGAAAGATATATCACTATATATATTTAATTCTTTCTTGACTTCAACCATGATTAAATGATAGATAGTTAATTTAACTTGATTTTAGAATGATAAAGAGAAGGATAACCATAGGTTAGTGGTAGTTGAGCTAGGTTAGGTTAGAAGAAGAGTGTGGAAACTAACATGATTATCCTTTTCTTTTTCATTTAACTTTAAAACCAAAATTAAATAATTATCCATTATTTAATCCATGGTGTATGTCTTGCATTGCCACCATTTCCATATGCTAACAACCATGATGGATGGGTGTATGTATGTATGCATGTATGCACATTCATATGTGCATGAAACTAGCATGAAAGAAAGAAAGAAAAGCACACATGCATGCACACATCCATCATCCAAGAAAAAGTTTTAAGTGAGAAAACTAATGGTTAAATGATAAATCAACACTTGATTTATCAATCCGGTCATATCTCATATGACCCCACCAAAAGCAGTTCACCCGATCAATGTTCGGTATCATATACGCACATTTCAATCGGGTGCATGCGCATATCGCATATGCGCACCACAACGTTTCGCCTGGACTGGGTAACTCCTCTGTGGGAATCTAAGACTCGTCAATACGCCGGCAGAGGGTAATGATCATATCAAGTACCATCAAGGCGCAAGCGGTCAGCTAAACGTAACGGCCACCCGGGTATTGAGCGATCAGAAGACAACAAGCGAACCTGCTACAACTCCCGTCGAGCCATCCGGCAACACTACCGTACAGTCCGGTCTCTTCGTCAGATATGCTGCATATCGAGCCTAGGGATGGTCACGTCGACCCCAATAACTCAATAAGTCGTGTCGGTGAATGGTCTATAACAGATCGAGAAACTACTGATAACACTTATCAGTAAATCTCGGCAGCCCTGGCCAGGGACTTGCTGTTATAACCAGTCGGGCACTGCACAGCATCAACTCCCAATACCGGGAGAGACGAAACCCCTCCTATCGCTCATCGTCTTCGTGTGTCTCGGGACTGTACCCAACGGCCACCTGTTTGCACGACTCAGTAGAGCCGTGGTAGGGTGGCAATCAAAGTGCAGCGGGAGAACACACAAGACTCCATGACGATCTCGGGTCTACAGACTAACCTGTACCAGTGTCACCTGAGAACTGCTATCCGACGATAGATATAATTCCATATAGGAGTTCTCGGTGAGTCCGTCCAGTGTACCCAGTCACCACTGAGCACCCGCATATGATCTTGATGTCAAACATCGATGAATGTGGGAACATCCATCGCCCATCGTATGGGTCTAGTATCATATACGCTAGTCTACTCTGGTATATCAATGCCCCGTCTTGATATACCTACGACTAGGGAAGTTCCAGGATATGCTTATAGACTACAGATGTCCTACTAGTATGATCTCCATCATAATCAGAGTAGTCAAGCCGATACCCTTAGGGCTTTATCAGCATGTACGAATGAATAGAAGCATGATCAAATAAACATGTCAGATAAAGAAGAACCAGATAGCATACTATCATGTCGAGCAAGAATGCAAACTGAATATATATATACATGTATAGATACATCCACTATCACATAATGGCCTCTAGGGCATACATATATCCAACATATGATACATAATTGGGTCAAACAACAACATGAGAAAAGAGTCAAGATCAGTATTATGAGGATCGTCAAATTCGCTGCTGTCGACATCCATTAATTTGACATAACAGACCTGAGCAGTAGGTTCGAATGGTACACTTCCCAACTTGTAAATGTTCAGCTCAATTGACATCTTCCCGAAGGATAGGGTCATAGAGCCGTTACGACAGTTGATGATAGCATTGGAAGTGGCCAAAAAGGGGCAACCAAGGATCACCGGAATTTGATTCCGTGGGTTTGCTACAGGCTGTGTATCAAGTACAATAAAGTCCACAGGGAATACGAATTCCCCTATTTTTATTAACACATCCTCTAGTTCACCCCTAGGTTTAGTGATTGATTGGTCGGCCATCTGGAGAGTGCGGTGGGCTGGTTTCAACTCTCCGATCCTTAACTGCTCATAAACTGAGAAAGGAAGCAGGTTAACACTTGCGCCAAGGTCGAGTAGAGCACGGTTAATGTGTTTATCCCCAATAGAAATAGAAATAGTAGGATAGCCAGGATCCTTACGTTTTCTAGGCAATTGTTGGGGGAAAGCTGTGTCTACAGTCTTTGACATGAATACCTTTTTGGGCACTTGAGTCTTCCTCTTTCTAATGCACAAGTCTTTGAGAATTTTCGCATAAGAGGGGACTTGTTGTATTGCATCTAGGAGAGGGATGTTGATGTTAACCTGTTTAAACATTTCAGTGATCTTCTCCATTTGCGTACTTGGTGTGTTTCCCCTTAACCAATTCGGATAAGGAGCTTGAGCAATAAGGTCAGGGTCCAACATTGGAGAAGATCGTGTGGGTAGGAACGATCTAAGAATAGGAGTGGGGATCAACTTTGGTGGATTAGAAGAGATATGTTGAGGGGTCGAGCCTTGGGGAAAATGGAAAATAGGCTCGGAAGAAAATGGTAGGGTAGACGAACTGGGGTCGGAAGTAGAAGTAGAAGTGGAAGGAAAGGACTCAACCGGGGTATCATCGATTGATTCTTCATTTTTATCAATCTCCTCACCAACATGATTGTCAAGCACTCTTCCAGATCTCAACGTGGTGATAGCGTTCACATGATGTGAATAGCCAGGATTTGGTAAAGGTTGAGCTGGAAGTTTCCCTTTCTCTCTAGCACTCAATTCGGCATTTATACGTGCAATTTGTGCTTCAATATTTTCATTTTGAGAGGCAATGCTCTTCATCATATTATCGAAGGAAGATTGAAATCTCACCGTCGCTTGGATGGATTGTTTCATAAAAGCATCCAAGGTTCGTTCGAGTGCAGAGGTATTATCTGTACCGGCCATTGGCAAAGAATTTTCATATGGTGCAGAAGTGTTGGCTGGATTTTGAAAGTTTTGTGATTGGTAGGGATGCTGACTCAATTGAAGTGGTTGCTGTTGTGGTGGAGGAGCCCTTTGAAAGTTGTTTTGGTTTGGAACCGTGTTTTGATTTTGTGATTGGTTCCAAGCAAAGTTAGGGTGATTCCTCCAACCCTGATTATAAGTGGAAGAAAATGGATCGTTTCTAGGTCTTTGTTGAAACGAAGCATTGATATGCTCATGACCTTGAAACGGAGAATTTAAAGGACATTCATCCGTAAGATGTGATGGATCAGAACAACATCCACAGACAGTTTTGGAGAGTGACATTTGATTTAGGGCGGTGGCAAAAATTTATTTTCCATAGTTTCGAGTTTCTTTTGCATTGCTGACATTTCAGCTCTAACTCCTATGGAAACATCAGATTGGTTATTGCCACCTCTAGACGATGACTGACTTACACTCTCCCACTGCAAGGATTTTTCAGCGAAATCTTCTAAAAATCTCCAGGCTTCACCATCGTCTTTAGTCATGAAGGTGCCTTGACACATGGATTCAAGGGTCTGTTTTGTGGTAGGATTAATGCCCTCATATATGATTCTGCACAGATCCTATCTAGGAATTCCATGATGTGGACATTGAACTAACAGATCCTTGAAGCGTTCAAAACACTTCGAGAATGGTTCATTTGGAAGCTGGGTCAATTGATTTATTTCGCTACGGACTCATGCTGTCTTATGATTCAGGTAGAATTTCTTTAGGAATGCTTTTACGAATTCTCCCCAGTTCGAAATGGAATGTGCGACTGTGTTATAAAGCCACTTCTCAGCTATATCGGACAGAGTAAATGGGAGAAGACGTAATTTCATAGGATCCATACAAAGATGTGAGATACCCATCATTGCGCATACATTTTCAAATTTGGTAACAAAGACATGCGTCTTCAGACTCGAGACCGTGATATTTCGGTAGAAGATTAATGTATTAGGGTTTTATTTCAAAATTGTCCCCGTTGGCAGGTGGAATGGTGAGACAGGTCGAAAGAGGACCTCGCTGTTGGAGATAGTGCCCTCAAAGTCAATTATTGGATCACAGGCACGTGATTGCAATGATTGAGGGAGGACCTGTCCCAGTAGGACAGTCTTACTCGAGATGATAGTATGCTATCTGGTTTATCATTATCATCATGTACTGCTTTAGGTGACCTTAAAGGTCACTATTGCGCGTTGATAGAGCCCCTAGGATTCATGCTTGACTGCCAGCAGTATGAGGGCGATCATATACGTGGGAGCTGGTAATCTATAAGCACGTCCTTAAAAGGTCCCTAGTCGTAGGAGTTTCGAGATAGGGCATCGATACTCCAGAGTAGACTAGTGTATACAGTCGAGACCCCGACGAGGGGCGGTGGCCGGTCTCACAAGCCACCGGTGTCAATTGGTTCACCTAAGATGTATACAGGTGCTCATTGGGTTATGAGTACACCGGACAGGACTCGCCGGGAACATGCTAGTTGGTCTTATACCTGACGTCAGATCGCAGTTCCCTGGTGACATGTGTACAGGTTAGTTCATCGACCTGGGGATCGTCATTTGTCTCGTGTGAGTTCCCACTGTACTTTGATTACTACCCTACCACACTCAAAGGAGACGTGCAAACAGGTTTTAGTTGGGTACAGTCCCAAGCCACATGGAGGCAGTGAGCGTATCTTCAGGGGTTCGTCTCTCCCGGTATTGGGGGTGATGTCGCGCTGTGTCTAGGAGAGCCATTACACAAAGCCCTCGGCCGAGGCAGGAGATTTACTGGTAGGTATTCCAGTAGTATCTCAGGGTGTTCTGGGCTACACTCCGACACGACTTGTACCGCTTTTGGGGGTCTGACTTTTACCAACCCCCTAGGCCCGCCATGCGATGCTCATAGACGAACGGACCGGACTGTAGGGATATTGTCACTGACAGGCTCAGTAGGGTGTCAGGATGAGTTCGCTCATCGACGTCCCTTTTGGTCAACACCTGGTAGCCCGTTACGTATTGGCTTATACCTCTGACGTGCTAGTGGTTAAATCCGCAACCAAGATGTTGACGAGTCTTTAGAGTCCCCCACATTCAGTTACTCAGCTTTCGGGCGAAAAGCTGTAGAGGCCGTATGGAGTTATGGCAAGGTCCGATCAGATACGTGCGGTATTGCACGGATCAGGATCGGACAGTTTGTACTACAGGCCGTATGGATATATGGCAGGGTTTGATCAGATACGTGCGGTATTGCACGGATCAGGATCGAACGGATATTACTGGCCGGCTTTGGTTTAAGCCGGATCCTAGTATAGTACAGTGTAGATTTTGTCTCATTGCATTTGTATTTCAGTCGGAATACAGATGTGGGTGTGTATACACAGTATCGGGGTTTTCCTGTAATTTATTACGGGACCAGTTTTCTGGAGTTGCCAGTTTGTTTTCCGTTTCGGCCATTTTCATTTGTATCTTTCAATGGCCAAAGATTGGTGGAGGAGGGCTTATTTGCATTTGTGCAAATAAGCAATTTGGAAGGGGGTCTTTTGCATATTGGTTGGATCATGATGGCTCACCATCACTTGACTTTCTTTGTGTCATGATGGCTTGACCATTTGATGTCATCATGCTTGAGATGATGGTTGTGGTGGAGTGTTGGCCTTTGATTGTCATCATGCTTGTTGATGATGAAGTGTGATGATTGTTGTTTGAGTGTAGTTGTGGTTGTGATGGTAATTCCTCATCATCACCCTTTTTCTCTTGATTATTGATCTACCCCCTCTTGGACTTTTTGACCACACTCTCATTCTCTTCTCTCAATGACCAAGGCCGGCCATTCCCTCATGGGGGCTGCCCAATTTTTTGGTTTGGGTTTTTGGTTCATTTCATGCTCCAAAAATTCCCAAGTCCCTCTACATAGTTCTTGTATCATCCCTCCACCAAAATGGCACCTCCATAAACTCCAAATGAGACACAAGCCTCTACACTACATTCTACAGCAAACCTTGGGCACGTCGACTAGCCAGCTTTGTGCCCGAGTTGCCTCGGCATTGAGGTGGGAGCCCGTAAAAGATGTAGGCGATGTGGTGCACTTCCGGCGATGAGGTGGAGACAGGACATTCCGCGAGAGATCGGGACGATGACGAGAAGACCGGAGGACTCGGATCAGTCGGTATATCTCTATTCCCTATCTTGTAGTTAGCTAGGACTAGTTAATGGTTCGATCCGGGTATTAGTGCGCGGTGGTGCCAGTTCATGAAAAATTTAAGTATATCACCGCTTCCGCATTTTGGCCTCGGGATGGAGGCCGGGGCGCCGCCGTGCACTTACAGTGGTATCAGAGCCTCGCCATTAACATAGTCTAGCTTTGTTTAATGTGTTTGCATTTCCGATCGACCAAAATTCCAAAAACCCGCGTTTTCACATGCATCAGTTTTCTGTTGAATTTTTTCTGGCTCTAAAATTTTTTCAGGTTGTAGAAAAGTGATGTACTGGAAGTTCTAAGAGTTCTGTGGAAATTCGACACAGTGAATCGACTATTGGAGCGCGGAACCGTGGCCAAAACCCCCATTAGGCCGCGGTTCCGCCGCACTATAGTGTGATTGCTGCATCAAATTTCTATAGTTGCTTTTTGGGTTGAAAATAGTGGTTTTGGAATATTAATTTTGGGCCCAGATTTTCTTGATGTGCTACAGTAGTACTTGGGGCCCACTTGTTAAATTTTGATCGATCGGATATTTTAAATACATTAGTTCACAGTATTTACATTATATCTGCGACCGTGAATGTCACTTGATCGGTAAATCCAGTCTAACTGCTATAGCCCGGTTAGACGGATTTGCGAACGTAACTTTCACGTTGATGTTCTGTGTTATGCTGTGATGTTGCGGATCGGTCGTGGGTGTAGGGTTCCTAGGCACTCTTGTGAAGGTTCATAAGGCATCAAACATGCCCGGATTAAATTTTAGACGTGCCGAACAACCCAAAGCCGGGATCTTTGCTAGATTATTAGGGTTTAATATGCAAGAAGATAACTTTTATCTAATTGTGAGGGATTACAACCTTTGTAGTCCGCTCCTTCACTTCACAAGCTCCGAGTAGAAGTCCCTTTGCCGCGATCCACGATCTCCCGGACTCATGAGAGGCTCCACGACTCGAACGATCCATTCTAGCTTGTCGTATTCCAAATCTCCGATGATCTACGTCGAGGTTTCAAAGAACTCAAGCTATCTCACTCTTAAGAAGTGAACACACTAATCCCATGGGCTAGATGAGATGAGGATGAGGGAGTAGTATTTTTTCTTTCTTTTTATATCATTTTCTCATATTTAATCATCACTTTAGGATTTTCAAGAGAGCTTATCAAGAAGGAAGAAGATGATAATGGAAAATCAATAATGATCTCAAAATCCTTTTGTGATGAATAGAAATAAAACATATGATTGATATATAACCATGGTCAAGGATGAATGGCTAAGAATGAGTAGAGAAACAACTAGAGTTAGGGTTTGGTTAAGTTAAAAATGTGTCATCACAAAATATCACAACCATGACAAAAAGAAAATGCTTCTAGAAGGAACTTGAAGCATCTAACCCTAATCAAACCCTAACCTCAATTAATCATCCTTAAACATGTTTAACAATTAATCATATCATGTCACAATAATATATATCACATATATATTATATATTTGCAACAAAAGAAAATAATACAATTAACATATATCGCATATATATCAATGTATCATCCACTGAGAAAATGAAATAATAAAGCGATCCAATATTAGATAATGTAATACAATATATCATATATATTATTATACATTAAATCATCGAATCAACACTTGATTCGACGATCCGGCTATATCGAATATTACCGACTAATATATCATGTACCGATTCATCGAATCAACACTTGATCCGATGAGCCGGTTCATATCTAAATATCGCAAGAATATAATACGGTATCCCATATCGCATTATTCTCGGTCCTGCACATATCACATATGTGCCTCTACTCCGTTTCGCCTGAGCCAAGAAACATCTGTGTAGGACTCTAAAGAATCGTCAATACGCCGGTAGCAGGTGATGATCATATCAAACACCCACAAGCTGCAAGCGGTCAGCTAAACGTAACAGCCACCCAGGTATTGAGCGATCAGAAGATCAACAAGCTAGCCTGTGCGTTCTCCTGTGAATCCGATCAGTAACACTCCCATACAGTCCGGTCTGTTCGTCTGATATGTCGCATATCAAGTCTAGGGGTGGTATACGTCAGACCCCAGTAACCGATAAGTCGTGTCGATGTGTGGCTCATAACGGGTCGAGAAACTACTAGCAACACTTACCAGTAAATCTCCATATCAGCCATGGCCAGGGACTTCCAGTTATAGCCAATCGAACACAGCACAACATCAACTTCCTATACCGGGAGAGACGAATCCCCTCCTATCGCTCATTGCCTCCATGTGATTCGGGACTGTACCCAAAAGCCACCGTTTTGCACGCCCTCTTGGACGTGGTAAGGTGGAAATCAAAGCACAGTGGGAATCACACAAGACTCCATGACGATCTCGGGTCTACAGACTACCCAGTACCTGTGTCACCGGAGAACTGCCATCTGACGTGTGGTATATCACCATCTGGGAGTTCTCGGCGAGTCCGTCCAGTGTACCCAGTCTCCACTGAGCACCCGTACACCATCTCTGATGTCAAACACCGATGGATATGGGATCATCCATCGCCCATCATATGGGTCAAGATGCGTATACGCTAGTCTACTCTGGTGTATCGATGCCCTATCTCGATATACCCTCGACTAGGAACAGTTATAGGATGTACTCATCGACTACCGCAGCCCCACTAGTATGATCTCATCATAGTCCCAGTAGTCGAGTACAGATCCCAATGGCTTTATCAACATGTGAGAGTAAAACAGTAAACCAATACAAGTCAACATGTTTAGATAAAGTGAAACCAAATAGCATACTATCATTACGAGCAAGAAAGTCCTCTCTGTATATATCTAAGCATCCATCATAATATACATCATATGTACAACAATGGCCTCTAGGGCATATACATAACTAACAGTGGGGGATATCCTGGATACAATGCTAGTACAGTTCTGTTGTATTATGTACATTTGATATTGCGGGGCGAGCGTCTGACATGTGGACTGCCGTCACTGCCTGATTGTATTATTATTTTGGGGCACGACCAGGTTGCGGTCGATGTACCCGTTGTATGTATATTTTACTTTCTGTACTAGGATTACCCCAAGGTGGGGTGCACGGATAGCCGGGTTCCAGAGGGCAACGGGCCCGCATCTCATGGCATTGAGACGGAGGGGGCCTCACTCTAGAATTGGTGGGCCATTCGCCGCACTCGTAGGGGGTACAGGTTGACCCAGGAGGGGTGCCCAAGTTACCGGATTCCGTGAAGTGCTGGGTGGTCCATTCACGGTACTGAAGGGGGCTGCCTCGCTTCAGGTTTTGGCGGGTGACTTGCCGCGCCCGTAGGGGTCTAGGATTTCATTGCACAGGCTATCCACACGACCAGGGGAACGTCGGGTTTCAGTAGTGGCTCTGTGATACCCGGGGATCCCAGATATCTGTATTGTTTTGTGATGTTGTACATTTCTGTGATGTTGCATTTTTTATCACGCCTTGAGCGAAATATAATATATTGGTATATATATTAGTAGATGTTGTATATGTTTTTCATCCGCGCTAGTCCAGTCCCCGCTCTGTCGTTAGTTAGCTAACCTAACGGGTAATGACGGGACCCAGTGGCGAATGCGGATGGCATATACGTACGTCATATTATTTTCGTTCTTTGTAGTATGATCAATTGATGGGACTGCGTTGATTCGGATCAATGCAAGTTAAAAACAAACCTAATCTGATGTTGTTGGAACACTTTTCAAAAAGCTGTTATTGCAAGGACGTTCTCTTTTGTTTTGCATTGTGGTATTCAGTTGGAATATCCTGCTCCTCACTCGACGAGGCAAGTGTTAGTTGTATGTATGCCCTAGAGGCCAGTATTGTACAGATGTTGTATATTATATTGGATGCTTGGACATATAGAGAGATGACTTTCTTGGTCGATATGATAGTATGCTATCTGGTTACTCTTTATCTAAACATGTACACTAGTCTCTTTAAACTGTCTTATAGTTACATGTTGGTAAAGCCCTTAGGATGTGTACTTGACTACCTGGACTATGATGCAGATCATACTAGTGGGGACATGGTAGTCCATAAGTACATCCTTCAAGGTCCTTAGTCGTGGGTGTATCGAGACAGGGCATCGATATACCAGAGTAGACTAGCGTATACGCTTCTCGACCCATGAGATGGGCGATGGATGATCCCATATCCATTGGTGTTTGACATCAGAGATGGTGTACGGGTGCTCAGTGGAGACTAGGTACACTGGACGGACTCGCCGAGAACTCCCATATGGTATTATACCTCACGTCAGATGGCAGTTCTCAGGTGACACTTGTGCAGGTTAGTCTGTAGACCCGAGATCGTCATAGAGTCTTGTGTGATTCCCACTGTGCTTTGATCTCCACCTTACCACGTCCATGAGGGCGTGCGAAACGGTGGTCTTTGGGTACAGTCCCGAGTCACATGGAGGCAATGAGCGCTGGGAGGGGTTTCGTCTCTCCCGGTATTGGGGGTTGATGTTGCGCTGTGCTCGATTGGCCGTAACAGGGAAGTCCCTGGCCAGGGCTGATCAGAGATTTGCTGGTAAGTGTTACCAGTAGTTTCTCGACCCGTTATGAGCCTCACATCGGCACGACTTATCGGTTATTGGGGTCTGACGTATACCACCCCTAGACTTGATATGCGACGTATCAGACGAACAGACCGGACTGTACGGTAAGTGTTACTGGTTGGATTCATAGGAGTGTGAGCGGGCTAGCTCGTCGATCTTCTGATCGCTCAATACTTGGATGGCCGTTACGTTTAGCAGACCGCTTGCGGCTTGTGGGTGCTTGATATGATCATCATCTGCTACCGGCGTATTGACGAGTCTTTAGAGTCCTACACAGAGGTTTCCTGGTTCAAGCGAAACGAAATAGGAGCGCATATGAGATATGTGCGGGACCGAGAATAATGCTTGTATGTGATACCGCATTTCATTCTCGCGACAAATGTTTCGATTGGTTATATTCGATATGACCTAGTTATCGAATCATTGATTCGATAAATCGATACATTGAATACTAGTCGGTTATGTGTGACATAACCGGATCATTGAATCAAATGTTGATTTAATGATTTAATGTATAATTATATATTTGATATATTACTTTGCATTAACTAGTATTGGTTCACTTTATATGGATTTTCTCACTTGATGTGCAAATTGTATATGTGATATACTTTTGTGCACATGTTAGTATCATGTTTGATGATACTTGCTCATTAGGTTAAGTGTATAGAATTAAACCTAGGTTAAGAAAGTGATTAGGGTTTTCATTTATCCATTCTTTTATTTATTCCTTTTTGGAAAAAGAATGGCATAAGAATACAAAATGGTTGCTTTCTTTCTTGAACATTGTTGAAGCTTCATGAAGCTTTGACTTTGTGACCATTTTGTCTTCACACTAAACCCTAACCATTCTTCTAACCTTAGTTAACTCTCTACACTTAACTATGGTTCTCTTTATGATAAGTATTGATTTAATTTTATTTTATCTCAACACTTATCATATTCTTTTTCTTCTTGATCATCTTCTTCTTCAAGAAAAGCTCAAGGTCCATCAACGGCAACTTGAGCTAAAGTGAGATAAATCCAATTCTAAAGTGAACCCACCTCCTATTTCTTCACCCTATACCTCTTGCCAAGTTGTTTTGGGTGTTTTCTTCACAAGTTTCACAACTTGGTGAAGTTGGAGCTTGAACTTGTGATGCCTCGACGTAGATCGTCTTTGACACGAAGCCGACGACCTATTCCGCACGTTTCTCCGATGAAGCCGTCGCGAGAGTCTAAGGTTCAAGATGGACGCGAGAGGACGCCCTCGTGGAGCTAAGGAAGTGGGTATCCGAATCTACAAAGGTTGTAGCATCCTAACTTTTAGTTAATTTGTTAACTAGATTATCTTTTCGCCTAAACATCTAGTCTAAGATCCGTAGTCTAGGGTTTCTCGGCACCATTTTTTTTAAATTGGCATGTTCGATGCCTTGTGAGACCTCACTAGAGTGCCTAGGAACCCTACAGTGGTATCAGAGCCTAGCTAGAGCCTTAAGCGAAGTCTAGACGACGTTTGAAACCCGATCGAACCAAAATCCAAAACTTTAAAATGCTCTATGGACTTTTTCTAAAAAATGGGATTTTTGTCAATTAAAAATATGCAGAAAATCAAGCAGGGTGTTATTTGAATTACTGTTAAATACGAGGGCCTAATTCGACTTTGCCACCGCGGAAACGCGGCACATGCAAGGCTTGTGCGGCGGTTCCGCGGCCGTACTATTCCTTTGGCTGATGATCTCTGCACAGTAACTCATATAATATAATTCTATATTTTCTGGGATATTTTTATTGTGACTCTACAGCAGAGTATTCTGGGGTTGTATTGGGAATCAAAAGATTCGATCGGATTATCAAATTTCGTCTTTGTGTTTTTCCGGATGATTTTAGAATATGTTAAAAAGTCCGACCGGATATAAATACCCAACTTTTCCCCTGCCGGAAATTTCCAAGTGTTGGATTTTTCCGTAGTTTAACAACGTTCTAAGTAGTGCAAGTAACGCGATGGACCCTCTAGAAGACAACAAACCTTTACTCGATTATGTGACCGTCTTGAACTGCCCTTTGAACCTTCGGGTTTGGGGCAGTACGGCGTGCCACATGTGAGGCGTTGGCTTGACCCTTCTAATGCTGGACCGTTGGTACTGAGGCATGAACTGAATGTTGTTAGACTTATTTCAAGTGTTGAGCTGTATCGGGAAAACTTGGGTATTCGACTGTTCGATCGGAAAGTTTAACATTTTCTGTTTATCTGGAATGTGATACAATAATTGGAATTCACAAACAGTTATGAGATAACTGAATGAATGTTATAAATCTAGCAGTTTAGTCCCACATGTTATTGAAAAGAGTTTTCGAAAATGAGACTAAAATGCGAGATTTATATCTGTTAGGCATGTGATGTCTAAGTATTTCATTTGATTAGGCATGCGATGTCTAAAGAAGTTGCGGATTCCAATTGTTGTAGTTTTACACTTTCTTTTCTGTGACCGTAAGTGTAATATGTGATATCACCGTTTTCGTTGCTATATGTCAACGGCAATTGGGATGCGCATATTTACTTACGTTGATGACATGTGATGTTATGTGTTGCTGGATATGTTATATTGGATCGTCGTTTTCGAATAGCCGGGAGTTTTTATGTGAGATGAGTGTTTTTTATTTTCATTCATGTAAAAACTTGTATGTAATATTCTTTTATTTGGGGCACTTCCAAGTAGCGGAAGTTGTCACCCTTTGTATATTATTTACTTTTCCGCATTAGGATAGACCCAAGGAGGGGAGCACAAGTAACCGTGTCCTGGGGTCCAGTGGGAGACCAACTCGAGGAGTCGAGTCCGGGTCTCCTAACCCTAGAATTGGCAGGGTTGCTTGCCGCTCTCGTAGGGGTCTAGGGGTGTGGGATTGGCTATTCATCACGACCGTGGAATCCGTGTTTTATACTGGCTCGTATTAAAAACACGGACGTCCTAGTATATCCAATGTTTCATATGTTTATTCTGCTGCGATATCTGTGATGTGTTTCTGTGATGGATATAGTTTATATAGTATATATGATATATTATATAGACGTTACTTATGTTTTACACCCGCGCTAGCCCTGCCCTGCTCTGTCGTTAGTTACCTAACCTAACGGTGCACGAGGGGACATCGAGGCGAATGCGGATGGCATAAGTGTACGTCATATCTATCTGTGATGTTTAGGTATTTAAATGATGGGACTTCATTAATGTGATTAATGAAAGATAAGAAACCTAAGATGTTGTGGAATCGAATTTTAAAATAAAACAGGTAGCTACAGTTTTTTTGCTTTGCACAGCGGTATATACGATATACCCTGCACCTTATTCGATGAGGAAAGGACCGAGATCCCTTCACCGGGAGTGACTCCTTTAGCAATAACTGGCAGATGCTACACACTCGGTTTGCTTTTGACTGCTTTTGGGTTTTTGCTTTGCACAGCGATATATATGATATATCCCGCACCTCATTCGACGAGGAAAGGACCGAGATCTCTTCGCCGGGAGTGACTCCTTTAGCAGAACTAGAAAAGCCTCAAAATCACTCCATTTCAAAACTTCATTTGATTCTACAACGATATCAAGTTCATTACGCTCATGGTTTTCAGAAAAACCTGGCGTAGCCCTCCGTCATTTCAGATAAATCCTGTTTAGTATTCGTGCTGCGTTTGTTGGCCTTTGTCAAGGCGTAGTGTGCGGTAGCTGAATAGTGCTTATCTGCTTATGCATATGATGCAGATTGTTTCAGGGTAGTCGTACGACCTTGTTGGCCTTTGTCAAGGGTCGTGCGGGTGGGTTTGATTCAATCAAGAAATGACGGGTTGAACTTGACTAGCATCCTGTGATTTGTTGGCCTTTGTCAAGGTCATAGGACACTAGGGGCAAAATATTATCGGGAATTTCAAGTGTTGAAATTTGCAATGAGATTGCATACCTTCTATGAGATAGTTGGATCCCGATACCCGCTGCGAGTAAGAGTTACTCCTGGGATAGTTTTACACATTGCAATTAGCTGATCAAGTAGGTGTCTAGAAAGGTGTTAACGAGGTTACGCCTCTGGGAAAACGAGGTTTACATTAATTAGGTTCGTGCGAAAGCACGGGGGACCTCCCTCAAAGTACCGACACTGGCCTGGCTGAAAGATTGGCGAACTTGTAATGTGTAATTAATCCCGGCTAGTCTTTCCTTTTAGGGTTAGAAGGAAGATTTGATAAAAAGCAGTGGGAGCCATCCTGATTAGATAAGATAATAACCAATCTGATCTTGCACGAGCATACGCTAAAGTGTTTTCTTCTCTCTCTCTCCAGGTAGCGACCATTTCATGCCCTAATGAAGATAATAATATGGATGTATTGACCGAACCCGCATGTTATACTGTGCTGGGGAACGTTGGTTCCGTTCTTTCTTATAAGAGTTATAGGAATGAACAGGATATAGGGGAATACCAGGATTCCCATGCCACCCGAATGAAGAAAGTACATGTTGATGCATTTTCTTCGGGTGTGTTCGTTACTGAGAACTGTTTCTCCATTTGCTCTACGTCCTGGGTATTAGATACTGGGTCAGGATCCCATATATGTAATCAGTTACATGGGCTAAGGAAAGGTAGAGAACTTGGAGAAGGTGATAAAGACATTACAGTTGGAAATGGTGCAATTGTTGCAGCTAAGACTGTCGGGGAATATCACCTTGTATTACCAACTGGTAATACATTGGTTCTGAACGAATGCTATTACATGCCGAACCTGATATGCAACATTATATCGGTTTCTTTATTAAGTAAAGAAGGATATAATTTTGTATTACAGGACAATGTTATGAACATTTTCCATAACCAAAAGTTGGTTGGATCAGGCACGTTGTGCAATGGCATTTATGTTCTAAATCAATCAACAGTTCTGAGCCTAACAAACACACACAAGAGGAAGAGTTCTGAACTCAACGAATCCTTCTTGTGGCATTGTAGACTGGGCCACATCAATGCGACACGACTAGCTAAGTTGCATAAAGATGGATATTTAAATCCGTTTGAATTTTCATCTTATGACACTTGCCAGTCATGTCTCAAAGGCAAAATGACCAAAACTCCGTTTACAGGACACGGAGAAAGAGTTACCGAACTCTTGGGACTTATACATAGTGATGTATGCGGTCCCATGTCTACACATGCCAGGGATGGTTCTTCATACTTCATTACATTCACTGACGATCTCTCTAGGTTCGGGTATGTGTTCCTGATGAAACACAAATCAGAAGCTTTTGAGAAATTTAGGGAATATAAGCAAGAAGTTGAGAACCAAACCGGAAAAAGTATTAAAATCCTACGATCTGATCGAGGAGGAGAATACTTAAGCAATGAATTCCTGGACTTCCTAAAAGAGAATGGGATTCTCTCTCTGCTGACTCCTCCATATACACCACAGCACAACGGTGTATCTGAACGGAGGAACCGCACCATATTAGATATGGTGCGCTCTATGATGAGCACAGCTGAGTTACCTATTTCCTTCTGGGGTTATCCGCTGGAGACAGCAGCATACCTATTGAATAAAGTTCCATCTAAATCTGTACCTACCACACCATATGAGATATGGAATGGGAAGAGACCATGTCTTAAACGAGTTAAGATATGGGGTTGCCCGGCCTATGTCAAAAGACAAAATCCGGACAAACTCGAGGCACGGTCAGTTCTATGCAAGTTTGTGGGATATCCCAAACATTCACATGGATATCTTTTCTACCATACAGAGGAACAAAAAGTGTTTGTTTCTCGACATGCCACCTTTTTGGAAAAGGAATTTCTTGCAAAGGAAATTAGTGGCGAGAAGGTAGAACTGGAAGAAATTCCGGCTACACAAACTCAAACTGAAGATTTAGTGGAACCAGAGGATTCAGTAGCTCCCGACGAACCTCAGCCTCTCCGCCGATCTAGTAGGGTTCCTCGCCAACCTGAGAGATACTACGGTTTTCTTATGGATGGTGGGAGCGAGGATTGCATCATGGAGGATGATGACCCAACTAGCTTCGAGCAGGCCATCACGAGTGGGGACTCAGTGAAATGGCTGGATGCTATGCGGTCTGAGATGGATTCCATGTACACCAACAAAGTATGGACTTTGGAAGTTGCTCCTGAAGGGGTAAAACCCATTGGGAGCAAGTGGATCTTTAAGAAGAAACTTGGTGTAGATGGGAAAGTGGAGACTTTCAAAGCTAGACTTGTAGCAAAGGGTTTTCGTCAAAGACCAGGTGTGGACTATGACGAGACCTTTTCTCCAGTGGCTATGCTTAAATCCATCCGGATCATGCTTGCCATCGCTGCTTATCATGATTACGAAATCTGGCAAATGGATGTTAAGACCGCCTTTCTAAACGGTGATTTAGAAGAGTGCGTGTACATGACTCAGCCAGAGGGCTTCGTAGACAGTGGGAGCAGCGGGAAGGTGTGCAAGCTGCTTAAATCCATTTATGGATTAAAGCAAGCATCGCGGAGTTGGAACATCTTCTTTGACGTCGTTATCAAAGAGTTTGATTTCGTCAAAAACCCAGATGAACCTTGTATCTACAAGAAGGTGGCAGAGAGTAAGGTTGTCTTCCTCGTATTGTACGTGGACGACATACTCTTGATAGGAAATGATATTCCTATGCTGCAATCGGTCAAGCTCTTCTTATCATAAAGATTCTCAATGAAAGATCTTGGTGATGCCTCCTGCATATTGGGAATCAGGATCTATAGAGATAGATCCAAACGGATTTTGGGATTGTCCCAATCCAGGTACATTGACACCATACTAAAGAGGTTTAGTATGGAAGAGTCCAAGCATGGGAACTTGCCCACGATCTCTGGAGTCACTCTCTCCAAAGAGATGTCTCCCAAGACTGATTTGGAGAGAGCTCGCATGCAAGGGATACCCTATGCTTCGGTAGTAGGCTCTATCATGTATGCGATGCTATGTACCAGACCCGATGTAGCATACTCACTAAGTATAGTGAGCAGGTATCAAGCTGATCCTAGAGAGAGTCACTGGACAGCTGTGAAGAGCATTCTCAAGTACTTGCGAAGGACTAGAGATATGTTCTTGGTGTATGGTAACGGGGAACTCCAAGTGGAGTCCTTTACCGATTCGAGCTTCCAGAGTGATAAGGACGACTATAAGTCGCAGTCGGGCTTTGTCTTTACCCTTTACGGAGGGGCGGTTAGCTGGAAGAGTTCCAAGCAGGAAACCGTGGCAGACTCGACGATGGAGGCTGAATACATCGCTGCCAACGATGCTGCCAAAGAGGCTGTCTGGATCAAGAAGTTCATTACTGAACTTGGAGTGGTTCCATCCATTGAGCATCCAATACCTTTGTATTGCGATAACAATGGAGCGGTGGCTTTGGCCAAGGAACCCAGGTCCTATCAGCGATCCAGGCATATTCTGAGGCGGTATCACCTGATTCGGGAGATAGTTGATCGCCGGGAGATCGAGGTCAGGGGAGTTGACACGAAGAACAACACGGCGGATCCACTCACGAAGGCCATTCCCCAGATACAGTTTGAGAGACTCTTCGGGATGCTCGGTATGCGATACTACAGCAGCTGGCCCTAGTGCAAGTGGGAGATTGTTAGTTGTATGTATGCCCTAGAGGCCAGTATAGTACAGATGTTGTATATTATATTGGATGCTTCGACATATATAGAGATGACTTTCTTGCTCGATATGATAGTATGCTATCTGGTTACTCTTTATCTTAACATGTACACTAGTCTCTTTAAACTGTCTTATAGTTACATGTTGGTAAAGCCCTTAGGATGTGTACTTGACTACCTGGACTATGATGCAGATCATACTAGTGGGGACATGGTAGTCCATAAGTACATCCTTCAAGGTCCCTAGTCGTGGGTGTATCGAGACGAGGCATCGATATACCAGAGTAGACTAGCGTATACGCTTCTCGACCCATGAGATGGGCGATGGATGATCCCATATCCATTGGTGTTTGACATCAGAAATGGTGTACGGGTGCTCAGTGGAGACTGGGTACACTAGACGGACTCGCCGAGAACTCCCATATGGTATTATACCTCACGTCAGATGGCAGTTCTCAGGTGACACTTGTGCAGGTTTGTCTGTAGACCCGAGATCGTCATAGAGTCTTGTGTGATTCCCACTGTGCTTTGATCTCCACCTTACCACGTCCATGAGGGCGTGCGAAACGGTAGTCTTTGGGTACAGTCCCGAGTCACATGGAGGCAATGAGCGATAGGAGGGGTTTCGTCTCTCCCGGTATTGGGGGTTGATGTTGCGCTGTGCTCGATTGGCCGTAACAGGGAAGTCCCTGGCCAGGGCTGATCAGAGATTTGCTGGTAAGTGTTACCAGTAGTTTCTCGACCCGTTATGAGCCTCACATCGGCACGACTTATCGGTTATTGGGGTCTGACGTATACCACCCCTAGACTTGATATGCGACGTATCAGACGAACCGACCGGACTGTACGGTAAGTGTTACTGGTTGGATTCACAGGAGTGTGAGCGGGCTAGCTTGTCGATCTTCTGATCGCTCAATACCTGGATGGCCGTTACGTTTAGCAGACCGCTTGCGGCTTGTGGGTGCTTGATATGATCATCATCTGCTACCGGCGTATTGACGAGTCTTTAGAGTCCTACACAGAGGTTTCCTGGTTCAAGCGAAATGAAATAGGAGCGCATATGAGATATGTGCGGGACCGAGAATAATGCATGTATGTGATACCGCATTTCATTCTCGCGACAAATGTTTCGATTGGTTATATTCGATATGACCTAGTTATCGAATCATTGATTCGATAAATCGATACATTGAATACTAGTCGGTTATGTGTGACATAACCGGATCATTGAATCAAATGTTGATTTAATGATTTAATGTATAATTATATATTTGATATATTACTTTGCATTAACTAGTATTGGTTCACTTTATATGGACTTTCTCACTTGATGTGCAAATTGTATATGTGATATACTTTTGTGCACATGTTAGTATCATGTTTGATGATACTTGCTCATTAGGTTAAGTGTATAGAATTAAACCTAGGTTAAGAAAGTGATTAGGGTTTTCATTTATCCATTCTTTTATTTATTCCTTTTTGGAAAAAGAATGGCATAAGAATACAAAATGGTTGCTTTCTTTCTTGAACATTGTTGAAGCTTCATGAAGCTTTGACTTTGTGACCATTTTGTCTTCACACTAAACCCTAACCATTCTTCTAACCGTAGTTAACTCTCTACACTTAACTATGGTTGTCTTTATGATAAGTATTGATTTAATTTTATTTTATCTCAACACTTATCATATTCTTTTTCTTTCTTGATCATCTTCTTCTTCAAGAAAAGCTCAAGGTCCATCAATGGCAACTTGAGCTAAATGAGATAAATCCAATTCTAAAGTGAACCCACCTCCTATTTCTTCACCCTCTACCTCTTGCCAAGTTGTTTTGGGTGTTTTCTTCACAAGTTTCACAACTTGGTGAAGTTGGAGCTTGAACTTGTGATGCCTCGACGTAGATCGTCTTTGACACGAAGCCGACGACCTATTCCGCACGTTTCTCCGATGAAGCCGTCGCGAGAGTCCAAGGTTCAAGATGGACAGCGAGAGGACGCCCTCGTGGAGCTAAGGAAGTGGGTTTCCGGATCTACAAAGGTTGTAGCATCCTAACTTTTAGTTAATTTGTTAACTGGATTATCTTTTCGCCTAAACATCTAGTCTAAGATCCGTAGTCTAGGGTTTCTCGGCACCATTTTTTTTAAATTGGCATGTTCGATGCCTTGTGAGACCTCACTAGAGTGCCTAGGAACCCTACAGCAAGGGCCGAGATCCCTTCACCGGGAGTGACCCCTTGGACAAAAAGTTTACGTCAGGGCAATGACTTCACTATAGCCGATTACTTTTGCTTTGCACCATGGTATTCAGTTGGAATATCCTTCACTCATTCTACGGGGAAAGAGCCGAGATCCCTTCACCGGGAGTGACCTCTTTAGCAATGGTTTTCGTCACTATATTTTCATAAAAGGTATCCAGTTCCATCAACGATATCAAGTTCATTACGTTAAAGGTTTTCGCCAGAAACCATTCGTAGCCCTCCGTCATTTCAGACGGGTAGCACGTAGTATTCATGCTATGTTTCTTGACCTTCGTCAAGGCATAGTGAATGGTAGCTGCTTGTTACCTTTCTGTTGCATAGATAGATGTGTTGGTTTGGGACAGTCGTATAGCCTTGTTGACCTTCGTCAAGGTCTTGTGCGGGTGGGTTCAAATTAACCTGAACAATGACAGGTAGAACTTGACATGTGACTTATGATTTGTTGACCTTCGTCAAGGTCATAAGAGCATGGGGTAAAAATCCACATCGGGAGTTTCAAAAGAACTGAAACTTGCCAGATATGCGCATACCTTCTGGAGTGTGATGACGTGAGCGGATTCCGTCACGTTATCATGCGATGATAGTTGGATCCCGATTCCCACTGATGAGTTAGTTTACTCCTCGGGTGATCCCGACTAATTCTTCTTTCAGGTTTGGAGGAGAATTTGACGGTACAGTGGGAGGTTTCCAGATTAGATAAATTGGTAACCATTCTGATCTAGGTTAGAGTGCACGCTGAGTGTTTCTTTTCTCTCTCTCTTTGGCAGCGACCATTGACCCGACCCTAAGACTATGGCTCAGTGACCAAGTTGACCGAACCATCTTAAACACTGGCTTTTGGATTGTCAGAGTTGCAAACCTCATTGCCACTCCTACTTTTACCCTTTTCTCCAGGACACCCCGTATTACTACGAACGTCCACTTCCATTGGACAAAACCATCGTATGGTTATATACAAACTCGAAGGAATTTATTCGAGGATGGTTTCCGGTTCTAGAGAAAACGAATAGGACTATTCAGTTGTCTTTTCCTTTTACCTTCTCTCAGGTTACGAGTACTCCTTGGTTTAGGAGATAGTACACCTATTACGCAAATTGGATAGTCTTCTTCCAAACCTTAGGCTGGTGCCGAACGGTGGGGAATGAAGAAAACCAATTAGCATAACGATGGTGTGCAGAAGGTATTGAGTTAAGACAAAGAAATGGATTAGTAAGAGGGCAAAGTAAATTGCGACTGCTATTCACGACCGAACCAAGTATTTCTTCGCCAATCCTAAATCACCTTTGTATTTCTCCAGGACACTCCGTATCACTACGAAGATCCACAGTTTATTGGATACTCCATCGTATGGTTATATACGAACTCGAAAGGAACTTATTCCAGTTCGGGGATGGATTCTGGTTCAGGAGAAATAAGAATAAGGTTTATTCGGTTGTCTTTTATCTTCACCTTCTCTCGCATTGCGAGTGCACCTAGGATTAGGACAGTACACCCATTATGCTTATTGGATAGTCTTCTTCCAAACCATAGGCTGGTGCCGAACGGTAGGGAAGGAAGAAAACCATTTGGCCTAAAGGGGTGTGCAGAAGGTAATGACTAAAGACATAAAAAGGGATTTGGAGAGGTGTCAAAGAATTACACGGTTATAGTTGTGAATCTGGATAATGGAAGAGGCATTACTAGGAATACCGGGATACCCCATCGAAACATTTCAATGTTTCAGTTTCACTGTGTACTGTTAAAAGGAAAACTGATTTCCCAATTAGACACTTGCTCCAGGGTATGTATTTACCATGTATGATTCTCACATCTGTATGGTTTTACAGATGATGAGTGGGAGTAAGTTATTGGGAATTAGGTGATCGTCCTCATTATATCGGGATTCGTTGTAATCAGTGATATTTGAGGAAATCACCTGGGCTGTTTGCCGGTCGGGAAATATTTGGTTTTGAATATCTGCTGATATGCACCAATTTCAAATCGATATATCTGTACGTCTATTTTCATAGAGTGAGATATACTTTTTGAAATTATGTCGATGACATTTACCTATATCAGTGGATGGTTAGGTAAGGAGCATTAAACAACGGTGTAATTCTTCTTAAACATAAGTACAGTTTTCAACCTACGACACACAGTGAATGAGTTATCAGACTCAAGGGACTTATACAGAGTATTGTATGTTGTCCAGGGTCCATCAAGACAGAGGGGTTGGTCCTCGTACTATATTCGGTTTACTTATGACTTCTCTAGTTTTTAGACAAGTGTTTCGTGGAAACACAGGGTCCGAATTTTGAGAAGTTATAGGTATTTGAATAAAGTAGAGAACCAGGTATTGCAAGTATCGGGATTCTTCAAAGTGATCGAAGATGTAGATACTTGAGTATGGTATTCAGATGATAGTAATGATTAAGAGATCTTGCTTCTCTTTCAGGTTATTCATAATTGGAAGCATTCCTAAGTTGAGTAACGCTGATCGGCCTTTTTCCATTTAGTTGACATGCACTGGAGACAGCTGCATGATTTGAATCTGGTTCAATTAAATTAGTGTCCCTGGTTCTATATTGGATATAGTACAGTTCATATCTTAACATTGTTAAGGTACGGGGAGTTGTCCGGCTTATGATTAAAACCAGACTCTGGACAACTCAAGGTACGTTTCTGTAATGGTTGTTTGTGGGTTGACCCAGGCTATGACGAGGGTTGACTTTCTACCATCTGGAAGAACAATAGCGATATTGTTCTATACTCGCCACAGTTTTATTAAAAATGGATTTTTTCAGAAAACAGTAGTGGGAGTATGGTAGAACTGGAAGTGATTCCAGAACCACAAACGATTACTGAAGATTTCATAGGAACCTAAAGATTCAATCTGGATTGGCATTCCATTGACCACTCCGCAGATAAGGTGGGTAACTTCAGGCACCCGAGAGGTACTCCGGTAGCCTCAAGGACGGTGACAGGGAAGTTCTTGTTTACCCACACTTGCCATTGCTGTTGTTCCAGGCTGCGAGACCCGGTAGGAGGATGAGTATAGCGTCGTTCTGAACTGGCTTCAGAAGTGTACGTGTATATGACTCTGCCAGAGGGTTGTCGTAGTCAGTGGGAGCAGCGGAAGCATTGGTGGACAGGTAGCTTATGTCTATTTATAGACTAAAGCAGATATAGCGGAGATAGATCATCAATTTCTGATGTGACAGTCATAGCTTTGACTTCATCAGAATAGGGGATGGATCTGTTGATAAGGTAGTAGGGTGTGTTGTCATGGTATTTGGATGACATACACAGAGTAGGAAGTGGTATTCCTATACTACGATCGGTTATACTTTGGTCGTCACACAGTGTTTCTCCGCATAGGACTTGGATATTATATCAGACATTCTGGTTACTAGATCTATGGTTTTAGATCTAGATTTGGGTGGTTTCCCAATTATGGGTACTTAGACAGCATTCTAAGAGTATTTAGAATGGACGACTCCTGGCACGGTAGTGTACCTGCAGGTAATGGGGTCACCCTCTCTAAAGGTGTCTTACAGTCTAAAGGGGAGAAGGATGTGCATGATTGACAGATCACTTGCTCAGGCAATTGAGTCAATCGTGAGATGTCAAGTACCACACCAGATGTTGTTCTTGCACTAGATGCAATAAGTTGACATTGATCCAATCCTGGAGAAACAGTCGGAAGCAGTTTTAGAACATAAGTGGATGTTCTAGGGATATGATAACGACAGCCTCATTCGGGAGACAGTTATCATTCCAGGCTTCCAAGGTGACATGGACGACAAGGAGGTTGTCAAAGTTATAGTTTTTCCTTCTGATGAGGGGCAGTATTTTGGAAAGGTGATCGAAGGCAATACCGAGAGAGGCATGGCGCAGGATACTGATTAAGTTCAGTTGACGATACAGTCTAAGAAGTTTGGATTTGGAGTTCATTTATGAGCTAGGTCCCATCAAACATCCAGACATATTCTAAGACAGGTATTGCTCATTTCGGGAGATGGGTTTCTCCGCGAACTTGAGATATAAAGATACATAGAAAGAAACATCAAAGCGGATCCACTCACTGAGGCTATTTCTCGAACAAAATAGTTTCGCAAGCGAGCTTTGTGAGACTGACTAGTAGAGGAGTTGGGTGTTCGGTATCACACGGGCTGTGAGTATGCGACATCGCAATAATTAGCCTTGAGTGCAAGTGGGAGATTGTTGGAGATAGTGCCCTCAGAGTCAATTATTAGATCACAGGCACGTGATTGCAATGATTGAGGGAGGACCTGTCCCAGTAGGACAGTCTTACTCGAGATGATAGTATGCTATCTGGTTTATCTTTATCATCGTGTACTGCTTTAGGTGACCTTAAAGGTCACTATTGCGCGTTGATAGAGCCCCTAGGATTCATGCTTGACTGCCAGCAGTATGAGGGCGATCATATACGTGGGAGCTGGTAGTCTATAAGCACATCCTTAAAATGTCCCTAGTCGTAGGAGTTTCGAGATAGGGCATCGATACTCCAGAGTAGACTAGTGTATACAGTCGAGACCACGACGAGGGGCGGTGGCCGGTCTCACAAGCCACTGGTGTCAGTTGGTTCACCTAAGATGTATACAGGTGCTCATTGGGTTATGAGTACACCGGACAGGACTCGTCGGGAACATGCTAGTTGGTCTTATACCTGACGTCAGATAGCAGTTCCCTGGTGACATGTGTACAGGTTAGTTCATCGACCTGGGGATCGTCATTTGTCTCGTGTGAGTTCCCACTGTACTTTGATTACTACCCTACCACGCTCAAAGGAGACGTGCAAACAGGTTTTAGTTGGGTACAGTTCCGAGCCACATGGAGGCAGTGAGCGTATCTTCAGGGGTTCGTCTCTCCCGGTATTGGGGGTGAGGTAGCGCTGTGTCTAGGAGAGCCATTACACAAAGCTCTCGGCCGAGGCAGGAGATTTACTGGTAGGTATTCCAGTAGTATCTCAGGGTGTTCTGGGCTACACTCCGACACGACTTGTACCGCTTTTGGGGGTCTGACTTTTACCTACCCCCTAGGCCCGCCATGCGATGCTCATAGACGAACGAACCGGACTGTACGGATATTGTCACTGACAGGCTCAGTAAGGTATCAGGATGAGTTCGCTCATCGACGTCCCTTTTGGTCAACACCTGGTAGCCCGTTACGTATTGGCTTATACCTCTGACGTGCAAGTGGTTAAATTCGCAACCAAGGTGTTGACGAGTCTTTAGAGTCCCCCACATTCAGTTACTCAGCTTTCGGGCGAAAAGCTGTAGAGGCCGTATGGAGATATGGCAAGGTCCGATCAGATACGTGCGGTATTGCACGGATCAGGATCGGACAGTTTGTACTACAGGCCGTATGGATATATGGCAGGGTTCGATCAGATACGTGCGGTATTGCACGGATCAGGATCGAACGGATATTACTGGCCGGCTTTGGTTTAAGCCGGATCCTAGTATAGTACAGTGTAGATTTTGTCTCATTGCATTTGTATTTCGGTCGGAATACAGATGCGGGTGTGTATACACAGTATCGGGGTTTTCCTGTAATTTATTACGGGACCAGTTTACTGGAGTTGCCAGTTTGTTTTCCGTTTCGGCCATTTTCATTTGTATCTTTCAATGGCCGAAGATTGGTGGAGGAGGGCTTATTTGCATTTGTGCAAATAAGCAATTTGGAAGGGGGTCTTTTGCATATTGGTTGGATCATGATGGCTCACCATCACTTGACTTTCTTTGTGTCATGATGGCTTGACCATTTGATGTCATCATGCTTGAGATGATGGTTGTTGTGGAGTGTTGGCCTTTGATTGTCATCATGCTTGTTGATGATGAAGTGTGATGATTGTTGTTTGAGTGTAGTTGTGGTTGTGATGATAATTCCTCATCATCACCCTTTTTCTCTTGATTATTGATCTACCCCCTCTTGGACTTTTTGACCACACTCTCATTCTCTCCTCTCAATGACCAAGGCCGGCCATTCCCTCATAGGGGCTGCCCAATTTTTTGGTTTGGGTTTTTGGTTCATTTCATGCTCCAAAAATTCCCAAGTCCCTCTACATAGTTCTTGTATCATCCCTCCACCAAAATGGCACCTCCATAAACCCCAAATAAGACACAAGCCTCTACACTACATTCTACAGCAAACCTTGGGCACGTCGACTAGCCAGCTTCATGCCCGAGTTGCCTCGGCATTGAGGTGGGAGCCCATAAAAGATGTAGGCGATGTGGTGCACTTCCGGCGATGAGGTGGAGACAGGACATTCCGCGAGAGATCGGGACGATGACGAGAAGACCGGAGGACTCGGATCAGTCGGTATATCTCTATTCCCTATCTTGTAGTTAGCTAGGACTAGTTAATGGTTCGATCCGGGTATTAGTGCGCGGTGGTGCCAGTTCATGAAAAATTTAAGTATATCACCGCTTCCGCATTTTGGCCTTGGGATGGAGGCCGGGGCGCCGCCGTGCACTTACACTCGCATAGGGTAGCAACTCTCCTGGAAAGAGATGCGGGGTGGATTTTGCGCACCTGCGGACGGCGGCAGAGTAGTGGTAAAGAAGTTCGTTGGAGAACCGTCCATCGAAGTGGGTGTGGTGGTAGGTAAATAAGAAGTAGACGTAGAAATACCGACTTCGGAGTCGATCGGAGAAACGCGGAAAAGACGGGCACTAGAATCCCGTGTCTAGCCGAGCATGCACTAAAGGGTTTAGCACAAGTGGCAGCGTTAAGATAATTAGGGAAAAGATGAGATTGGTGTTTGGAGAAGAGCATGTAGGAGATAAGAAAGTCAGAAAGTCACCGAGAAAATTTGGTACAGCGAAGCCCTACGATGGCCGTGTTTACGCCGCTAAAAGGTGTTAGTTATGTATATGCCCTAGAGGCCATTGTTGTATATATGATGTATATTATGATGGATGGTTGGATATATACAGAGAGGAATTTCTTGCTCGTCATGATAGTATGCTATTTGGTTTCTCTTTAGCTTAACATGTTGACTTATATTGGTTTACTGTCTTACTCTCACATGTTGATAAAGCCCTTAGGATCCGTACTCGACTACTGGGACTATGATGAGATCATACTAGTGGGGCCATAGTAGTCGATGAGTACATCCTATAACTGTTCCTAGTCGAGGGTATATCGAGACAGGGCATCGATACACCAGAGTAGACTAGCGTATACGCATCTTGACCCATATGATGGGCGATGGATGATCCCATATCCATCGGTGTTTGACATCAGAGATGGTGTACGGGTGCCCAGTGGAGACAGGGTACACTGGACGGACTCGCCGAGAACTCCCAGATGGTGATATACCACACGTCAGATGGCAGTTCTCTGGTGACACTAGTACAGGGTAGTCTGTAGACCGAGATCGTCATAGAGTCTTGTGTGATTCCCACTGTGCTTTGATTTCCACCTTACCACGTCCAAGAGGGCGTGCAAAACGGTGGCTTTTGGGTACAGTCCCGAATCACATGGAGGCACTGAGAGATAGGAGGGGATTCGTCTCTCCCGGTATAGGGAGTTGATGTTGTGCTGTGTTCGATTGGCTATAACTGGAAGTCCCTGGACATGGCGATATAGAGATTTACTGGTAAGTGTTACCAGTAGTTTCTCGACCTGTTATGAGCCTCACATCGACACGACTTATCGGTTACAGGGGTCTGACGTATACCACCCCTAGACTTGATATGCGACATATCAGACGAATAGACCGGACTGTACGGGAGTGTTACTGATTGGATTCACAGGAGAACGGACAGGCTAGCTTGTTGATCTTCTGATCGTTCAATACCTGGATGGCCGTTACGTTTAGCTGAACGCTTGCGGCATGTGGGTGTTTGATATGATCATCACCTGCTACCGGCGTATTGACGATTCTTTAGAGTCCTACACAGAGGTTTCTTGGCTCAGGCAAAACGGAGTAGAGGCATATATGTGACATGTGCAAGACCGAGGATAATGCGATATGAGAAACCGTATTATATTCTCGTGATATTTATATATGAATCGGGACATCGGATCAAGTGTTGATTCGATGAATCGGTACATGATATATTAGTCGGTTATATTCGATATAGCCGGATCGTCGGATCAAGTGTTGATTCGATGATTTAATGTATAATGATATATATGATATATTGTATTACATTATCTAATATTGGCTCGCTTTATTATTTCATTTTCTCACCGGATTAATACATTGATATATATATATATGCGATATATGTTAATTGTATTATTTTCTTTTGTTGCAAATATATAATATATATGTGATATATATTATTGTGACATGATATGATTTATTATGAAACATGTTTAAGGATGATAAAAATGGATTAGGGTTTGATTAGGGTTAGCTCTTTCTTGCACTTTCTAGGAGGATTCTCTTTTGTCTTGGTTAAGATATTATGGTTGATACTTATCCTTAACCTAACCAAACCCTAACTCTAGTTTATTCTCTACAAACTTTTAGCCTCTCATCCTTAACCATGGTTCCATAATCAATCATATAATTTTATCTACTATTCATCACAAAAGGATTATTCTCTTCATTTCTTCATCTTCTTCTCTCTTTAGTTTTTGAGATAGAGTTCACTAGAAATTCCTTTTGTGATGATTTCTTGTGAGAAAGTGAATTAAAAAGATAGCATAAATACTACTCCATCATCCTCATCTAATATAGCCCATTAGATTAGGGTGTTCATCTCTTTAGAGTGAGAAAGCTTGGGTTATAGCAACTTCGACGTAGATCATCGGAGAAGCGGAACACTTCAAGCTAGCAAGGATCGTTCGAGTCGTGGAGCCTCTCTTGAGTCCGGGAGATCGTGGATCGCGGCGAAGGGACTTCTACTCGGAGTTTGTGAAGCGAAAGAGCGGACTACAAAGGTTGTAATCCCTAACACTTAGCTTTAAAGATGTTATCTTGCATGCTAAACCCTAATAATCTAGCAAAGATCTCGTCTTTGGGTTGTTCGGCACATGTAAAATTTTATTCGGGCATGTTTGATGCTTTATGAACCTTCACAAGTGTGCCTAGGAACCCTACAGGGGTATCAGAGCTACTAGGCATTGGATGTCGACCTATGGGGGGTTCTCACTGTGTGACAGTATGGCGACGCATAGGCTCTTACCCCCAGGGTGTCCCGAGACCGGAAGGTGTTCCGGCGGGTTGTAGTCCTCGCGAGGGGGCATGCGTAAAAAGTAGAGGCTGAGGGACCCGTTGGTGCCACGGTGACCCCATTGGATGGGGTGGCTGCCTGACCAACAGGGGTATCAGAGCTACTAGGCATTAGATGTCGACCTATGGGGGGTTCTCACTGTGTGACAGTGTGGCGAAGCATAGGCTCTTACCCCCAGGGTGTCCCGAGACCGGATGGTGTTCCGGCGGGTTGTAGTCTTCGCGAGGGGGCATGCGTAAAAAGTAGCTGCTGAGGGACCCGTTGGTGCCACGGTGACCTCATTGGATGGGGTGGCTGCCTGCCCTACAGTGGTATGAGAGCCTAGCTAGAGCATTAGGCGACGTGTTTACGAAGTTAAAACTCCGATCGAACCCGAACCGACAAAGTTAACCCCATCTCTGGATATTTTTCAAAAACTGTGATTTTTCTGAATTAAAAATACCTAAAAAATTCAGCAGGGAAATATACGAATTGTGGTGAAAAACGAGCACTCAATGCTTCCAAACCGCCGCGGAACCGCGGCCGTACCATGCTTGGGCCGCAGATCCGCGGCCGTACATGGGAGATTGATATTTATTTTTACACAGTAACTCATATTTCTCTGATATATATTTTATGGGTATTTTTATTATGACTCAAGTGTTGAGTATTCAGGGGTTTATTTTGTAATCGTAGATTCGATCGGAATATTTAAATTCATTTTTATTTCCGGATATTTAGAAACTGTTAAAAAGTTCGAACGGATATCATTAACTCACTTTTTCCCGGCACGGCAAATTTTCAAGTGTTGAATTTTTATCGGGTTTAAATCATTCGGAAAAATATGCAAGTAACACGGTGGACCCTCTAGAAGACAAAAAACCTTAACTCGATTATGTGACCGTCTTGAACTGCCTTTTGAACCTTCGGGTTTGGGGCAGTACGGCATGTCACATGTGAGGCGTTGGCTTGACCCTTCTACGGCTGGATCACTGGTACCGTGACATATTCTGGGATTGTTTGAACTCCGCTCAAGTGTTGAGCACTTTAGGAAATTTTAGGTATTTGATTATCTGTTCGAAAAGTTTAATACTGTCTATTTATCTGGAATGTGATACAATATGTGGAATTCATTGTGTTAGGCATGAAATGCGAAGTATGTGATATTTCGGATTTACGATGTCTAAAATGATTGTGGATTCCAAATATTGTAGTTTTACAATTTCTTTTCTGTGACCGTAAGTGTAGTATGTAGTTGTATTGCCGATTGTCATTGCTATACATCGACGACGATCGGTGTATGCATACTTACTTACGTTGATGATATGAGATATTATGTGTTGCTGAGATATGATGTGCAGGATTGTCGCGATTGAATAGCCGAGGGTTTTATTTGAGATGAGAGTTTTATATTTTCATTCATGTAAATTCAAATGTAATGTAATATTCTTTTATTTGGGGCACTTCCAGGTTGAGGTTGATGCCACCAGTGTTGTATATTATTTACTTTTTCGCATTAGGATGGACCCAAGGAGGGGAGCACAGGTGACCGGGTTCTGGGGTTCAGTGGGAGGCTATCTCGAGGAGTCGAGACCAGGTCTCCTAAACTCCAGAATTGGTAGGGTAGCTTTGTTAGTTATATGTATGCCCTAGAGGCCATTACTGTACATTGGATGTATATTGTATTGGATGCTGGGACATATATAGGGAGGACTTTCTTGCTCGACATGATAGTATGCTATCTGGTTACCCTTTACCTTAACGTGTATACTGATTGTCTCTCTGTTACATGTTGGTAAAGCCCTTAGGATGTGTACTTGACTACCTAGACTATGATGCGGATCATACTAGTGGGGACATGGTAGTCCATAAGTACATCCTTCAAAGTCCCTAGTCGTGGGTGTATCGAGACGGGGCATCGATATACCAGAGTAGACTAGCGTGTACCTTCTCGACCCATACAGATGGGCGATGGATGATCCCATATCCATTGGTGTTTGACATCAGAGATGATATACGGGTGCTCAGTGGAGACTGGGTACACTGGACGGACTCGCCGAGAACTCCCAGATGGTATTATACCTCACGTCAGATGGCAGTTCTAAGGTGACACTGGTAAAGAGTAGTCTGTTGACCCGAGATCGTCATAGAGTCTTGTGTGGTTCCCACCGTGCTTTGATTTCCATCTTACCACGTCCAAGAGGGCGTGCAAAACGGTGGTTTTTGGGTACAGTCCCGAGTCACATGGAGGCGATGAGCGATAGGAGGGGATTCGTCTCTCCCGGTATAGGGAGTTGATGTTGCGCTGTGTTCGATTGGCTATAACAGGAAATCCCTGGCCAGGGTTGCTGAGATTTACTGGTAAGTGTTACCAGTAGTTTCTCGAACAGTTATAGACCTCGTATCGACACGACTTATCGAGCTATTGGGGTCTGACGTTTACCACCCCTAGGCGAGATATGCGACAGATCAGACGATCAGACCGGACTGTACGGTAGTGTTACTGGTTGGATTCACAGGAGTATGATCGGGCTTGCTCGTCGATCTTCTGATCGCTCAATACCCGGGTGGCTGTTACGTTTAGCAGACCGCTTGCGGCTTGTGGGTGCTTGATATGATCATCACCTGCTGCCGGCGTATTGACGAGTCTTTAGAGTCCTACACAGAGGTTTCCTGGCTCAAGCGAAACGAAATAGGAGCGCATATGAGATATGTGCGGGACCGAGAATAATGTGTGTATGTGATACCGTATTTCATTCTCGCGATCAATGTGTCGAATGGTTGTATGCGATATAACCTAGTTATCGATTCAAGCGTTGATTCGATAAGCCGATACATTGTGTACTAGTCGGTTGTGTGCGACATGACCGGATCATTGAATCAAGTGTTGATTTAATGATTTAATGCATAATTATATATTTGATATATTACTTTGCACTAACTAGTATTGGTTCACTTTAAATGGATTTTCTCACTCGGGATGTGCGCATTATATATGTGATATGATTTTGTGCACTTGCTTGTATCATGTTTGATGACACATGCTTTTTGGTTAAGTGTAAAGTATTAAACCTTGGTTAATGAAATGGTTAGGGTTTATTATTTGTTATTCATTTATCTTATTTAGTTATCCATTTATTTTTGATAAATGAATAAAAGAAAGAGAAAAGAATGGTGGCTTCATTTGTTGTTTAGTTAAAGCTTCATGAAGCTTTGACTTAGTCCACCATTCTTATCTCATCCTTAACCCTAACCATACCACTCAACCATGATTAATTCTCTACACTAAACCATGGTTCTAAGATGATAAGAATGGATTATTCTTTTCATTTTAGAATTATCTTATCATAATTTTTCTTCTTCTTCTTCCTTGAACTCAAGAAGAAAAAGCTTTCTTCATCAATGGTGAATTGAGCAAATAAGTGACAAATCCAAATCTAAAGTCTACCCACTTCCTATTTCTTCATCCTCTAGCTCTTGCCTAGTAGTAGAGTGTGTTTACTTCACAAGTTTCTTGACTTGGTGAAGTCGGAGCTTGATTTAGCGATGCCTCGACGTAGATCATCTTCGGCATGGACATCGACGACCTAGCTCGCTTTTTCTCCGACGAAGCCGACTCTAGAGCCCGGATTCTTTTTGGACAGCGGAGACGACTTCGTTGCGGAGCTATGGAGGTGGAGCACCGGATCTACAAAGGTTGTATTTCCTATATCCCAATAGTTAAGTGTTAACTAGTTATCTTTTCGCCTAGAAATCTAGCAAACGATCCGTAGTCGGGTTTCCCGGCACCCGTAAAATTTGAAATTGGCATGTTCGATGCCTTGTGAGACCTCACTAGAGTGCCTAGGAACCCTACAAGCTTGCCTCTCTCGTAGAGGTCCAGGGTGTGGGCTTGGCTATTCATCGCGACTGTGGAATCCGTATTTTCTATTGTTGGCTAGATACTAAATACGGACGTCCTAGTATATCCCACATTATATCTATTTTTCTGCTGCGATATCTGTGATGTGATCATTTGATATGTTGTGATGGATACAGTATATAGTATATATGATATATTATATAGACGTTACTTATGTTTTACACTCGCACTAGCCCTGCCCTGCTCTGTCGTTAGTTACCTAACCTAACGGTGCACGAGGGGACATCGAGGCGAATGCGGATGGCATAAGTGGACGTCGTATTTATCTGTGATGCTTAGGAAGCATAAGTTGATGGGTTTTTTTATTAATGAGATTAATAAAAATAAAAAGAAACCTAAAAGATGTTGTAGAATCAAAACTTTATAAAAAGGGTAGCTACAGTTTTGCTTTGCATAGCGGTATATATGATATACCGTGCACCTTATTCGATAAGGAAAGAGCCGAGATCCCTTCACCGGGAGTGACCTCTTTAGCGAAACTGGCAGATGCTACAAAACTCGGTTTGTCTTTTGATTGCTTTTAGAGTTTTTGCTTTGTATAGTGGTATATATGATATACCCTGCACCTTATTCGATGAGAAAAAAGACGAGATCCCTTCACCGGGAGTGACCTCTTTAGCAAAACTAATGAAAGCCTAAAAAACACTCCATTTAAAAATTTCACTTGATTCTACGACGATATCAAGTTCATTACGCAATAGGTTTTCAGAAAAACCTGTCGTAGCCCTCCGTCATTTCAGATAAAGACTATTTAGTATTCGTGCTGCGTTTGTTGACCTCTGTCAAGGCGTAGTGTGTGGTAGCTAACTAGTAATTATCTGTAAAGCATGTGATGTGATTGGATTAGGGTAGTCGTACGACCTTGTTGACCTCTGTCAAGGGTCGTGCGAGTGGGTTTGATTCAATCAAGAAATGACGGGTTGAACTTGACTAGTGCACTATGGTTTGTTGACCTCTGTCAAGGTCATGGCACACTAGGGGAAAAATATTATCGGGAATTTCAAGTGTTGAAATTTGCAATGAGATTGCATACCTCCTATGAGATAGTTGGATCTCGATACCCACTGCGAGTAAGTGTTACTCCTGGGAGAGTTTTACACAGGACAATTAGTCGATCAAGTAGGTGTCTAGAAAAGTGTTAACGGGGTTACGCCTCTCGGAAAACGAGGTTTACTTTAATTAGGTCCGTGCGAAAGCATGGGGAACCTCCCTCAAAGTACCGACACTGATCTGGATGAAAGATTAACGAAATTGTAGGGTGTAATTAATCCCGGCTAATCTTACCTTTTAGGGTTTGAAGGTAGATTTGATAAAAATAGTGGGAGACATCCTGATTAGATAAGATAATAACCAATCTAATCTTGCAAGAGCATACGCTAAAGTGTTTTCTTCTCTCTCTCTCCAGGTAGCGACTATGTAAGGCCATAATCAAGATAATAATATGGATGTATTGACTGAACCCGCTTATTATACTGAGCAGGGGAACGTTGGGCCCGTTCTTTCTTATAAGAGTTATAAGACTGAACAGGAAATAGAAGAATATCTGGATTCTCTAGCCACCCAAAAGAACATGCATGTTGATGCATCTTCTTCAGGTGTGTTAGTTATTGAGAACTGTTTCTCAGCTCACCCTACGTCCTTGGTTTTGGATACCGGATCAGGATCCCACATATGTAAATTGTTACATGGGCTACGTAAAGGTAGAGAACTGGGGAAAGGTGATCATTCCGTTCAAGTAGGGAACGGTGCAAGTATTGCAGCCAAAGCAGTTGGCGAATATCACCTTGTATTGCCAAGTCATAATACACTGATTCTGAATGAGTGCTATTATATACCGAACATGATGTGCAACATTATATCAGTTTCTTTATTAAGTAAAGAAGGATATAATTTTATAATAAAGGATAATGTTATGAACATATTCCTAGATCAAAAGTTGATTGCATCAGGCTCGTTACATAATGGCATATTTATTCTAAATCAGAATGCAGTCCTCAATATACAAAACACACACAAGAGGAAAAGTTCAGAAATGAACGAATCCTACTTGTGGCATTGTAGACTTGGTCATATCAATGCGACACGACTGGCTAAGTTACATAAGGATGGTTATTTGAATCCGTTCGAATTATCATTTTATGATACTTGCCATTCATGTCTCAAAGAAAAATGACCAACGCTCCGTTTAGTGGACACGGAGAAAGAGTTAATGAACTCTTAGGACTCGTACATAGTAATGTATGCGGTCCCATGTCTACGCATGCCAGTAACGGTTCTTCATACTTCATTACATTCACTGACGATCTCTCTAGATTCGGACATGTGTTCCTAATGAAACACAAGTCTGAAGCTTTTGAGAAATTCAGAGAATATAAGCACGAAGTAGAAAAACAAACGGGAAAAAGTATTAAGATCCTTCGATCTGATTGAGGAGGAGAATACTTAAGCAATGAGTTCCTAGATTATCTAAAAGAGAATGGGATTCTCTCTCAGCTTACTCCTCCTTATACACCACAGCACAACGGTGTATCGGAGCGGAGGAATCGCACCCTATTAGATATGGTGCGCTCTATGATGAGTACAGCTAAGTTACCTATTTCCTTCTGGGGGTATGCGCTTGAGACAACAGCATACCTATTGAATCAAGTTCCAACTAAATCTGTACCAATCACACCATATGAGATATGGAGTGGGAAGAGACCATGTCTTAAACGAGTTAAGATATGGGGTTGTCTGGCCTATGTCAAAAGGCAAAATCCAGATAAACTCGAGGCACGATCAGTTCTATGTAAGTTTGTGGGATATCCTAAACATTCAAATGGATATTTTTTCTACCACAGTGAACAACAAAAGGTGTTTATTGCTCAACATGCCACCTTTTTAGAAAAGGAATTTCTTGAAAAAGAGATTAGTGGCTCTGAGGTAGAACTGGGAGAAGTTCCAGCAACACAAACTGTAACCGAAGATTTAGTAGAACCAGAGGATTCGGTAGTACCCGACGAACCCCAACCTCTCCGCCGATCTAGTAGGGTTTCTCGTCCACCTGAGAGATACTACGGTTTTCTCATTGATGGTGGAAGCGAGGATTGCATCATGGAAGATGATGACCCGACTAGTTTCGAGCAGGCCATCACGAGTGGTGACTCTGTTAAATGGCTGGATGCAATGCGATCTGAGATGGAATCCATGTACACCAATAAAGTATGGATTTTGGAAAATGCTCCTGAAGGGGTAAAACCCATTGAGAGCAAGTGGATTTTTAAAAAGAAATTTGGTGTAGATGGAAAAGTTGAGACTTTCAAAGCTAGACTTGCAGCAAAGGGATTTCGTCAACGACCAGGTGTGGATTATGACGAAACCTTTTCTCCAGTGGCTATGCTTAAGTCCATCCGGATCTTACTTGCCATTGCTGCATACCATGACTACGAAATCTGGCAAATGGATGTTAAGACCGCCTTTCTAAATGGTGATTTAGAAGAGTGCGTGTACATGACTCAGCCAGAGGGCTTCGTAGATAGTGGGAGCAGCGGAAAGGTGTGCAAACTGCTTAAATCCATCTATGGGTTAAAGCAAGCATCGCGGAGTTGGAACATCTGTTTTGATGTAGTAGTCAAAGAGTTTGACTTCATCAAAAACATAGATGAACCTTGTATCTATAAGAAGGTGGCAGAGAGTATGGTTGTCTTCCTCGTATTGTACGTGGATGACATACTCTTGATAGGAAATGATATTCCTATGCTGCAATCAGTCAAGCTTTTCTTATCAAAAAGTTTCTCAATGAAAGATCTAGGTGATGCCTCCTACATATTGGGGATAAGGATCTATAGAGATAGATCCAAACGGATACTCGGATTGTCCCAATCCAGGTACCTTGACACCATACTAAAGATGTTTAGTATGGAAGAATCCAAGCGTGGGAACCAACCCATGATCTCTGGACTCACTCTCTCCAAAGAGATGTCTCCCAAGACTGATTTGGAAAGAGCTCGCATGCAAGGGATACCCTATGTTTCGGCAGTAGGCTCTATCATGTATGTGATGCTATGTACCAGACCCGATGTAGCATACTCACTAAGTGTAGTTAGTCGGTATCAAGCAGATCCTGGAGAGAGTCATTGGACAGCCGTGAAGAACATTCTCAAGTACTTACGAAGGTCTAAAGACATGTTCTTGGTGTATGGTAACGGAGAACTCCGGGTGGAGTCCTTTACCGATTCCAATTTCCAAAGTGATAAGGACGAATCTAAGTCGCACTCGAGATATGTCTTTACCCTCAATGGAGGGGCGGTATGTTGGAAGAGTTCCAAACAGGACACCGTTGCAGACTCGACGATGGAAGCTGAATACATCGCTCCCAATGGTGCTGCCAAAGAGGCTGTCTGGATGAAGAAGTTCATCACCGAACTTGGTGTGGTTCCATCCATTGAACATCCAATACCTCTGTATTGCGATAAAAATGGACCTGTGGCTTTGGCCAAGGAACCCAGATCACATCAGAAGTCCAGACATAAACTGAGGCGGTATCACCTGATCAGGAAGATAGTTGATCGCCGGGAGATCGAGGTCAGGAGAGTAGATATGAAGGACAACACTGCAGATCCACTAACGAAGGCCATTCCCCAGATACAGTTTGAGAGATTATTCGGGATGCTAGGTATGAGATACTACAGCAGCTGGCCTTAGTGCAAGTAGGAGATTGTTAGTTATGTATATGCCCTAGAGGCCATTGTTGTACATATGATGTATATTATGATGGATGCTTGGATATATACAGAGAGGACTTTCTTGCTCGTCATGATAGTATGCTATTTGGTTTCTCTTTAGCTTAACATGTTGACTTGTATTGGTTTACCGTCTTACTCTCACATGTTGATAAAGCCCTTAGGATCTGTACTCGACTACTGGGACTATGATGAGATCATACTAGTGGGGCCATAGTAGTCGATGAGTACATCCTATAACTGTTCCTAGTCGAGGGTATATCGAGACAGGACATCGATACACCAGAGTTGACTAGCGTATACGCATCTTGACCCATATGATGGGCGATGGATGATCCCATATCCATCGGTGTTTGACATCAGAGATGGTGTACGGGTGCTAAATGGAGACTGGGTACACTGGACGGACTCGCCGAGAACTCCCTGATGGTGATATACCACACGTCAGATGGAAGTTCTCTGGTGACACTAGTACAGGGTAGTCTGTAGACCCGAGATCGTCATAGAGTCTTGTGTGATTCCCACTGTGCTTTGATTTCCACCTTACCACATCCAAGAGGGCGTGCAAAACGGTGGCTTTTGGGTACAGTCCCGAATCACATGGAGGCAATGAGCGATAGGAGGGGATTCGTCTCTCCCGGTATAGGGAGTTGATGTTGTGCTGTGTTCGATTGGCTATAACTGGAAGTCCCTGGCCAGGGCTGATATAGAGATTTACTGGTAAGTGTTACCAGTAGTTTCTCGACCTGTTATGAGCCTCACATCGACACGACTTATCGGTTACTGCGGTCTGACGTATACCACCCCTAGACTTGATATGCGACATATCAGACGAACAGACCGGACTGTACGGGAGTGTTACTGATTGGATTCACAGGAGAACGGACAGGCTAGCTTGTTGATCTTCAAATCGCTCAATACATGGGTGGCTGTTACGTTTAGCTGACCGCTTGCAGCTTGTTGGTGTTTGATATGATCATCACCTGCTACCGGCGTATTGACGATTCTTTAGAGTCCTACACAGAGGTTTCTTGGCTCAGGCAAAACGGAGTAGAGGCACATATGTGATATGTGCAGGACCGAGGATAATGCGATATGAGATACCGTATTATATTATCGCGATATTTATATATGAATCGGGACATCGGATCAAGTGTTGATTCGATGAATCGGTACATGATATATTAGTCGGTTATATTCGATATATCCGGATCGTCGGATCAAGTGTTGATTCGATGATTTAATGTATAATGATATAAATGATATATTATATTACATTATCTAATATTAGCTCGCTTTTTTATTTCATTTTCTCACCGGATTAATACATTGATATATATATGCGATATATGTTAATTGTATTATTTTATTTTGTGGCAAATATATAATATATATGTGATATATATTATTGTGACATGATATGATTTATTATGAAACATGTTTAAGGATGATAAAAAGGGATTAGGGTTTGATTAGGGTTAGCTCTTTCTTGCACTTTCTAGACGGATTCTCTTTTGTCTTGGTTAAGATATTATAGTTGATACTTATCCTTAACCTAACCAAACCCTAACTCTAGTTTATTCTCTACAAACTTTAGCCTCTCATCCTTAACCATGGTTCCATAATCAATCATATACTTTTATCTACTATTCATCACAAAAGGATTATTCTCTTCATTTCTTCATCTTCTTCTCTCTTTAGTTTTTGAGAAAGAGTTCACTAGAAATTCCTTTTGTGATGATTTCTTGTGAGAAAGTGAATTAAAAAGATAGCATAAATACTACTCCATCATCCTCATCTAATCTAGCCCATTAGATTAGGGTGTTCATCTCATTAGAGTGAGAAAGCTTGGGTTATAGCAACTTCGACGTAGATCATCGGAGAAGCGGAACACTTCAAGCTAGCATGGATCGTTCGAGTCGTGGACCTCTCTTGAGTCCAGGAGATCGTGGATCGCGGTCAAGGGACTTCTACTTGGAGCTTGTGAAGCGAAGGAGCGGACTACAAAGGTTGTAATCCCTAACACTTAGCTTTAAAAATGTTATCTTGCATGCTAAACCCTAATAATCTAGCAAAGATCCCGTCTTTGGGTTGTTCGGCACATGTAAAATTTTATTCGGGCATGTTTGATGCTTTATGAACCTTTACAAGTGTGCCTAGGAACCCTACAAAAGGCTCAATATACCGCGATTCCGCGTTCCTCTAATGGAATCCCTGCACAAAAATTTCAGGCACTGTTCCAAATGCCTCACTGAGCTCTCTGGAATATTCAGAAAATTTTTCCACTGGCTCCACAGATTCTAGATCTCCTTGCAACAAATCACAACAAATCGTTTAGTGTTTGTGCCAATTTTGATCTAAAAATTCTGATAGATTCATAAATCTTTCAACTCAAATTTCAAAAACGAACAAATTAGCACACGATCCCCGGCTACGGCGCCATTTGATTGAGTGAATCTCTCGGTGTGTAAATAAGAAAAGTGTAAAGATCACAACCAAAGAAATTTGTAAACCGCAATCAATAACAGTGTTAATTGTTGGTTCGTTAGCGAGTGTGGATCGTCCACAGGGAAAGTGAGATTTGCTCGTATTTGTTTTAGTTGAGTCGAAAATTAAAGAAGAAAAGAAAATGATTCAAGAATTTTGAAATTTAGTTTCAAGAATTTTAAAGAACTAGATCTAATTATCAAAAAATACTAAAGATCAAGAATCGAGAATCAAGAATTTTCCAAATTGAATTAGCTATCAAGATTTGTAGAGAGGCTCGTAGGAATCGATCAAATCGATAGTGAGGATGAAGACTTGTGATTACGTATTTTTATCCATTGATGCTTTGTTGCTAGATCGATGACGATCAATGAGAATTAGGGATCTCTTGCGGAAACGAGGATTTCATCATCTATCCCTTGTCCTTTCGTTGATTGTCATTCAAATTCTAGCCTCTAGGAAATTCAATCATTGATAGTTGATCTCTAATTAAGAGCGAAAACATTCAAGAAAGCATCTCGCTCAAAACTAGGTTGTCGATGATTCAATTTCCTAAAGTTTACAAAACTCATAAGACTTAAGAATCGTTCAAGAATTTAATCATCGCCATCTATCAATTTCCTCGATTCCTCCACGAGCGAAGTTTTCACTCAAACATCATGAAATTAAATGAATCAAAGATCAAGAAACTCCACAATGCAAGAATGTAAAGAAAGCAGGAATAAAGATCTTCACCTTTTATTATTCAACATTTCGTTACACTTCGCTGAAAGACTACAAGAAATTGAGGAGAGAACTAGATCGTCGAATTGAGCTTCGCATCATCTTCGTGAGTCGCGGATCATCTTGGACCACTTGCTCAGATGAAGATCGCCGTCGCTCCAAAAAGGATTGTTGATTTCTCGCTTGATTTGGTACTCGGTGATCTTGAATGGGCTTTGGATTGTATTTGGGCTAGGGTTTTGATGCACAAGTTGTGTCAATCAACTTGTGGGATTTTTGGCTCAATTTTCAACAACCATAGAATGACGCCTTTGGGTCCTTTTTATAGCCTTCTCCTTTAGCTTCCCCTAGAAGCTTGAATAGGAATAGCTTCCTTTAGGGGCTAAGCTAGGTTTAGCTACTCTTGCAAGCTTGGTAGTTATGAAGGAAGCTTCTAGATTTAGGTAGTTCGCTAGCTTCCTTGATAAGCTTGGTTGTTGGGATGAACCTTCTAGGTTTAGCTAGCTTGCTTGAGAAGCTTGGATATTTTTGGCTTGTACATGAAGCTTGGCTGTTATGACGGATGCTTCTGGAGATCTCTGAAGTGGCTTGAAGAAGTTTGCCCAGTGAAAGGAGAAACCTGACAATGTGTTCTGCCGACGACTTGATGACGTGGTCGCGGATCCGCCGCCAACAGGCCCATTCGGCCGCGGATCCACGGCCGTTTGAAGGGTTTGCTGCATAAAAACACCTTGCTTGATGTTGGCCTCATGGTATTTTTCTGATGTCTGAAATATTTTTATTCTTTCTTGTTCACTGCCAGATCACAAGTCTTGGACTTGGCGCATTTTTATCAGAACTTTTAGCAGTGTTGGCTCTTTACATGGAATTTCCTGCATACAATCTCGAGACAAGTGTTGCGATATACAAAGATCATGCGTGCAATAATAAACACTCAATTTTCTTCAAAATGCCGGTTATAATGTATAACACATATTATTTGGTATTTTACAGTCAAATTGCTAGTATGTGCTATATTCATACCGAACACCTTTAGATGATTGCAAATAGTAGGGAAATTGATGTGTTAAAAATGCAATATTTTCGACTGATCACTAATCCAGTAGGTGTCTAGAAAGGTGTCAACGGGGTTTGACCTCTGGGAAAACGAGGTTTATTTTAATTAGGTCCGTGCGAAAGCACGGGGAACCTCCCTCAATGTACCGACACTGGCCTGGCTGACTGGTTAGCGAAACTGCAGAATGTAATTAATCCTGGCTAGTTTTTTTTTCAGGTTTTGAAAGAAAATTTGATAAAAGCAGTGGGAGGCATCGATTAGATAAGATAATAACCAATCTAATTCTTTTCAAGAGCATTTCGCTGAGTGTTTTCTTTTCTCTCTCCTAATGGCAGATACCGATGACGGGACTTAAGTTTCTACTAGAGAAAAACAAACTGACTGGACCGAACTATAAAGAATGGATGAGGAACTTGAACATTGCACTCACATATGATAAAGTATCATATGTCCTCACTACCAAAGCCCCACCCGTCCCAGGACCTGAATCATTTGTTTCAGATAGGGAGATCCGAAAAACATAGGATATTGACTGCAACACGGCCAAGTGCCTCGCGCTTGCTTCTATAGACAACATCCATCAGAAACAGCACGAGAAGATGGATGTGCAATCCATCTTTCTTCATACAAAGGATTTGTATGAAGAGCAATCTCATACTTTGAGATACGAGGCATCTCGAAAGTTGTTTCAGATGCGAATGGCCCCTGGTGCATCAGTAGGAGACCATGTCCTGAAGATGATTGGTCTTATATAAGAACTTGAGGAACTGGGACGGACTATGGATAATGAGCAATATACAGATGTTATTCTACAGTCTCTCTCCCCCGCCTTTGCACCATTCATAGTGAATTTCAATATGAACGATTTGGAGAAATCATTGCCTGAACTTCTCAATATGTTGAGAAGTGCAGAGAGCACGCTGAAAACAGCAAAGACCCCCGCTCTAATTGCTGGGCCATCTTCCTCTTTCGTCCCAAAAGCCAAGGCCAAAGGAAAGAACAAGAAGAAACCCATCAAACAGAAAGGTGGAGTAAAAAAGACGAAGGGGAAAGACATATTTGGGGCTGCTGGAAGTGCAAAAAGGAGAATGTTTTTACTGCCACAAGTCGGAACATTGGAAACGCAACTGTGCTGTGTATCTTGCTGATCTCAAGAAGAAGAAGCATGGTGATGCTTTTTCTTCAGGTGTGTTTGTGACTATGAACTGTTTTTCAATTAACTCTGCATCTTGGGTATTAGATACCGGTTCGGTTCTCACATCTGCAATTGAGTGCAGAAGTTGAGAAACAGTAGAGTTTTGAAGACTGGAGACCATACTCTGCGGGTTGGAAATGGTTCCAATATACATGTTGTATCCGTAGGAGAGTATCATCTGGGTTTGCCTTTGGGGTGTATATTGGTTTTGAACCCGTGTTATTTTGTACCAAGTATGCTATGTAATATAAAATATGTTTCTTTGTTGGACAATGAAGGATATCATTTTGTGTTGTAGAATAATGTTATGAACATTAACTTAAATCAAGAGTTGATTGGGTATGGTACATTAAATAACGGTATTTACGTCCTGAACCAACACACAGTTTTCATTATACAACATACTGATAAAAGAAAACTTTCAGATATAAATGAAGCTTTTCTTTGGCATTATAGACTTGGTCTGTAGGGTTGCTAGGCACGCGCACAAGGTTCTACGAGGCATCAACCATGCCCGATTAAAAAATTAGCCGTGCCGAACAACCCGAATGCGGAACTTTAAACTAGAGATTAGGGGAAAACTATCATGCTAAACATTTTAACACTAAGTGAGAGGGATTACAACCTTTGTAGATCCGGTCCTTCACTTCATATGCTCCGTGTTGTGGTCCCTTCGCTGCGATCATCGGGATCCAGACTCTCGAGAGATTCCACGAAGAGAAAGACGCAACCTTTGCTTCCGATCTTCGATACTAAGATGATCTACCTCGAAGTTTCTTTAACACAAGCTAACACTCATGAAATGATGTGAACACCCTCATCTAAATGGCAAGGGAAGATGAGGATGATGAAGTAGGATTTTTGCTCTCTTTATTTATATTTTTCTCACAATTATTCATCACCTATGAAAAACAAGCAAGGTTTTTCATGGAAGAATGAAGGAGCAAGAAGATGAATAATGTTTGTGATGAATAATAAAAAGGTTATCATAATTATTTATGCAACCATGGTTCACTTAACCATTGTAGAGAGTTTACTAGGGTTAGGGTTTGGGTTGGGTTAAGTGTGAGTCATGGATAAAGATCAACACAAATATCTTTATCATGACAAAGTAAAAACCATCTAGAAACTTCTAGAATGTTTAACCCTAATCCAAACCCTAATCATGTTTAAACTCCTCTAATCATGTTGCATTAATAATTATAATATGTTACAATATTATATATCACATATACAATATTTATTGTAACAAAATAAAATAATACAATTAACATATATCGCATATATATCAATGTATTACCCGAGTGAGAAAAAGAATCTTTTAGTGAGCAAATATTAGTTAATGTAATTTAATATATCAAATATATTAATATACATTAAATTATCGAATCAACACTTGATCCGACAACCCGGTTATATCGCATATAACCGGCTAATATTTATCCGTACCGATTCATCGAATCAACACTTGATCCGATGACCCGGCTGATATAAAATATCGCGAGAATAGAATACGGTATCACATATCGCATTATCCTCGGTCCCGCACATATCACATATGTGCTCCTACTCCGTTTTGCCTGAGTCAAGAAACCTCTGTGTAGGACCCTAAAGAATCGTCAATACGCCGGCAGTAGGTGATGATCATATCAAACACCCACAAGCTGCAAGCGGTCAGCTAAACGTAACAGCTACCCAGGTATTGAGCGCTCAGAAGATCAACAAGCAAGCCTGTAACTTCTCCTGTGAATCCAAACAGTAACACTCCCGTACAGTCCGGTCTCGTCGTCTGATATGTCGCATATCTCGCCTAGGGTGGTAAACGTCAGACCCAAGTAGCTCGATAAGTCGTGTCGATATGAGGTCTATAACAGTTCGAGAAACTACTGATAACACTTACCAGTAAATCTCAGCAACCCTGGCCAGGGATTTCCGGTTATAGCCAATCGAACACAACACAACATCAACTCCCTATACCGGGAGAGACGAATCCCCTCCTATCGCTCATTGCCTCCATATGATTCGGGACTGTACCCAAAAGCCACCTTTTTGCACGCCCTCTTGGACGTGGTATGATGGAAATCAAAGCACAGTGGGAATCACATAAGACTCTATGACGATCTCGGGTCAACAGACTACTCTGTACCAGTGTCACCGGAGAACTGCCATCTGACGTATGGTATAATACCATCTGGGAGTTCTCGGCGAGTCCGTCCAGTGTACCCAGTCTCTACTGAGCACCCGTACACCATCCTTGATGTCAAACACCGACGGATATGGGATCATCCATCGCCCATCATATGGGTCAAGATGCGTATACGCTAGTCTACTCTGGTGTATCGATGCCCTGTCTCGATACACCCTCGACTAGGAACAGTTATAGGATATACTCGTCGACTACCGTGGCCCCACTAGTATGATCTCATCATAGTCCCAGTAGTCGAGTACATATCCTAAGGGTTTTATCAACATGTAATATAGAGACAATAAGAGTACATGTTAAGATAAAGTACAACCAGATAGCATACTATCATGTCGAGCAAGAAAGTCCTCCCTATATGTGTCCAAGCATCCATTACAATATACATCGTATGTACAGTAATGGCCTCTAGGGCATACATATAACTAACAATTTCCCACTTGCACTAGGGCCATCTGTTATGGTATCGCATACCCAACAATTAGCTGCGGTTGAAGTATCTCATACTCAACCATCCCATAAAAGTCTCTACTGGGAAAAAAAGGCCTTTGTGAGTGGATCCGCGCTGTTGTCCTCTGTGTCTACTCTCCTAACCTCAATCTCCCTGGAGATCAACCATCTCCATGATCAGGTGACACTGCCTAAGAATTATATCTGGATTCCTGATGGGACGGTAGTTCCTTGGCTAAAGCCACAACTCCATTGTCATACAATGGTAGGAACGAAGTTCATCTTATGAACTTATATATATCCAGACTGCCTCTTTGGTAGCATCCTCGGTAACGATGTATCTTGCCTTTAATCGTCTAGTATGTCACGGTATCTAGCTTGGAACTCTTCCAACATACCGTCCCTCCACTGAGGGTATAGACAAGCCTGCGACTGACATTCAGTCGTCCTTATCACCCTGGAACCTTTCCAGTGATTCTCTCCAGGATCGATTGATACCATCTCACTACAACTAGTGAGTGTCCTAACATCCAATTAGATCTATCTCATAGATCCAAAACCTAGGATTTAGTAGGTATCACTTTGATCCTATATGGAGAATCCTTGTGATAAGCGGAGATTGACCGATCGTAGCATAGGAAACTCTTTCCCTATCAAGAGTATGCCATCCACGTACTCTACGAGGATCACCACCATACTCTCTACTACCTTTTCGTATATACAAGGTTCATCTACCATTTTGATGAAGTCAAACTCTTTGACTACCACATCAAAACAGATGTTCCAACTCCGCGATGCCTGTTTTATCATATAAAACATCTTGCACACGTTTCCGCTGCTCCCACTGTCTACGAAGCCCTCTGGCTGTGTACTTATAGACGCTCTTTTCTAAAACATCATTTAGAAAAGCTGTCATGACATCCAACCACCAGATATCGTAGTCATGGTATATAGCCATGGCAAGTAGGATCTGGATGGACTTAAGCATAGATCCTTAGAAAAGGTTTCATCATAATCCATACCTGGTCAATGATGCAAACCTTTAACAAGTCTAGCTTTGAAAGTCTCAACTTTTCCATGTACACCAAGTAATCTTCTCAAGATATACTTGCTCCTGATGGGGATTTAACCCTTCAGATAAAGCAACCAAAGTCCATACTTTGTTGGTGTATAAGGATTCCATCTCAGATCGATAAGCACCCAGCCATTCTTACAGAGTCCCACTCCTGATGGCCAGCTCGAAACTAGTTGGGTCATCATCTCATGATGCAATCCTCGCTCCCACTGTCATAGAGAAACTGAAGTATCTCTCAGTTGGGTGAGGAACCCTACTAGATCGGCGGAGAGGCTGAGGTTCGTTGGAAACTATTGAATCCTTTGGTTCTACCAAATTATCAGCTGCAGTTTGTATAACTGGAACATTTCCAGATCTACATAACAGACCTTGCCTCGAGCTTGTCCGGATTTTGCTTTAAACATAGGCCGGACAACCCCAATTCTTAACAAACTTAAGATATGGGCTCTTCCCTTTCATATCACATATGAAGTGGTAGACAACTGATTTGATTTGAACCCTATTCAATAGGTATGCAACTTCACAAGTGCATTACTCCCTAAAGGAAATAGGAAACTCAGTTGTACTCATCATAGAGCACACCATATCACATAGGGTGTTATTGCTCCGCCCCGATATACCATCGTGCTATGGTGTATAGGAGGAGTAATGCTGAGAGAGAATCTCATTCTCCTTTAGAATAGTCCAGGATTTCCGTGCTCAAGTATTCTCCTCCTTGATCTCATCAAAGGACATAATACTTTTACCCGTATTTTGGTTCTCTACTTCTAACTTATATTCTGTGAATATCTCAAAAGGTTCGGACTTGTGTTTCAACAGGAACATATGTCTGAATCTTAAGAGATTATCAGAGAATTTAATGAAGTACTAAGAACCAATCTTGGCAGGTGTAGACAGGGGACTTTCATACATCAACATGTATCAATCCCAAAAGTTCACTAACTCTTTCTCCGTTTCCAATAAACAGAGCTGTGGTCATCTTATCTTTGTGACATGACCGGCAAGTTTCACAAGATGTAAATTCAAACTAATTTAAATATGCATCTATATGTAACTTCAGCCAGTCGGGTCGCATTGATATGACCTAGTCTACAATGCCTCAAGAAGGATTCGTTCATTTCTGAACTCTTCCTCTTGTGTGTGTTCCGTATACTAAGAACTGTAATTTGATTTAGAACGTCAATGCTTTTAGATAACGTGCCTGAACCGATCAACTCTTGATATAGGAAATGTTCAAAACATTATCCAACAACACAAAATTATATCCTTTCTTTACTAATAAAGAGACTGATATGATTTTGTATATCAGGTTCGGTATCTAATAACATTTGTTCAGAATCAATGTATTCTGGTAATACAGGGTGATAGTGACCAACAGACTTGGCTGCAACACTTGCACCGTTTTCTGTCTCATGAAACTTATCACCCGTTCTCAGTTCTCTACCTTTCTGTAGCCCATATAACAGATTACATATGCGGGATCCTGATCCGGTATCACATACCCAGGACGTAAAGGATACTAAGAAACAGTTCTCTGTAATGAACACACCCGAAGATGATGCATCAGCATGCACTTTCTTCGTTTGGGCGGCACGGGAAATCTGGTATTCCCCAATTTCCTGCTCTGTCTTATAACAATTATAAGTTGGAGCGGGACCAACGTTCCCCAGCTCAGTATAACAAGCGGGTTCGGTCAATATATTCGTTTTATTATCTTGATTAAGGCGTGATATGTTCGCTACCTGGAGAGAGAGAGAAGAAAACACTCAGCGTATGCTCTTGCAGGATTAGATTGGTTATCTAACATATCTAATCAAGATGTCTCCCACTGTTTTAGTCAAATCTTCCTTCAAACCGTAAAAGGAAAGACTAGCCGGGATTAATTACACTCTACAAGTTCGCCAATCTTTCAGCCAGGCCAGTGTCGGTACTTTGAGGGAGGTCCCCCGTGCTTTCGCACGAACCTAATTAAAGTAAACCTCGTTTTCCGAGAGGCTTAACCCCGTTAACACCTTTCTAGACACCTACTTGATCGGCTAATTGTAATGTATAAAACTCTCCCAGGAGTAACTCTTACTCGCAGCGGGTATCGGGATCTAACTATCTCATAGAAGGTATGCAATCTTATTGCAAATTTCAACACTTGAAATTCCCGATAATATTTTACCCCTAGCGTCCTATGACCTTGACGAAAGCCAACAAACCATAGGCTACTAGTCAAGTCCAACCCGTCATTTCTTGATTGAAATAAACCCACCCGCACGACCCTTGATGAAAGCCAACAAAGCCGTACGACTACCCTAATCCAATCGCATCATATGCAGCAGATAAGCAGCAGATAGCTACCGCACACTACACCTTGACGAAAGCCAACAAATGTAGCACGAATACTATATACAACTTATCTGAAATGACGGAGGGTTACGACAGGTTTTTCTGAAAACCTATTGCGTAATGAACTTGATATCGTTGTAGAATCGAGTGATTTTAAATGGAGTGTTTTTGAGGCTTTTCTAGTTTTGCTAAAGGGGTCACTCCCGGTGAAGGGATCGTCAACCCTTTCCTCATCGAATAAGGTGCAGGATATTTCAAAAATACCGCTGTGCAAAGCAAAAACTATAGAAGCAATCAAAAGACAAACCGAGTTTGTAGCATCTGCCAGTTATTGCTAAAGGAGTCACTCCCGGTGAAGGGATCTCGGTCCTTTCCTTATCGAATAAGGTGCTGGATGTTCTACAAGGAACACCGCTATGCAAAGCAAGAACTAGAGCTACCAGTTTTTATAAACAAGTTTCTACAACATCTTTAGGTTTCTTTTATTTCATTAATCTCATTAATGAAGTCCCATTATAATATGCTTCATAAGCATCTCTTTTGAAACGAAATCTGCAATATAACATATATCTCATATATAATATAAACATTCGTCTCAGGCAGTAATATGATCTCATCACAGAACATTGCAGCAGAAGAACATATATGAAATATTGGATATACTAGGACGTCCGTGTTTTCAATACGAGCCTGTATAAAACACGGATTCCACGGTCGCGATGAATAGCCAAACCCACATCCCTAGACCCCTACGAGAGCGGCAAGTAACACTGCCAATTCTAGGGTTAGGAGACCCGGTCTCGACTCCTCGAGATAGTCTCCCACTGGACCCTAGAACCCGGTTACTTGTGCTCCCCTCCTTGGGTCTACCTAATGCGGAAAAGTAAATAATATACAACGGTGACATCTTCCGCTACCTGGAAGTGCCCCAATAAAAGAATATTACATACAAATGAATTTTACATGAATGAAAAAGAAAAAACTCTCATCTCACATAAAACCCCCGGCTATTCAAAAAGCGACGATCCAATATAACATATCACAGCAACACATAATATCTCATATCATCAACGTAAGCAAGTATGCGTATCCCGATTGTCGTTGATGTATAGCAACGAAGCCGGCGATACACCACATACTACGCTTACGGTCACAGAAAAGAAAGTGTAAAACTACAACAGTTGGAATCCGTAACTTTCTTAGACATCGCATGCCTAACCAAATGAATTCCTTAGAAATCACATGCCTAACAATTATAAACCCCACATTTTAGTCTCATTATCGAAAACTCTTTTCAATATCAAGTCAGGCAATTCAACAAGATTCCCGACGTCCTGATCGAATGCTCGTCGCAAACTTTAGTAGACGGCCGCACCCCCGATACCGTAGACGAAGTGCACCAAGGTAGAACACCGCTACCGGGAGCACCCGAACGGATGCTTTCGGAGACGGGGTTCTCCTACAGTCACTTGGTCGGGGCTATGGGGCATAGCTGTCTATTAAGTTTACCCGGCGAGTATCCGCGTACCCTACGTGATTGCGACGGACTTTTGATCACATCAAAATTCCGTGGCAACCGATCATCTGAGACTAAACTGCTATGTTTATAATATTCAAATTAGTTATCACATACCTACCTGTGGATTCCAATTATTGTATCACATTCCAGATAAATAGAAAAAGTTAAACTTTCCGATCGAATTGTCAAGTACCCAAGATTTCCCCAATATATCTCAACACTTGAAATCAGTTTAAAAACGTCCATCACATGCCACAGTACCAATGATCCAGCTGTAGAAGGGTCAAGCCAACGCCTCACATGTGGCACGCCGTACTGCCCCAAACCCTAAGGTTCAAAGAGCAGTTCAAGACGGTCACATAATCGAGTTAAGGTTTGTTGTCTTCTAGAGGGTCCATCGAGTTACTTGCACGACTTAGAACATTCTTAAACACGAGGAAAAATCCAACTTTTGAAAAATTTTGCGACAGGGGAAAAATTGAGTTATTGATATCCGTTCGAACCTTTTAACAGTTTCTAAAAATTATCCAGAAAACCACATTGACAAAAATTGATACTCCGATCGAAACATCGAATCCCCAAAATAACCCAGGAAAACTCTTCTGTAGAATATACATTAAAATTACCCAGAAAACACAGGGGTTAATTATAAACATTACTGTGCAAAGAGGAGTCAACGAGTCAACAGTGTCGCCGCGGAACCGCCGCGCCACGTGGGCTTGGGCCGCGGTTCCGCGCCGTTATGACGGAGTTAGGTCTCCGATTTTCACAGTATTTCATAAAAAACCCTGCTTGATTTTCTGCATATTTTTAATATTGAAAAATCCCAGTTTTTGAAAATTGGACAGAGAGCATGGGAAAAATAGGGTTTCGGGTTCGTTCGGATTTCAAACGTCGTCTAGACTTCGTCTAAAGCTCTAGCTTGGCTCTGATATCACTGTAGGGTTGTTAGGCACGCGCACAAGGTTCTACGAGGCATCAACCATGCCCGATTAAAAAATTAGCGGTGCCGAACAACCCGAATGCGGAACTTTAAACTAGAGATTAGGCGAAAACTATCATGCTAAACATTTTAACACTAAGTGAGAGGGATTACAACCTTTGTAGATCTGGTCCTTCACTTCATATGCTCCGGGTTGTGGTCCCTTCGCTGCGATCATCGGGATCCGGACTCTCGAGAGGTTCCACGAAGAGAAAGACGCAACCTTTGCTTCCGATCTTCGATACTAAGATGATCTACCTCGAAGTTTCTTTAACACAAGCTAACACTCATGAAATGATGTGAACACCCTCATCTAAATGGCAAGGGAAGATGAGGATGATGAAGTAGGATTTTTGCTCTCTTTATTTATATTTTTCTCACAATTATTCATCACCTTTGAAAAACAAGCGAGGTTTTTCATGGAAGAATGAAGGAGCAAGAAGATGAATAATGTTTGTGATGAATAATAAAAAGGTTATCATAATTATTTATGCAACCATGGTTCACTTAACCATTGTAGAGAGTTTACTAGGGTTAGGGTTTGGGTTGGGTTAAGTGTGAGTCATGGATAAAGATCAACACAAATATCTTTATCATGACAAAGTAAAAACCATCTAGAAACTTCTAGAATGTTTAACCCTAATCCAAACCCTAATCATGTTCAAACTCCTCTAATCATGTTTCATTAATAATTATAATATGTTACAATATTATATATCACATATACAAAATTTTTTGTAACAAAATAAAATAATACAATTAACATATATCGCATATATATCAATGTATTACCCGAGTGAGAAAAAGAATCTTTTAGTGAGCAAATATTAGTTAATGTAATTTAATATATCAAATATATTAATATACATTAAATTATCGAATCAACACTTGATCCGACAATCCGGCTATATCGCATATAACCGGCTAATATTTATCCGTACCGATTCATCGAATCAACACTTGATCCGATGACCCGGCTGATATCAAATATCGCGAGAATAGAATACGGTATCACATATCGCATTATCCTCGGTCCCGCACATATCACATATGTGCTTCTACTCCATTTTTCCTGAGTCAAGAAACCTCTGTGTAGGACTCTAAAGAATCGTCAATACGCCGGCAGTAGGTGATGATCATATCAAACACCCACAAGCTGCAAGCGGTCAGCTAAACGTAACAGCTACCCAGGTATTGAGCGCTCAGAAGATCAACAAGCAAGCCTGTAACTTCTCCTGTGAATCCAAACAGTAACACTCCCGTACAGTCCGGTCTCGTCGTCTGATATGTCGCATATCTCGCCTAGGGGTGGTAAACGTCAGACCCCAGTAGCTCGATAAGTCGTGTCGATATGAGGTCTATAACAGTTAGAGAAACTACTGATAACACTTACCAGTAAATCTCTGCAACCCTGGCCAGGGATTTCCGGTTATAGCCAATCGAACACAGCACAACATCAACTCCCTATACCGGGAGAGACGAATCCCCTCCTATCGCTCATTGCCTCCATATGATTCGGGACTGTACCCAAAAGCCACCTTTTTGCACGCCCTCTTGGACGTGGTATGATGGAAATCAAAGCACAGTGGGAATCACATAAGACTCTATGACGATCTCGGGTCGACAGACTACTCTGTACCAGTGTCACCGGAGATCTACCATCTGACGTATGGTATAATACCATCTGGGAGTTCTCGGCGAGTCCGTCCAGTGTACCCAGTCTCTACTGAGCACCCGTACACTATCCTTGATGTCCAACACCGACGGATATGGGATCATCCATCGCCCATCATATGGGTCAAGATGCGTATACGCTAGTCTACTCTGGTGTATAGATGCCCTGTCTCGATACACCCTCGACTAGGAACAGTTATAGGATGTACTCGTCGACTACCGTGGCCCCACTAGTATGATCTCATCATAGTCCCAGTAGTCGAGTACATATCCTAAGGGCTTTATCAACATGTAATATAGAGACAATAAGAGTACATGTTAAGATAAAGTACAACCAGATAGCATACTATCATGTCGAGCAAGAAAGTCCTCCCTATATGTGTCCAAGCATCCATTACAATATACATCGTATGTACAGTAATGGCCTCTAGGGCATACATATAACTAACATGGTCATATTAATGAAACCAGACTAAACAAGCTACATAAAGATGGATATTTAAATCCTTTTGAATATAAATCTTATGCAACTTGTCAGTCCTGTATCAAAGGTAAAACGAGGTTTACTTTAATTAGGTGTCTAGAAAGGTGTTAACGGGGTTATGCCTCTGGGAAAACGAGGTTTACTTTAATTAGGTTCATGCGAAAGCACGGGGGACCTCCCTCAAAGTACCGACACTGGCCTGGCTGAAAGATTGGCGAACTGTAGCGTGTAATTAATCCCGGCTAGTCTTTCCTTTTAGGGTTTGAAGGAAGATTTGACTAAAACAGTGGGAGACATCCTGATTAGATATATTAGATAACCAATCTAATCTTGCAAGAGCATACGCTGAGTGTTTTCTTCTCTCTCTCTCCAGATAGCGACCATATCACGCCTTAATCAAGATAATAAAACGGATATATTGACTGAACCCGCTTATTATACTGAGCTGGGGAATGTTGGTCCCGCTCCAACTTATAATTGTTATAAGACAGAGCAGGAAATTGGGGAATACCAGATTTCCCGTACCGCCCAAACGAAGAAAGTGCATGCTGATGCATCGTCTTCGGGTGTGTTCATTACACAGAACTGTTTCTCAGTATCCTTTACGTCCTGGGTATGTGATACCGGATCAGGATGCCGTATATGTAATCTGTTACATGGGCTACAGATAGATAGAGAACTGAGAACGGGTGATAAGTTTCATGAGACAGAAAACGGTGCAAGTGTTGCAGCCAAGTCTGTTGGTCACTATCACCCTGTATTACCAAAATACATTGATTCTGAACAAATGTTATTAGATACCGAACCTGATATACAAAATCATATCAGTCTCTTTATTAGTAAAGAAAGGATATAATTTTGTATTGTTGGATAATGTTTTGAACATTTCCTATATCAAGAGTTGATCGGTTCAGGCACATTATCTAAAAGTATTGTCGTTCTAAATCAAACTACAGTTCTTAGTATACGGAACACACACAAGAGGAAGAGTTCAGAAATGAATGAATCCTTCTTGAGGTATTGTAGACTAGGTCATATCAATGCGACCCGACTAGCTGAAGTTACATATAGATGCATATTTAAATTAGTTTGAATTTACATCTTGTGAAACTTGCCAGTCATGTCACAGAGATAAGATGACCACAGCTCTGTTTATTGGAAACAGAGAAAGAGTTAGTGAACTTTTGGGATTGATACATGCTGATGTATGAAAGTCCCATGTCTACACATGCCAAGATCGGTTCTTTGTACTTCATTACATTCTCTGATAATCTCTCAAGATTCAGACATATGTTCCTGTTGAAACACAAGTCCGAACCTTTTGAGATATTCACAGAATATAAGTTAGAAGTAGAGAACCAAAAATGGGTATAAGTATTATGTCCTTTGATGTGATCAAGGAGGAGAATACTTGAGCACGGAATTCCTGGACTGTTCTAAAGAAGAATGAGATTCTCTCTCAGCATTACTCCTCCGTATACACCATAGCACGATGGTGTATCAGGGCGGAGCAATAGCACCCTATGAGATATGGTGTGCACTATGATGAGTACTATTGAGTTGCCTATTTTCTTTTGGGAGTTATGCACTTGAGAAGCTGCATACCTATTGAATAGGGTTCAAATCAAATCAGTAACCTACCACTTCATATGTGATATGGAATGGGAAGAGCCCATATCTTAAGTTAGTTAAGATTTGGGGTTGTCCGGCCTATGTCTAAAAGCAAAATCCGGACAAGCTCGAGGCAAGGTCTGTTATGTAGAACTGGAATGGTTCAAGCTATACAAACTGCAGCTGATGATTTGGTAGAACCAAAAGATTCAATAGTTTCCAACGAACCTCAGCCCCTCCGCCGATCTAGTACGGTTTCTCACCCACCTAAGAGATACTTCGGTTTCTCTATGACAGTGGGAGCGAGGATTACATCATGAGATGATGACCTAACTAGTTTCGAGCTGGCCATCAGGAGTGGGACTCTGTAAGAATGGCTGGATGCTTATCGATCTGAGATGGAATCCTTATACACCAACAAAGTATGGACTTTGGTTGCCTTATCTGAAGGGTTAAATCCCCATCAGGAGCAAGTATATCTTGAGAAGATTACTTGGTGTACATTGAAAAGTTGAGACTTTCAAAGCTAGACTTGTTAAAGGTTTGCATCATAGACCAGGTATGGATTATGTTGAAACCTTTTCTAAGGATCTATGCTTAAGTCCATCCAGATCCTACTTGTCACGGCTACATACCATGACTACGATATCTGGTGGTTGGGTGTCATGACTGCTTTTCTAAATGATGTTTTAGAAAAGAGCGTCTATAAGTACACAGCCAGAGGGCTTCGTAGATAGTGGGAGCAGCGGAAACGTGTGCAAGATGTTTTATATGATAAAACAGGCATCGCGAAGTTGAAACATCTGTTTTGATGTGGTGGTCAAAGAGTTTGACTTCATCAAAATGGTAGACGAACCTTGTATATACAAAAAGGTAGTAGGGAGTATGGTGGTGATCCTCGTAGAGTACGTGGATGACATACTCTTGATAGGGAAGGAGTTTCCTATGCTACGCTCGGTCAATCTCCGCTTATCACAAGGATTCTCCATATAGAATCAAAGTGATACCTACTAAATCCTAGGTTTGGGGTCTATGAGATAGATCTAATTGGATGTTAGGACACTCACTAGTTGTAGTGAGATGGTATCAATCGATCCTGGGGAGAATCACTGGAAAGGTTCCAGAGTGATAAGGACGACTGAATGTCAGTCGCAGGCACTGTCTATACCCTCAGTGGAGGGACGGTATGTTGGAAGAGTTCCCAGCTAGATACCGTGACATACTAGGCGATTAAAGGCAAGATACATCGTTACAAAGGATGCTACCAAAGAGGCAGTCTGGATATATTTAAATTCATAAGATGAACTTCGTTCCTACCATTGTGTGACAATGGAGTTGTGGCTTTAGCCAAGGAACTTCCGTCCCATCAGAAATCCAGATATAATTCTTAGGCAGTGTCACCTGATCATGGAGATGGTTGATCTCCAGGGAGATCGAGGTTAGGAGAGCCTACACAGAGGACAACAGCGCGAATCCACTGACGAAGGCCTTTTTTCCCAGAAGAGACTTTTACGGGATGGTTGAGTATGAGATACTTCAACCGCAGCTAATTGTTGGGTATGCGATACCATAACAGATGGCCCTAGTGCAAGTGGGAGATTGTTAGTTATATGTATGCCCTAGAGGCCATTACTGTACATACGATGTATATTGTAGTGGATGCTAGGACATAAATAGGGAGGACTTTCTTGCTCGACATGATAGTATGCTATCTGGTTGTACTTTATCTAAACATGTACTCTGATTGTCTCTATATTACATGTTGATAAAGCCCTTAGGATATGTACTCGACTACTGGGACTATGATGAGATCATACTAGTGGGGCCACGGTAGTCGACGGGTACATCCTATAACTGTTCCTAGTCGAGGGTGTATTGAGACAGGGCATCGATGCACCAGAATAGACTAGCGTATACGCATCTTGACCCATATGATGGGCGATGGATGATCCCATATCCATCGGTGTTTGACATCAAGGATGGTGTACGGGTGCTCAGTGGAGACTGGGTACACTGGACGGACTCGCCGAGAACTCCCAGATGGTATTATACCATACGTCAGATGGCAGTTCTCCGGTGACACTGGTACAGAGTAGTCTGTTGACCCGAGATCGTCATAGAGACTTGTGTGGTTCCCACTGTGCTTTGATTTCCATCATACCACGTCCAAGAGGGCGTGCAAAAAGGTGGCTTTTGGGTACAGTCCCGAATCACATGGAGGCAATGAGCGATAGGAGGGGATTCGTCTCTCCCGGTATAGGGAGTTGATGTTGTGCTGTGTTCGATGGGCTATAACCGGAAATCCCTGGCCAGGGTTGCTGAGATTTACTGGTAAGTGTTATCAGTACTTTCTCGAACTGTTATAGACCTCATATCGACACGACTTATCGAGCTACTGGGGTCTGACGTTTACCACCCCTAGGCGAGATATGCGACATATCAGACGACGAGACCGGACTGTACGGGAGTGTTACTGTTTGGATTCACAGGAGAAGTTACAGGCTTGCTTGTTGATCTTCTGAGCGCTCAATACCTGGGTAGCTGTTACGTTTAGCTGACCGCTTGCAGCTTGTGGGTGTTTGATATGATCTTCACCTACTGCCGGCGTATTGACGATTCTTTAGAGTCCTACACAGAGGTTTTTTGACTCAGGCAAAACGGAGTAGGAGCACATATGTGATATGTGCGGGACCGAGGATAATGCGGTATGTGATATCGTATTGTATTCTCGCGATATTTGATATCTGCCGGGTCATCGGATCAAGTGTTGATTCGATGAAACGGTACGGATAAATATTAGTCGGTTATATGCGATATAGCCGGATTGTCGGATCAAGTGTTGATTCGATAATTTAATGTACAATAATATATATGATATATTAAATTACATTAACTAATATTTGCTCACTAAAAGATTCTTTTTCTCACTCGGGTAATACATTGATATATATGCGATATATGTTAAATGTATTATTTTATTTTGTTACGATAAATGTTATATATGTGATATATAATATTGTAACATGATATGATAAATAATGCAACTAATTTAGTGGAGTTTAAACATGATTAGGGTTTGGATTAGGGTTAAACTTTCTAGAAGTTTCTAGAAGGTTTTGTTTTGTTTTGTGAAAGATATTTGTTCATGACTCATGCTTTAACCAAACCCAAACCCTAACCCTAGTTAATTCTCTATAAGGGTTTACTTGACCATGGTTGCATAATTCTATCATATGATTATTTTCCTATTCATCACAAAAGGATATTGATTATTCATCATCTTCTTCCTTCTTCTTCTTGGCTTGAAAATGGTTTCTTGCTTTGATTTTATGATGGATAAATGTGAGAAAAATATAAATAAAGAGAGCAAAAATCCTACTTCATCATCCTCATCTTCCCTTGCCATTTAGATGATGGTGTTCACATCATTTCATGAGTGTTAGCTTGTGTTAAAGAAACTTCGAGGTAGATCATCTTAGTATCGAAGATCGGAAGCAAAGGTTGCGTCTTTCTCTTCGTGGAACCACTCGAGAGTCCGGATCCCGATGATTGCAGCGAAGGGACCACAACACGGAGCATATGAAGTGAAGGACCGGATCTACAAAGGTTGTAATCCCTCTCACTTAGTGTTAAAGTGTTTAGCATGTTGTTTTCGCCTAATCTCTAGTTTAAAGTTCCGTATTCGGATTGTTCGGCACGGCTAAAATTTTAATCGGACATGGTTGATGCCTCGTAGACCCTTGTGTGCGTGCCTAGCAACCCTACAGTGGTATCAGAGCCAAGCTAGAGCTTTAGGCGAAGTTTAGACGGAGTTTGAAGTCCGAACGAACCCGAAACCCGATCACAAATTGCTCTCTGGACTTTTTCTAAAATCTGGAGTTTTTCGAAATTAAAATTTCTTAAAAAATTCAGCAGGAAATTTTAAGAATTACGACACAAAAATATTTTGATGAACAGTAAATCTCAAGGCGGAACCGCGGCAGAAGCATGCCTTCTGCGGCGGTTCCGCGGCGAAAAGGTGACGTCATGGTACACTGTTTGCACAGTAACTCCTATTATTTTATGCTGGATTTTCTAGGTAATTTTAAAATTTATTCAAGAGTTGAATTTTCTGAGGTTGTTTTAGGGATTCGGTGTTTCGATCGGGGTATCAAATTTTGTCTATGTGGTTTTCCGGATAACTTTTAGAAACTGTTAAAATGTTCGAACGGATATCAATAACTCACTTTTTCTCCTGTCGGAAAATTTTTCAAAAGTTGGATTTTTCCTCGTGTTTAAGAATGTTCTAAGTCGTGCAAGTAACGCGATGGACCCTCTAGAAGACAACAAACCTTAACTCGATTATGTGACCGTCTTGAACTGCCCTTCGATCCTTAGGGTTTGGGGCAGTACGGCGTGCCACATGTGAGGCGTTGGCTTGACCCTTCTACGGCTGGACCATTGGTACTGTGGCATGTAATAGATGTTTTTAAACTGTTTTCAATTGTTGAAATATATTGGGGAAATCTTGGGTGCTTGATGATTCGATCGGAAAGTTTAACTTTTTCTATTTATCTGGAATGTGATACAATATTTGGAATCCACAGGTAGTTATGAGATAACTAATTTGAATATTATAAACTGCGGGGTTTATAATTGTTAGGCATGCGATGTCTAAGGAATTCATTTGGTTAGGCATGCGATGTCTAAAGAAGTTGCGGATTCCAACTGTTGTAGTTTTACACTTTCTTTTCTGTGACCGTAAGCGTAGTATGTGGTGTATCGCCGGCTTCGTTGCTATACCTCAACGACAATCGGGATACGCATACTTGCTTACGTTGATGATATGAGATATTATGTGTTGCTGTGATATGTTGTATTGGATCGTCGCGTTTGAATAGCCGGGGGTTTTATGTGAGATGAGAGTTTTTCTTTTTCATTCATGTAAAATTCATTTGTATGTAATATTCTTTTATTGGGGCACTTCCAGGTAGCGGAAGATGTCACCGTTGTATATTATTTACTTTTCCGCATAAGGTAGACCCAAGGCGGGGAGCACAAGTAACCGGGTTCTAGGGTCCAGTGGGAGACCATCTCGAGGAGTCGAGACCGGGTCTCCTAACCCTAGAATTGACAGTGTTACTTGCTGCTCTCGTAGGGGTCTAGGGATGTGGGTTTGGCTATTCATCGCGACCGTGGAATCCGTGTTTTATACAGGCTCGTATTGAAAACACGGACGTCCTAGTATATCCAATATTTCATATATGTTCTTCTGCTGCAATGTTCTGTGATGAGATCATATTACTGCCTGAGACGAATGTTTATATTATATATATGAGATATATGTTATATTGCAGATTTCGTTTCAAAAGAGATGCTTATGAAGCATAATTAAAATGGGACTTCATTAATGAGATTAATGAAATAAAAGAAACCTAAGATGTTGTAGATTCTTGTTTAAAAACTGGTAGCTACAGTTCTTGCTTTGCATAGCGGTGTTCCTTGTAGAACATCCAGCACCTTATTCGATAAGGAAAGGACCGAGATCCCTTCACCGGGAATGACTCCTTTAGCAATAACTGGCAGATGCTACAAACTCGGTTTGTCTTTTGATTGCTACTATAGTTTTTTCTTTGCACAGCGGTATATATGATATATCCTGCACCTTATTCGATGAGGAAAGGGCCGACGATCCCTTCACCGGGAGTGACCCCTTTAGCAAAACTAGAAAAGCCTCAAAAACACTCCATTTAAAATCACTCGATTCTACAACGATATAAAGTTCATTACGCAAAGGGTTTTCTTAAAAACCTGTCGTAGCCCTCCGTCATTTCAGATAAGTAATAGTTAGTATTCGTGCTGCGTTTGTTGACTCAGTTAAGGCGTAGTGTGCGGTAGCTGATTAGTGCTTATCTGCAAAGCATATGATGCGATTGGATTAGGGTAGTCGTGCGGCCTTGTTGACTCAGTCAAGGGTCGTGCGGGTGGGTTTAATTCAATCAAGAAATGTACGGGTTGAACTTTACTTGCGGTCTATGGTTTGTTGACTCAGTCAAGGTCATAGATCGCTTGGGGCAAAATATTATCGGGAATTTCAAGTGTTGAAATTTGCAATGAGATTGCATACCTTCTATGAGATAGTTGGATCCCGATACCCGCTGCGAGTAAGAGTTACTCCTGGGAGAGTTTTACACATTACAATCAGCCGATCAAGTAGGTGTCTAGAGAGGTGTTAACGGGGTTATGCCTCTGAGAAAACGAGGTTTACTTTAATTAGGTTCATGCGAAAGCACGGGGGACCTCCCTCAAAGTACCGACACTGGCCTGGCTGAAAGATTGGCAAACTTGTAGCGTGTAATTAATCCCTGCTAGTCTTTCCTTTTAGGGTTTGAAGGAAGATTTGACTAAAACAGTGGGAGACATCCTGATTAGATATATTAGATAACCAATCTAATCTTGCAAGAGCATACGCTGAGTGTTTTCTTCTCTCTCTCTCCAGATAGCGACCATATCACGCCTTAATCAAGATAATAAAACGGATATATTGACTGAACCCGCTTGTTATACTGAGCTGGGGAACGTTGGTCCCGCTCCAACTTATAATTGTTATAAGACAGAGCAGGAAATTGGGGAATACCAGATTTCCCGTACCGCCCAAACGAAGAAAGTGCATGCTGATGCATCGTCTTCGGGTGTGTTCATTTGTCACGACCCGAAAGTACGGAACATGACCGGCACTTAGACTACGAACGTCTCAAGGAGTACGTATGGTAAGTAAGCCGAAACCCAGAAATCCAAACCAAGAGAAGTAGTAGAGAATAGGAAGAACCACATCAAATCAACCTGTATGCAACATAATATACAACGCCTAAAGGCGAGGATCACAACAGAAATGGAACTCAACCAGCAAGAAACTCAAGAAATATAACATGCTACTCTATGGTCGAAAGAATAACATTACTGGTCTCTATCTCAAAAATACAAGTTTGGTTGATGGAACTTCTAGATACAACTGAAATATAATATACAAGGTATAATGATGGGTAAGATATAATAAACCCACCTACTAGCAAGTCACCCGAAAAGAACCCGTGCCCGTAAAGCCGTAATGAAATCCGTACGGCAACACCTGCAAGAAACTGGGGCACAACGGGGGTGAGTTGCCAACTCGCGAGTAGAAAAAGATCTACGAACAGAAAATCGCATGAATAACGCAACCTAGGTCAATGATCATAATATATCCTCAAATATATGAATAACATGCAGCCTATAACAATGGCTAGGGTAATATCTAACCCGAGTGTGATCTCATGTGCCCGTGTCAGTGCCTCAGGTAGCAATATATCATATGAATGAGGTATGAATGCATGAAAACAGAAAACATGTAAATGAAGAAACTGTTTTCATAAATTAGTGAGATTTCCTTTGTATTTTAAAATGAGGTATCATAAATGAAATCAGCATCAACAGTGTCTAGCATCGACACAAAACATAAATCTCAATGTCTCAAAACCTCAGGCTCCGGCCATCCGGACTGGCCTGTATCATCAAATCTCAGTACCTCAATATCTCGAAATCTCAATGTCTCAATCTCAATATCTAGGGCGCCGTCAGTCCAGACCGGCCCCTACCATCCATCTCAAGACCACGACGGTATCCTCCGGATATCCGACGCGTCGGGTAAAATCACCGGTAGGTAGTCTCCCCCTGCCAGGCTCATCGTCATCACCACGAGCTTCTTGCCCCGGGGTACCTTACCGGGTCCACCATGTACCCGAAACGGTTCATCCAACTCCTCGAATCGGGTCTCCAAATCTATCAGCAAACTCATGGTGGACGACTCATACATCATGGGAAAAACCGCGCTTTTTATTTAAAAAGAGAAAGAAGAAGTTTGTATATGTTTTGCGGTTTTCCCCAAATCCAGAAAATCTCATGGAAATCCAAATCCAAAACTTCAATAGCACGTAAAAAGTGAATATATGCATGAGAATCCATGAATGCGGCATAACAATGAATAACAGTATGCATGAGGTAGCAGGTAATAACTATAATGTCTAAACTAACATATAAGGCAAGTACACTAATATCATGTCTAAACTATTAGCTAACAGGCTATGTCAAGCAATAATATTTTCTAAGGTGTACGTGACATGGCAATTACCGATGAAGATGTGTGTGAGCCGGCAAGTAAGTGTACGTGGTACATACGCATCATCGGTAATGGTGCTGGTGTCCTAACCACAAGATATCAACAGTAGAATATGAAGCATAATATAAGCATGTGATGCGGAGCAAACAACAATAATGAGCGGGAGCTGAATACTAGACGCAACGATAATTAATCTGTTTTAACCTAATATAAGTCCTATAATGGTGCCTTTTGAAATAACACGAATCATGGGGTTTTGAAAATAGGGGCCACGGTGTTTTTAAGAAAAGATACGTTTTTTGAAATATCCGTAGGATCCCTTAGGCTGTCTTTAAAAATAAGCACGATTCGTAAGCTTTGAAATAGGTAGGAACCGAATCTAATCTAACAACTAACTAAACTAAAGGGTTACGCTATAAGCTAGACTACAGGTAAGGAAACCGCCTAACATCTGAGTCGATACATATACATACCTGTATATATATTAGTCGGTGATCCCGCCTCAATAATATCATATCCGATGCCATATCTATAATCAGACATCCCAAGTCAAGAGTGCGGATCAATCATCAAGATATATCTCGTACGTAAATCCGTCGTACGGCATCCCCAAATCTGGGTACGGGTCAATATCATATTCCTCACATTATTCCTCTGGTATCCTCTTTATCCAAGATCATAGTCTAGGGTACTGACCTATATCTAGTACAATACTAATATCCTCAATATACTCATGATCTGACTACTGATCGACAATCTCATACAAACCGATATCGTCAGCACATATCATCATCAAGGGGTATACATCGCCCGATACGGCCTAATATCAATATCCTAGCATATTATGCCTCATATCACGATCACATGTCGACCATTTATTTATAACACTATTCACCCGTATCGCCGCCGCAAGATCCGCTATAACACCAGGACGTACCTTAAGTACGAATCCTGCCATATCACCGAGATCACAACCACAAACAAATCTCATCGACTCAGCTCAATCCCAAGTATCCTCCTCAAATCCGTATGTGAACACATAGTCCCATACCCATGTGAACATATAAATATATTCCCATACATGCACATATGAAATAAGGAATGTATGCAAGTATGTATATGTGTGTATGTGTAAGTGTAGTGCACCCACTACCTAAGGTTTCGTAACCATGCACCAATCCATCACCAATATCCATCTAAAATCATCAATAATAAATCCTAACAACATATCATAAATTGTTGGTGTGTATACGCATCCGTATACATCACCACGGACTGCGGGGGTGCTATACGCTATCCACCCGACTTCTCCCCGTAGATATAAATCTACTCACCTGGTCCTCGCTCGCCGGTGCCGACGTCGCCACGCGCTTGCTTGTCATCTCGAAGTCCACATGGGGTACCTACATATCATAACGCACCATATCGCATTAAAATCCGACTCATGACCAAAACGACGCACGAAACCCACATAGGTCAAAACCTAAGGTTGCTTTCACAAATCGACCTAAAACCCTCGACGTCGGCGTACAAACGCCAAACCATCGAGAAAGCTCCCAACACATTCATTTGTACAATTACAAGCACTAATTATAATATAAAATAGCTTAAAATTCACAAAAACCCCAATTTCACTTAAAAAGTCATTTTTCCGAAAATCTAGCAAGCACAAATCACCGTTTTAGTACAGAACTCGATGTATAAACGAATCTAGCGGCCACAATATTCACTAAATATCTTAAATAAGTCATAAAAATAATTCCCATAATTTAATCTCATTAAATTTCATAAACTCCAAAATTCTAGTTTGCAAACATATCAATTTTTACACTTTTTAAAGTAAATTTCACAATTCATCCATTAAGCTTAGTTTTGCATATACAATAGTATTAAACCAAAATTTATAATGCTAATAATGTCATGAAACCTTAATCATATTTTAATTTAAACCATTTAATAAATTTCCAAAAACCTAGTTAGCAATTATATAATTATCACTTTTAAATTAACAAATATGCAAACTAGCAACTTAAATTGGATTTAGCATAACATTAATATGTCAATTATATCACATAAACTAAATCTCACAACACAAAATACCAATTTAAAATCAAACCCCTCTTTTGAATTTTAAATCATGCACCTAAAACTAATTAAAAACCTAATTAAACAATTAATTAAGCTAACCTAAGCAATTAACAACACATTAAGCAAAAAGGTTAGAATTTATACCCAAATAATTTGAAGAACCCACAAGCACACTTAGCCTCCCAAATTGAAATCTAAATCCCTAGATCCATGCTATGGTAGCCAAGGGAAAATGGGTAGGAGGTGGATTTTGATTTGGATTTTTGCTTGATTTTTTGTGGATTTTTCAAGCATTTTTGAAGAACTTTTTTAAAGAGAAGGTGATGAAGAATGAAGGGCTGTTGGGGTTCAAATTTTGGCCAGAAAATGAGTGGGGGAGGAGAGAGAGGGAGGTGGAGAAAAATGGCGAGAAAGTCAAAGTCAATTCAAGGTCAAAAGTCTAACTAATTTATCCATTTTCTTTTCTTTTCTTTCATTTCTTTTCCTTTGAAATTCAAGTGGGGAAAAAATGGGGGCTGCTGAATTTAGCTAAGTGGAGAAGTGAATGGGGGTGTGTTGGTGTGGGTACGGGTGTGGGGTGATGAAAAATGATAAATACAATACCCCAAACATCCATTTACGCTAAAAAAAGCCTTTTTTTTCAATAATTTCTAAACCGTTTTGGCAAATGATTTCGTTCCAAAAACCACATGATAAATTTTTATTTAATTTTTTATGATGCACAAAATTTGTTTCAACTCATTCCAATTTGTAATTTTCCCTAATTAAATGTATTAGTGACGGCTTAAAATAATAATAAAATAATATTTTTTTTCAGAAAATTTGAAATTTCACCAGCGGCTCAATAAACACCAAATAATAGCAATTACATAGCTAGAATATGTATATTTAATTTTTATAATAAGATATTTGTATTTTGACTTTTTACAGAAGACCCCCTCATTTTACCGATTTTCCGAAATTTCACCGAAACGATTTTCAAAACGCTACAATCTTCCCCTCTTAAAGAAATTCGGTCCCCGAATTTAAATTCAAACTCCCCCAATTACTAAAACATCTAAGAAAAACCATCAAGTCGTCGGGGCTCCGAAATTGTAAATACATAAAACAAATCGTAGCGCAGCGCATGCGCTTGAAAAATGAGTATATAACTCAAATCAAAACTCCGTCAAGCATCCCGCGATCATCGGAGTCGTGGAGAAGACATCAATGCCAAACCCAAATCAAAACTAATATGATATAACTCGAAACTATAAATGTAAATATCGAATCTATATCTGTAAGTATCTGAAGGAAATGCATGCCAAATCTCTTTAAGTCGCTGTGCAACGCGTATAACACTGCACAGTGGCGGACGTCTGCCACAAGAAAATAACTATATACATATATACCTTCGTTTGAAATGTACGTTCCGCCGTTTTGGAAACAATTTAGAAGGGTCTCCTTGTTTTAAACATTTCGTGTCATATCAGACACGTAGGTAAATACTGAGGCTATAGCTCGCTTTTTGGAAATCCCTTCAATAACTATCAATGCATGCAAAATGTATTCAGGTACTGTCCTCTGACTAGTCCTGCTCGGTACGGAAACACATAGCAATATCATAAAAACGTACTGCTCTATAAGAAATCAATCCCAAAATATGCACATGAATACTACGTCCGTCTGGTGCGCACGGAAATCAAAATCCATGAATGTGCCATACATGCGCATAGAAACAACATCTAAGTGCATCAGGTGTGCACGAAACATCTGTCGTAGGCAACATGTGTGCCTGACAGCAAAATCAGGTGCATCTGACATGCACGAAAAATCTCGAATTAGTGCATCTGGTGTGGACCAAATCGCATCTCGTAACAGGCGCCCAACAGGCGCTAAAAATCCAATCCGGTGCATAAAATGCACAAAACAAATGTCGAGCATCACCCTCGAAATCGAAATCCAGTGTATCCAAGTGCACAAAATACATGTCACTGCACTGCCAGCATATATAAACTATACAGAGTGCAGGAACCAAATCGCGTGCGTGCATACGCACAAAATCAACTCAACTGTTTAAAACCGTAAAATCACAAACATATGAAACTAAAGCACGAAAACGATATCAAGTGCAACATTGTGCAAAGATCGTAAATCCTCAATCATCAAAATCAAATCATACGAATAAATCACCCAAAACATCGAAAACAATAATGGCGGAATAGTACTGCTCAAGCGCATCCTCTAAGAATCTCGGCCAACTGTCACGGTCACTAGTGGGACGTCTCGTCGATGATCATGAACTCTGGCCTGCTGGTGTACGTAACATGACCACTCCTGGGTCCAAGTCTTCTCCGCGGATTACCAATCTCACAATCCATCGGCTCATCTGTTAGTAGTATGTATGCCCTAGAGGCCAGTATTGTACAGATGATGTATATTATATTGGATGCTTGGACATATATAGAGATGACTTTCTTGCTCGATATGATAGTATGCTATCTGGTTACTCTTTATCTTAACATGTACACTAGTCTCTTTATACTGTCTTATAGTTACATGTTGGTAAAGCCCTTAGGATGTGTACTTGACTACCTGGACTATGATGCAGATCATACTAGTGGGGACATGGTAGTCCATAAGTACATCCTTCAAGGTCCCTAGTCGTGGGTGTATCGAGACGGGGCATCGATATACCAGAGTAGACTAGCGTATACGCTTCTCGACCCATATGATGGGCGATGGATGATCCCATATCCATTGGTGTTTGACATCAGAGATGGTATACGGGTGCTCAGTGGAGACTGGGTACACTGGACGGACTCGCCGAGAACTCCCAGATGGTATTATACCTCACGTCAGATGGAAGTTCTCTGGTGACACTTGTACAGGTTAGTCTGTAGACCCGAGATCTTCATAGAGTCTTGTGTGATTCCCACTGTGCTTTGATCTCCACCTTACCACGTCCATGAGGGCGTGCAAAACGTTGGTCTTTGGGTACAGTCCCGAGTCACATGGAGGCAATGAGCGATAGGAGGGGTTTCGTCTCTCCCGGTATTGGGGGTTGATGTTGCGCTGTGCTCGATTGGCCGTAACAGGGAAGTCCCTGGCCAGGGCTGATCAGAGATTTGCTGGTAAGTGTTACCAGTAGTTTCTCGACCCGTTATGAGCCTCACATCGGCACGACTTATCGGTTATTGGGGTCTGACGTATACCACCCCTAGACTTGATATGCGACATATCAGACGAAGAGACCGGACTGTATAGTAAGTGTTACTGGTCGGATTCGCAGGAGTGTGAGCGGGCTAGCTCGTCGATCTTCTGATCGCTCAATACCCGGGTGGCCGTTACGTTTAGCAGACCGCTTGCGGCTTGTGGGTGCTTGATATGATCATCATCTGCTACCGGCGTATTGACGAGTCTTTAGAGTCCTACACAGAGGTTTCCTAGCTCAAGCGAAACGAAATAGGAGCGCATATGAGATGTGTGCAGGACCGAGAATAATGCGTGTATGTGATACCGCATTTCATTCTCGTGATATATGTTTTCGATTGGTTATATTCGATATGACCTAGTTATCGAATCATTGATTCGATAAATCGATACATTGAATACTAGTCGGTTATGTGCGACATGACCGGATCATTGAATCAAATGTTGATTTAATGATTTAATGTATAATTATATATTTGATATATTACTTTGCATTAACTAGTATTGGTTCACTTTAAACGGATTTTTCTCACTTGGTGTGCACATTGTATATGTGATATGTTTTGTGTACACTTGTTTGTATCATGATTGATGATGCATAATAACTTGGCTTTGTGTGAAGAATTGGACCATGGTTATGATAAGGGTTAGGGTTTTTGATTATTCACTTAATTATTTATCCATTATTTATTCATTTAATTAGGTGAAAGAAAACAAAAAGGGTTTCTTTTCTTCATGAAGCTTATTGAAGCTTCATGAAACTTTGACCAAAGTCATCCCTTTTGTCTTCATCCTTAACCCTAACCACTAATCTAACCTTGGTCAATTCTCTACACATAACCATGGTTTACTTTATGATAAGTATTGATTTTCCTTTTTATTTCAATGACTTATCATAACATTATCATCATCTTCTTCATCTTCTTCTTCTTCTTCAAGCTTGCTACTCCAATGGCAACTTGAGTTCTAGTGAGAGAATTCCAAATCTAAAGTGAACCCATCTCCTATTTCTTCACCCTCTACCTCTTTCCAAGTTGTTTTGGATGTTCTCTTCACAAGTTTCACAACTTTGTGAAGTCGGAGCTTGAACTAGTGCAACCTCGACGTAGATCGTCTTTGACACAAAGCCGACGACCTATTCCGCACATTATTCCGATGAAGCCGACGAATGAGTCGAGGATTCATGATGGACAGCGAGGGCATGACCACGTGGAGCTAAGGAGGTGGAAATCCGGATCTACAAAGGTTGTAGCTTCCGACCTTTAGTTAATTTGTTAACTAGCTTTATCATTTCGCCTAAACATCTAGTCTAAGATCCGTAGTCTAGGGTTTCTCGGCACCAAAAATTTTAAATTGGCATGTTCGATGCCTTGTGAGACCTTACTAGAGTGCCTAGGAACCTTTCACTGGTATCAGAGCCTAGCTAGAGCCTTAGGCGAAGTCCCGACGACGTTTGAAGTCCGAACGAACCCGAAACCATAATTCCAAGGTGCTCTCTGGAAAATTTCAGAAATTTTGGATTTTTGTCAATTAAAAATATTCAGAAAATCATGCAGGGTCTTATATGAAATACTGTGAAATTCGAGGGCCTGATTCAACTTTTCGAGCTATGCATGCGCGGCGGTTCCGCGGCCGTACTGTCCCATTGTCTGGTGATGTTTTCACAGTAATTCATGTAGTCAGATATTATATTTTCTGGGTATTTTTGTTGTGACTCTGCAGAAGAGTATTTTGGGGTTGCTTTGGGGATTCAATTATTCGTTCGGGTTATCAAATTTCGTCTTTGTGTATTTCCGGATAATTTTTTAGAATATGTTAAAAAGTTCGACCGGATATAAATACCCAATATTTCCCTGTCGGGAAAATTCCAAGTGATGGATTTTTCCGTAGTTTAACGACATTCTAAGTAGTGCAAGTAACGCGATGGACCCTCTAGAAGACAACAAACCTTAACTCGATTATGTGACCATCTTGAACTGCCCTTTGAACCTTCGGGTTAGGGGCAATACGGCGTGCCACATGTGAGGCGTTGGCTTGACCCTTCTACGGCTGGACCGTCGGTACTGAGGCACGAACTGAATGTTGTTAGACTTATTTCATGAGTTGGACTGTATCGGGAAAACTTGGGTATTCGACTGTTCGATCGGAAAGTTTAACATTTTCTGTTTATCCGGAATGGGATACAATAATTGGAATTCACAAGTAGTTATGTGATAACTGAATGAATGTTATAAATTTAGCAGTTTAGTCCCATATGATATTGAAAAGAGTTTTCGATAATGAGACTAAAATGCGGGATTTATATCTGTTAGGCATGTGATGTCTAAGTATTTCATTTGATTAGGCATGTGATGTCTAAAGAAGCTGCGGATTCCAATTGTTGTAGTTTTACACTTTCTTTTCTGTGACCGTAAGTGTAGTATGTTCATATCGCCGGTTTCGTTGCTATACGTCAACGACAATTGGGGTATGCATACTTACTTACGTTGATGACATGTGATGTTATGTGTTGCTGGATATGTTATATTGGATCGTCGTATTTGAATAGTCGGGGGGGTTTTTATGTGAGATGAGTGTCTTTCATTTTCATTCATGTAAAAACTTGTATGTAATATTCTTTTATTTGGGGCACTTCCAGGTAGCGGAAGATGTCACCTTTTGTATATTATTTACTTTTCCGCATTAGGATAGACCCAGGGAGGGGAGCACAAGTAACCGGGTTCTGGGGTCCAGTGGGAGACTAACTCGAGGAGTCGAGTCCGGGTCTCCTAACCCTAGAATTGGCAGGGTTGCTTGCCGCTCTCGTAGGGGTCTAGGGGTGTGGGATTGGCTATTCATCACGACCGTGGAATCCGTGTTTTATACTGGCTCGTATTGAAAACACGGACGTCCTAGTATATCCAATATTTCATATGTTTATTTTGCTGCGATATCTGTGATGTGATTCTGTGATGGATATAGTATATAGTATATATGATATATTATATAGACGTTACTTATGTTTTACACCCGCGCTAGCCCTGCCCTGCTCTGTCGTTAGTTACCTAACCTAACGGTGCACGAGGGGACATCGAGGCGAATGCGGATGGCATAAGTGTACGTCATATCTATCTGTGATGTTTAGGTATTTAAATGATGGGACTTCATTAATGTGATTAATGAAAGATAAGAAACCTAAGATGTTGTGGAATCAAATTTTAAAATAAAACAGGTAGCTACAGTTCTTGCTTTACACAGCGATATATATGATATACCCTGGACCTTATTCGATGAGGAAAGGACCGAGATCCCTTCACCGGGAGTGACTCCTTTAGCAATAACTGGCAGATGCTACACACTCGGTTTGCTTTTGACTGCTTTTGGGTTTTTGCTTTGCACAGCGATATATATGATATATCCCGCACCTCATTCGACGAGGAAAGGACCGAGATCCCTTCGCCGGGAGTGACTCCTTTAGCAAAACAAGAAAAGCCTCAAAATCACTCCATTTCAAAACTTCATTTGGTTCTACAACGATATCAAGTTCATTACGCAATAGGTTTTCAGAAAAACCTGACATAGCCCTCCGTCATTTCAGATAAATCCTACTTAGTATTCGTGCTACGTTTGTTGACCTCCGTCAAGGCGTAGTGTGCGGTAGCTAACTAGTATTTGTCTGCTTATGCATATGATGCAGATTGGATTAGGGTAGTCGTACGACCTTGTTGACCTCCGTCAAGGGTCGTGCGGGTGGGTTTGATTCAATCAAGAAATGACGGGTTGAACTTGACTTGCGCCCTTTGGTTTGTTGACCTCCGTCAAGGTCATGGGATGCTTGGGGCAAAATATTATCGGGAATTTCAAGTGTTGAAATTTGCAATGAGATTGCATACCTTCTATGAGATAGATGGATCCCGATACCCACTGCGAGTAAGAGTTACTCCTGGGAGAGTTTTACACATTGCAATTAGCTGATCAAGTAGGTGTCTAGAAAGGTGTCAACGGGGTTACGCCTCTGGGAAAACGAGGTTTATATTAATTAGGTTCGTGCGAAAGCATGGGGGACCTCCCTCAAAGTACAGACACTGGCCTGGCTGAAAGATTGGCGAACTTGTAGTGTGTAATTAATCCCGGCTAGTCTTTCCTTTTAGGGTTTGGAGGAAGATTTGATAAAAAGCAGTGGGAGCCATCCTGATTAGATAAGATAATAATCAATCTGATCTTGCACGAGCATACGCTAAAGTGTTTTCTTCTCTCTCTCTCCAGGTAGCAACCAGTTCATACCTTAATCAAGATAATAATATGGATGTATTGACCGAACCCGCATGTTATACTGTGCTGGGGAACGTTGGTTCCGTTCTTTCTTATAAGAGTTATAGGAATGAACAGGATATAGGGGAATACCAGGATTCCCATGCCACCCGAATGAAGAAAGTACATGTTGATGCATTTTCTTCGGGTGTGTTCGTTACTGAGAACTGTTTCTCCATTTGCTCTACGTCCTGGGTATTAGATACCGGGTCAGGATCCCATATATGTAATCAGTTACATGGGCTCAGGAAAGGTAGAGAACTTGGAGAAGGTGATAAAGACATTTGAGTTGGAAATGGTGCAATTGTTGCAGCTAAGACTGTCGGGGAATATCACCTTGTATTACCAACTGGTAATACATTGGTTCTGAACGAATGCTATTACATGCCGAACCTGATATGCAACATTATATCGGTTTCTTTATTAAGTAAAGAGGGATATAATTTTGTATTACAGGACAATGTTATGAACATTTTCCGTAACCAAAAGTTGGTTGGATCAGGCACGTTATGTAATGGCATTTATGTTCTAAATCAATCAACAGTTCTGAGCATAACAAACACACACAAGAGGAAGAGTTCAGAAATGAACGAATCCTTCTTGTGGCATTGTAGACTGGGTCACATCAATGTGACACGACTAGCAAAGTTGCATAAAGATGGATATTTAAATCCGTTTGAATTTTCATCTTATGACACTTGCCAGTCATGTCTCAAAGGCAAGATGACCAAGACTCCGTTTACGGGACACGGAGAAAGAGTTACCGAACTCTTAGGACTGATACATAGTGATGTATGCGGTCCCATGTCTACACATGCCAGGGATGGTTCTTCGTACTTCATTACATTCACTGACGATCTCTCTAGATTCGGATATGTGTTCTTGATGAAACACAAATCATAAGCTTTTGAGAAATTTAGAGAATATAAACAAGAAGTTGAGAACCAAACCGGAAAAAGTATTAAAATCCTATGATCTGATCGAGTAGGAGAATACTTGAGCATTGAATTCCTGGACTTCCTAAAAGAGAATGGGATTCTCTCTCAGCTAACTCCTCCGTATACACCACAGCACAACGGTGTATCGGAGCGGAGAAACCGCACCCTATTAGATATGGTGCGCTCTATGATGAGTGTAGCTGAGTTACCTGTTTCCTTCTGGGGATATGCACTGGAAACGGCAGCATACCTACTGAACAGGGTTCCCACCAAATCTGTGCCTACCACACCATATGAGATATGGGAAGGGAAGAGACCATATCTTAATTTTATAAAGATATGGGGTTGCCCGGCCTATGTCAAAAGACAAAAACCGGACAAACTCGAGGCAAGATCTGTTTTGTGTAAGTTTGTTGGATATCCCAAACATTCGCGAGGGTATATCTTCTACCACAGTGAGGAACAAAGAGTGTTTGTTGCTCAACATGCCACCTTTTTAGAAAAGGAATTTCTTGCAAAAGAAATTAGTGGCTCTGAGGTAGAACTGGAAGAGGTTCCATCTGAACAAAACACAACAGAAGATTTAGTGGAACCAGAGCATTCAGTAGCTTCCGACGAACCTCAGTCACTCCGCCGATCTAGTAGGGTTCCTCGCCAACCTGAGAGATACTACGGTTTTCTCATAGATGGTGGGAGCGAGGATTGCATCATGGAGGATGATGACCCAACTAGCTTCGAGCAGGCCATCACGAGTGGGGACTCAGTGAAATGGCTGGATGCTATGCGGTCTGAGATGGATTCCATGTACATCAACAAAGTATGGACTTTGGATGTTGCTCCGGAAGGGGTAAAACCCATTGGGAGCAAGTGGATCTTCAAGAAGAAACTTGGTGTAGATGGGAAAGTGGAGACTTTCAAAGCTAGACTTGTAGCAAAGGGTTTTCGTCAAAGACCAGGTGTGGACTATGACGAGACCTTTTCTCCAGTGGCTATGCTTAAATCCATCCGGATCATGCTTGCCATCGCTGCTTATCATGATTACGAAATCTGGCAAATGGATGTTTAGACCGCCTTTCTAAATCTTCTTCTTCTTCAAGCTTGCTACTCCAATGGCAACTTGAGTTCTAGTGAGAGAATTCCAAATCTAAAGTGAACCCATCTCCTATTTCTTCACCCTCTACCTCTTGCCAAGTTGTTTTAGGTGTTCTCTTCACAAGTTTCACAACTTTGTGAAGTCGGAGCTTGAACTAGTGCAACCTCGACGTAGATCGTCTTTGACACAAAGCCGACGACCTATTCCGCACATTATTCCGATGAAGCCGACGAATGAGTCGAGGATTCATGATGGACAGCGAGGGCATGACCACGTGGAGCTAAGGAGGTGGAAATCCGGATCTACAAAGGTTGTAGCTTCCGACCTTTAGTTAATTTGTTAACTAGCTTTATCATTTCGCCGAAACATCTAGTCTAAGATCCGTAGTCTAGGGTTTCTCGGCACCAAAAATTTTAAATTGGCATGTTTGATGCCTTGTGAGACCTTACTAGAGTGCCTAGGAACCTTTCATCATCGGCCCTGTCAAGGCAGCATATCACTGGCGTCGGCCTCTGGCTCTCTGAATGCACGTGACACATCTGATCCTGGGTGCAAGTATCGTCGCAGCAGTATCCTGGAAGGAATCCTGCTCACGGTCTCTTCCATGTCTCGTCTCTGCCAACTGTCCGGAAGTCATTGTCCTTTCCTATATCTGCATCTTGCTCTGGAACGACTGCATACTCATCGCGACTCCTTCTGGAAGGTAAGTCCAAGTACCATGCCTCGGCATGCGCATCGCCTCTCTGATGTCGGCGGAGTGGAACGTCATCTCATCTAGATCTGGTGCGAACCTCTTATTCCACTTTTCTCTAATGTCGTCTGCTTGGACTCGTCTCGTCGCGGCTGCATGGACTGAGCTCCAACGACTATCCTCGTACCTGGAGTCTCCCAAGAATGCATCTCACCAGCTAGCATCCGATTGAAGTTGAACCATCCGATCGAGTCGTCAAAACCTCATAATCCCCCAAGAGCTCAACATCTTGGGCACAGTTTAATAGTATCGAGTACATACCACAGCATCGGTGGTCCAGCCGTAGAAGGGCAAACCCAAGCCTCACTAATGGCGCCGTAGAACTGCCGCAAACCCGAAGGTTCAAAGGCTTTCACACGGTCATTAAGTCGAGTTAGGGTTTCATTCTTCTAGAGGGACCATAGAATTGCCTGCATGTCTTTCCGACTACTTTAAACTTGGAATAATAGGTTTCTGACATTCGATCGTTTCTGTCGACTCCCAACGTCTTCGCCTGAAGTCGTCTCTAGCTGGAATCAATCTATCTGATGACCTCGCAACGGGGTAGGCGAACTATCCACATGTCCTAGTCATTCATCCTCGATGACTAGCGACCTTCTATCATCTCTTAGTACAACTCGTTCTGCAATAGCTCCAACATCTGGGGCGATATCTCGTCGTTCGCAGCAATAACTGGCTCGCTCGTCTGCACGCAGAACAGTGCCTCGATCATCATGAATAAGCAATACGCCAACGGTCATCAAAATCTGGTTGGCCTCTATCATTAGCTCAATCCTCTAATGTCGATCAGCACATCCGAGTAACCTCATAAAGGCGATCCGCCAAACGCTCGTGGCGCGGAAACACAGTCAAAAGACACCTCTCTATAATCGGGTGTCGCCGGAATCATGCCCTGGTCAGTCCTCGTTCGTGCCGAGCTCGTGCTGACCGCAATTCTAGCCGTAGCTCTCCCTGCCCGTAATCGTGGCAGCAAAACCAAACTGGTACCGATGAGGCTAGATCAGGAAGGAATATAATACTGAACAAGGAAATGTACATCCTAAGGCTTCTTAAGTGGAGTGGCGTGTCGTAAATATGCCGCGGAACATACCAACGGTACGTCACTCTACTTTAGTCACCTATTCCATCAACCAAGGGTCATCCTACGCTCCAAAGGTAAAACCTAACGCTCTGATACCAACTTTGTCACGACCCGAAAGTACGGAACATGACCGGCACTTAGACTACGAACGTCTCAAGGAGTACGTATGCTAAGTAAGCCGAAACCCAGAAATCCAAACCAAGAGAAGTAGTAGAGAATAGGAAGAACCATATCAAATCAACCTGTATGCAACATAATATACAACGCCTAAAGGCGAGGATCACAACAGAAATGGAACTCAACCAGCAACAAACTCAAGAAATATGACATGCTACTCTATGGTCGAAAGAATAACATTACTGGTCTCTATCTCAAAAATACAAGTTTGGTTGATGGAACTTCTAGATACAACTGAAATATAATATACAAGGTATAATGATGGGTAAGATACAATAAACCCACCTACTAGCAAGTCACCCGAAAAGAAATCGTGCCCGCAAAGCCGTAATGAAATCCGTACGGCAACACCTGCAAGAAACTGGGGCACAACGGGGGTGAGTTGCCAACTCGTGAGTAGAAAAAGATCTACGAACAGAAAATCGCATGAATAACGCAACCTAGGTCAATGATCATAATATATCCTCAAATATATGAATAACATGCAGCCTATAACAATGGCTAGGGTAATATCTAACCCGAGTGTGATCTCATGTGCCCGTGTCAGTGCCTCAGGTAGCAATATATCATATGAATGAGGTATGAATGCATGAAAACAGAATACATGTAAATGAAGAAACTGTTTTCATAAATTAGTGAGATTTCCTTTGTATTTTAAAATGAGGTATCATAAATGAAATCAGCATCAACAGTGTCTAGCATCGACACAAAACATAAATCTCAATGTCTCAAAACCTCAGGCTCCGGCCATCCGGACTGGCCTGTATCATCAAATCTCAGTACCTCAATATCTCGAAATCTCAATGTCTCAATCTCAATATCTAGGGCGCCGTCAGTCCAGACCGGCCCCTACCATCCATCTCAAGACCACGACGGTATCCTCCGGATATCCGACGCGTCGGGTAAAATCACCGGTAGGTAGTCTCCCCCTGCCAGGCTCATCGTCATCACCACGAGCTTCTTGCCCCGGGGTACCTTACCGGGTCCACCATGTACCCGAAACGGTTCATCCAACTCCTCGAATCGGGTCTCCAAATCTATCAGCAAACTCATGGTGGACGACTCATACATCATGGGAAAAACCGCGCTTTTTATTTAAAAAGAGAAAGAAGAAGTTTGTATATGTTTTGCGGTTTTCCCCAAATCCAGAAAATCTCATGGAAATCCAAATCCAAAACCTCAATAGCACGTAAAAAGTGAATATATGCATGAGAATCCATGAATGCGGCATAACAATGAATAACAGTATGCATGAGGTAGCAGGTAATAACTATAATGTCTAAACTAACATATAAGGCAAGTACACTAATATCATGTCTAAACTATTAGCTAACAGGCTATGTCAAGCAATAATATTTTCTAAGGTGTACGTGACATGGCAATTACCGATGAGGATGTGTGTGAGCCGGCAAGTAAGTGTACGTGGTACATACGCATCATCAGTAATGGTGCTGGTGTCCTAACCACAAGATATCAACAGTAGAATATGAAGCATAATATAAGCATGTGATGCGGAGCAAACAACAATAATGAGCGGGAGCTGAATACTAGACGCAACGATAATTAATCTGTTTTAACCTAATATAAGCCTATAATGGTGCCTTTTGAAATAACACGAATCGTGGGGTTTTGAAAATAGGGGCTACGGTGTTTTTAAGAAAAGATACATTTTTTGAAATATCCGTAGGATCCCTTAGGCTGTCTTTAAAAATACGCACGATTCGTAAGCTTTGAAATAGGTAGGAACTGAATCTAATCTAACAACTAACTAAACTAAAGGGCTACGCTATAAGCTAGACTACAGGTAAGGAAACCGCCTAACATCTGAGTCGATACATATACATACCTGTATATATATCAGTCGGTGATCCCGCCTCAATAATATCATATCCGATACCATATCTATAATCAGACATCCCAAGTTAAGAGTGCGGATCAATCATCAAGATATAGCTCGTACGTAAATCCGTCGTACGGCATCCCCAAATCTGGGTACAGGTCAATATCATATTCCTCACACTATTCCTCTGGTATCCTCTTTATCCAAGATCATAGTCTAGGATACTGACCTATGTCTAGTACAATACTAATATCCTCAATATACTCATGATCTGACTACTGATCGACAATCTCATACAAACCGATATCGTCAGCACATATCATCATCAAGGGGTATACATCGCCCGATACGGCCTAATATCAATATCCTAGCATATTATGCCTCATATCACGATCACATGTCGACCATTTATTTATAACACTATTCACCCGTATCGCCGCCGCAAGATCCGCTATAACACCAGGACGTACCTTAAGTACGAATCCTGCCATATCACCGAGATCACAACCACAAACAAATCTCATCGACTCAGCTCAATCCCAAGTATCCTCCTCAAATCCGTATGTGAACACATAGTCCCATACCCATGAGAACATATAAATATATTCCCATACACGCACATATGAAATAAGGAATGTATGCAAGTATGTATATGTGTGTATGTGTAAGTGTAGTACACCCACTACCTAAGGTTTCGTAACCATGCACCAATCCATCACCAATATCCATCTAAAATCATCAATAATAAATCCTAACAACATATCATAAATTGTTGGTGTGTATACGCATCCGTATACATCACCACGGACAGCGGGGGTGCTATACGCCATCCACCCGACTTCTCCCCATAGATATAAATCTACTCACCTGGTCCTCGCTCGCCGGTGCCGACGTCGCCACGCGCTTGCTTGTCGTCTCGAAGTCCACATGGGGTACCTACATATCATAACGCACCATATCGCATTAAAATCCGACTAATGACCAAAACGACGCACGAAACCCACATAGGTCAAAACCTAAGGTTGCTTTCACAAATCGACCTAAAACCCTCGACGTCGGCGTACAAACGCCAAACCATCGAGAAAGCTCCCAACACATTCATTTGTACAATTACAAGCACTAATTATAATATAAAATAGCTTAAAATTCACAAAAACCCCAATTTCACTTAAAAAGTCATTTTTCCGAAAATCTAGTAAGCACAAATCACCGTTTTAGTACAGAACTCGATGTATAAACGAATCTAGCGGCCACAATATTCACTAAATATCTTAAATAAGTCATAAAAATAATTCCCATAATTTAATCTCATTAAATTTCATAAACTCCAAAATTCTAGTTTGCAAACATATCAATTTTTATACTTTTTAAAGTAAATTTCACAATTCATCCATTAAGCTTAGTTTTGCATATACAATAGTATTAAACCAAAATTTATAATGCTAATAATGTCATGAAACCTTAATCATATTTTAATTTAAACCATTTAATAAATTTCCAAAAACCTAGTTAGCAATTATATAATTATCACTTTTAAATTAATAAATATGCAAACTAGCAACTTAAATTGGATTTAGCATAACATTAATATGTCAATTATATCACATAAACTAAATCTCACAACACAAAATACCAATTTAAAATCAAACCCCTCTCTTGAATTTTAAATCATGCACCTAAAACTAATTAAAAACCTAATTAAACAATTAATTAAGCTAACCTAAGCAATTAACAACACATTAAGCAAAAAGGTTAGAATTTATACCCAAATAATTTGAAGAACCCACAAGCACACTTAGCCTCCCAAATTGAAATCTAAATCCCTAGATCCATGCTATGGTAGCCAAGGGAAAATGTGTAGGAGGTGGATTTTGATTTGGATTTTTGCTTGATTTTTTGTGGATTTTTCAAGCATTTTTGAAGAACTTTTTTAAAGAGAAGGAGATGAAGAATGAAGGGCTGTTGGGGTTCAGATTTTGGCCAGAAAATGAGTGGGGGAGGAGAGAGAGGGAGGTGGAGAAAAATGGGGAGAAAGTCAAAGTCAATTCAAGGTCAAAAGTCTAACTAATTTATCCATTTTATTTTCTTTTCTTTCATTTCTTTTCCTTTGAAATTCAAGTGGGGAAAAAATGGGGGCTGCTGAATTTAGCTAAGGGGAGAAGTGAATGGGGGTGTGTGGGTGTGGGTACGGGTGTGGGGTGATGAAAAATGATAAATACAATACCCCAAACATCCATTTACGCTAAAAAAAAGCCTTTTTTTCTTCAATAATTTCTAAACCGTTTTGGCAAATGATTTCGTTCCAAAAACCACATGATAAATTTTTATTTAATGTTTTATGATGCACAAAATTTGTTTCAACTCATTCCAATTTGTAATTTTCCCTAATTAAATGTATTAGTGACGGCTTAAAATAATAATAAAATAATATTTTTTTTCAGAAAATTTGAAATTTCACCAGCGGCACAATAAACACCAAATAATAGCTATTACATAGCTAGAATATGTATATTTAATTTTTATAATAAGATATTTTTATTTTAACTTTTTACAGAAAACCCCCTCATTTTACCGATTTTCCGAAATTTCACCGAAACGATTTTCAAAACGCTACATCATTACACAGAACTGTTTCTCAGTATCCTTTACGTCCTGGGTATGTGATACCGGATCAGGATCCCGTATATGTAATCTGTTACATGGGCTACAGATAGGTAGAGAACTGAGAACGGGTGATAAGTTTCATGAGACAGAAAACGGTGCAAGTGTTGCAGCCAAGTCTGTTGGTCACTATCACCCTGTATTACCAGAATACATTGATTCTGAACAAATGTTATTAGATACCGAACCTGATATACAAAATCATATCAGTCTCTTTATTAGTAAAGAAAGGATATAATTTTGTATTGTTGGATAATGTTTTGAACATTTCCTATATCAAGAGTTGATCGGTTCAGGCACATTATCTAAAAGCATTGTCGTTCTAAATCAAACTACAGTTCTTAGTATACGGAACACACACAAGAGGAAGAGTTCAGAAATGAATGAATCCTTCTTGAGGTATTGTAGACTAGGTCATATCAATGCGACCCGACTAGCTGAAGTTACATATAGATGCATATTTAAATTAGTTTTAATTTACATCTTATGAAACTTGCCAGTCATGTCACGAGATAAGATGTCCACAGCTCTGTTTATTGGAAACAGAGAAAGAGTTAGTGAACTTTTGAGATTGATACATGCTGATGTATGAAAGTCCCCTGTCTACACATGCCAAGATCGGTTCTTTGTACTTCATTACATTCTCTGATAATCTCTCAAGATTCAGACATATGTTCCTGTTGAAACACAAGTCCGAACCTTTTGAGATATTTACAGAATATAAGTTAGAAGTAGAGAACCAAAAATGGGTATAAGTATTATGTCCTTTGATGTGATCAAGGAGGAGAATACTTGAGCACGGAATTCCTGGACTGTTCTAAAGAAGAATGAGATTCTCTCTCAGCATTACTCCTCCGTATACACCATAGCACGATGGTGTATCGGGGCGGAGCAATAGCACCCTATGTGATATGGTGTGCTCTATGATGAGTACTACTCAGTTGCCTATTTCCTTTTGGGAGTTATGCACTTGAGAAGCTGCATACCTATTGAATAGGGTTCAAATCAAATCAGTAACCTACCACTTCATATGTGATATGGAATGGGAAGAGCCCATATCATAAGTTTGTTAAGATTTGGGGTTGTCCGGCCTATGTCTAAAAGCAAAATCCGGACAAGCTCGAGGCAAGGTCTGTTATGTAGAACTGGAATGGTTCCAGCTATACAAACTGCAGCTGATGATTTGGTAGAACCAAAAGATTCAATAGTTTCCAACGAACCTCAGCCTCTCCGCCGATCTAGTACGGTTTCTCACCCACCTAAGAGATACTTCGGTTTCTCTATAACAGTGGGAGCGAGGATTGCATCATGAGATGATGACCTAACTAGTTTCGAGCTGGCCATCAGGAGTGGGACTCTGTAAGAATGGCTGGATGCTTATCGATCTGAGATGGAATCCTTATACACCAACAAAGTATGGACTTTGGTTGCTTTATCTGAAGGGTTAAATCCCCATCATGAGCAAGTATATCTTGAGAAGATTACTTGGTGTACATTGAAAAGTTGAGCTTTCAAAGCTAGACTTGTTAAAGGTTTGCATCATAGACCAGGTATGGATTATGTTGAAACCTTTTCTAAGGATCTATGTTTAAGTCCATCCAGATCCTATTTGCCACGGCTACATACCATGACTATGATATCTGGTGGTTGGGTGTCATGACTGCTTTTCTAAATGATGTTTTAGAAAATAGCGTCTATAAGTACACAGCCAGAGGGCTTCGTAGACAGTGGGAGCAGCGGAAACGTGTGCAAGATGTTTTATATGATAAAACAGGCATCGCGAAGTTGAAACATCTGTTTTGATGTGGTAGTCAAAGAGTTTGACTTCATCAAAATGGTAGATGAACCTTGTATATACAAAAAGGTAGTAGGGAGTATGGTGGTGATCCTCGTAGAGTACGTGGATGACATACTCTTGATAGGGAAGGAGTTTCCTATGCTACGCTCGGTCAATCTCCGCTTATCACAAGGATTCTCCATATAGGATCAAAGTGATACCTACTAAATCCTAGGTTTGGGGTCTATGAGATAGATCTAATTGGATGTTAGGACACTCACTAGTTGTAGTGAGATGGTATCAATCGATCCTGGGGAGAATCACTGGAAAGGTTCCAGAGTGATAAGGACGACTGAATGTCAGTCGCAGGCATTGTCTATACCCTCAGTGGAGGGACGGTATGTTGGAAGAGTTCCAAGCTAGATACCGTGACATACTAGGCGATTAAAGGCAAGATACATCGTTACAAAGGATGCTACCAAAGAGGCAGTCTGGATTTATTTAAATTCATAAGATGTACTTCGTTCCTACCATTGTATGACAATGGAGTTGTGGCTTTAGCCAAGGAACTTCCGTCCCATCAGAAATCCAGATATAATTCTTAGGCAGTGTCACCTGATCATGGAGATGGTTGATCTCCAGGGAGATCGAGGTTAGGAGAGCCTACACAGAGGACAACAGCGCGAATCCACTCACGAAGGCCTTTTTTCCCAGAAGAGACTTTTACGGGATGGTTGAGTATGAGATACTTCAACCGCAGCTAATTGTTGGGTATGCGATACCATAACAGATGGCCCTAGTGCAAGTGGGAGATTGTTAGTTATATGTATGCCCTAGAGGCCATTACTGTACATACGATGTATATTGTAGTGGATGCTAGGACATATATAGGGAGGACTTTCTTGCTCGACATGATAGTATGCTATCTGGTTGTACTTTATCTAAACATGTACTCTGATTGTCTCTATATTACATGTTGATAAAGCCCTTAGGATATGTACTCGACTACTGGGACTATGATGAGATCATACTAGTGGGGCCACGGTAGTCGACGAGTACATCCTATAACTGTTCCTAGTCGAGGGTGTATTGAGACAGGGCATCGATGCACCAGAATAGACTAGCGTATACGCATCTTGACCCATATGATGGGCGATGGATGATCCCATATCCATCGGTGTTTGACATCAAGGATGGTGTACGGGTGCTCAGTGGAGACTGGGTACACTGGACGGACTCGCCGAGAACTCCCAGATGGTATTATACCATACGTCAGATGGCAGTTCTCCGGTGACACTAGTACAGAGTAGTCTGTTGTCACGACCCAAAAAGGTACGTGATGGCCCTAATACTACGCAACGCCTCCAGACGTAACGCAATAAAAGAAAGCCAAAACCCAGAAATCTAAACCATAAAAATACGGAAAAGATAATATAAAGTTTTGTAAACATTTGAAATCACAACCCAAATTCTTTAAAATAGTCCACATTTTCCTGTAAAATTTTGGCAGCACCTCCTTTATAAAACAAGCCCCTAAAAAGGGTACAACATAGATATAATATAAAGCATCCCAAACGGGAGCAAAATCCACGCCCAATGGTGGAAAACAATACCACAACAGATATACGACGCCGTAGCGAAGAAATCAGAGACAAAAGAAAGGAACTATATAAAATCCACAACCCCACAATATATACAAAACCGTCCTCACCAAGTCTCTAAGTCACAACAAACTGCTGGTAGTAGATGGAGAGTACAACATACAACGAATATATACAATACAAATCTCAGATACCCACAAAACCCACCTGGCAAAACTGCACACTAGCAGGCGAAGTGGTATCCGCAACCCAAAAGATGATATATGAGTGTGTAGCTGAAAAGCTGAATAGCTTGCCTTGACTACTTTGGGGAAAACTCCAGAAAAACCTGTGGCACAACGGGGGTGAGTTGCCAACTCATGAATAGTAAATAACATATGCAGGTAATCGCGAGAATGAACGTACAGCATGAATCTAATATATGACATTTCAGTGATAATAGGTCATGAGTACGAAATAATGGAAAGTACGCTAACAAGTACCACCAATATATCCTGCGATAATAATGTGACAACAGTATGCAATAATCATGCTCTGGGGATATGAGAAAGTAAATGTGCAACTCTCATGAAGGTACTCTCACAGGTACTCCTAACACATGAAACAGTGCACAAGTATATAAAGATGAGGTATGGAGTGAAATATGTCAATTCCACGGCATCCTGACATCGTGGTAGGATCACAATCCAATCAAGACAAATCAAAATCCCAATCCTCAATCAATCCTCAAATCCGATCTATATCATCTAAGTGTCACATCTCCTCAACTACACAATATCAAATGTATCTCACATAAGTGTCGAATGTACAAGTCAAGTAGATCTCACATCTCTAGTATGTACAATAACAGTATATCTCCCATATATCATATGTACAACACAAGTGAATCTCACATCTCTCGTATGTACAATAACAGTATATCTCCCATATATCAAAGGTACAACACAAGTGAATCTCACATCTCTCGTATGTACAATATCTGGTATATCTCACATATATCTCATGTACAACAGCTAGTGGATCCCACATATCTCGTCTGTACAATCTCAGGTATCTCTCACCTATATCACATGTACAACAGCTAGTGGATCCCACATATCTCGTTTGTACAATATCTGTCTATCTCATATATATCATATGTACAACACTAAGTGAATCTCACATCTCTAGTGTGTACGATATCATCATCCAATCCCAATGAATCTCATGAATCTCAAGTCAAATCTCCAGTACAGTTCTAACATCCTAAATATAATGACATAATAATATGATGAGGGCAATACACATATATTAGCGTCCCATTCCACTAATATTGGTGTAAAGGTATATATAACAGCGGCTAAATCCCCTGTTATATATACAAGAGTATTTAGAAATATCATAAAAACCAATGTGTCAAGCATCGACACAGAAAAACTGATAAGTACGTATCATACGCTATCACGAGAGCTCGAGTGCCTCGCTCTGCCCCTCGCCTCTCGACGTATCGATATGCACATGACTCCCAACGGTATCCCCCTGATATCCGCCGAGTCTCTGGTAATGTCACCGGAAAGTATGGCTCCCCTAGGCCTCATCGCCTCAATGCGACATCGGCTCACTCCGACAACATTCTTGCTTCGAGGTACCTCCGGGCCCCACCATGTATCCTCATGCGGCTCTCGACGCCTCCTCGCATAGGATATATATATCCGCACCGATAAATCCCATGGTGGATGCTATAATATCATCTCAAGGAAACCGGGCCTTCATGTATGCATAATTTCATGAACTACCACGGTTCCCAAATCCAGAAAACATCATGAAAAATCCATATACCAATGCGATAATCCATGAATAAATATACGCAATATGAAACTGTAATGAAAGCGTATAAATGTAAAGCATAGCATTCACCAGATATAAATGGATACATGAACAGTATAGCAGAAATATAGGTATCTACCTATAACATGATGTGATATACCTATCAGGTATAAGTATGAAATACAAGTACACCAACCTGTATGCTGATGTGATATACCTATCAGGTATAAATAAAGTATGGAATGCAAGTACACCTGTATCTATGTGATGATGTAATATACCTATCAGGTATAGGTATGAAAAGCATGTACACCTGCATCTATGTCCCTAGGTGTATATGTACCTAGCACTAAAGGTACAACATACTATAGGTAAACAGGAACTAGCATGTCAAGTCTAAATATAACAATAAGAAATATGTATCAAAGTCACAATGTCCCTAACCATACAATAGCATTTCTAAAATATGGTCGTGTATGACATGGCAATTATTGACGGTGTGTGTAGCATCCAATCAGTGCTCTCGCAATCTGAGCCGTCAATAATAGTGCAGTGTCCTAGGGATACTAGTCCAATCACAACTATCACTAAACAGTAAGGTATATGCGCAATTCTAAACATGATATAGAATATGCGACAAAGGTAAAGGTTTCTAGCCCAGACGCATAACGCCATGCGGGCGATTCCCCTGTAGATGTTAAATCTACTCACCCACACTCCAAGCTAGATGATATCTACCACCTGAATCCCCCTGTGGCAGTGTCCGTAGTCCTCGTCTGCGAACCTGCAACATATAAACAACAAGCAAATATATATATATATCAATAATAGCTACGAAATACAAACTAGCTATATCTAACCGACACAACAACACACAACCACCTCTTAAGTGTTCGTATCGTGGCTAACGAGAGTAGCGACACGACGAAACGACTTAAGAGCGAAACCACTAAAACGGTACGACGCGTGTCGTAACACGTATCGCACGAACACGAAACACTAGAAACTGCACAATGATCCCAGATTTTCCTACTGTGAAAACTAAACAAAATCAACAAGACCAGAGGAACCCAAACCCTAGCAGACACCTACAGACCAAGACCCAAACCCTAACTCCTCAGGTTGGCCGGCGTCGCCGGCCCCTCCTCTTGCTGTCGCCGGCCCAGGCCGGTGGGCTGGGGTCCGTCTCTCTGGTGGTGCTCCAGGTCCTCTAGTACAACACACTCACTATGTTGAATTTCCCAGTAAATATCCCGGATCATAGCAGGTTCTAGAAATCACAATCCGACATCAAAATACGATATTTCGTATCAAAACCTAATTTAAACATCTAAACTGAAATTATCTAGCTAAACAACACTAAAACACATAAATAACAGTAAAGGAATTTACCTAGCCAAAGAACATCAAGAATCCAAGCTCAAGAGCACTCCAAGCAAGCAAAGGCAAAAACCATGAAGAAAAATGGAATTTTTGATGAAAAGAGATGGATTTATGATGAATTGTGAAGGAATTATGAGTAAAAGAGATAGAGAAATGAATATGGGCAGTAGAGGGAAGAGAGGGCTCGGCCATGTGGAGGGAAGAGAGAGAGAGAGGGAATTTCCTTGCAATTTCCAAGCAATCAATGCAAATAAATGCAAAGTCAACACACACACACATGCATGCACCTTCTTCTCTCTTCTTTTCTATTCTTTTCTTTTTCTTTTCCTCCTTTAATCCTAGGCCACACAATCCTTCATGCAATGGTTAAGATTACTTAGGAAAATTTTAAAGAAAAGTCGTAAAGAAAAGATTTCCAGAAAAGTGCAAACCGGATTTAAAATAACATTAAAAATGGGAAAAATTCAAATTGCACCAAAACGTCCCATATACTCTCAAAGTGTGCGCACAAGCTTTATTTTCTCAAAACTAGGTGCTGGTAAGTCGATATGGCCGTTTGATCGCAATCGGTATAAAACTGAAAATACCGATGAATTTCACCCAAAAACAGAAACAAACACAAAACGATTTCTAGATCGTTACATCTGTTGACCCGAGATCGTCATAGAGTCTTGTGTGGTTCCCACTGTGCTTTGATTTCCATCATACCACGTCCAAGAGGGCGTGCAAAAAGGTGGCTTTTGGGTACAGTCCCGAATCACATGGAGGCAATGAGCGATAGGAGGGGATTCATCTCTCCCGGTATAGGGAGTTGATGTTGTGCTGTGTTCGATTGGCTATAACCGGAAATCCCTGGCCAGGGTTGCTGAGATTTACTGGTAAGTGTTATCAGTACTTTCTCGAAGTGTTATAGACCTAATATCGACACGACTTATCGAGCTACTGGGGTCTGACGTTTACCACCCCTAGGCGAGATATGCGACATATCAGACGACGAGACCGGACTGTACGGGAGTGTTACTGTTTGGATTCACAGGAGAAGTTACAGGCTTGCTTGTTGATCTTCTGAGCGCTCAATACCTGGGTAGCTGTTACGTTTAGCTGACCGCTTGCAGCTTGTGGGTGTTTGATATGATCATCACCTACTGCCAGCGTATTGACGATTCTTTAGAGTCCTACACAGAGGTTTCTTGACTCAGGCAAAACGGAGTAGGAGCACATATGTGATATGTGCGGGACCGAGGATAATGCGGTATGTGATATCGTATTGTATTCTCGCGATATTTGATATCTGCCGGGTCATCGGATCAAGTGTTGATTCGATGAAACGGTACGGATAAATATTAGTCGGTTATATGCGATATAGCCGGATTGTCGGATCAAGTGTTGATTCGATAATTTAATGTACAATAATATATATGATATATTAAATTACATTAACTAATATTTGCTCACTAAAAGATTCTTTTTCTCACTCGGGTAATACATTGATATATATGCGATATATGTTAAATGTATTATTTTATTTTGTTACGATAAATGTTATATATGTGATATATAATATTGTAACATGATATGATAAATAATGCAACTAATTTAGTGGAGTTTAAACATGATTAGGGTTTGGATTAGGGTTAAACTTTCTAGAAGGTTTTGTTTTGTTTTGTGAAAGATATTTGTTCATGACTCATGCTTTAACCAAACCCAAACCTTAACCCTAGTTAATTCTATACAAGGGTTTACTTGACCATGGTTGCATAATTCTATCATATGATTATTTTCCTATTCATCACAAAAGGATATTGATTATTCATCATCTTCTTCCTTCTTCTTCTTGTCTTGAAAATGGTTTCTTGCTTTGATTTTGTGATGGATAAATGTGAGAAAAATATAAATAAAGAGAGCAAAAATCCTACTTCATCATCCTCATCTTCCCTTGCCATTTAGATGAGGGTGTTCACATCATTTCATGAGTGTTAGCTTGTGTTAAAGAAACTTCGAGGTAGATCATCTTAGTATCGAAGATCGGAAGCAAAGGTTGCGTCTTTCTCTTCGTGGAACCACTCGAGAGTCCGGATCCCGATGATCGCAGCGAAGGGACCACAACACGGAGCATATGAAGTGAATGACTGGATCTAGAAAGGTTGTAATCCCTCTCACTTAGTATTAAAGTGTTTAGCATGTTGTTTTCGCCTAATCTCTAGTTTAAAGTTCCGTATTCGGGTTGTTCGGCACGGCTAAATTTTTAATCGGGCATGGTTGATGCCTCGTAGACCCTTGTGCGCGTGCCTAGCAACCCTACAGAGTACATATCCTAAGGGCTTTATCAACATGTAATATAGAGACAATAAGAGTACATGTTAAGATAAAGTACAACCAGATAGCATACTATCATGTCGAGCAAGAAAGTCCTCCCTATATGTGTCCAAGCATCCATTACAATATACATCGTATGTATGGCCTCTAGGGCATACATATAACTAACATGGTCATATTAATGAAACCAGACTAAACAAGCTACATAAAGATGGATATTTAAATCCTTTTGAATATAAATCTTATGCAACTTGTCAGTCCTGTATCAAAGGTAAAATGACCAAAACTCCGTTTACTGGACACGGAGAAAGAGCTGTGGAACTCTTAAGCCTCATACATAGTGATGTATGCGGACCAATGTCTACACATGCTAAAGGCGGTTTTTCATACTTCATTACTTTTACTGATGATTTCTCAAGATTCGGACACGTGTTTTTGATTAAGCACAAATCCGAAGCTTTTGAGAAGTTCAAGGAGTACAAACTTGAAGTAGAAAAACAAACAGTCTTTAGCATCAAGAAACTTCGATCAGATCAAGGTGTAGAGTACTTAAGTACAGAGTTTTCAGACTTCTTAGGATTCTCGCTCAGCTCACTCCTCCTTACACACCACAGCACAACGGTGTGTCGGAACGGAGGAATCGTACCCTATTAGATATGGTACGATCCATGATGTATGATGTAGAGTTACCGCTTTCCTTTTGGGTGCATGCATTGGAGACAGCAATGCATCTGTTAAACATGATTCCAACCAAGACCGTGTCTACCACTCCATATGAGATATGGTGTGGAAAGAGACCATCTCTTATAAGAGTTAGGATTTGGGATTGTCCGACTTTTGTTAAAAAGCAGAATCCATACAAACTCGAGACACGATCGGTCATGTGTAAATTTGTGGGATATCCAAAACATTCGTATGGATATCTATTCTACCACAAGGAGGAACAAAAGGTGTTTGTTGTTCAGCATGCCATATTTTTGGAAAATGAAATCTTTACAGACAGTACTGATGGCAATGCGGTAGAACTAGAAGAGGTTCTAGAGACATAAATTACTCAGGACGAATTGGTTGTAACTGATGTTGCAGTAGAATTTCAAGAACCCCAGCCGCTCCGGAGATCTAGTAGAACTTCTCGCCCACCGGAGAGATACTATGGATTTTTCTTTGATGGTGATAGAGAAGATTGAATCATGGATGATGATGACCCTACTAGTTTTCAGCAAGCTATCACGAGTGGTGACTCAGTGAATTGGCTGGAAGCCATGAGATCCGAAATGGAGTCCATGTACACCAACAAAGTATGGACTTTGGACGTTTCGCCTCCTGGGATAAAACCCGTTGGGTGCAAATGGATCTTTAAGAGAAAGTTTGGTGTAGATGGACAGGTAGAGACCTTTAAAGCAAGGCTTGTAGCGAAAGGTTTTCCTCAAAGACCAAAATTGGACTTTGATGAAACTTTCTCTCTAGTAGCAATGCTTAAATCCATTAGGATCCTACTTGCTATTGCTGCTCACTATAATTATGAAATCTGGCCGATGGACGTTAAAACTGCATTTCTGAATGGTGATTTAGAAGAATGCGTTTATATGGATCAGCCAGTGGGCTTCATTGACAGTGGGAGCAGCGGGAAAGCATGTAGACTACTTAAATCTATTTATGGATTAAAGCAGGCCTCACGGAGCTGGAACATCTGCTTTGATGATACAATCAAAGATTTTGATTTTATCAAAAATATAGATGAACCATGCATTTATAAGAAGATTGAAGGGAGTATGTCGCATTCCTCGTATTGTACGTGGATGACATTCTCTTGATAGGAAATGATATTCCTATGCTACAATCGGTCAAACTATTCTTAGCACAAAGGTTCTCCATGAAGGACCTGGGTGATCTCTCGTGCATTTTGGGCATAAGGATCTATAGAGATAGATCCAAGAGGTTATTGGGATTTTCCCAATCAAAGTACATTGACACCATCCTAAAAAGGTTTAGTGTGGAAGATTCCAAGCATGGTGCCTTACCCGCTTGTCATGGAATCACTCTCTCCAAGGACTTCTGTCCGAAGACTGATGAAGTGAGAGCTCGCATGAGCATTATACCCTGCGCTTCAGCTGTGGGATCTATAATGTATGCGATGTTATGCACTCGTCCTGATGTAGCTTATGCACTAGCTGTTGTAAGAAGGTACCAATCCAACCTAGGGGAGAAACATTGGATAGCAGTGAAGAACATTCTTAAGTACTTACGAAGGACTAAAGAATTGTTCTTGGTGTATGGTAATGGAGATCTCCAAATGGAGGCATTTACCGATTCCAGCTTCCAAAGTGATAAGGATTACAACAAATCTATCTCAGGGTTTGTATTTACCGTCAATGGAGGGGCGGTTAGTTGGAATAGTTCCAAACAGGATACGGTTGCAGACTCCACGATTGAAGCTGAGTAAATTGCTGCAAATGATGCTGCCAAGGAAGCCGTCTGGATGAAGAAGTTCATCGCGGAACTAGGAGTAGTTCCAACCATTGTTGATCCAATACCATTGTATTGTGATAATAATGGGGCTATGGCGTTATCCAAAGAACTAAGGTCCCATCAGAAGTCCAGACACATTCTAAGGCGATATCATTTTATCCGGGAGATAGTAGATCGCCGCGAGATCGAGATTCGGAGAGTAGATACAAAGAATAACACAGCGGATCCACTCACCAAGTCCCTGTTAGTGTATATGCCCTAGAGGCCATTACTGTATCATACTAGTTTGTATATTACTTAATGGAAGCTTGGGATATTCACCTTGTATAAACAATCTTGCTCAATATAGTAGTATGCTACTTGGTTTGTTTCTACTTCAATGTGTACATGTGTTTATTTTAGTATATCACCTATACACATTAGTGGAGCCCTTAGGATCTTTGCTTGATTACCAGCGTTGTGATGGCAGTCATACTAGTGGGGGCTGGGTAATCTATAAGCACATCCTTATACAGGTCCCTAGTCGCAGGACTATCGAGACAGGGCATCGATACTCTGGAGTAGACTAGCGTATGCGCTTCTCATCCCAGTGTGGAAGATGGTCTGTCCCACAGCCATCAGTACGTCGTACTGGAGATAGTATACGGGTGCTCGTTAGGTTACGAGTACACTGGACAGGACTCGTCGGGAACTGACAGGTTAGTATTATACCTATCGTCAGTTATCAGTTCCCAGGTGACATGAGTACAGCTTAGTCCGCTGACTTGACACTGTCACTTCGCCTCGAGTGTGTTCCCACTGTACTTTGATTACTACCCTACCACGACTCAAAGAAGTCGTGCAAACAGGTAGTAGTTGGGTACAGTCCCGAAGCACTTGGAGGCAGTGACGGTTAGACAGGATTCGTCTCTCCCGGTATTGGGGGTTGACATCGCGCTGTGTCTAGGAGAGCCATTACACGAGTAGTCCCTGGCCAGTGCAATCGAGATATACTGGTAGGCTTCCAGTGTTATCTCAGGGTGTTTTGGGCTTCACTCCGACACGACTTGTACCGCTATTAGGGGACTGACGTTTACCGTCCCCTAGGCCCGCCATGCTATGTATCAGACGAACAGACCGGACTGTACGGAGACTGTCACATTCAGACTCAGTAGGAGTTCAGATGGGGTTCACCTCGTCAGTCTTCTTATCGGCATCTACCTGGGGACCGTTACGCACAGCTAGTGCCGCTTGCGGTCTGTGGTTAAACACACTGCCAGCGTAGTTTCGAGTCTTTAGAGTCCCACACAGAGGGCTATTCGCTTTTGGGCAAAACAGAGTAGAGGTCGCATGGTTTTGCGATAGGGTTCGTTCTCATCCGCGCACTTGTGCACGTTTGGAGTCCGGACGGATATTACTAGCGGGCTCTGGTTTGAGCCAGATACTAGTATATGTTTTGGGGTTAGTTTTATCTCATTGTGTTCATGTTCCTCGGAACAGGAATGCGGGTGTGTATGCACAGTTGATTGAGGCGGAGGAAGAGGATTTTCATTAGGGTTTCGGACCGGGTGTGTATGCACAGTTGACAGTCGTCTTTTTCCAAACCCTGATGAATTTATGATATATCAATTAATAATATTAATTAAATGAAATTGTGTCATGGTTAGGTTTGTTGACTTCTTGACCAAGGTTGACTTGTTGACCATGGTTGAAACTTTGACTATCATCATTACATATCAAAGATGCTCTTTGATTCTAGCAAAACTATTTAATATGTGTAATGATAATTGTCATTCCAAACTATCCATCAACTATTTCATTTAGATTATTATTATTAATTTGATAATTCATTTTCATATTATGTTATGGTTGTAAAAAGTTATTCATTCTATCATAACAGTTCTCTCTCCTCTCTTCTTCTTCCTCCTCCTCTAGTTCAAGGAGACTCACTCTCATGTGTTGAGAAACCCTCTCCTTGAGATAAGAACACCCCAAAACCACTCTCTACTCACTCTAGGGTTAGAGGTCTAGCAAGCCAAAGATCCTAGTTCTCTCAAAGTTCGAGAAAGGAGCTCGAAGGTTGAACCCTCAGGTGGATCCATCTTTGACGGAAGAAGGTGACGAGGAAAGCACCATCCTAGCTCTACAAAGGTTTCAAGAAGAAGGAGTTCAAGTTAGGTATAACATCTTTTCTGAGTAGCTAACTCTCTTTAGCTTGGTAGCTAGTTTAGTTTAGAAAAGATCCCGACTTTTGTTAGTCCGTGTTGCCTAATGCGCTAAAAACTTGTTTTTATACCGTTTCCGCCTTCCCGCAAGAACCAGGGTTGGCAACGTGGACTTACAGGCCCTTCCACAGCCGCAGCATGAGCGACTTTTTGAGATGTTGGGTATGAGATACGGCAATAACTGGCCTTAGTGCAAGTGGGAGATTGTTCGATATATCTATGCCCTAGAGGCCATTATATGTATATTGGATGCTTGGACATGTATATATATAGATTACCTTCTTGCTCGACATGATAGTATGCTATCTGGTTTACTTTATCTGACATGTTGATTTGATCATGCTTTTATTCATTTGCACATGTTGATAAAGCCCTCAGGATATTTGCTTGACTACTGTGACTATGATGCAGATCATACTAGTGGGGGACGTGTAGTTTATAAGCATATCCTTGAACTATTCCTAGTCGTAGGTGTATCGAGACAGGGCATCGATATTCCAGAGTGGACTAGCGTATACCATTCTTGTCCCATATGATAGGCGATGGATTTGTTAGTTATATGTATGCCCTAGAGGCCATTACTGTACATAGGATGTATATTGTAGTGGATGCTGGGACATATATAGGGAGGACTTTCTTGCTCGACATGATAGTATGCTATCTGGTTACTCTTTACCTTAACGTGTACACTGATTATCTCTCTGTTACATGTTGGTAAAGCCCTTAGGATGTGTGCTTGACTACCTGGACTATGATGCGGATCATACTAGTGGGGACATGGTAGTCCATAAGTACATCCTTCAAAGTCCCTAGTCGTGGGTGTATCGAGACGGGGCATCGATATACCAGAGTAGACTAGCGTGTACCTTCTCGACCCATACAGATGGGCGATGGATGATCCCATATCCATTGGTGTTTGACATCGGAGATGATATACGGGTGCTCAGTAGAGACTGGGTACACTGGACGGACTCGCCGAGAACTCCCAGATGGTATTATACCTCACGTCAGATGGCAGTTCTCTGGTGACACTGGTACAGAGTAGTCTGTTGACCCGAGATCGTCATAGAGTCTTGTGTGGTTCCCACTGTGCTTTGATTTCCATCTTACCACGTCCAAGAGGGCGTGCAAAACAGTGGTTTTTGGGTACAGTCCCGAGTCACATGGAGGCAATGAGCGATAGGAGGGGATTCGTCTCTCCCGGTATAGGGGGTTGATGTTGTGCTGTGTTCGATTGGCTATAACAGGAAGTCCCTGGCCAGGGCTGATCAGAGAATTGCTGGTAAGTGTTACCAGTAGTTTCTCGACCCGTTATGAGCCTCATATCGACACGACTTATCGAGCTATTGGGGTCTGACGTTTACCACCCCTAGGCAAGATATGCGACATATCAGACGATCGGACCGGACTGTACGGTAGTGTTACTGGTTGGATTCACTGGAGTGTGAGCGGGCTTGCTCGTCGATCTTCAGATCGCTCAATACCCGGGTGGCCGTTACGTTTAGCAGACCGCTTGCGGCTTGTGGGTGTTTGATATGATCATCATCTGCTGCCGGCGTATTGACGAGTCTTTAGAGTCCTACACAGAGGTTTCCTGGCTCAAGCGAAACGAAATAGGAGCGCATATGAGATATGTGCGGGACCGAGAATAATGCGTGTATGTGATACCGTATTTCATTCTCGCGATCAATGTGTCGAATGGTTGTATGCGATATAATCTAGTTATCGATTCAAGCGTTGATTCGATAAGCCGATACATTGTATACTAGTCGGTTATGTGCGGCATGACCGGATCATTGAATCAAGTGTTGATTTAATGATTTAATGCATATTTATATATTTGATATATTACTTTGCATCAACTAGTATCGGTTTACTTAAGATGGATTTTCTCACTCGGGTGTGCGCATTGCATATGCGATATGATTTTGTGCACTTTATTGTATCATGTTTGATGATGCATGATTGCTAGGTTATGTGTAAAGAATTTAACTAAAGTTATTTAAATGGTTAAGGGTTTTACTTATTCATTAATTAGTCTTTTTTTTTTTGGAAAAAGGAAAAGAAATGAGAGAAAAATGGTGGCTTATTTTGTTTGCACTTGAAGCTTCATGAAGCTTTTATGATGCAACCATTTTTGTCTCATCTCCTAAACCCTAACCATTCCTTTAACCTTGGTCAATTCTCTACACTTAACTTAGGTTAAAGTTATGATAAGAATGATATTATTATTCTTTTCATAATTAACTTATCATAATATATTCTTCTTCTTCTTCATCTTCTTCCTTGAAGAAAAAGCAAGCTCCATCAATGGTGATTGATGGAATTGAGTGAGAAATCCAATTCTAAAGTCTACCCACTTCCTATTTCTTCATCCTCTACCTCTTGCCAAGTAGTAGAGTGTGTTTCCTTCACAAGTTTTCATGACTTGGTGAAGGTGGAGCTTGATCTTTCGATGCCTCGACGTAGATCATCTTTGGCATGGACATCGACGACCTAGCTTGCCCATTCTCCGACGAAGCCGACGCTTGAGCCCGGATTTGATTTGGACAGCGGAGAGGACCTCGTTGCGGAGCCGTGGAGGTGGACAAACGGATCTACAAAGGTTGTATTTCCGTATTCCTTTAGTTAAGAGTTAACTAGTTAGAATTTCACCTAGAAATCTAGCAAACGATCCGTACATTAGGGTTTCCCGGCACTAGAATTTTTGAAATTGGTATGATCGATGCCTTGTGAGACCTCACTTGAGTGCCTAGGAACCCTACAGGATGATCCCATATCCAACTGGTGTGGTGACACCAAAGATTATATGCGGGTGCTCAGTATAGACTGGGTACACTGAACGGACTCACTGAGAACTCCTAGGTGGTGTTATATCTATCGTCGGATAGTAGTTCTCAGGTGACACTGGTACAGGTTAGTCTGTAGACCTGAGATCATCATAGAGTCTTGTGTGTCCTCCCACTGTACTTTGATCTCCACCCTACCACGGCTCTACTGAGTCGTGCAAACATGTGGTCTTTGGGTACAGTCCTGAGGCACATGGATTCAATGAGCGATAGGAAGGGTTTCGTCTCACCCGGTATTGGGGGTTGATGTCGTGCTATGCTTGATTGGCTATAACAGGAAGTCCCTGGCCAGGGCTACTGAGATATACTGATAAGCGTTATCAGTAGTTTCTCGATCTTTTATCAGCTAAATACCGGCATGACTTATTAAGTTATTGGGGTCGACGACACCATCCCCATACTTGATATGCAACATATTTGACGAGGAGACCGGACTGTACGATAAGTGTTGCCAGATGGCTCGACGGGAGTTTTGACAGCTTTGCTGGTTTTCTTCTGATCGTTCAATACCCGGGTGGCCGTTACGTTTAGCTGACCGCTTGCGGCTTGTGGGTGTTTGATATGATTATCACCCACTGCCGGCGTATTGACGAGTCTTAGAGTCCCACACAGAAGTTTCCTAGCCCAGGAGAAAAGATGTGGTGTGCATATGAGATATGCACTAGGACCCGATTGAATACGACTATGTGATACCGTATGTTAATCGGGTGTTTTACTATTGGTCGAGTCGTATGTGATATGACCGGATTGTTAAATCAATTGATGATTCAACATTTTGACTTTTAGTTTTATTCTTATTCTTTATTCAAACCTTTTTATTAAAAAGGAAGAATGCATGCATGTATACATATGTTGATGTGCAAGTATGCACATGATGATGTGCATAAGATACATACATGCAAAGTGTGATGGTTGTTGATACACATATGAAGGCAATATAAGACTTACATGGAACTTTTAGGGTTCCTAGGCACTCTTGTGAAGGTTCATAAGGCATCAAACATGCCCGAATTGAAAGGTTTGCCTAGCACCCTATACTGTGTTTTGAAGCATCACATGTCCCAAAGTTTAAATTTTGATGGTGCTAAACAAGCATGCACAGGAATCGATCCTAGAAAATTAGGGTTATGGAAGTTAAAGCTAATTAAATTAGGGTTTCGAGACTACAACCTTTGTAGCTCCTTTTTTGCTAAACTCCTTGGTCTCTTGGATGTTGGAAGAAGTTCCTCTTGAAGTCCTCTCACGTCCACGACGATCCACCCGGAGTTCCCCGTCCAAGCTCGCAACTTCGAGAATCGAAGAGAACACTCTAAACAAGTTGGCTAAACTTGTGTAGAATGATGTTGTGGTTTAGAATCTCACTTCAAAATCCTATTTTTATGAGTATTTTGCTCTCTTGAAAGAACTAGAAAGCAAAGGATCAAGGTTGATGAAGATGATGGCCTTTTTGTGAAGAGGAGAAAAAGAACCCTCGAAAGAAAAATGAAAAATAATCATATATATATTTTTCATCTCTCATATCCAACCATGGTTAATTCTAAAGATATTATTCAATTGAAGTTAAAAGCACAAAAAGAAAATAAACCATGGGTTAAATGGTAGGTGAGCATGGTAAGGTTAAGAAGAGTGTAGAAACCTTTTTATGATTTAACCCATTTTCATTTCCTTTTTGTTTTAATTCAAAAGCAATAATAATCCATAAAAATAACCATGGTGTGATTCTTATATTGCCACCATTTCCATGTGTAAGCAACCATGATAAAATGATGTATGTATGCATGTGTGCATGCACATCCATATGTGCATAAACAAGAATGAATGCATACATGCATGCATGCATACATCCAAAATAAACAAGATAGGATTTGTAGTGAGAAGCTAATGATAAATCAACACTTGATTTACTAATCCGGTCATATCACATACGACCCGACCATAAGCAATCCGCCCAATTAATATACGGTATCCCATACGCGCATCTTAATCGGGTCCAAGCGCATATCGTATACGCGCACCACAACGTTTCGCCTGGACTAGGTAACTCCTTTGTGGGACTCTAAGACTCGTCAATACGCCGGCAATGGGTAATGATCACATCAAGTACCCCCAAGCCGCAAGCGGTCAGCTAAACCTAACGGCCACCCGGGTATTGAGCGATCAGAAGAAAACAAGCGAACCTGCTACAACTCCCGTCGAGCCAACCGGCAACACTTCCCGTACAGTCCGGTGTCCTCGTCTGATATGTCGCATATCAAGTCTAGGGGTGGTAAACGTCAGACCCCAATAACCGATAAGTCGTGCCGATGTGTGGCTCATAACGGGTCGAGAAACTACTGGTAACACTTACCAGCAAATCTCTGATCAGCCCTGGCAAGGGACTTCCCTGTTACGGCCAATCGAGCACAGCGCAACATCAACCCCCAATACCGGGAGAGACGAAACCCCTCCTATCACTCATTGCCTCCATGTGACTCGGGACTCTACCCAAAAACCACCATTTTGCACGCCCTCATGGACGTGGTAAGGTGGAGATCAAAGCACAGTGGGAATCACACAAGACTCTATGACGATCTCGGGTCTACAGACTAACCTGTACAAGTGTCACCTGAGAACTGCCATCTGCCGTGAGGTATAATACCATCTGGGAGTTCTCGGCGAGTCCGTCCAGTGTACCCAGTCTCCACTGAGCACCCGAATACCATCTCTGATGTCAAACACCAGTGGATATGGGATCATCCATCGCCCATCTCATGGGTCGAGAAGCATATACGCTAGTCTACACTGGTATATCGATGCCCGTCTCGATACACCCACGACTAGGGACCTTGAAGGATGTACTTAAGGACTACCATGTCCCCACTAGTATGATCTACATCATAGTCCAGGTAGTCAAGTACACATCCTAAGGGCTTTACCAACATGTAACTATAAGACAGTATAAAGAGAGTAGTATACATGTTAAGATAAAGTGCAACCAGATAGCATACTATCATATCGAGCAAGAAAGTCATCTCTATATAGGTCCAAGCATCCAATATAATATACATCATCTGTACAATACTGGCCTCTAGGGCATACATACAACTAACAATCTCCCACTTGCACTAGGGCCTGCTGCTGTAGTATCGCATACCGAGCATCCCGAAGAGTCTCTCAAACTGTATCTGGGGAATGGCCTTCGTGAGTGGATCCGCTGTGTTATTCTTCGTGTCAACCCTCCTGACCTCGATCTCCCGGCGATCAACTATCTCCCGGATCAGGTGATACCGCCTCAGAATATGCCTGGATCGCTGATGGGACCTGGGTTCCTTGGCCAAAGACACCGCTCCATTTTTATCGCAATACAAAGGTATTGGATGCTCAATGGATGGAACCACTCCAAGTTCAGTAATGAACTTCTTGATCCAGACAGCCTCTTTGGCAGCATCGTTGGCAGCGATGTATTCAGCCTCCATCGTCGAGTCTACCACGGTTTCCTGCTTGGAACTCTTCCAGCTAACCGCCCCTCCGTAAAGGGTAAAGACAAATCCCGACTGCGACTTAGAGTCGTCCTTATCACTCTGGAACTCGAATCGGTAAAGGACTCTACTTGGAGTTCTCCGTTACCATACACCAAGAGCATCTCTTTAGTCCTTCATAAGTACTTGAGAATGCTCTTCACAGCTGTCCAGTGACTCTCTCCAGGATCAGCTTGATACCTGCTCACTACACTTAGTGAGTATGCTACATCGGGTCTGGTACACAGCATCGCGTACATGATAGAGTCTACAGCCGAAGCATAAGGTATCCCTTGCATGCGAGCTCTCTCCAAATCAGTCTTGGGAGACATCTCTTTGGAGAGAGTGACTCCAGAGATTGTGGGTAAGTTCCCACGCTTGGATTCTTCCATACTAAACCTCTTTAGTATGGTGTCAATGTACCTGGATTGGGACAATCCCAATATCCGTTTGGATCTATCTCTATAGATCCTAATTCCCAATATGCAGGAGGCATCACCAAGATCTTTCATCGAGAATCTTTGTGACAAGAAGAGCTTGACCGATTGCAGCATAGGAATGTCATTTCCTATCAAGAGTATGTCGTCTACGTACAATACGAGGAAGACAATCTTTCTCTCTGCCACCTTCTTGTAGATACAAGGTTCATCTACGTTTTTGACGAAATCAAACTCTTTGATAACGACGTCAAAGCAGATGTTCCAACTCCGCGATGCTTGCTTTAATCCATAAATGGATTTAAGCAGCTTGCACACCTTCCCGCTGCTCCCACTATCTACGAAGCCCTCTGGCTGAGTCATGTACATGCACTCTTCTAAATCACCGTTTAGAAAGGCGGTCTTAACATCCATTTGCCAGATTTCGTAATCATGATATGCAGCGATGGCAAGCATGATCCGGATGGATTTAAGCATAGCCACTGGAGAAAAATTTTCGTCATAGTCCACACCTGGTCTTTGACGAAAACCCTTTGCAACAAGTCTAGCTTTGAAAGTCTCCATTTTCCCATCTACACCAAGTTTTTTCTTGAAGATCCACTTGCTCCCAATGGGTTTTACCCCTTCAGGAGCAACTTCCAAAGTCCATACTTTGTTGGTGTACATGGATTCTATCTCGGACCGCATTGCATCCAGCCATTTCACTGAGTCCCTACTCGTGATGGCCTGCTCGAAGCTAGTTGGGTCATCATCCTCCATGATGCAATCCTCGCTCCCACCATCCATGAGAAAACCGTAGTATCTCTCAGGTTGGCGAGGAACCCTACTAGATCGGCGGAGAGGCTGAGGTTCATTGGGAGCTACTGAATCTTCTGGTTCCACTAAATCTTCAGTTTCGGTTTGTGTATCTGGAACCTCTTCCAGCTCTACCACTTTGCCACTAATTTCTTTTGCAAGAAATTCCTTTTCCAAAAAGGTGGCATATTGAGAAACAAACACTTTTTGTTCTTCAGCGTGGTAGAAAAAATATCCTTGGGAATTCTTGGGATATCCCACAAACTTGCAAATAACTGACCGTGCCTCGAGTTTGTCTGGATTTTGCCTTTTGACATAGGCCGGACAACCCCATATCTTAACTCGTTTAAAATATGGTCTCTTCCCACTCCATATCTCATATGGTGTGGTAGGTACAGATTTAGATGGAACTTGATTCAATAGGTATGCTGCTGTTTCCAGTGCATATCCCCAGAAGGAAATAGGTAACTCAGCTGTGCTCATCATAGAGCGCACCATATCTAATAGGGTGCGGTTCCTCCGTTCTGATACACCGTTGTGCTGTGGTGTATATGGAGGAGTCAGCTGAGAGAGAATCCCATTCTCTTTTAGGAAGTCCAGGAATTCATTGCTCAAGTATTCACCTCCTCGATCAGATCGAAGGACTTTAATACTTTTTCCGGTTTGGTTCTCGACTTCTTGTTTATATTCTCTAAATTTCTCAAATGTTTCTGATTTGTGTTTCATCAGGAACACATATCCGAATCTAGAGAGATTGTCAGTGAATGTAATGAAGTATGAAGAACCATCCCTGGCATGTGTAGACATGGGACCGCATACATCACTATGTATCAGTCCTAAGAGTTCGGTAACTCTTTCTCCGTGTCCCGTATACGGAGTTTTGGTCATTTTGCCTTTGAGACATGACTGGCAAGTGTCATAAGATGAAAATTCAAACTGTTTCAAGTATCCATCCTTATGCAACTTAGCCAGTCGTGTCGAATTGATGTGACCCAGTCTACAATGCCACAAGAAGGATTCGTTCAGTTCTGAACTCTTCCACTTGTGTGTGTTTGTTATGTTCAGAACTGTTGATTGATTTAGAACATAAATGCCATTGCACAACGTGCCTGGTCCAACCAACTTTTGGTTACGGAAAATGTTCATAACATTATCCTGTAATACAAAATTATATCCCTCTTTACTCAACAAAGAAACCGATATAATGTTGCATATCAGGTTCGGCATGTAATAGCATTCGTTCAGAACCAATGTATTACCTGTTGGTAATGCAACGTGATATTCCCCGACAGTCTTAGCTGCAACAATTGCACCATTTCTAACTCTAATGTCTTTATCACCTTCTCCAAGTTCTCTACCTCTCCTGAGCCCATGTAACTGATTACATATATGGGATCCTGACCCGGTATCTAATACCCAGGACGTAGGGCAGATGGAGAAACAGTTCTCTGTAACGAACACACCCGAAGAAAATGCATCAACATGTACTTTCTTCATTCGGGTGGCTCGGGAATCCTGGTATTCCCCTATGTCCTGTTCATTCCTGTAACTCTTATAAGAAAGAACGGAACCAACGTTCCCCAGCACAGTATAACATGCGGGTTCAGTCAATACATCCATATTTTTATCTTTATTAGGGCATGACATGGTCGCTACCTGGAGAGAGAGAGAAGAAAAACACTTTAGCGTATGCTCTTGCAAGATCAGATTGGTTATTATCTTATCTAATTAGGATGGCTCCCACTGTTTTTATCAAATCTTCCTTCAAACCCTAAAAGGAAAGACTAGCCGGGATTAATTACACCCTACAACTTCGTCGATCTTTCAGCCAGGCCAGTGTCGGTACTTTGAGGGAGGTTCCCCGTGCTTTCGCACGGACCTAATTAAAGTAAACCTCGTTTTCCCAGAGGCGTAACCCCGTTGACACCTTTCTAGACACCTACTTGATCGGCTAATTGTCCTGTGTAAAACTCTCCCAGGAGTAACTCTTACTCGCAGTGGGTATCGGGATCCAACTATCTCATAGAAGGTATGCAATCTCATTGCAAATTTCAACACTTGAAATTCCCCATAATATTTTTCCCCTAGCAGCTATATGACCTTAACATAGTCAACAAATCATAAGTGCTAGTCAAGTTCAACCCGTCATTTCCCGATTGAATTAAACCCACCCGCACGACCCTTAACATAGTCAACAAAGTCGCACGACTACCCTAATCCAATCGCATCATATGCATATACGGATAAGCACTAATCAGCTACCGCACACTACGCTTTAACATAGTCAACAAACGTAGCACGAATACTAACTAGTACTTATCTGAAATGACGGAGGGTTATGACAGGTTTTTCTGAAAACCTATTGCGTAATGAACTTGATATCGTTGTAGAATCGAATGAATTTTTGAAATGGAGTGTTCTTGAGGCTTTTCTAGTTTTGCTAAAGGGGTCACTCCCGGTGAAGGGATCGTCGGCCCTTTCCTCGTCGAATGAGGTGCGGGATACATCATATATATCACTGTGCAAAGCAAAACACTAAAAGCAATCAAAAGCAAACCGAGTGTTGTAGCATCTTCCAGTTTCGCTAAAGTGGTCACTCCCGGTGAAGGGATCTCGGCTCTTTCCTCATCGAATAAGGTGCAGGGTATATCATATATACCGCTATGCAAAGAAAAAACTGTAGCTACCCTTTTATTTGAAAATTTGATTCTACAACATCTTTTAGGTTTCTTTTCTTTCATTAATCACATTAATGAAGTCCCATCATTTAATTCACCTAAACATCACAGATAAATACGACGTACACTTATGCCATCCGCATTCGCCTCGATGTCCCCTCGTGCACCGTTAGGTTAGGTAACTAACGGCAGAGCAGGGCAGGGCCAGCGCGGGTGTAAAACATAAGTAACGCCTATATAATATATCATATATACTATATACTGTATCTATCACAGAACAAATCTAATGATCACATCACAGATATCGCAGCAGAAACATAGATATAATGTGGGATATACTAGGACGTCCGTATTTAGTATTTAGCCAACAATAGAAAATACGGATTCCACAGTCGCGATGAATAGCCAAGCCCACACCCTGGACCCCTACGAGAGCGGCAAGCGACCCTACCAATTCTGGAGTTTAGGAGACCCGGTCTCGACTCCTCGAGATGGCCTCCTACTGAAACCCCAGAACCCGGTCACCTGTGCTCCCCTCCTTGGGTCCATCCTAATGCGGAAAAGTAAATAATATACAACACAGGTGGCATCGACCTCAACCCGGAAGTGCCCCAAATAAAAGAATATTACATTACAATTGAATTTACATGAATGAAAATATAAAACTCTCATCTCACATAAAACCCCCCGGCTATTCAATCGCGACAATCCTGCACATCATATCTCAGCAACACATAATATCTCATATCATCAACGTAAGTAAGTATGCATACCCCAATTGTAGTTGATGTATAGCAACGAAATCGGCGATATTGAACATACTACACTTACGGTCACAGAAAAAGAGAGTGTAAAACTACAATATTTGGAATCCACATTCTCTTTAGACATCATAAATGCGAAATATCACATATTTCGTATTTCATGCCTAAACTATATGAATTCCACATATTGTATCACATTCCAAATAAACAGACAGTATTAAAGTTTTCGAACGAACGATCAAGTTCCCAAGATTCACTAAAGCTCAACACTTGAGCAGGGTTAAAAAATCCGAAGTGTGACACAGTAGTAGCGGTCCAGCAGTAGAAGGGTCAAGCCAACGCCTCACATGTGGCACGCCGTACTGCCCCAAACCCTAAGGTTCAAGGGGAAGTTCAAGACGGTCACATAATCGAGTTAAGGTTTGTTGCCTTCTAGAGGGACCACCACAAAAAAGACTTGCACGTATCTCCAAAGTATTTAAACCCCGTGAATAGTGAGCAAATGATAGTTGTTCGAACACATCAATACTTTCTAGTTTACCCGGAAAAGTAAACGAAATGAAAATTCCGATCGAAACGACGAGTCTTAAACCATCTCCAGAATTTTCAACAGTAGATTCAGATTAAAGATACTCAAAATATACAAAAGCAGGTAAGGAAAAACACTGTACAAAAATTAATGAGAGATCCCCTTGTATGGCCGCGGATCCGCGGCCTAAGGCTGCTTGGGCCGCGGTTCCGCGGCCAAACTTACTGTTCATTGGCTCGAATTCTCCAGTTTGTCTTATATTTACCTGCTTTATTTTTTGAGTATTTTTAATTCTGAAAAAAGTCTGTTTTTAAAAAATTTCCAGAGAGTGTCCCGTAATTTCGTATTTTGGTTCGATCGGAGTTTTTACTTCGCTAAAGCATCGCCTAATGTTCTAGGTCGGCTCTGATACCAATGAAAGGTCAGGCAGCCACCCCATCCAATGGGGTCGCCGTGGCACCAACGGGTCCCTCAGCCGCTACTTTTTACGCATGCCCCCTCACGAGGACTACAACCCGCTGGAACACCTTCCGGTCTCGGGACACCCAAGGGGTAAGAGCCTATGCTTCGCCACACTGTCACACAGTGAGAACCCCCCATAGGTCGACATCCAATGCCTAGTAGCTATGATACCAATGAAAGGTTTGCCTAGCACCCTATACTGTGTTTTGAAGCATCACATGTCCCAAAGTTTAAATTTTGATTGTGCTAAACAAGCATGCACAGGAATCGATCTTAGAAAATTAGGGTTATGGAACATAAAGCTAATTAAATTAGGGTTTCGAGACTACAACCTTTGTAGCTCCCTTTTTGCTAAACTCCTTGGTCTGTTGGATGTTGGAAGAAGGTCCTCTTGAAGTCCTCTCACGTCCACGACGATCCACCCGGAGTCCCCGTCCAAGCTCGCAACTTCGAGAATCGAAGAGAACACTCTAAACAAGTTGGCTAAACTTGTGTAGAATGATGTTGTGGTTTAGAATCTCACTTCAAAATCCTATTTTTATGAGTATTTTTCTCTCTTGAAAGAACTAGAAAGCAAAGGATCAAGGTTGATGAAGATGATGGCCTTTTTATGAAGAGGAGAAAAAGAACCCTTGAAAGAAAAATGAAAAATAATTATATATATATTTTTCATCTCTCATATCCAACCATGGTTAATTCTAAAGATATTATTGAATTGAAGTTAAAAGCACAAAAAGAAAATAAACCATGGGTTAAATGGTAGGTGAGCATGGTAAGGTTAAGAAGAGTGTAGAAACCTTTTTTTGATTTAACCCATTTTCATTTCCTTTTTGTTTTAATTCAAAAGCAATAATAATCCATAAAAATAACCATGGTGTGATTCTTATATTGCCACCATTTCCATGTGTAAGCAACCATGATAAAATGATGTATGTAAGCATGTGTGCATGCACATCCATATGTGCATAAACAAGAATGAATGCATACATGCATGCATACATCCAAAATAAACAAGATAGGATTTGTAGTGAGAAGCTAATGATAAATCAACACTTGATTTACTAATCCGGTCATATCACATATGACCCGACCATAAGCAATCCGCCCAATTAATATACGGTATCCCATACGCGCATCTTAATCGGGTCCAAGCGCATGTCGTATACGCGCATCACAACGTTTCGCCTGGACTAGGTAACTCCTTTCTGGGACTCTAAGACTCGTCAATACGCCGGCAGTGGGTAATGATCACATCAAGTACCCCCAAGCCGCAAGCGGTCAGTTAAACGTAACGGCCACCCGGGTATTGAGCGATCAGAAGAAAACAAGCGAACCTGCTACAACTCCCGTCGAGCCAACCGGCAACACTTCCCGTACAGTCCGGTCTCCTCGTCTGATATGTCGCATATCAAGTCTAGGGGTGGTAAACGTCAGACCCTAATAACCGATAAGTCGTGCAGATGTGAGGCTCATAACGGGTCGAGAAACTACTGGTAACACTTACCAGCAAATCTCTGATCAGCCCTGGCCAGGGACTTCCCTGTTACGGCCAATCGAGCACAGCGCAACATCAACCCCCAATACCGGGAGAGACGAAACCCCTCCTATCGCTCATTGCCTCCATGTGACTCGGGACTGTACCCAAAAACCACCGTTTTGCACGCCCTCATGGACGTGGTAAGGTGGAGATCAAAGCACAGTAGGAATCACACAAGACTCTATGACTATCTCGGGTCTACAGACTAACCTGTACAAGTGTCACCTGAGAACTGCCATCTGATGTGAGGTATAATACCATCTGGGAGTTCTCGGCGAGTCCGTCCAGTGTACCCAGTCTCCACTGAGCACCTGTATACCATCTCTGATGTCAAACACCAATGGATATGGGATCATCCATCGCCCATCTCATGGGTCGAGAAGCATATACGCTAGTCTACACTGGTATATCGATGCCCCGTCTCGATACACCCACGACTAGGGACCTTGAAGGATGTACTTATGGACTACCATGTCCCCACTAGGATGATCTACATCATAGTCCAGGTAGTCAAGTACACATCCTAAGGGCTTTACCAACATGTAACTATAAGACAGTATAAAGAGACTAGTATACATGTTAAGATAAAGTGCAACCAGATAGCATACTATCATATCGAGCAAGAAAGTCATCTCTATATATGTCCAACCATCCAATATAATATACATCATCTATACAATACTGGCCTCTAGGGCATACATACAACTAACACGAATAAAATTTTAGACGTGTCGAACAACCCAAAGCCGGGATCTTTGCTAGATAATTAGTGTTTAATATGCAAGTAAACATCTTTACCATTAAGTGTGAGGGATTACAACCTTTGTAGTCCGCTCCTTCGCTTCATAAGCTCTGAGTAGAAGCCCCTTCGCAGCGATCCACAATCTCCCGGACTCAAGAGAGGCTCCATGACTCGAACGATCCATTCTAGCTTGTAGTGTTCCGTTTCTCCAATGATCTACGTCGAAGTTGCTATAACTCAAGCTCTCTCACTCTAAAGAGGTGAACACCCAAATCTAATGGGCTAGATTAGATGAGGATGATGGAGTAGTATTTATGCTATCTTTTTATATCAATTTCTCACAAGAAATCATCACAAAATGAATAACTAGTGAGCTTTCTACCAGCTCATGTTACTATAATATATATCACATATATATTATATATTTGTAACAAAAGAAAATAATACAATTAACATATATCGCTTATATATCAATGTATTATCCGGTGAGAAAATGAAATAATAAAGTGAGCCAATATTAGATAATGTAATACAATATATCATATATATTATTATACATTAAATCATCGAATCAACACTTGATCCGACAATCCGGCTATATCGAATATAACCGACTAATATCTCATGTACCGATTCATCGAATCACCACTTGATCCGATGTCCCGGTTCATTTCTAAATATCGCGAGAATATAATACGGTATCTCATATCGTATTATCCTCGGTCCTGCACATATCACATATGTGCCTCTACTCCGTTTTGCCTGAGCCAAGAAACCTCTGTGTAGGACTCTAAAGAAATGTCAATACGCCGGTAGCAGGTGATGATCATATCAAACACCCACAAGCTGCAAGCGGTCAGCTAAACGTAACAGCCACCCAGGTATTGAGCGATCAGAAGATCAACAAGCTAGCCTGTACGTTCTCCTGTGAATCTAATCAATAACACTCCTGTACAGTCCGGTCTGTTCGTTTGATATGTCGCATATTAAGTCTAGGGGTGGTATACATCAGACCCCAGTAACCGTTAAGTCGTGTCGATGTGAGGCTCATAACGGGTCGAGAAACTACTGGAAACACTTACCAGTGAATCTCTATATCATCCCTGGCAAGGGACTTCCAGTTATAGCCAATCGAACACAGCACAACATCAACTCCCTATACCGGGAGAGACGAATCCCCTTCTATCGCTCATTGCCTCCATGTGATTTGGGACTGTACCCAAAAGCCACCGTTTTGCATGCCCTCTTGGACGTGGTAAGGTGGAAATCGATGAACAGTGGGAATCACACAAGACTCTATGACGATCTCGGGTCTACAGACTACCCTGTACCAGTGTCACCGGAGAACTGCCATCTGACGTGTGGTATATCACCATCTGGGAGTCATCGGCGAGTCCGTCCAGTGTACCCAGTCTCCACTGAGCACCCGCATACCATCCTTGATGTCCAACACCGATGGATATGGCATCATCCATCGCCCATCATATTGGTCAAGATGCGTATACGCTAGTCTACTCTGGTGTATCGATGCCCTGTCTCGATATACCCTCGATTAGGAACAGTTATAGGATGTACTCATCGACTACCATGGCCCCACTAGTATGTTCTCATCATATTCCCAGTAGTCGAGTACAGATCCTAAATGCTTTATCAACATGTGAGAGAAAGACAGTAAACCAATACAAGTCAACATGTTAAGATAAAGGAAAACCAAATAGCATACTATCAAGACGAGCAAGAAAGTCCTCTCTATATATATCCAAGCATCCATTATAATATACAACATATGTACAACAATGGCCTCTAGGGCATATACATAACTAACAATCTCCCACTTGCACTAAGGCCAGCTGCTATAATATCTCATACCTAGCATCCCGAATAATCTCTCAAACTGTATCTGGGGAATGGCCTTCGTGAGTGGATCCGCAGTGTTGTCCTTCGTATCTATGATCCTGACCTCGATCTCCCGACGATCAACTATCTCCCTGATCAGGTGATACCACCTCAGAATATGTCTGGACTTCTGATGGGACCTGGGTTCCTTGGCCAAAGCCACAGCTCCATTGTTATCGTAATACAGAGGTATTGGATGCTCAATGGATGGAACCACACCAAGTTCACTAATGAACTTCTTTATCCAGACAGCATCTTTGGAAGCATCGTTGGCAGCAATGTATTCAGCCTCCATCGTCGAGTCTGCAACGGTATCCTGTTTGGAACTCTTCGAACATACCGCCCCTCCATTGAGGGTAAAGACAAATCCCGAGTGCGACTTAGAGTCGTCCTTATCACTTTGGAAACTGGAATCGGTAAAGGACTCCACCTGGAGTTCTCCGTTTCCATATACCAAGAACATCTCTTTAGTCCTTCGTAAGTACTTGAGAATGTTCTTCACAGCTGTCCAGTGACTCTCTCCAGGATCTGCTTGATACCGACTCACTACACTTAGTGAGTATGCTACATCGGGTCTGGTACATAGCATCGCATACATGATACAGCCTACTGCCGAAGCATTAGGTATCCCTTGCATGCGAGCTCTCTCCAAATCAGTCTTGGGAGACATCTCTTTGGAGAGAGTGAGTCCAGAGATCGTGGGTTGGTTCCCAAGCTTGGATTCTTCCATACTAAACCTCTTTAGTATGGTGTCAATGTACCTGGATTGGGACAATCCCAATATCCGTTTAGATCTATCTCTATAGATCATGATTCCCAATATGCAGGAGGCATCACCTAGATCTTTCATTGAGAATCTTTGTGATAAGAAGAGCTTGACTGATTGCAGCATAGGAATATCATTTCCTATCAATAGTATATCATCCACGTACAATACGAGGAAGACAACCTTACTCTCTGCTACCTTTTTATAGATACAAGGTTCATCTATATTTTTGATGAAGTCAAACTCTTTGACTACAACATCAAAACAGATGACTACGCGATGCTTGCTTTAATCCATAAATGGATTTAAGCAGTTTGCACACCTTTCCGCTGCTCCCACTATCTACGAAGCCCTCTGGCTGAGTCATGTACACGCACTCTTCTAAATCACCGTTTAGAAAGGCAGTCTTAACATCCATTTGCCAGATTTCATAGTCATGGTATGCAGCGATGGCAAGTAAGATCCGGATGGACTTAAGCATAGCCACTGGAGAAAAGGTTTCGTCATAATCCACACCTGGTCGTTGACGGAACCCCTTTGCTACCAGTCTAGCTTTGAAAGTCTCAACTTTTCCATCTACACCAAATTTCCTTTTAAAGATCCACTTGCTCCCAATGGGTTTTACCCCTTCAGGAGCATTTTCCAAAGTCCATAGTTTGTTGGTGTACATGGATTCCATCTCAGATCGCATTGCATCCAGCCATTTCACAGAGTCACCACTCGTGATGGCCGGCTCGAAACTAGTCGGGTCATCATCTTCCATGATGCAATCCTCGCTTCCACCATCTATGAGAAAACCGTAGTATCTCTTAGGTGGATAAGAAACCCTGCTAGATCGGCGGAGAGGCTGGGGTTCGTCGGGCACTACTGAATTCTCTGGTTCTACCAAGTCTTCTGTTATAGTTTGTGTCGCTGGAACCTCTTCCATTTCTACCTGCTCGCCACAAATTTCTTTTGCAAGAAATTCCTTTTCTAAAAAGGTAGCATTTCGAGAAAGAAATACCTTTTGTTCCTCAGTGTGGTAGAAGATATACCCTTGTGAGTTCTTGGGATATCCTACAAACTTACATAGGACAGACCTTGCCTCGAGTTTGTCCGGATTTAGCCTTTTGACATAGGCCGGACAACCGCATATCTTAACATACTTAAGAGATGGTCTCTTCCCTTTCCATATCTCATATGGAGTGGTGGGCACCAATTTGGTAGGAACCATATTCAATAGGTGTATGGCTGTCTTAAGGGCATACCCCTAGAAGGAAATAGGTAACTCAGCTTCGCTCATCATAGAGCGCACCATATCTAATAGGGTGCGATTCCTCCGTTCTGATACACCGTTGTGCTGTGGTGTATAAGGAGGAGTAAGCTGAGAGAGAATCCCATTCTCTTTTAGATAATCTAGAAAATCATTGCTTAAGTATTCTCCTCCTCGATCAGATCGAAGGATCTTAATACTTTTGCCCGTCTGGTTCTCGACTTCATGCTTATATTCTCTGAATTTCTCAAAAGCTTCAGACTTGTGTTTCATCAGGAACACAAGTCCGTATCTAGAGAGATCGTCAGTGAATGTAATGAAGTAGGAAGATCCGTTCCTGGCATGCGAAGACATGGGACAACATACATCACTATGTACCAGTCCTAAGAGTTCGGTAACTCTTTCTCCGTGTCCACTAAACGGAGCTTTGGTCATTTTACCTTTGAGACATGAATGGCAAGTATCATAAGATGGTAATTCGAACGGGTTCAAATATCCATCCTTATGTAACTTAGCCAGTCATGTCGCATTGATATGACCAAGTCTACAATGCCACAAGAAGGATTCGTTCGTTTCTGAACTTTTCCTCTTGTGTGTGTTTTGTATATTGAGGACTGTATTTTGATTGAGAATGAATATGCCATTATGTAACGAGCCTGATGGAATCAACTTTTGATCTAGGAATATGTTCATAACATTATCCTTTACTACAAAATTATATCCTTCTTTACTTAATAAAGAAACTGATATAATGTTGCACATCATGTTCGGTATATAATAGCACTCATTCAGAATCAGTGTATTACGACTTGGTAATACTAGGTGATATTCGCCAACTGCTTTGGCTGCAATACTTGCACCGTTTCCTACTTGAACGAAATGATCACCTTTTCCCAGTTCTCTACCTTTCCGTAGCCCATGTAACAATTTACATATGTGGGATCCTGATCCGGTATCTAATACTCAGGACGTAGGGTGAACTGAGAAACAGTTCTCAATAACTAACACACCTGAAGAAGATGCATCAACATGCATGTTCTTTTGGGCGGCGTGAGAATCCACATATTCTACTATTCCCTGTTCAGTCTTATAACTCTTATAAGAAAGAACGGGTCCAACGTTCCCCTGCTCGGTATAATAAGCGGGTTCAGTCAATACATCCATATTATTATCTTGATTATGGCCTGACATGGTCGCTACCTGGGGAGAGAGAGAAGAAAACACTTTAGCGTATGCTCTTGGAAGATTAGATTGGTTATTATCTTATCTAATCAGGATTTCTCCCACTGTTTTTATCAAATCTTCCTTCAAACCCTAAAAGGTAAGATTAGCCGGGATTAATTACACCCTACAATTTCGTCAATCTTCCAGCCAGATCAGTGTCGGTACTTTGAGGGAGGTTCCTCGTGCTTTCGCACGGACCTAATTTAAGTAAACCTCATTTTTCCCAGAGGCGTAACCCCGTTAACACTTTTCTAGACACCTACTTGATCGGCTAATTGTCCTGTGTAAAACTCTCCCAGGAGTAAGTCTTACTCGCAGTGGGTATCGGGATCCAACTATCTCATATGAGGTAAGCAATCTCATTGCAAATTTCAACACTTGAAATTCCCGATAATGCTTTTACCCCTAACGTGCTATGACCTTGACGAATGCCAACAAATCACAGTCCGCTATTCAAGTTCAACCCGAACATTTCTTGATTGAATTAAACCCAGTCGTACGTTCCTTGACGAAAGCCAACAAAGCCGCACGACTACCCTAAGCCAATCTCATCATATGTTGCAGATAAGCAATAGTTAGCTAACGCACACTACGCCTTGAAGAAAGCCAACAAACTCAGCACGAATACTAAGTATTACCTATCTGAAATGTCGGAGGGCTACGCAGGTTTTTCAGAAAACCATGAGCGTAATGAACTTGATATAGTCGTAGAATCGAGTGTTTTTTGAAAAGGAGTTTTTTTGAGGCTTTTCTAGTTTTGCTAAAGAGGTTACTCCCGGTGAAGGGATCTCGGCTCTTTCCTCATCGAAAAAGGTGCAGGGTATATCATATATACCGCTATGCAAAGCAAGAAGAACTATACAAGCTGTCAAAAACTAAACCGCGAGTTTGTAGCATCTGCCAGTTTCGCTAAAGAGGTCACTCCCGGTGAAGGGATCACGGCTCTTTCCTCATCGAATAAGGTGCATGGTATATCATATATACCGCTATGCAAAGCAAGACTGTAGCTACCCTTTTTATAAAGTTTTGATTCTACAAAATCTTTTAGGTTTCTTTTCTTTTCATTAATCCCATTAATAAAATCCCATCAGCTTATGCTTCCTAAGCATCACTGAAGAAATGAAAGCAGTAATATTTATATATCAGCATATATATATAGTATAAGCATTCGTCTCAGGCAGTAATATGATCTTATCACAGAACATTGCAGCAGAAGAACATATATGAAATATTGGATATACTAGGATGTCCGTGTTTTTGATACGAGCCTGTAAAAAACACGGATTCCACGGTCGCGATGAATAGCTAAACCCACATCCCAAGACCCCTACGAGAGCGGAAAGTAACACTGCCAATTCTAGGGTTAGGAGACCCGGTCTCGACTCCTCGAGATGGCCTCCTACTGGACCCTAGAACCCGGTTACTTGTGCTCCCCTCCTTGGGTCTTCCAAATGCGGAAAAGTAAATAATATACAATGGTGACATCAACCTCATCCCGGAAGTGCCCCAATAAAAGACTATTACATACAAATGAATTTTACATGAATGAAAATAAAAACCTCATCTCACATAAAACCCCCGGCTATTCAGAACACGACGATCCAATATAACATATCACAACAACACATAATATCACATATCATCAACGTAAGTAAGTATGCATACACCGATCGTCGTTGATGTATTGCAACGAAAACCGGCAATACAACTACATACTACACTTACGGTCACAGAAAAGAAATTGTAAAACTACAATATTTGGAATCCACAATCACTTTAGACATCGTAAATCCGAAATATCACATACTTCGCATTTCATGCCTAATTATATGAATTCCACATATTGTATCACATTCCAGATAAATAGACAGTGTTAAACTTTCCGAACAGATAATCAAATACCCAAAATTTCCTAAATAGCTCAACACTTGAGCGGAGTTCAAATAATCCCAGAATATGTCACAATACCGGTGTTCCAGCCGTAGAAGGGTCAAGCCAACGCCTCATATGTGGCACGCCGTACTACCCCAAACCCTAAGGTTTAGAGGCAGTTCAAGACGGTCACATAATCGAGTTAAGGTTTGTGTTCTTCTAGAGAGTCCACCGCATAACTTGTACAATTTTTCCGAAAGATTTAAACCCGATAAAAATTCAACACTTGAAAGTTTTTCATGCCGGGAAAAAGTGAGTTAATGATATCCGCTCGAACTTTTTAACAGTTTCTAAATATCCGAAAAACATAACAAAATTAAATTTTCCGATCGAATCAATGATTACAAAATAAAACCCAGAACACTCAACACTTGAGACAGATTAAAAATACCCAGAAGCAGCAACAAGCACCTACGGATATTACCCTGAAGACACGTGTCGCAATCCCAAAGATCGGCCGTGGAACCGCCGCCGGAAGCAGGTTCCCGCCGCGGTTCTGCGGTGATTTCATGGAATTGTGGGCTCGTATTTCATGATAATTCTTAGAATTCCCTGTTGATTTTTTGGAGTATTTTTAATGCAGAAAAAATCACATTTTTACAAAATTTCCAGAGAGGGGTTCTATTTCGTCGTATCGGGTTCGAACGGAGTTTTAACTTCGTATACACGTCTCCTAATGCTCTAGCTAGGCTCTGATACCACTGTAGGGTTCCTAGGCACTCTTGTGAAGGTTCATAAGGCATTAAACATGCCCGAATAAAATTTTAGACGTGCCGAACAACCCAAAGTCGGGATCTTTGCTAGATAATTAGGATTTAATATGCAAGTAAACATTTTTACCACTAAGTGTGAGGGATTAAAACCTTTGTAGTCCGCTCCTTCGCTTCATAAGCTCCGAGTAGAAGTCCCTTCGCCACGATCCACGATCTCCCGGACTCAAGAGAGGCTCCACGACTCGAACGATCCATGCTAGCTTGTAGTGTTCCGTTTCTCCGATGATCTACGTCGAAGTAGCTATAACTCAAGCTCTCTCACTCTAAAGAGGTGAACAACCTAATCTAATGGGCTAGAATAGATGAGGATGATGGATTAGTATTTATGCTATCTTTTTATATCAATTTCTCACAAGAAATCATCACAAAATGAATAACTAGTGAGCTTTCTCAAAGCTCAAGAGAGCAGAAGATGATGGAAAAAGAGTTAATCCTTTTGTGATGAATAGTAGAAAAGAATATATGATTGATTATGGAACCATGGTCAAGGATGAGAAGGATAACCTTTGTAGAGAATAAACTAGGGCTAGGGTTTGGTTAGGTTAAAGAGTGGGTCATGGATAAATATCAACATGATATCTTTCTCATGACAAAAGGAATTCTTTCTAGAATGTGCAAGAAAGAGCTAACCCTAATCAAACCCTAACCTTTCTTTATCTCTACTAAACATGTTCCATTATTAATCATATCATGTTCCTATAATATATATCACATATATATTATATATTTGTAACAAAAGAAAATAATACAATTAACATATATCGCTTATATATCAATGTATTATCCGGTGAGAAAATGAAATAATAAAGTGAGCCAATATTAGATAATGTAATACAATATATCATATATATTATTATACATTAAATTATCGAATCAACACTTGATCCGACAATCCGGCTATATCGAATATAACCGACTAATATCTCATGTACCGATTCATCGAATCAACACTTGATCCGATGTCCCGGTTCATATCTAAATATCGCGAGAATATAATATGGTATCTCATAACGTATTATCCTCGGTCCTGCACATATCACATATGTGCCTCTACTCCGTTTTGCCTGATCCAAGAAACCTCTGTGTAGGACTCTAAAGAATCGTCAATACGCCGGTAGCAGGTGATGATCATATCAAACACCCACAAGCTGCAAGCGGTTAACTAAACGTAACAGCCACCCAGGTATTGAGCGATCAGAAGATCAACAAGCTAGCCTGTATGTTCTCCTGTGAATCCAATCAGTAACACTCTCGTACTGTCCGGTCTGTTCGTCTGATATGTCGCATATCAAGTCTAGGGGTGGTATACGTCAGACCCTAGTAACCGATAAGTCGTGTCGATGTGAGGCTCATAACGGGTCGAGAAACTACTGGTAACACTTACCAGTAAATCTCTATATCAGCCCTGGCCAGGGACTTCCAGTTATAGCCAATCGAACACAACATAACATCAACTCCCTATACCGGGAGAGACGAATCCCCTCCTATCGCTCATTGCCTCCATGTGATTTGGGACTGTACCCAAAAGCCACCGTTTTGCACGCCCTCTTGGACGTGGTAAGGTGAAAATCAAAGCACAGTGGGAATCACACAAGACTCTATGACGATCTCGGGTCTACAGACTACCCTGTACCAGTGTCACCGGAGAACTGCCATCTGACGTTTGGTATATCACCATCTGGGTGTTCTCGGTGAGTCCGTCCAGAGTTCCCAGTCTCCACTGAGCACCCGCATACCATCCTTGATGTCCAACACCGATGGATATGGGATCATCCATCGCCCATCATATGGGTCAAGATGCGTATACGCTAGTCTACTGTGGTGTATCGATGCCCTGTCTCGATATACCCTCGACTAGGAACAGTTATAGGATGTACTCATCGACTACCATGGCCCCACTAGTATGATCTTGTCATTGTCCCAGTAGTCGAGTACAGATCCTAAGGGCTTTATCAACATGTGAGGGAAAGACAATAAACCAATACAAGTCAACATTTTAAGATAAAGGAAAACCAAATAGCATACTATCATGACGAGCAAGAAAGTCCTCTCTATATATATCCAAGCATCCATTATAATATACATCATATGTAGAACAATGGCCACTAGGGCATATACATAACTAAGAGAACTTAATTTGTATATATTCATTTTTCATTTAAATTAAAAGGAAAAGAAAAGGATTATTCATCCATGGTTATCTTCTACACTCTTCTTGAAGTTGACCACACTTCACCCACTTTTTAACCATGGATTAATATTCCTTTTTCCTTTTAACTCAAGTGCAATAATATCTAAATTAAGTGACCATGGTTAGTGATGACAAATAGAAAATATATATACATATCCTTTCTATTTTATTCATCAAGCTTTATCATTTTCATTTTGACAAAAGCTTTTGCCTTCATCTTCTTCTTCCTCTTTGCTCTCTAAGTTTTTCCATAATGGGAGAGAGATAAAAAGAAAGGGTTTTGACAAAAGAAAGCTCACCACTTCATTATTCTACTCTAATCTAGCCAATTAGTTTAGAGTGTTTAGCTTCATCTTTTTCTTGCATCAAGTGGAGCTACAAGTTTGGAGCTAGTGAACTTCGGGTGGATCATCGTGGACGTAGGAGCTTACTAGCAAGCTTTCACAACTCTCAAAGATCCTAGGAGTCACTACAAAGAGGACTACAAAGATTGTATTCCTTACACTTAGTGTAAATAATGTTTAAAGTGTTGTTACCCTAGCTTTTTCTAGTTAAAGATCCTTTCTTTGTTTGCTTTGCACCTCTAAAATTTTAAAGTAGCATGTGTGATGCTTCCATACTCTTTAATAGGTGCAGTGGAAACCCAACAATGGTATCAGAACCAAACTAGAATTCTAGACACAGTGTTATAACGAATACGAATACGAAAACGACTACGAAAAATACGGTATTACGGAACCCTAGGATTGCTCTCTGGAAATATTTAAAAAGGTCCTCTGAAAATTTTTCAAACAGGTACAGAATGTCCTACAGGAAAACATAAGCACACAGATGAAATACGGGGTATAGTGCTCAGATTTTAACCGAGCACTCCTTCCCAGATTCCGACCAGGCCGGGCCCCCGCCCCATTTACCCCTCCTTTTCTCCTGTGCACTCTTGGTTGCAAGTTAGGGTTCCTAGGATTGTTTATTTAGCCCAATTTTCATGTGATGATTATATTGACCTGGGGCTATTTTGTAGTGATTCGTAATCGTATTATTTGACATTAAATTGGTAACTTAGACTATTTTTAGCATTTCGAACGAACATCGGACACCCCACTTTCTACCCTGCTGAAATTTCCAAGTGTTGTAATTTTCCTAAGTTAACTTTATATTCAATAGTAGCGTAAGTATCCTATGGACCCTCTAGAAGATCATAATAACCTTAACTCGATTCTATGCCCACGGAACCGCGAACGAACCTTCGGATTTGCCGTAGTGCTGTGGTGTCATAGGTGAGGCATTGGTTAACTCCTTCTACGGCTGGACCATAAGACACTGTGGCGCAATTTTGGGTATTTGTAACTTTGCTCAAGTGTTGAGCTCTTGGGGTAAAATGTGGGTGTATATTGCTTCGATCGAAACGTTAAACATCGTCTTAATTTCTGTGATTGCAATTGTTGTTTTTCACTTTCTTTTCTGCGACCGTAAGCGTAGTATGTGGTGTATCACCGGCTTCATTGATATACATCAACGACAATCGGGATGCGCATACTTGCTTACGTTGATGATATGAGATATTATGTGTTGCTGAGATACGATGCAGGATTGTCGCGATCGAATAGCCGGGTTTTTTTTATGTGAGATGAGAGTTTTAATTTTCATTCATGTAAAACTTAAATGTATGTAATATTCTTTTATTTGGGGCACTTCCGGGTTGAGGATGATGTCACCATTATTGTATATTATTTACTTTTCCGCATTAGGATAGACGCAAAGAGGGGAGCACAAGTGATTGGGTTCTAGGGTTCAGTGGGAGACCATCTTAAGGAGTCGAGACCGGGTCTCCTAAACTCTAGAATTGGTAGGATCACTTGCCGCTCTCATAGGGGTCTAGGGGTGTGGGCTTTGCTCTTCATCACGACCGTGGAATCCATATTTTCTATTGTTGGCTGAATACTAAATACGGACTTCCTAGATATCCTTTTATTTTCATATGTACTTCTACTGCTGTTGATATTCTGTAATGTAATTACTTAGTATCTGAGACGAATGGATTATTCTTATATATATATGATATATAATAAACGTTTCTTATATTTTACACCCGCGCTAGTCCCGCCCCGCTATGTCGTTAGTTAAGTAACCTAACGGTGCATAATAGGACACTGTGACGAATGCGGATGGTAAAAGTATACGTTCTATTTTCGTTTCTTTTCTGTGATGGTTTAGGAACTTAAATGATGGGACTACATTAAGGAGATTAATGTAAAGTAAAAGAAACCTAAGGATGTTGTAGAATCGGATTTGAAACCCACTCGGCCTTTTTATGAAAAATGCAAGTTTCAAAAGATGCGGAGCTTAATCCACTCATTTTCTAAACTGTTTTGATTCTACAACGAGATCAAGTTCAAAGAGTTAAAGGTTTTCATAAAAACCATCCGCAACCCTCCGTCATTTTAGGAAGCAGAGTACTTAGTATTCGTGCTACGTATGTCGACCATAGCCAAAGCGTAGTGTACGGTAGCTAAGTGATGTCTTCCTACACCGCATATGATGCGATTAGTTAGGACAGTCACATGATTATGTCGACCATAGCCGAGAGTCATATGAGTGGGCCAAATTAATCACGAAATGACGGGTAGAACTTGGCTAGTGCTTATGATATGTTGACCATAGCCAAGGTCATAAGCAGCTAGGGGTAAAAACCATATCGGGAGTTTCAAGAGTTGAAATTTGCAATGAGATTGCATACCATCTATATGATAGTTGGATCCCGATCACACTGTGAGTAAGAGTTACTCCCAGGAGATTTTTGCATTTTAGGTCCGAGTTAAATCAGATGATATTTGCAAGACTGCGTTCCGAACTCGGTATGGACATTACGAGTATTTAGTGATGCCATTCGGAGTCACGAATGCACCGGCGATATTTATGGACTTGATGAACCGAATCTTTTCGCCGTTCTTGGACCAGTTTATAATAGTGTTTATCGATGATATTCTAGTCTACTCGAGGAGCATTGAAGAGCATGCTGAACACTTGAAGATCGCACTGCAGACATTGAGTCAAGAAAGATTGTATGGAAATAAATTAATCCTTCATCACTCTCTACTTCATCTGCGGTATCTAGAGTAGCGATCTAGGTGCTCTAGTTATCTCGGATATAAGATTGGAGCTCGTTGCATTGGCTCTGGGTGGATTATCTTCGATGGAGGGAGATTGGAGATCAAGCCTGATCAAGGAATCCTCTAGGAGCTTGGGATTATTAGGTTCCCTAGGGCGGCAGCAAGGTTTCGAGAGGCATCGTCCATGCCAATTTCAAATTTTTGCCGTACTAAAGAACCCTAACCCTAGAATCTTAACTAGAGATTTAAACGAAACAACAATGTAAACAACTTTACATCCAAAGTGAACAAGGAATACAACCTTTGTAGACTGGTCCGTCACTTCTAAAGCTCCGTGTAGTAGTCCCTTCGCTCCAAGTAGTGAACACCCAAACTATAGTAAGAGTTCACATGAAGAAATGAATAATCTTGCTCGAAGTCTTCGAGGCCGAAGATGATCTACGTCGAGGAGACTCAAACTCATGCTATCTCTTCACTAATGGTAGATTAGTGAAGCAAACACCCTAAGCTAAATGTCTAATATAGTAGAGGATGATGAAGTAGGAATTTTGCTCACTTTAGATTTATTTTTCTCACAATATTTATTCTTTTCTCATGAAGCTAGAAAGCTTTTTGGAGATGAGGAAGAAGATGAAGTGTGAATGGAATAATGAGTGGGAATAGCTACCATGGGTGAGTTAGTATCATATACTAACTCATGTAGAGACTAAACTATAGATAACAATAATGGTTAGGTAAATAAATATCTACAAGTAAAACAAAATTAGTGGACTTGGTCAATGGTTCCACAAGCTTCAACCATGTGACTAATTTCTAACTAATTTGATTTACTCTAATTAAATAAAACCCACCATTATTATAAGCATGGTGTGAGTCACATACACCCATGTAGCTTGTGGCATCAAGCATGACACAAAATAATGTACATTAATATATATCACATATATACTAAGTGTACACAAGTGAGAAAAAGAAATCTTAGGTGAGCTAATATTAGTTAATGTAAGTTAATATATCAAATATATAATTATACATTAAATTATTAAATGAACACATGATTTAATAATCCGGATATATCACATCCAACCGAATAATATCAAATGTATCAACCTGTCGAATCAACACTTGATTCGACAGCCCGGTTATATCACATATAACCGACTGATATCACATACCGCGAGAATAAAATATGGTATCACATACGCGTATTAATCTTGGTCCTGCACATATCACATATGTGCTCCTACTTTGTTTCGCTTGAGTCTGTAAACCTCTGTGTAGGACTCTGAAGACTCGTCAATACGCCAGCAGTAGGTGGTGATCATATCAGTCACCCACAAGCCGCAAGTGGTCTGCTAAACATAACGGCCACCCGGGTATTGAGCGATCAGATGATCAACAAGAAAGCCTGCTCATATTCCTGTGAATCCAATCGGTAACACTACTGTACAGTCTGGTCTCTTCGTCAGATATGTCACATATCATAAACTGGGGGTGGTATAACGTCAGACCCCAATAACCTGATAAGTCATGCAGATGCAAAGTCCATAACGGTTCGAGAAACTACTGGTAACACTTACCAGTAAATCACAGCAACCCTGGCCAGGGAATTCCTGTTATGGCCAATCAAGCATAGCGCAACATCAACCCCCAATACCGGGAGAAAAGAATCCCTTCCTATCGCTCATTGCCTCCATGTGACTCGGTACTGTACCCAAAAACCACCGTTTTGTATGATCTCTTGTACGTGGTAAGGTGGAAATCAAAACACAGTGGGAACCACACAAGACTCTATGACGATCTCGGGTCGACAGACTAACCTATACCAGTGTCACCAGAGAACTGCTATCTGACGATAGGTATAATACCATCCAAGAGTTCTCAGCGAGTCCGTTCAGTGTACCCAGTCTCCATTGAGCACCCGCATACCTTCTTTGATGCCAAACACCAATGGATGTGGGATCATCCATCGCCCATCATATGGGTCAAGAAGCGCATACGCTAGTCTACTCTGGAGTATCGATGCCCTGTCTCGATACTCCCACGACTAGGAACAATTGAAGGATGTACTTACCGACTATCATTTCCCCACTAGTATGATCTGCATCATAATCCTGGTAGTCAAGTTCTCATCCTAAGGGCTTTATCAACATGTAATATAGAGACTATAAGTGTACATGTTAAGATAAAGCGCAACCAGATAGAATACTATCATGTCGAGTAAGAAAGTCCTCCCTATATATGTCCAAGAATCCACTATAATATACATCACATGTACAGTAATGGCCTCTGGGGCATACATATAACTAACAATCTCCCACTTGCACTAAGGCCATTTGTTGCAGTATCTCATACTCAACTTCCTATAGAAGTTTCTCTAGGGAAAGGCCTTTGTGAGTGGATCCGCCATGTTATCCTTCGCTTCATCTCTCCTGACCTCGATCCCTTGTAGATGAACCATATCCCTGATCAGGTGATACTATCATCAGAATATGTCTGGAACGCTGATGGGACCGGCGGTCCTAGACCAAAACCACAACTCCATTGTTGTCATAATAACAGTTATTGGACGCTCAATGGTAAGAACCATGTTCATCTCATTAACAAGAAATACCCAGACAGCCACTTTGGCAACATCGTTGGTAGCGATGTATTCAGCCTTTATCGTCCAGTATGCCACGGTATCTAGCTTGGAACTCTTCCAACATACCTTCCCTCCACTTAGGGGAAAGGCAAATCCAGTGACTGACTTTCAGTCGACCTTATCACTCTGGAATCTCGAATTGGTAAGGACTCCCACTGGAGTTCACGGTTACCAAAATCCCAAGAACATTTCTTTAGTGCTTCTCAAATACTTAAGAATATCCTTCGCAGCTGTCCAATGATTCTCCCAAGATCCAATTGATTCCTGATTACTACACCTAGTGAGTTCGCTACATCTTGTCTGGTACAAAACATCGCATACATGATAGAGCCTACTGCCGAAGCACAGGGTATCCCTTGCACGCGAGCTCTCTCCAAATCAGTCTTGGAACACATCTTTTTGGAGAGAGTGATTCCTGAGTAAGTTGGAGAACTACCATGCTTATAATCTTCCATACTAAACCCCTTTAGTACGGTGTTAATATACCTGGATTTGGGACACTACCAACATCCACTTAAATCTATCACCATAGATTATAATCCACAAGATGTAGTAGGTATCATCCAGATCTTCCATGGAGAATCCTCATGATAAGAGGAGCTTGACCGAGTGTGGCATTGGAAGCCCTTTCCTATCAAGAGTATGTCATCTACGTACAATATGTGGAAGACAACCTTCTTGTATATACAAGTTTCATCTACCTTTTTGATGAAGTCAAACTCTTTGACTGCCACATCAAAACAGATGTTCCAACTCCGCGATGGCTGCTTTAATCCTGATGGACTTAAGCATAGCTTTGAAAGTCTCAACTTTTCCATCTACACCTAGAATCTTCACAAGATCCTTTTGCTCCCAATAGGTTTTACCCCTTCAGGTGCAACATTCAAAGTCATACTTTGTTGGTGTACATGGATTCCATCTTTGATCGCATAGCATCCAGCCATTTCACAGAGTCCCCACTCGTGATGGCCTGCCTGAACCTGGTTGGATCATAATCTACCATGATGCAATCCTTGCTCCCATCGTCATCGAGGAAACCGTAGTATCTCTCAGGTGGATGAGGAACCCTAGCAGATTCGCGGAGAGGCTGATGTTCGTTGGAGACTATTGAATCCTTTGGTTCTACCAAATCATCATCTGTTAGTTTGTCCAGCTAGAACTCATTCCAGTTCTACCTCATGACTACTAATTTCTTCGCAAGAAATTCCTTTTCGAAAAAGGTGGCATGCTGAGAAACAAAACACCTTTTGCTCCTCAGTTAGGTAGAAGATATACCCTCGCGAAGGTTCGGGATATCCAACAAACTTACAGAACTGACTTTGCCTCGAGTTTGTCCGAATTTTACTTTTCAACATCGGCCGGACAACCCCATATCTTAACTCGTTTAAGACATGGTCTGCCACGACCCAAAATATCAGCTCATGACCAGCACTTAAATCACGCAACGTCAAGAGGCATAACGTAATTCAAGTAAGCTGAAACCCAGGAATCTAAACCCCTTTTAAGAAAATAAAGGAGATGAAGTTTTGAAATCAATGTATAAAGAAATCAAGTTTTCTTAATGCATAGAATAGGAACATGAAAATGCAAGTGGATTATGCAGGTTTAAAAACATGTTTCGTCGTTTTGAAAATTTGGGCAGTACCTCCTTTGTATATTTTGATCCAAAAGCACATATATAAGATAATGATAAAGGCATCCCCAAGCGGGAGCTAGCTCTTTGCCAAGCGGCGGATCACAACCACGCAAGACAGTATAAATAAGTATACGACGCCCAACGGTGAAGTTCACCACAAAAGATAAATAAATAAGTAAGACATCAAACCACAAGTAGCGGAAAACCCCTCGCTTTTAGTCTCGCAACCACAATCTCACCGAGTCTCATTACTTACACAATTTACTAATTTTGATTGATGGGGTTAACTGGATACAATATGAAATATAGATACAAGAGTGGGTACGATATAAATGTCCTACCTACCAATGCAAAACACCCGAATGCAACTGTGTGCCAGCGAAGCCGCTACTGATCCAAGCGGTCAACCTGCAAGAACTGTGGCACAACGGGGGTGAGTTGCCAACTCGTGAGCATAAAAATATCAACAGATAGAAATCGAATAAACAACGGCTCCTAGGTCAACTATATCATAAAGGTAATAATATGATATCTAGGGTGACCGGGTCATCATATGTGCCAACAATGTAATCAATATATGTATGCATGTGGATCTCGTTCAACCATATAATCAATGTCTGTATGCACGTAAATATCATAAAAGAGTGTGCATGAAAGTATGAGGATATAAATCAATGGTGTCCCTCGCGACACATCAAAATCATGGAACCTGGGTGTCCAACATCGACACCCGAAAACATCATGAAACCCGTGTCCAGCATCGACACGTAAATCCTCATATCTCGAGCTCCGTCAGTCCGGATCGGCCCACGAGCACCGTCAGTCCGGATCGGCCCATATCATCTCTCGACTGCGGTCGGTATCCTTCGGATATCCTCCAAGCCCAAATACTATCACCGGTAGGTAGTAGTCCCTCTGCCAGGCTTATCGTCATCCGCACGAAATCTCTCTTTCGCCCCGGGTTACCATACCGGGTCCATGTTCAGACCATAATATTGCATTTTTCATCCCTCTATTCTTATCCGTTTTATAAGTAAACAGGTACTCTTGACGCACATTTGTTGCAAGTTACAGGATACAGGCTCTTGAAACAAATACAGTGAAAAAGAGAAAAGATGATACAGAAAATGGACTTTTGACCAACAAGCAAACGGATCCTACTCAAGCCGAGACGAAGAACAGTGCAAGCTCCAAAAAGACGAAAGTGAAACGGTCAAAAGATCCTTACAAGTTTTCACTGAGGATCTGGAGAAGGATAAGAAGCCAACAGAGAAAACAAAGTATAAAAATAAGAAGCCCAAAAGATGGTGAGCCAAGCCCAGAAAAATGGTGAGCTAAGCTCACCAAAGGGCCGCGGCCCAAGCGCCCAATTGCCGCGGTTCCGCGGCCTGTTCAAGCCCGTGTCGGTGCAGATTTCTAGAGTCGGTGCGTCGGTGCGGGGGTTTAGATTTTCCGTGGGCATATCTGTAAAATCACGTGTGCGAGAAGATGTAACCCTAGTTTCCTTGTTTGCTTATAAATTGTAATCAAAAATTGTAAAACCCTATGCCTCTTTTCAATCAATAAAAATTCAGAATTGCTGGGAGTTTTATTCAGATCTGTTCTATATTGTTTGGAGGGAGCCATCGAACTAGTAAGTTAATTTTAATTCTTTGTTGTAATTCTTTTAATTAGTATGTCTTATCATCCCCTAATGAGCGAGTAGTCTCCTCGCTCGTTAGGGTTAGCCTTAGGGAAAGGTTTGAGAGATGAGATCTCTCACCCCTTTCATGCCATCCACTCCTAAGAGTTAGAACTCCATGCATGCACGCACAACCGCTCCCTACGGCATCCTACCCTTCGAGGTAACGATGAACCGTAGTATAAAGGGCCGGGTGCGCGTGTTTTCCATGGGGGTTAGGGTAATTATCGATAAAGGAAGGATACGAATCTAGAGGAAGAAACATCTTCCCAAAAGATTCTTATCCACTTTATGGATAATTACTGTAACATCTAATAGATTAATAATAATGCATTGAAAGCGGTAAGGAAACCTTAAATCTCCAAACTTCCCCTAAACCTAACCCTAGCGAGACTTTAAATTAGATTAATTTAGTTTAATAATAGATCTAGATTTTAGAAACCAACCAAAACATCATTTAGAATCAACTCGTTAAGACACATTTAGAAATCTACCCATCTCTGTGGATCGACCCGTACTCATCGGCTAGCTGCAAAGCGACGCCGTTTCTGATTACGGTAAACTTATATTTTTGGACTAATCAAATGGCGCCGTTGCCGGGGATGGCGTAATTTTTCTTTTTGTGAATTTTCGGGTTGATATAAATTTTAAAAATTATAAAAATCTGAAAATATAAAAAATTACAAAAATTATCAACTTTGATCTGTTTGAAGGGTGTATCTTTTGAATCTTACAGGAACAGCGAAGAATTGAGGATCTGGAAATTTACAGAGGGCAAAACAAAAATTGGTACATAAGAACAGAGAGGAACTATCAGTACAGAGCAGCACAAAATTTTTCAGAGCCTGATTCCTTCATACTGCCGCGTTTCCGCCGCATTAGGGGGCCCCACGCCGCGGTTCCGCGCTCTTAGTGCCACGTCAGCGCACCAAATTTTGCTGGTTTGATTTCTCCTTCTCCCCTCTGTCAACCTCCATATATCTTTCTGTAAAAATTTTCTGCAGGAATTCTTTGCGCTAAAAAAAACAAAAGTCTTTCTCTCCCTTCTAAATAACAGATTTTCTGCAGGTTTCTTTGCGCCGCGCTAAAAATTTGATTGCAAGTGAATTTTATTGTTTTGCATAATTTAATCGGACTTTAAGGGGCTAATTGACCAAACTCAGATTGGGTGGGGATTTCATCACCCTTCCCAGGACCCCAGAAAACACCTAAAGCATGTGCATCGACCACAATTAATTAAAAAAATACTAGACTCAGACCTAAGGACATCAAGCTCAATAGGAAAAGGACTAGTATAGGCATCGACCGTTTATCCTAACCGACTTTGCGGTGTCTAGGCTAGTGGTTATTAATTAGGCCCACTTTTGTGGTTCCTTCCCACTTACCTGGCCGTACTTGTCCGTGAAGAGACGGTTTGAGGTCCTATTTCTTGCCCTATTTAGGAGCTGTCTAGCAGACCTAGGCGACCCTAGATCTAGGCCTGATTGTGCATGTGTGGTTGATACATTTGTGTCACGAGTCTCTTTTCAAAACTTCTTTGCAAAACTCTCACATAAAATAAAAAAAAAGGAGAAAAGAAAAATCTTTTAAAAACTTGCAACTTGCCGCTAAGAAAACTTGCAACTCACTTCCACTCACTTCCCTTCATTGACGTTATCTTACCCCCACATTCTGTTTTTCTATTTTTCTGACTACACTACCCCTTTAGTGTATGTCACTTTGGACTAGGGATACTAACGCCCGATTAGTCCATGTTTCGTTGGTACCGACCGACGAACCTTTCGACACCGAAGTCGAAATTCCCTCCATTTCCTTACCTCCACCTTCAAATTCTTCTTTCGAAGGTATGTCGGGATTCAACCCCAACGATACCTTACCGACAGGAATGATTCCACCTCCGCCAGGTGCGAATAACCCGAATCTTCCGCCTGTTGTAGCTCCCGCACGAGTTGCGCTCCAGGATCTCTTCTACCCCGTTCGCACTTCTTTAACTACATGTCTTTCACCCCCACCGGCAAATGGGGACAACTTTGAAATAAAACCACATTTCATCAATATGCTGCCAAAATTTCATGGTTTGGAATCTGAAGATGCATATATCTTTATCAATAAATTCCAAAACGTGTGCGCTATGATGAAGACGACTCAATTAAGTGATGACGCTATAAGGCTAAGGGTCATTCCTTTCACCTTATGTGACCTAGCCGAGAAGTGGCTATATAGCACCGCATCACATTCCATTAGAAATTGGGACGAGTTTGTGAGAGCTTTTCTAAAAAAGTTCTATCCTCATCACAAAACTGCTAGAATCCGTAACGAGATTATATAATTTTCACAGCTTCCTTCCGAACCATTTTGGAAGTGCTTCGAGAGATTTAAAGACCTACTTGTTCAATGCCCTCATCATGGGATCGAAAGTTGGCAACTTTGCCAAACATTATACGAGGGATTGAACTCGGCAACGAAGCAGTTGCTAGAAACCATATCTCAAGGTCATTTTCTCTCCAAGTCTAGCGACGAAGCGTGGCAGTTTCTTGAGGATCTTAGTGAGCAAACAATTCAGTGGGAGAGTACCAAGACCACATCATCTTCTTCTATTGGTCAATCGAGGGCAGGCATACATCAAGTAGATATGTCGATTGCAATGAAGGCCGAGATGGCCGCACTTATGAAAAAGCTAGAAGCCATTGAGACCAAAATCTCATCGTCTTCTCCTGCCACTGCTTTACCCACGCGAACTGTTTGTGCTTGTTGTTCGAATCCATCGCATCTAACCGAAGAGTGTCCTTATAATGCATCTACTCAAGGACAGGATCAAGTCAATGCTGCATTTCAGCAACGACAAAGAAACGATCCGTACTCTTCGACATACAATTCGGGGTGGAGGAGTCACCCAAATTTCGTTTGGAACCAAAATCAACAAGTCCAAGGAAATAACAATTTTCAAAGACCTCCTCCACAACAACAACAAGCACCTTCACAAACTCAAAACCAGCAACCTTTCCAACAACAACCTTATACAAATCAACCGAACAATTTGGTTCAACCAAATGATGATAAGGTCATCTCGCTCGAAAAAAGTCTAGATGCATTTCTCAAGCAATCTACAGAATCCGCAGCAAGATTTGAAAATTATGTTCAATCTTTGATGACTAACAATGCTTCACACGATCAAAGTATCAAATCTATTGAGGCACAAATTGCATAATTAACTGCTGCGTTGAGCGAGAGAGAAAAGGGAAAGCTTCCATCTCAACCATTGCCCAATCCCGGTCACACACAAAACGCATATCCCAATCACAATGTAAATGCGGTGACCACGTTGAGATCCGGAAGAGTGTTGCAAAATAATGTGGGAACTAATGATGACATCCCCGCCGGTGGTTCTTCTTCTTCTTCTTCTTTTTCTCCATTGTCATCTTCCCCTTCTTCATTTTCTTCACTTTCTTCTTCACCTCTTTCTTTAGAGCCTATTCTCCACCCTTCACACGGCTCTATTTCTTCTAGCTCGAACGGACCCATTTCTCACAACATGAACACATCTACACCGGGATCAGTTCCTACTACACATTCTACTCCACAGACATTTGACTCAACGAATTTTCAAAATGCTCCATTCCCGAACAGGTTGAGTCCTAATAAACCAAATGCACAAGTGGAGAAGATTGTGGAGATATTTAAGCAGGTTAGCATAAATATACCTCTCTTGGATGCAATCCAACAAGTCCCTTCATACACGAAAATCTTAAAGGGCTTATGCACCTCGAAGAGAAAGGCATCTCAAGTACCCAAAAAAGTGCTAGTGGCTAGTGCAGTGAGCAATGCTATTAACCACCATCAAACCTTACCCCAAAAACGAAAGGACCCCGGCTGTCCTACGATTTCAATCACGATTGGGGATAAGAAAATTAATCGAGCACTTTTAGATCTTGGGTCTAGTGTTAACCTGATTCCCTACTCCGTGTACGAACAATTGGGGGTTAGAGAGTTGAAACCCACTCGTTGTACTCTCCAAATGACTGATCGATCAATCACCCATCCAAGGGGTCAGCTAGAGGATGTGTTGATTAAAGTTGGGGAGTTCATATTCCCCTTAGATTTTATTGTTATGGATACACAACCGGTTGCTAACCCAAGAAACCAAATTCCGGTGATTCTCGGTCGACCATTTTTGGCCACTTCCAATGCTGTAATAAACTGTCGCAATGGCTCCATTACTCTATCCTTTGGGAAGATGTCTAGTGAGTTCAATATTTATAAGATGGGAAGTCTGCCCCCCGTGCCTAAAACTAGTACACGAGAAGTTTGCTCTATTCACGAAATCACGCAGGAGGACTGCGAGCTTGAAAGATTTCTATTTGATGAAAACAGTTTTGACGCCACTAGTGCGTCCCTCCTTGAGCCTACCACCGTTGACACAACCGAAATTGATTATGAATGTTTCACTTTTTCGGATGACGACGACTCACAGCCTGAATTTGAGTCCTTTACATTTTCGGATGAGTTAGTCGAACCATCCGAATCGGTTGTTTGCAGTGATTTCGAACCTGTGTTGGAGTCCTTTAGGTTCGAGGTAGATTCCGCAATGATTCTTTCGCCTCCGAAACTCGAACTCATGTCCTTACCGCCTCACCTTAAATATGCTTACATAGGTGAGAATGAGACTTTTCCCATTATAATATCAGCCTCTCTAGCCTTCGAGCAAGAGAACGCTATTTTAAAAGTCTTACAAGATAGGCGGCAAGTTTTCAGTTGGACTATGGCGGACATCGAGGAAATCGGTTCCCTTATAATTGAATATCATATGCAATTGATGGATGATGCCAAGTCAATAGAGGACCCACAGGAAAATCTTGGGGATATTGTGGTTAGTCAACCTCTTCCTTTAGAAGTTGAACCACCCCCATTTCTTTTGAGAAGCTACGAGAATGCCAACATTCCACTGATTGCTGATCATTCACATTCTCGTTTAGATGCATCACCACCTCCTGTATATTCACCTCCACACCCTCCATACCACCACTTCTATCTTCCCCAATTCTTTGTGAATCGCTACAACTTATTCTTCCACCAACTCATACTCTTTACTGATAAATTTTTCACCTGGTTGGTGTTGACGTTTGGTCTATGCAAAGTTTGGCAGTAATGTCTAACATAGTTTAAATGAAGTTTGGGGGAGGGCCTTTTTGTATATATTTTTTCTCTTTTCTTAACAATAAAAAAATTATAAATAAATAAACAGGGGAGTATCGGCATTTTGACCCTCTTGGTTTAGCATGACAGTGAGGACACTGTCAAGTTCAAGTTTGGGGGTATGCTCGGTACGTCTTCTTCCTTCGCATTCATTTCATTTGTACATATTTTTGCATTTGCATACTTATTTGAAAACCCATAAAAATTGAAAATTTTCAAAATTATAAAAATTAATGTAGTCAATTTTGGCTAATTGACTTGAGTTTGACAAATAGGTTAACTGGCTAGGAACAACTAGATCTTAGACGTAGTGAATTAAAAACCCTAAAAATAACATTCCTTAAAGTTTAACGGTAGAAAGTATATGCCTTGTAGTTTATTTAGAAACAGGCAAATTTTGGGTTCACTTCTTAGGATAAGTCGAAACAAGTGAAGAGTATTGATGTTCTTATTAAAGTATAAGTTTGAAAAATAGTTCCTAGCTTAAGTCTAAATTCTAAAAACGTATACCCTACAAATTGCACAATCACGCACCTTGAAACTTGGAATAGTAGAGGAGACCTTGAATTGCTCTTGTCTAAAGTCCTTGGTACAATGGAAAAAAAAATGTGTGAATGAAGAATAAAAAAAATGAACACTGGTTTTTGTGATTACTTAAGGCTGCAAAAATAGAAAAATATTTAGCGAGGGTGCTTCATCACCTAGTGCCTTAGACCAACTGGTTTGGGAGTCACTGCTGAAGCCTTGGGTGTTGCAAAGACTAGGAAGTACGCTTTAAAGTGCAAACGCATTTTGTAATCGATCGTTGGTACCTCAAGAAGTATTAACGGTCGCATGAAGGATGTGTAAGCAAATTTCATTTAAATTCACCAACTAATTAGTACTTTGGACAACGGACAAGGGGTTGATTGCTTGATTTGAATTTCCAAGTGTAGGGGTGACTTATACACACACGTAGGGGTATGTGATTGGAGTTTAAATGAGAAAAAGGAATGAAGAATAAAACTTGTATCTTTAATAGAGTTGATAGAAATTCCTGAGTAGAGATGTAACCCTAGAAGGAAAACTTAGGAGATGCCGAAAGCTAAGTAAGTCTATAGGATATATATAATCTTAAGTTAAATGATGAGGAAGTGTGAATAATGTGGGTGGATAATTTACAAGTATAAGATAATAGAATTCCTTGTTAGAAAACCTAATTGGAGAACAAAAGTAAATGGGCCAAGTTGATAGGATTTTGTGGGTAGTATCCGCTGAAAACCCTCAGGAGACAACACTCCTCCTACTAGGGACACCTAGAGGTTTAACGGCTTGTTGCACGTGCTCAGTGCAATCGCGTTTCCCTGCGAAAGTGTGGTTAGGATTTTAGTGAATAAATAATAAGTTTGCTCGAGGACGAGCAAAAGGTAAGTTTGGGGGTATTTGTTCAGACCATAATATTGCATTTTTCATCCCTCTATTCTTATCCGTTTTATAAGTAAACAGGTACTCTTGACGCACATTTGTTGCATGTTACAGGATACAGGCTCTTGAAACAAATACAGTGAAAATGACGAAAGATGATACAGAAAATGGACTTTTGACCAACAAGCAAACGAATCTTACTCAAGCCGAGACGAAGAACAGTGCAAGCTCCAAAAAGACGAAAGTGAAACGGTCAAAAGATCCTTACAAGTTTTCACTGAGGATCTGGAGAAGGATAAGAAGCCAACAGAGAAAACAAAGTATAAAAATAAGAAGCCCAAAAGATGGTGAGCCAAGCCCAGAAAAATGGTGAGCTAAGCTCACCAAAGGGCCGGGGCCCAAGCGTCCAATTGCCGCGGTTCCGCGGCCTGTTCAAGCCAGTGTCGGTGCAGATTTCTAGAGTCGGTGCGGGGGTTTAGATTTTCCGTGGGCATATCTGTAAAATCACGTGTGCGAGAAGATGTAACCCTAGTTTCCTTGTTTGCTTATAAATTGTAATCAAAAATTGTAAAACCCTATGCCTCTTTTCAATCAATAAAAATTCAGAATTGCTGGGAGTTTTATTCAGATCTGTTCTATATTGTTTGGAGGGAGCCATCGAACTAGTAAGTTAATTTTAATTCTTTGTTGTAATTCTTTTAATTAGTATGTCTTATCATCCCCTAATGAGCGAGTAGTCTCCTCGCTCGTTAGGGTTAGCCTTAGGGAAAGGTTTGAGAGATGAGATCTCTCACCCCTTTCATGCCATCCACTCCTAAGAGTTAGAACTCCATGCATGCACGCACAACCGCTCCCTACGGCATCCTACCCTTCGAGGTAACGATGAACCGTAGTATAAAGGGCCGGGTGCGCATGTTTTCCATGGGGGTTAGGGTAATTATCGATAAAGGAAGGATACGAATCTAGAGGAAGAAACATCTTCCCAAAAGATTCTTATCCACTTTATGGATAATTACTGTAACATCTAATAGATCAATAATAAGGCATTGAAAGCGGTAAGGAAACCTTAAATCTCCAAACTTCCCCTAAACCTAACCCTAGCGAGACTTTAAAGTTGATTAATTTAGTTTAATAATAGATCTAGATTTTAGAAACCAACCAAAATATCATTTAGAATCAACTCGTTAAGACACATTTAGAAATCTACCCATCTCTGTCGATCGACCTGTACTCATCGGCTAGCTGCAAAGCGACGCCGTTTCTGATTACGGTAAACTTATATTTTTGGACTAATCAGTCCACCATGTACCCGCTAACGGAATCATCCGCCTCCTCGAATCGGGTTTCACATGTCACTCTCAGAACCGAGAAAACACATGGTGGACGCACTCAAATATTATATCAAGAGAAACCGGGTTTTTAAAACAGTACATACTTTCTTTTGAAATAGCCACGATTCTCAAATCCAGAGATCTCATGAAAACAACATATCTCAATGCGTAAAATCATAAAGTATGATGTATGCAACATATGATTGAAATGTAAGCATATCCGTATATCATGCAACATGGAACAGTAATATGACATATTAAGGGAAAACCGCTCTTTTTAAAATGATTCCAGTTTTGAAATATATCCCGAGGTTCCCAATTTCTCCAAAGTCAAATGCAACATCGTCTATGTATGTGCAATAAGTATGTATGTAGGCATTGATGCATAAAGATATATGTATGCAAGTATGAGTGTACAATACGTGTGTCATGATGCAGCAACCCTACTGTGTAGTGTCATGGCAAGTATCGATGATGAAGTGTGTGAGCCGGCAAATCTGTGTACGTGTAACATACGCATCATCGATAATGGTGCAGGTGTACTAGCATAGGTATAAGCAATGAAATGAGAATAATATGAATGCAGCATATGGTAAATCATATGCAAATGCTGACGGGTATACGTATCTAACATGACCGAGCCGGTGAATCTATCAACCGACACCTAGCCAAACAAAGTCACGTACGGTATAATCCATCGTACGACATCCTCAATTCAAGGGCATGGATCAATTATCAAGTCAAACTCATCACGCAAGGAAAAATTATTGTACGGTGGCATTAAAACATTTGGGATCCTATCATCCTATAAGACGAGGAGCGTACGGACCTAACGTCTCGTACGGCTATCACTCATGATTCACAACATATATAAATATCTCTATATACCTATGTCCCAGGTCACATCCGCAATAATCTTATATCAAGGGATCGGCAGGGTATAAATCATCTCAATCGACTCGCATCTGTATACCGACATATCACCAAGTCATCATATCGTATCGTACATTATTTTCATCACATTTATCTCTTACATTGAATCAATTCTATATAACCATTCTATCTTAATATAAGTATAAGTATCTAATCTAACATACACACCCGAACCATACAAACAGTTTTTGAAAGATGAGAATTGTAGTTTTGAAAGTAGCAGCTACGATGTTTTTAAAGAAAAGATATCATTTGAAAATACGTAACGTCCCTCAAGGTATCTGTTTAAAAGATGCATACGATTCTTCAGTTTGGAAATAGGTATGGTTTGGATTGACACATCTACGTCGACTATCTAGTCCTATAGTACCCTAAACGGCAATATCATCAAATCTCATCCTCAATTCCCATCATCATATATTAGCCGCATCATATCACTTCCAACTATCCTTTGTTTTCTAATATGGTCCTCTAATTACCTTTTTACTCTATCTATAGTTTTTTATTTAAGGTTTCATTAACCATAAACTATATATAAATCGGTTTCCATCAAGTGTGCGGGGCTGCTATACTCCATCCACCCGACTTCCCCCGTAGATATAGATCTACTCACCTGCTCTTGCTTGCCGATGTCGATGTTGCCATCCTCTTCTTCATCGTCTCGAAATACTCATGGGGTTCCTACATATCATAACACATCGCAAAAGCGTATTAAAATCAAGTCGGAAACCAAAACGGCACACTTCTTGCTCATAGGTCAAAACCTATAGCTTACGCCTGCAAAACACGACCAATAACCCTAGTCGTTGGCGTTCAAACGCCACACGACCGTATACAATGACAAATACGAAAACTTAAATTCAAAAACGTCACGAAATACAAGGCAACAACTCAAGGAAATTGTCACGACCCAAAGTTCGGCCCGTGACCGGCACTTAACCACGTGACGTCTACAGGCGTAACGCGACTATGTAAGCCGAAACTCAGAAATCAAACCATTAAAAATATAGAGTGTTTAAAACATTTATTAGAATATTTGTTAAAACATTTAGAAAACTTTAAGTTGTTTAGTAGAATTCTTTAAAGTTCAAGTTATTATCTTAAAAATTTTGGCAGCATTTCCTTTGTAAAAACTAGCCCCGAAATCGGGTACAAGGCAATATATGAGTAAAATGATACACAATAAGAAATAAGCATCCCAAACGGGAGCAATCACGCCCAACGGAGGAAACAATCACCACAATGATAATATACGACGCCGTAGCGAAGAATGAGTAAAAATATAAAACTGCATAAATAAAGTCGGCTCACAACGAGCTCGACACCAGAGTACAAAATAATATACATCGTCCTCACAACTGGTCTCTAAGTCAATACATAAGTAGTAGACAGAGAGTACTAGATACAATAGTATGTACAACTGGAAATAACAGATACCGCACAAAGACCCACCTATCAACAAAAGGGCTAGTACGCCAATTGCAGTGGTATCTGTGTCAAAAGATGTAAGAAAGCAGCCTGCCGCAACTACTCCGAGGGGAAACCTGCAAACACTGTGGCACAACGGGGGTGAGTTTCCAACTCGTGAATAGTAGATAACATATAAAGGTAATCGCGAGTATGCACGTACTACGATACTCTAACCTAAGACAACAGATACATCTCTATATGATGAACTAGATGAGCAGTAATCATGCAACGGTGCGATCTAGTAACATCTCTATATGATGAGCACGGTATGCAATAGTCGTGCATAGCAAATGCAATCTAACAACATCTATATAGAGTGAGCAGGTACGCAATAATCGTGCATAGCAAATGCAATCTAACAACATCTATATAGAGTGAGCAGGTATGCAATAATCGTGCATAGCGAATGCAATCTAACAACATCTATATAGAGTGAGCAGGTATGCAATAATCGTGCATGTCATATGTACTCTAGCAGGCACTACAGATACAGGATGAGATGTAAAATACTGAATGCTGAGCATGGGAATAAATAACAACTACACGGAATGTCAACGTGGAAATAATCGGTTTCCATCAATACACCCAAATCCCAGTAAAACGCAGGCGCCGTCATCCTCATCGTCCCTCAAATCCTGTAAATCTCATAGAATCGTGAGTGCTCAATATCGGCACTCGAAATATCATAAAATCGTCGTGTCTAGCATCGACACGCAAATCCTCAAGTATCGGGCTTCGTCAGTCGGATCGTCCCACAGGCTCCGTCTGCGGAATCGGCCCTCGGCCCCGGCAGTACGTGTCGTCCCGTATCCATCTATCGACTCTGGTCGGTGTCCTCCGGATAACCGCCAGGTCCAACCAATCACTGGTAAGTAATGGTCCCTCTGCCAGGCTCACCTTCTGCTGCACATCGATCCATTCTCGCCCCGGGGTACCATACCGGGTCCACCATGTACCCGCAATCGGCCTCGTCCAGCTCCTCGATTCGGGTTCACATATCACACGTCTCAGAACCGAGAAAACGCATGGTGGACGCACTGAAATATCATATCAAGGAAAACCGGGTTTTTAAAACAGTGCGTATTTTCTTAAGATAAAACCCCGGTTCCCAAATCCAGAAATCACATAAATCCAAACTCAATGCGTAAATCCATGTAATGTGTTGTATGACACTAAGAGTAAAAAGGGTACACCGCTCTTTTTAAAAGAATGCAGTTTGAAAATATCTCATGCGGTCCCTATTTGTAGGGTTCCTAGGCACTCTAATAAGGTTCTACAAGGCATCAACCATGCCCGATTAAAAAAATAGCCATGCCGAACAACCCTAACCAAGATTGTATACTAGAGATTATGCGAAAACTAGCAAGTTAAACATTTTAACTAAAAGTGAAAGGGATTACAACCTTTCTAGATCCGGTCCTTCACTTCTAAAGCTCCGTGTTGACGTCCCTTCGCTGCGATCATCGAGATCCCGGAATAGAGTGATGGTTTCCTCGGTGAAATGAGCGGGCTAGGTCGTTGACTTCGAGGCCGAAGATGATCTACGTCGAGGAGACTCAAACTCAAGCTATTCCTTCACTTGGTCATGAACTTTGTGAAGACAACACCCTATACTTCATGGCAAGTAGTAGAGGATGAAGAAGTAGGAAGTTGGCTCACTTTAGAATTGATTTTCTCACACTTTTTCTCATGTCACCATTAGAGCTAGCAAGCTTTTCATAGAGCTTGATGAAGAAGAAGAAGAAGAAAGAATAATCCATCCAAATGAAAACTTATCCTTTGAATTTTTGCACCATGGTTGAGTTAAGCCCTCATGCTTAACTCATGTAGATAATTAACCAAAGTATGAGGTTAAGGGTTGGGTTAACTAATATCCTAAGGAATCACAAAAGAGTTGACTTTGTCAATGTTGCATACAAGATTCTACAAGCTTGATAGCATTGACTAAACTCTCCTCTCTTTTGTTATTCTTAAGAAAATAAGTAAACCCTAATTTAACCTAAACTTGATAAAAGTCTCATACACCCATCTTGTATGTATCATCAAACATGATACAAACATGTACACTTGCATATATCACATATAAACATTGTGCACAATCTAGTGAGAAAATCAATCTTAAGTGAACCAATACTAGTTAATGTAAAGTAATATATCAATTATATAATTATACATTAAATCATTAAATCAACACTTGATTTAACGATCCGGTCATATCGCATATAACCGACTAATATCTAGTGTATCAATGTATCGAATCAACACTTGATTTGGTAACCCGGCTATATCTCATATAACCGTCCGATAATACAAATCGTGAGAATAGAATACAGTATCACAGACTGGTATTATTCTCGGTCCCGCACATATCTCATATGCGCTCCTATTTCGTTTCGCTTGAGCCAGGAAACCTCTGTGTAGGACTCTAAAGACTCGTCAATACGCCGGCAGTAGGTGGTGATCATATCAATCACCCACAAGCCGCAAGCTGTCTGCCAAACGTAACGGCCACCCGGGTATTGAGCGATCATAAGATCAACGAGCAAGCCTGCTCACACTCCTGCAATCCAATCAGTAACACTTACCGCACAGTCCGGTCTGTTCGTCTGATATGTCGCATATCTCGCCTAGGGGTAGTAAACGTCAGACCCCAGCAGCTTGATAAGTCATGCCGAAGTAAGGTCCATAACAACCATAAAACTACTGATAACACTTACCAGTAAATCGGTGCAACCCTGGACAGGGATTTCCAGTTATGTCCAGTCGAGCATAGCGCAACATCAACCCCCAATACCGGGAGAGACGAATCCCCTCCTATCGCTCATTGCCTCCATGTGAATCGGGACAGTACCCAAAAACCACCTGTTTGCACGACTCAGTAGAGCTGTGGTAGGGTGGAAATCAAAGCACAGTAGGAGACACACAAGACTCTATGACGCTCTCGGGTCAACAGACTAAGTTGTACCAGTGTTACCAGAGAACCGCCATCTGACGTGAGGTATAATACCATCTCGGAGTTCTCGGCGAGTCCGTCCATTGTACCCAGTCTCCACTGAGCACCCGCATACCGTCTCTGATGTCAAACACCAATCGATATGGGATCATCCATCGCCCATCACATGGGTCGAGAAGGTATACGCTAGTCTACTCTGGAATATCGATGCGCCGTCTCGATATTCCCATAACTAGGAACATTGAAGGATGTACTCATGGACTACCCCGGCCCCACTAGTATGATCTACATCATAGTCCTGGAAGTCGAGTATACATCCTAAGGGCTTTATCAACATGTAATAGAGAGACAGCAAGTATACATGTTAAGATAAAGTGCAACCAGATAGCGTACTATCATGTCGAGCAAGAAAGTCCAACCTATATATGTCCCAGCATCCACTACAATATACATCTCATGTACAGTAATGGCCTCTAGGGCATACATATAACTAACAATCTCCCACTTGCACTAGGGCCATCTGCAGCAGTGGTTGTAGTATCTCATACTCAACCATCCCATAAAAGTCTCTCTCTGGGAAAAGGCCTTTGTGAGTGGATCCGCCGTGTTGTCCTCTGAGTCTACTCTCCTAACCTCGATTTCCCTGGAGATCAACTATCTCCATAATCAGGTGATACTGCCTTGGAATATGTCTGGGTCACTGATGGGACCGGGGTTCCTGGGCTAAAGCCCCACTTCCATTGTCATACAATGGTAGGAACCTAGTTCATCTCATGAACTAATATACACCCAAACTGCCTCTTTGGTAGTATCTTTGATAGCGATGTCACCAGCCTTTATCGTCTAGTCTGCCACGGTATCTAGCTTGGAACTCTTCCAACATACCGTCCCTCCATTGAGGGTAAAGACAATGCCTGTGACTGACATTCAGTCAACCTTACCACACTGGAAGCTGTCCAGTGATTCTCCTCAGGATCGATTGATACCATCTCACTACACCTAGTGAGAATCCTAATATCCATTTAGATCTATCTCATAGATCCAAAACCCAGGATTTAGGAGTTATCACTTTTATCCTATTTGGAGAATCCTTGTGATAAGAGGAGATTGACCGTGCGTAGCATAGGAAACTCTTTTCCTATCAAGAGTATGTTGTCCACGTACAATACGAGGATGTTCACCTTACTCTCTACTACCTTTTTGTATATACAAGGTTCATCTACCACATTGATGAAGTCAAATTCTTTGACTACCACATCAAAACAGATGTTCCAATTCCGCGATACCTGCTTTATCCTGTAAAGCAACTTGCACACGTTTCCGCTGCTCCCACTGTTTACGAAGCCCTCTGGCTGTGTACTTATATACGTTCTCTTCTAAATCAATATTTAGAAAAGCAGTCATGACACCCAACCACCAGATATCGCGGTCATGGTATGCAGCAATGGCAAGTAGGATCCGGGTGGACTTAAACACAGCCGCTGGAAAAGGTTTCATCATTATCCACTCCTGTTCGATGAAGAAAACCTTTAACAAGTCTAGCTTTGAAAGTCTCAAATTTTCCATCTACACCAAGTAATCTTCTCAAGATATACTTGCTCCTGATGGGAATTTAACCCTTCGGATATAGCAACCAAAGTCCATACTTTGTTGGTGTACATGGATTCCATCTCAGATTGCTAAGCATCCAGCCATTCTTACAGAGTCCCTACTCTTGATGGCCTGCTCGAAACTAGTTGGGTCATCATCTCATGATGCAATCCTCGCTCCCACTGTCATTGAGAAACCGAAGTATCTCTCAGGCGGATGAGGAACCCTGCTAGATCGGCGGAGAGGCTGAGGTTCGTCGGAGACTATTGAATTTTTTGGTTCTACCAAATCATCAGCTGCAGTTTGTATAGCTGGAACTCTTTCCAGTTCTACCTTATGACCATTAATTTCTGCACAAGAAATTCCCTTTCACCAAGGTGGCATATTGAGAAACAAAACATCTTTTGTTCCCCGGTTTGGTAGAAGATATTCCCTTGCGTATGCTTGCGATATCCAACAAACTTCTACAGAACTGACTTTGCCTCGAGCTTGTCCGGATTATGCTTTTAGACATAGGATGGGAAACCCCAAATCTTAACAAACTTAAGATATGGGCTCTTCCCATTCCATATCACATATGAAGTGGTAGGCACTGGATTTGCTTGGAACCCCATTCAATAGGTATGCAGCTTCTCAAGTGCATAACTCCAAAAGGAAATAGGAAACTCAGTAGTACTCATCATATAGCGCACCATATCACATAGGGTGTGATTGCTCCGCCCCGATACACCGACGTGTTGTGGTGTATACGGAGGAATAATGCTGAGAGAGAATCTCATTCTCCTTTAGAATAATCCAGGAATTCCGTGCTCAAGTATTCTCCTCCTTGATCACATCAAAGGACATAATACTTCTACCCATTTTTGGTTCTCTACTTCTAACTTATATTCGGGGATTATCTCAAAAGTTTCGGACTTGTGTTTCAACAGGAACATATGTCTGAATCTAGAGAGATCATCAGTGAATGTAATGAAGTACAAAGAACCGGTCCTGGCATATGTAGACTGGGGACCTTTATACATCACTATGTATCAGTCCCAAGAGTTCACTAACTCTTTCTCTGTTTCCAGTAAACGGAGCTATGGTCATCTTATCTTTGTGACATGACTGGCAAGTTTCATAAGATGTAAATTCAAACTGATTTAAATATGCATCTAAATGTAACTTAGCTAGTCGGATCGCATAGATATGACCTAGTCTACAATGCCTCAAGAAGGATTCATTCATTTCTGAATTCTTCCTCTTGTGTGTGTTCTGTACATTAAGAACTGTGGTTTGATTTAGAACGTCTATGCTTTTAGATAACGTGCCTGAACCGATCAACTCTTGATATAGGAAATGTGCAAAACATTATCCAACAATACAAAATTATATCCTTCTTTAATAAATAAAGAGATTGATATGATGTTGTATATCAGGTTCGGTATCTAATAATATTCGTTCAGAATCAATGTATTTGGAAATACAGGGTGATAGTGACCAACAGACTTGGTTGCAACACTTGCACCGTTTTCTGTCTCATGAAACTTATCACCCATTCTCAGTTCTCTAACTTTCTGTAGCCCATGTAACAAATTACATATATGGGAACCTGATCCGGTATCTAATACCCAGGACATAGAGGATACTGAGAAACGGTTCTTTGTAATGAACATACCCGAAGAAGATGCATCATCATGCACTTTCTTCGTTTGGGCGGCAGGGGAAATCTTGTATTCCCTAATTTCCTGCTCGGTCTTATAACAATTATAAGTTGGAGCGGGACCAACGTTCCCCAGCTCAGTATAACAAGCGGGTTCGGTCAATACATCCATATTATTATCTTGATTAAGGCGTGACATGGTCGCTACCTGGAGAGAGAGAGAAGAAAACACTCTGCGTGCTCTCTTGCAAGATTAGATTGGTAATATATTTTATCTAATCAGGATGGCTCCCACTGTTTTTATCAAATCTTCCTTCAAACCCCAAAAGGAAAGACTAGCCGGGATTAATTACACTCTACAAGTTCGCCAATCTTTCGGCCAGGCCAGTGCCGGTACTTTGAGGGAGGTTCCCCGTGCTTTCGCACGGACCTAATTAAAATAAACCTCGTTTTCCCAGGGGCGTAACCCCGTTCACACCTTTCTAGACACCTACTTGATCGGCTAATTGCAAAGTGCAAAACTCTCCCATGAGTAACAATTACTCGCAGTGGGTATCGGGATCGAACTATCATATAGAAGGTATGCAATCTCATTGCAAATTTCAACACTTGAAACTCCCGATAATGATTTTTACCCCTAGCACTTATGACCTTAACTATGGTCAACAAATCATAAGCACTAGTCAAGCTCTACCCGTCATTTCGTGATTAATTAGACCCACCCACATGACCCTTAACTAAGGTCAACAAAGTCACGTGACTGTCCTAACTAATCGCATCATATGCGGTGAAGGAAGACATCACTTAGCTACCGTACACTGTGCCTTGACTATGGTCAACAAACACAGCACGAATACTAAGTACTCTACTTCCTAAAATGACGGAGGGTTGCGGATGTTTTTTAAGAAAACCTTTAACGCTTTGAACTTGATCTCGCTGCAGAATCAAATGGTTTTAAATGGAGTGTTTTTTAGGCTTTTACTAGTTTCGCTAAAGAGGTCACTCCCGGTGAATGGATCTCGGCTCTTTCCTCGTCGAATGAGGTGCAGGATATTCACTATACCACTAAGCAAAGCAAGAACTATAAAAGCAATCCAAAGACAAACCGAAGGTTGTAGCATCTGCTAGTTATTGCTAAAGAGGTCACTCCCGGTAAAGAGATCTTGGCTCTTTCCTTATCGAATAAGGTGCTGGATGTTCTACAAGGAACACCGCTATGCAAAGCAACAACTAGAGCTACCTAATTTTTGAAATTCGATTCCACAACATCATTTAGGTTTATTTTCTTTCATTAATCTCAATAAGGAATGTCCCATCATTTAAGTCCACCTAAACCTCACAGATATATACAACGTACACTTATGCCATCCGTATTTGCCTCGTTGTCCCGTCTGCACCGTTAGGTTAGGTAACTAACGGCAGAGCGGGGCAGGGCTAGCGCGGGTGTAAAACATAAGCAACGTCTATACAATATATCATATATACTATATACAGTATCTATCTGAACATATCACATGATCACATCACAGATAACGCAGCAGAAAAACAACATATGAAATATTGGATATACTAGGACGTCCGTATTTTATTTTGAGCCTGTATAAAACACGGATTTCATGGTCGTGATGAATAGCCAATCCCACACCCCTAGACCCCTACGAGAGCGCAAGCAACCCTGCCAATTCTAGAGTTAGGAGACCCGGACTCGACTCCTCGAGATGGTCTCCCACTGGTCCCTAGACCCCGGTTACTTGTGCTCCCCGCCTTGGGTCTATCCTAATGCGGAAAAATAAATAATATATAATGGTGACATCATCCTCATCTCGGAAGTGCCCCAATAAAAGAATATTACATACAAGTTTTTACATGAATGAAAAAGAAAAAAACACTCATCTCACATAAAAAAAAACCAGGCTATTCAAACACGGCGATCCAATATAACATATCCAGCAACACATAACATCACATGTCATCAACGTATGTAAATATGCCCATCCCAATTGTCGTTGACATATAGCAACGAAACCGGCGATATCACATATTACACTTACGGTCGCAGAAAAGAAAGTGTAAAACTACAACAGTTGGAATCCGCAATTTCCTTAGACATCGCATGCCTAATCATATGAATTCTTTAGACATCACATGCCTAAATATTATAAACCCCGCATTTTAGTCTCATTATCGAAAAATCTTTTCAATATCAAGTCGGGCAATTCAAAAAGATTCCCGACATCCTGATCGAATGCTCGTCGCAAACTTTAGTAGACGGCCGCACCCCCGGATGCCGTCGACGAAGTGCACTAAGGTGGAACACCGCTGCCGCGAGCACCCGAACGGATGCTTTTGGCTACGGGGTTCTCCTACAGTCACTTGGTCGGGGCTATGGGGCGTGGCTATCTATTAAGTTTATCCGGCGAGTATCCGCGTACTCTACGTGATTGCGACGGACTTTTGATCACATCAAAATCCCGTGGCAACCGATCAAATGAGACTAAACTGCTGTGTCTATAACATTCAAATTAGTTATCTTATAACTACTTGTGGATTCCAAATATTGTATCACATTCCAGATAAACAGACAATGTTAAACTTTCCGATCGAATAATCAAACACCCAAGTTTTTCCAAATAGCTCAACACTTGAAACAAGTTTAAAAACATCCATTTCATGCCACAGTACCAACGGTCCAGCCGTAGAAGGGTCAAGCCAACGCCTCACATGTTACACGCCGTACCGCCCCAAATCCTAAGGTTCAAAAGGCAGTTCAAGACGATCACATAATCGAGTTAAGGTTTGTTGTCTTCTAGAGGGTCCATCAAGTAACTTGCACGATTTAGAACGTTCTTAAACTACGAAAAAATCCAACACTTGGAAATTTTCCGGCAGGGGAAAAAGTGAGTTATTGATATCCGGTTGAACTTTTTAACACGATCTAAAAATTACCCGGACAAACTAAACAAAGTTAAATTATCCGATCGAATCAACGAGTCCCCAATACAACACTAAGAAAACTCAACACTTGAGTGGAATTAAAAATTTCCAGAAAAAATTGACAAGAAAGGACCTAAGAATAAATATATGAAGTATGAGGGACTGAGTCATAATTTGGGCCGCGGAACCGCCGCCAAACCCTTGGTTTGGCCGCGGTTCCGCGGTCATATAGATGAATCAGTGGGCCGTACTTCACAGTAATTCTTAGTTTTTCCAGCTTAATTTTCTGAGCATTTTTAATTCATAAAAAATCACAGTTTTAAAAATTGTCTAGAGAAGGGTATTCGTCGGGGTTTACGGGTTCGATCGGACTTTAAACTTCGCCTAGACATCACGTAAAGCTCTAGCTTGGCTTTGATACCACTGTAGGGTTCCTAGGCACTCTAATAAGGTTCTACAACGCATCAACCATGCCCGATTAAAAAAATAGCCATGCCGAACAACTCTAACCAAGATCGTATACTAGAGATTATGCGAAAACTAGCAAGTTAAACATTTTAACTATAAGTGAAAGGGATTACAACCTTTGTAGATCTGGTCCTTCACTTCTAAAGCTCTTTGTTGACGTACCTTCGCTGCGATCATCGAGATCCCAGACTCGAGTGATGGTTTCCTCAGAGAAATGAGCGGGCTAGGTCGTTGACTTCGAGGCCGAAGATGATTTACGTCGAGAAGACTCAAACTCAAGCTATTCCTTCACTTGGTCATGAACTTTGAGAATAGAACAACCTATACTTCATGGCAACTAGTAGAAGACGAAGAAGTAGGAAGTGGGCTTACTTTAGAATTGATTTTCTCACACTTTTTCTCATGGCACCATTAGAGCTAGCAAGCTTTTCATGGAGCTTGATGAAGAAGAAGAAGAAGAATGAATAATCCATCCAAATGAAAACTTATCCTTTGAATTATTGCACCATGGTTGAGTTAAGCCATCATGCTTAACTCATGTAGAGAATTAACCAAAGTATGAGGTTAAGGGTTGGGTTAACTAATATCCTAAGGAATGACAAAAGAGTTGACTATGTCAATGTTGCATAAAAGCTTCTACAAGCTTGATAACATTGACTATAGTCTCCTCTCTTTTGTTATTCTTAAGGAAATAAGTAAACCCTAATTTAACCTAAACTTGATATAAGTCTCATACACCCATCTTGTATATATCATCAAGCATGATACAAACATGTACACTAGCATATATCACATATAAACAATGTGCACAATCTAGTAAGAAAATCAATCTTAAGTGAACCAATACTAGTTAATGTAAAGCAATATATCAAATATATAATTATAAATTAAATCATTAAATCAACACTTGATTTAACGATCCGGTCATATCGCATATAACCGACTAATATCTAGTGTATCAATGTATCGAATCAACACTTGATTCGGTAACCCGGCTATATCTCATATAACCGTCCGATGATACAAATCGCGAAAATAGAATACAGTCTCACATACTGGTATTATTCTCGGTCCCGCACATATCTTATATGCGCTCCTATTTCGTTTTGCTTGAGCCAGGAAACCTCTGTGTAGGACTTTAAAGACTCGTCAATACGCCGGCAGTAGGTGGTGATCATATCAATCACCCACAAGCCGCAAGCGGTCTGCCAAACGTAACGGCCACCCGGGTATTGAACGATCAGAAGATCAACGAGCAAGCCTGCTCACACTCCTGCGAATCCAATCAGTAACACTTACCGAACAGTCCGGTTTGTTCGTCTGATATGTCGCATATCTCGTCTAGGGGTGGTAAACGTCAGACCCCAGCAGCTTGATAAGTCATGCCGATGTAAGGTCCATAACAAGAATGAAACTACTGATAACACTTAACAGTAAATCAGTGCAACCCTGGCCAGGGATTTCCAGTTATGGTCAGTCGAGCATAGCGCAACATCAACCCCCAATACCGGGAGAGACGAATCGCCTCCTATCGCTCATTGCCTCCGTGTGAATCGGGACAGTACCCAAAAACCACCTGTTTGCACGACTCAGTAGAGCCGTGGTAGGGTGGAAATCAAAGCATAGTGGGAGACACACAAGACTCTATGACGATCTCGGGTCAACAGACTAAGCTGTACCAGTGTCACCAGAGAACTGCCATCTGACGTGAGGTATAATACCATCTCGGAGTTCTCGGCGAGTCCGTCCAGTGTACCCAGTCTCCACTGAGCATCCGCATACCATCTCTGATGTCAAACACCAATGGATATGGGATCATCCATCGCCCATCACATGGGTCGAGAAGATATACGCTAGTCTACTCTGGAATATCGATGCCCCGTCTCGATATTCCCACGACTAGGAACATTGAAGGTTGTACTCATGGACTACCCAGGCCCCACTAGTATGATCTACATCATAGTCCTGGAAGTCGAGTATACATCCTAAGGGCTTTATCAACATGTAATAGAGAGACAGCAAGTATACATGTTAAGATAAAGAGCAACCAGATAGCGTACTATCATGTCGAGCAAGAAAGTCCTACCTATATATGTCCCAGCATCCACTACAATATACATCTCATGTACAGTAATGGCCTCTAGGGCATACCTATAACTAACACTATTTTAATGAAATCAAATCAATATCATCCATGTATGTGATATATGTATGTAGGTATGGATGTGCTAATGGATATATATACGCGAATATGATTGTAGCACTAGTATGAATATACGGTGTACATATGCGCAGATATGAAAATATCAATATATGGGTGAACTGGTATGAATATACAGTGTGCATGTGTTAGTTATATGTATGCCCTAGAGGCCATTACTGTACATAGGATGTATATTGTAGTGGATGCTGGGACATATATAGGGAGGACTTTCTTGCTCGACATGATAGTATGCTATCTGGTTACTCTTCACCTTAACGTGTATACTGATTGTCTCTCTGTTACATGTTGGTAAAGCCCTTAGGATGTGTACTTGACTACGTGGACTATGATGCGGATCATACTAGTGGGGACATGGTAGTCCATAAGTACATCCTTCAACGTCCCTAGTCGTGGGTGTATCGAGACGGGGCATCGATATACCAGAGTAGACTAGCGTATACCTTCTCGACCCATACAGATGGGCGATGGATGATCCCATATCCATTGGTGTTTGACATCAGAGATGATATACGGGTGCTCAGTGGAGACTGGGTACACTGGACGGACTTGTCGAGAACTCCCAGATGGTATTATACCTTCGTCAGATGGCAGTTCTCTGGTGACACTGGTGCAGGTTGTTCCCCTCCGAATGGCGGCCGACGACATTAGGACGTCTGGCCTGAGATTCAGGGCAGATGCTATTTGGTTTTATCCGTCCACCTCTCCGAAGATGCCATGTTGATTTATGGCACCGTGTATCGGAGGTTTAGACGGATGCAGACGATGTAGCAGACTTCATCAGATTCCCCCTCGCTTGAGGGGTTTTTGATTGTAGGGACACTCATCCCTGCAGGCGCAAGCCCCTGCAGTTAATTATGCTACCGCATCGCGGTAACAACTTTCTCCTTCTCCAGAATTTCACTTCGTGTTGTGTGTGTTTGTTTTGTTTGTGGTTGCCCGTGGATTGTGTACGGAGACTGAGTAATGCCGTCGCCCGTAAGACGTGGATTAGTCCAAATCCGTATTTACTTAGATTTGGGTTTTGTGTTTTTAGTTTAAGGATGCATTAGTCGCATTGCGGCTAAGATCAACTTAAACGTTCGTTAAGGATACGTTAGTCCTGTTTTAGACTAAGATCAACTTAACGTAGTGATTCATTTAATATATGGCCGTCAGGACTCGTCACCTCTCTGACGTTGTTGAAGGATTACAACGACAGGTGTCTGAGGAGTTCAGAGATGTACCCTTGAACCAAAGTTGATTTGGAGTTTTATCATTTATTTAAATGTCTAAGGATACGTTAGCCGTATTTAGGGCTAAGATCAACTTAAACGGGACCGTTTAGATCCGGCAAAAGAGCATTTGGAGGCTCTATTGTTCTAGTTTAGGGACAGAGTGGTCCATAGGTAGTTTAGGGACGTTGCGGTCCATGCTCCAGTTTAGGGACGTGGTGGTCCATATTCCAGTTTAAGGACGTGGTGGTCCGTATTCCAGTTTAGGGACATGGTGGTCCATATTCCAGTTTAAAGACGTGGTGGTCCGTTATTAGTTTAAGGACGTTTCGGTCCGATATTAGTTTAAGGACGTTTCGGTCCGATATTAGTTTAAGGACGTTTCGGTCCATTATTAGTTTAAGAACGTTTCGGTCCATATTGAAGGGTGTGGTTGTCGGGACCCGTCACCTCTCTGACGACGTTGAATGATTACAACGACGTGTGTCAGAGAAGTTCGGAGATGTACCCTCAAACCAGATGTAAATTGATTCAAGAGAGAGCTATGCTCAGTCAATTTAATTTGAGGACTTACGGCCAAAATTGGGTTAAGTCCAGTTGAGAATATTCAACATTTTTCTTGATCTTTGGCCTATTAGGCCTGTGCTAGGGCTTTGCCCATATTTAATAATGCACTGCATTCTATTCTGGCCTGCTAGGCTTTTGATTTGGGCTCTGTCCTATGATGCAGAGCATCTATTGTAGTTTGGGCTCTGTCCCTTTTTAAAATAATGCATTGCATTTTATTAGACCTATTAGGCCATCTTTAATTGTGCTTGGCCCCTTTTGTAAGCAATGCAGTGCATTTGTCCGGCGCTTTGCGCCGAGTAATGAGCGCAAGCTCATATGGTGATGACATGTGTCATGCTCTGGTGAGCGCAAGCGCAACAGCGCAGTGCGCTGCGCTTGTGCGCTGCGCTGTTGCGCTGCTTACACATGGCGCGCTCTGGTGAGTTGCGCCAATTCCAGATAGCAAAGCTCTATTTCAAGAGCGTGTAGCGCAAGTGGTTCTGTAGCTGACACGTTGCGCTCTCTTAAGAGCACAATAGCGCAGTTTGGAAGTGCAGAGCACTAAGAATCTTTTAGATTCAAGAACAGAAGTGCAAAGCACTATTTGATTTCTTGATCTAAATTAGATCAAAGAAAAACAAATTTTTCTTTTGTTTCAAGAACCAGAGGTTCATAAAAGTGCAAAGCACTATTTTTTTTTTGTTTTCTTGTTTTTTAAAGAACCAGGGGTTCATGAGAAGTGCAAAGCACTATTTATTATGTGAAGAACATTGATCTGGTTTTTAGATCAATGATTTATTAAAAGAGATTTCTTTTTCTCTCATGAAGGTTTTTTACCTTTCTTTTCTTTGAGCTTTTCTCAGAATTCTCTCTCTGTTTGAAGCTCTTGGCTTTTTTTTCAAGAAAAATGTTCCTCCTTTGAATTGAGGCCTAGGGTCCTTTTTATAGTGCCCATAAATTAGTTAAATTTGTTAAAGAGATCTTCCTCTGAGTGATTTGGGTAATTTTCCCCAGCGCTTCTACTTTGCAGAAGAAAATCTTCTTGTTTTAACAAGAACAGAAAAGATTTCTTAGAAATTTAATTCTGTTTGGCGCAGATGCCCCAGCGCGTGACACGTGTCGTGAAGCGCAACAGCGCAGCGCAACTGCGCTGACACGTGTCGCGCAGCGCACAGCGCAGCGCAACTGCGCGAGCGCATCTGCGCTGACACGTGTCGCGCAGCGCAGTGCATGCGCAACTGAAGCGTTGCTTCCTTAAAATAGAGCTTTGCTCTGATTGGACGCGCCTTCTTGGGTGCTGTGCTGACGTATCAGCGCCTGCCATGTGGCGCGTTGCGCCCGAGATTTGAAGCGTTGCTTCAAAATTTTGAATTTTGAATTTCAACAGAGCTTTGCTCTGATTGGGCGAAACAAATGCCCCCCACCGTTGCGCTCACGTGGCGCACACGTGAGTGCAGCGGTGGCAAACTCCTGATCGTTGGATCAAGGGGTGAGCTCAAGGGGAGCAAGCGCCTTATAAATAGGACCTCTGGCCCTTAGAAAAAATCTCACTATTTTCTAGATTTTGATTTCCAGAGCTTTGCTCTTGCTTAGAACTCCAGAGCTTTGCTCTCGTTTCCAGAACTTTAGAGCTTTGCTCTTCCAAGTTAGAAAACTTTAGGTAAAATTAATCCTAAGTTAAATTAATTTTAATTAACCAATAGATCTTTGCTCTCACAGATCTTCTGATCTAAAAAAATCCCCTTTGGGGTTTCATCAACAGAGCTTTGCTCTTATGAATCCATAGATCTACAGAGATCTTGTTCATGGGTTTTAACCCATGATCAGAGCTTTGCTCATGGATCCAAAAATAGCTCTTTTAGATTTGAAAAATGAGGAATCTTTTTATAAGTTTTTTCATGAATCTTTCAAGATTCCAAAATTGTTGATTCTTTTAAGTGTAAATTTTTTTCTGATGGTCCCTTTCCATTATTACCACAGAGCCATGCTCTTTTAAGGAATCTTATTTACCTGGGACCAGAGTTTGACAAGTGTCACTCTGTGACAGAGCTTTGCTCTGAAAGAGCAGATTTTCTCCTTGTCTCTAGGGATTCTTTATTAATGGGAATGTTTTCCTGGGGACCAACTGACAATCTCATCCAATGATGAGTTTGTCTTATTAACTGACGTATTGTCATCCAGATTTTGTGGGTCCCTTTTTAGTCTGCTGCTCACTGCACTGCTGTGTGGTGTAATTAATTAATTTTAATTTAATTTAATTAATGCATTTTCTTTTTTAAACGCCAAACGTCGGAATTACAACACTAACGACTAAATTGTTCTTTTGCAGCGATCATGTCTCTAGACACTTCATTCCCGTTCGTCTGCTCGGAGGAGGGATTTCCCGAGGCGCCCTTGGACCGTGAAGTCCTGGCCATGATTAAGGAGTACGACTCGGAATACAAGAGTCTCCATCTTTGGGGGTCGTGGTACAATCAGATCATCATGGGTCGACGCAGCTTCACATGCGCAGTGTCTTCCGAGCCCGTCACGGCAATTCATTATGCTACCCCACCCTCGGTGCAGTATGCCGTGGAGATGGTGGATTGGACCGCGAACAGCTTTCTTCATCCCGCTATGGATGCGGTTCCGGTCCAACGTCCTATGGTCTTGGATATCCTAGGACGTCGTATCTGTCAGGGCGACGCGAGACCCTGGGGGCAATCATATAACATTAGTCTGATCCCCCGTCATCCGATTGGCTACCTGCCGTGGGCCCGGTACATCCTGTCGACGAAGAAGTCGCAGTTGATAAAATTAGGATTGTACACCGCGGTCTACGTCTCTCTCTTCCAGTATCCCACGCTTCCTACCTGGTGGTTCAAGGCCTTCCTGGAGCAGTGGAACATTCCTACCCACACTTTCCTTGCCATGGATCGGGAAGTGTCAATCTCTTTGGAAGAGTTTACGGAGGTATCCGATCTACCGGTCATGGGGGAACATTATGAAGAGTTGCTCCTGCAGGATGAGTACGTCTTTGGTGCCAAGCTGGTGATAAGGGGGCTCACGCCGGAGAACGCTGTTCAACATCAATTTCCAAGTCTGATCAAGGTGTTGAACATCTACGAGGCCCTTTTCATTGAGCGTGGGAGCCGCGGAGTTAATTTTGAGGATTTCATTGCTCGGTTCCTTCATTCGAACGTCCTCTCGGCGGAAGCTGCCAAGTTTGCCAACCTTGAGGACCCTTTTGGTTTAGGTTTGGATAACCTGCCAGCGAAAGAAATAGACCAAAAGAACTTTTTTCTTCCTAACTCCCCAACTATGTCTTTTGCAGAAGTCGCAGCCCCCGAGATGGACGAGGAGGCCTTCTTTTTAGGATTTCTTGGGCTTTGGCTGAGTTGGTTTGCGCTCCCAATGCACTCTCACCGCATGCGGCCCTCTGTTTTTTACCCGGCCCACCGAATGACTATCGGGGTAAAGGTGGCCGTTGGGATCGCCGGCTTGGCGCACTTATATCATGGCCTTAGTCGAGCAGCGGATGCTAATGAGCCTGGGGTGTTGCACGTGGTCTTTCCGATGCACTATTTTATGTCGTGGCTCGAGCTACATACAGCGGGTGTCTTCGGCATGTATAAAAGGCCCTCGTTCTACGAAAGGTGTAGTTTTCCTTGCATTCTACAGTTGATCGGCGCATCAATTGTAAATCCATCGCCACGAGATGCCAGGGGTTTACTCCTTCGCTCCCACACCGTTAGAGCCGGTGTGTCTTTCATTGACAAGGTGTTGACTATTGGAAAAACGTCCACCACTGCAGTGCGGCCATTGCAAGACACTTTCAAGGATGGAGCTTCAGTTTTAACGGCCCGGGAGACCCTTCACCTATATTCCATCAGACCAGGCTTCTTGGTGTTTAGGCAGGACGGGGCAGTGATCTTCTTGAGATATAACCCGCATCGTTTCGCCCAACAACTGAGCTATAATCAAGGGGTACTGCTGGAGGCTTTTTTATCGGAACCTGCCGCGACTGAAGAAGGGATGGAGAGAGCGCTGCATCACTTCATTCGTCTAAACACGGGCTCTCATTTCTTTATCAGTGAGCCGGCTTGCGCCCCCGACTTCTTAGGGTATACACAGAATGGTACAGTCATTCGACGGGAGCGGTCATAAAGGAGGAAAGGCGGCTGCTGATCGACCGTAAGGGTGCACCTCCAGGTAGCGATCGCAATGCTCCTCTGGTGCCAAGGACCCTGGTAATCCCCCCTTTAAAAGATGCCAAAGCCGGACCCTCGCGTGCACAAAGTCCTCCACGTGAGTTGCCGCTCCCTGATATCACAGATGCACCTCCCGCACCCTGTGCTCCAATGGAGACAGTGGTTGTACCCTCGCCGGACTCTGGCGTGGGTGCGGACATCGGGACCCGTCGTCCTAAAGTGGCTGCTAAACGGAAGTCGATCCCCCGTGAGCCTAGGGTCGGAGGGCAAAAGAAAAAGAAGTCGCTCTGCGCTGCGGACGTCGTGTTCGGTCAGGAACTCCATGCTCCCTATGCCGAGGGTCTGCTCGAATATGGGACTAACACAGGATTAATGATGTCGCCGCCGGACGATACAGACTTGGAGGTTGCTCTCAAAGCTTCAGCATAGTTGGCGAGGCGTGACGCGTGGTTAGCTAAGCTTGCGCAATCAGGTAACTACTAGTCGCCTTTCTTTATTGCAACATATCCTCTTCATTACCTTTGACTAACGCTTTTCTTTCCTTTCTTTCAACAGGCATCACTGATGAAAAAGCCATTGCCGCTTCTCTGAAGACTTTCCAGGAGGAGGAACGTCTTAGAGCATCTATGGGCCTTAGTAAGTTTCGACTCATCAAGTTTTCATTTTCCTTGTGTTATGGTCGATCTAACCTTTCCCTTTTATTAACAGGAACCTCAATGTCGTTCCCTCCAAGTGACGCAGATGTTCTACCAGCTGCCGATGTTCCTGCTTCCTCTGGGCCACCGCAGGAGGTTCGTCTTGAAGAGCCGATGAGAGATGCCTTAAAGGCTCTGGAGGCATCCCTGAACGAGGATGACGACGCCTTGAAGGAGGCGTCGCAACGGTCCATTGCGACAGCCCGGGATGAAAGGAAGCGGCTAAGGCGTGAGGCGAAGGCACGCAGGGCTGCCTTGGCTATGGGAGCGGGTCCCAGCACTGCCCCTCGTGCTGATACTCCATCTGAAGAGGCCCCTGTCGCCCTATCCACTGCCCGCAGAGAGGTGGCGCGCGCAGTTCGGAGCGCAAATGGTAAATCCGCTTCAGGTAATATTTCTCTCAGAGTTTTTGTTATAAGGATTTTAATGTCATTGGTCCTTATATCTCTTATCTTGCAGGGCCAAGTCCGATCGAGGGGGAGGCGGAAACTGTTGATCCCAAAGAAACAGAGGAGGCGGTACCTGCCGAACTCGAGCCGACGGTGGGCAACGTCGTTGTGGCTTTGGAGCCTGAGGTGGAGGTCGAGGGGCCTGCCGCCTAGAAGGTCATTGATGCCGAACCTGAAGTGGTGGCAGATGATATGATCATTATAACTGAGCCCGGGGTGGTGGCGGATGAGGCGCTCGAGGCCGGTGATCTCGTGGTGATGGTGGACGATACAACCGCGACTACTGAACCTGAGAGAGTAGGGGGTGAGGTGGCCATGATTCCCGAGGACGAGCCAACCGCTCATTCTCTCGAATCTGGCAATACTCCATTCATAGCCCTCCCCGTCTATGGTCCTCCGCCGTCTCCAGGTCTCGCGAGCACCACAACGGTTCTCATTGAGTCGGGTGATGAGGCCACGGGCGGTGGTCTCATGTCAATAGAGGAGGGAATCGCCTCCGTTTCAGCTGGCAGCTCATCAGGTAAATCCCAAGTTGCTATCTTTTTTTTATCTTACAATCCTTTCTGACAAATTCGCATTTGTTGTAACGCAGGTGCAGCCATTGCCGATGCTCCACTGCTTGAGGGAGCGCCTTCAACAACTGCCTTGGCGGTGGTCACCTCTCAACCCTCTCTCATACCATCTAAGTTGTTGGAAGGTATGGGTTTGCAATTTATTAATCCTATACTTTAGACATATAATTTGTGTACTAAAGTCATATTGTTGTGTCTCTTCAGGAGTGCTTTTTGATCATGTATATCAGATGTTGCTCCCACACTTCTCTTTCCCATCCGAACTTGCTTCTTCCTCTGGAGGCGTTGGTGAGTATGATTTCCATTGATGTCTTTCTTTTTTCATTGATGGAGTTACGTCTAACCCCCCTTTTTCTATTTTGACTGCAGTGCTACAGATTGAAGGAGGGGATAAAAGATCAGCTGCGCCACCGGCCCTTCCGACCTTGCCACCTGTCTCGACTGGTACAGTGACTATCACGTTGATAACTTCCCTCTCTTTATTTTCTGTACTGTTATCTGATCGCATCCTGTTTCTTTTCAGTTGTCGTTCCGGCCTCGTCGTCCTTCGAGCCTCGTATTACAATGCCGGCGGGTCCTTATCTGAGGAGTCTGTCTTCAAAAGGCGCCGCGAATAGTCTGCGCATCTTGAGTGACTACGTCGAGGAACTCGACGTTGAAACTCCTACATCTGCCGCAGACTTCGCTATAGTGGTTAACCCGATGCTAGCAATACTCGTGAACTTTCATGATGAGGGCATCATCGCATCCTGGGTTAACCATTGTAGGGAGATCGAGGGTCGCCTATATCAGTTGGAGTCGCTGCGTCCCGCTCCCGAGACCTTGGCTGCCAGTAATCAAAGAACAGCGTGGATAGAGCAGAGCGCTCCTTACTTCCGCCATCTCGAACAAGAAGTCATTTCACGGCGTAAGGAGCGTGGTGAAACTTCGAGCAAGTCTGCCAAACTTCATGCTCGGGTGGAGGCCAACGCCGCACGGCTGAAGGTTGTCTTTGAGGGCCTTCTGCAATGTCTTTCTGAAGGGTTATCATTGAGGCAACAACTTGACGTTGTCGAGCGAGATGCACCCAGCCAGGAAGCAGCCCAGAAGGCGGCGGAGGAGCAACTTTCATCCTTCTCGCAGCAGCGGGCCCAGGTGGAGGCGGAGGTGGCTGCGGCTGTCACTCAGGAGGAAGCACTGAAGGAAGTGCGAGAGCAGCTTGTGGATTTACTAAAGACACTTCCTCCTCAGTAGTTATCCATCTTTGTATCGTTTGTACTCGTAGATAAAAGAATGTATATATATATTTTTTATTCTTTGACATAATGTATCCTGTATCCAATCAAGTTTATGAATAAAAGATACACCTTTTTTGTAATGTGTCATTTTCTTCGTCTTTTCTTTTTTTTACTATCGGCATATCACCTCAGCAAACATGGTTAACGGATGATTAGAACGAGTATCCTGACTTTCTTAAGAAATAGCGATGGCTTAGGCCGCAGGTTCAGATCTGCTGCCTAAGACTTTTCAACTCTATAAGCCGTGAGGGTCTCATAGAGACTTTTCTCCCTACGGATCGAGAGGATCTCGTAGGTGGGTTTTCTCCTTAGGAATCATGAGGATTCCTAAGTGTGCTTTTCTATTATAAGTCGTAAGGATCTTATAAGAGATTTTTCCCTCTTACGAGTCGAGAGGACTTGTAAGCAGTTGTTCCCCTCCTTGTCGAAGTTCGATGTTGGAGAGTGAGACCCGTGGATGGTATGCAAGAGAACATTTTGGGACAACTTGCGGGGTCCCAATGCTTAGGAAACAGGCTTCTTTTATGCCTACTGCCTAAGGCTTTATCTCATGAGTCGAGCTGCCTCGACAATTTTTTCACAAGTCGAGACGAATCGAGCGTTTCTCGCAAGAACATCATAACGTCGCATTTAACCTCTGCACTTTGCGACAGAAGCCCGTTAAGGCTGGTGGTACTTAGGGTTTTGGCCATCGCACCGTCGCATAAGCTGATATAGTCCTCGATAGGCAATCGTGCTGTTCGAGTAGCCCTGCGACTGCCGTGTCTCTGAACCCATCGGGGGCTGGACAAGACGTCTTCAAGCAATCCTCCTTGGCAGTTTGACCGTCGGAAGAGCAAGCGTTAGGAATTTGCCATGTCGCTTTTTACTTGAGGTTAAGCTTATTTTGGTGAGCCCCGATGAGTCATAACCACTCCGCGCTGGTGTGGGGATGATCTCCGATAGTCTTTCGGGCTTTATGTGAGTTGCCGTCAAGACCCTGAGGCTAGGAATTTTGCCTTTGCTTCGTTTGCTGGCATTGCGTCTGCTGTATCGAGACGAATGTTGCGGTGGGAACTATGGATTTTGCCGTGGCTCCATTTGTTTGAAGACGTTGCGTCTGCTGTGTCGAGACGAACGTTGGGGTGAAATCTCGTCTGCTGTATCGATACAGATGTCGAGGTTGTCTCTAGGTTGCTGGTGAACCGTCGAGGTTTGGAACTAGTGATTTTGCCGTGGCTCCATTCGTTTGATAACGTTGCGTCTGAAATGTCGAGACGAACGTTGGGGTGACATCTCGTCTACTGTATCGAGACGGACGTCGAGGTTATCTCTAGGTTGCTGGTGAACCGTCGAGGTTTGGAACTAGGGATTTTGCCTTGGCTCCATTCGTTTAATGACGTTGCGTCTGCTGTGTCGAGACGAACATTGGGGTGACATCTCGTCTGCTGTATCGAGACGGACGTCGAGGTTGTCTCTAGGTTGCTGGTGAACCGTCGAGGTTTGGAACTAGGGATTTTGCCATGGCTCCATTCGTTTGATGACGTTGCATCTAAAATGTTGAGACGAACGTTGGGGTGACATCTCGTCTACTGTATCGAGACGGACGTCGAGGTTATCTCTAGGTTGCTGGTGAACCGTCGAGATTTGGAACTAGGGATTTTGCCGTGGCTCCATTCGTTTAATGACGTTGCGTCTGCTGTGTCGAGACGAACATTGGGGTGACATCTCGTCTGCTGTATTGAGATGGACGTCAAGGTGGTGACCATTCTGTGCTGGTGCGAGATGATCTCTGATTGTCTTTCCGGTTTTTTATGAGTTACCGTCAAGACGTAGAAGCTAGGAATGCGGCCTTCACTTCGTTTGCTTTGGTGTGTCCAAATCCTGTTGGAGGAAGAACGATGGGGTTGACATTTCGTCTGCTGTATCGAGACGAACGTCAAGGTGGTGACCACTCTGTGCTGGTGCGAGATGATCTCCGATTGTCTTTCCGGTTTTATATGATTTATCGTAAAGACGTTGAAGCTAGGAATGTAGCCTTCGCTTCGTTTTCTTTGTCACGTCCGAATCCCGCTGGAGGAAGAACGCTGAGGTTGACATTTCGTCTGCTGTATCGAGACGAACGTCAAGGTGGTGACCACTCTGTGCTGGTGCGAGATGATCTCCGATTGTTTTTCCGGTTTTATGTGAATTACCGTAAAAACGATGAAGCTAGGAATGTAGCCTTCGCTTCGTTTGCTTTGTCACGTCCGAATCCCGTTGGAGGAAGAACGCTGGGGTGACAACTCGTCAGCTGTATTGAGGCGAATGCCACGGCTGTCTCTAGGTTGTTGCTGAACCGTCGAGACTTGGCTTCGCTTTTTGGCGGAGCCTGTCGGGAAGGTATGGTTCCCTCTTTATTTGTGCCCTTGGATTGTATACATGGATTGTTGTGCTATCGTCTGTAGGGCATGAATTTCGTTATATATATATTTTTTATTTTATTTCTTTCCGCGATGCTCTATCATTTCAGCTTTTATATCGCGAAGGTCGCGATTGCCCAATCATTTCGGCTATTTTTCGCGGTGCCCAATCAATTCGGCTATTCATTTTTTACTCGCTTTTTTTTTATTGCGAGTTGCCCAATCATTTCGGCTATTTATTTTATTTTTACTCGCTGCTTTTTATTGCGAGTTGCCCAATCATTTCGGCTATTTTCCATGCATACATTTTCTTTACTTGCTGCTTTTTATTGCAAGCTGCCCCATCATTTCGGCTATTTCGTATGCATGTGCGGCCTACCGGCTTTTCGCTGTAAACCTGAAATTAGACACCGATTTCGGCATCAGCACCGCTACAACTGGGATATTGCCTGGAGCGAATCATCATTTGCCTCTGTCGATGTCGAACAAAGGTAACTTAGCGAACAGGGTTAAGGTCCTGTCGGCTAAGGCTTTTGGCTTCATGAGCCGTAAGGGTCTCACAAAGTTATTTCTCCCTACAAGTCGTGAGGATCTTGTAGGTGTATTTTCTCCTTAGGAATCGTGAGGATTCCTAAGTGTATGTTCCTCTGTAAGTCGTAAGGATCCTACAGGAGGGTTTTCTCCTTGTAAATCGAAAGGATTACAGGGGTCGTTCACTATGCGAATATATCCCCAGTCTCGGATGGGACTTGGTTAGGGAAATGTTTATTCGTGCCCGTGGATTGTATACAAAGGTCAGTATTGAGCCACTTGTAGGGCAATATCGGAAATTGTGGGGGTTTCTTAAGCACAGGTTTAGGTCTCTGTAACTTAAGACTTTCAAATCTTATGAGCCGTGAGGGTCCCATAAGAGAGTTCTCCTCACGAGTCATGAGGATCTCGCAAGTGTATTTTCTCCTTAGGAATCGTGGGGATCCCTAAGTGTGTTTCTCCCTTGTGAGTCGTAAGGATCTCACGCGGGTGGTTTCTCCTTACAAGGTCGAGAGGACCCTATAAGTGTCCTTTTAACGAGGTTGCGCCCTTTCGGGTTTTCACAAACACTCGTCGGTAGTCCTGCTGTTTTTACTCACGGAGCCCTTTCGGGTTTTCATCCGTGCCCATTTTGCTTATGGACATACCATTTTTATTTTATTTTATACTTTCTTTTTCTCTTTTTTTTACGAGGTCGCGCCCTTTCGGGTTTTCACGAACACTCGCCGGTAGCCTTGCTGTTTTTACTCAGGGATCCCTTTCGGGTTTTCATCCGTGCCCATTTTGCTTACGGACATACCGTTTATTATATATATATTTTATATATATATATTTTATATATATATATATTTTTATTCATCTTGTCAGCCTAAGGATGTTGCGGTAGTAGTTTAAAGACGTTTCGGTCATTTGCAAGTTTTAGGACATTGCGGTCCATCATTAGTTTAAGGACATCTCGGTCCGCCGTCGCCGTATTTGAGGCGAATATCTAGTTTATTGACTTTTCGGTCTATGTGGCTTTCTCTATGACTGACCATGATGCCCCCGGCGTATCCATCTTTCTCGGAGCATGTGGTTGTGGCGGGTTCACCTTCCAATTTTCGGACAACGCGAACTTGCCTTGTTGGTATTGGTCTTCAATCCAGTTCTTGAAGACGTAGCAATCCTCGATCAGATGACCTACCGTTTGATGGTAAGGGCAATAATTAGGATTATTAACATCGCCAAGCCGCAACGGACGTTTTGGACTCGGCAGATTGATGAGTCTGTCGCACATTGCCAGCTCCAACAGTCCCCTTGTTTTATCTTGCGGAAACGAGTAAGGACGTTTCAAATTTTCCTGGAGGGGTTGCCGCTTGTTGCTTTGGCGAGCAACCGGTCTAGGGTCACTTAATTGTTGTTGAGCGCTGGCGACGAAGGCCGTTTTTCCTTTTCCTTTATCCTTTTTGTTCGCTCCGTTGTTTGCGGGGCCGGGATTTTTTCCGAGTAGCGTGCGATTGCATGGCTGAACATTCTCGCAGCTCCTAAATTCCTTCATTTTTGAAATAGATTCCCTGAGGGAAGGGTTGGGGGTAGCTTCTTCGTCAGAGTCGCTTCCAAAGGTGATAATTTACGATACCTTAGAGTCAGCCGTATGACAATCGTCGGCGGCTCTTTTGCGCTCATCTATCACATTTTTTTGATGTCTACGAGCTTCACATTTTGTCCTGTCGAAGTGTTGCTTTTGAGCGACATACCCTTGCCACCAACAGTTAAAGGATTCGCAGTCTTCGGTAGGATGTATGATCTTCTGATGATATAAACAGAAGTTAGGGTGCATTTCTACCTCAGAGAAGGTATTTTTTTCAGAGTGCGGTAACTTCATTCCTACTAATAGAGCTTTGGCGAACCTTTTCCTTGTCTTGAATTTGCTTTTACCCGCAGTGTATGGCTTTTGATTTGACGGGAATGCTTTGGCTCTTTCCAATATGGCTATTTCACGCTCTTGATTAGCTTTTGCTTTCAGACGAATTTCATTTAGGAAGATATCGATCAACTCATCTGATGGCTGTAGAATCTCCGGCTCAGGGTTCGCCATTGATTTCTTAGCGCAAGGAGCCTCCTCATCATCCATCAGTGAATGAGAAATCACATGACAAGTCGCAACGTAGTCTTTGGATTCATCTGATGAGTTTTCTCCATCGTTTTCATCCTCGACGAAAGAACAAGTTGCCCCCGACGTGTCCGTCTTCTTTGGAGAGTGAGGCTTTGGTGGGTTTACCTTCCAGTTTTCCGACAGCGCGAACTTGCCTTGTAGGTACTGATCCTCGATCCATCCCTTAAAGACGAAACAATCCTCAATCGGGTGACATACCGTTTGGTGGTAAGGGCAATAATTGGGATTATTAAGATCGCCTGGCTGCGACAGACGCTTTGGACTCGGCAGATTAATGAGTCTGTTACGCACTGCCAGCTCAAACAGTCTTCTCGTTTTATTCTGAGGAAACGAGTAAGGACGTCCTAGCCTCTCTTCGAGGGATGGGCGTAGACGCACGTTGTTTTGGCGAACGACCGGCTTTGAGTTGCTCGAATGTTGCTGAGCATTGGCGACGACGCTCGCTTTCCCTTTTCCTTTCTCATTTCGGGAATCTGGTTTTGGAGGAGACGGTCCATGGCCCATCTGGTCCATCTGGGCTAATTTGTCGATCAAGGCCTGGAAGGTGGTCGGCCTGAAGAACATCATGAATTGTGAGATGGTCGCCTGCGGATCGAGAGTGCCCACAAACATGCCTACTGCAGGTGCCTCTTCTATGCGTTGTTCGCATTTCGACCATAGGTTTCGCCATCGTGTTGCGTATTGGACCCACGTTTCGCCCGGTCTTATCCTGGCATTTATCAGTGCTGTAATCGGGGTGCGTTCACTAGCACTCGCGAATCTTTGTGTAAACAGCAGCTCCATCTCTGCAAATGTTTTGACTGAGTCGTTAGGTAGCTCCGAATACCACTCAAAGCCTGTTTCTGCTAAGCTGCCGACGAATTGACGTAGCAGCAATTTGTCATCGCCTCCAGTATTGCCGCATAAGGCCCTGAATTGAGCGACATGCTGATGCCGATTCCCTGTCCCTTTATATACATGGAATTTAGGGATCGTATATCCCGGCGGGTAACTGATTTGGTCGTACCAGCTCGGATACGGTTGTCCGGTTCTAGCAATTTGCCCAGCCGCTTCATTCACCTGATGAACTCGGATCTGCTGAGCTATATATTCGTCCTAGTCAGCTTTGGAGATTGCCTCCTCCTTGGCTGTTGACAGACCCGGTGGAGGATTTGGCATTTCTCCCCTGTCGTCTTCAAGGACGATCGGAGGATCTTCAGCAGGAGGGTCCGGCTGTGACATCATCCGTTAAACTTTCCGATCGAATCATCAAACACCCAAGATTTCCCCAATATATCTCAACACTTGAAATCAGTTTAAAAACATCCATCACATGCCACAGTACCAATGGTCCAGCCGTAGAAGGGTCAAGCCAACGCCTCACATGTGGCACGCCGTACTTTCCCAAACCCTAAGGTTCAAAAGGCAGTTCAAGACGGTCACATAATCGAGTTAAGGTTTGTTGTCTTCTAGAAGGTCCACCGAGTTACTTGCACGACTTAGAACATTCTTAAACACGAGAAAAAATCCAACTTTTGAAAAATTTTCCGACAGGGGAAAGAGTGAGTTATTGATATCCGTTCGAACTTTTTAACAGTTTCTAAAAGTTATCCGGACAAAACTAAACGAAGTTAAATTATTCGATCGAAACATCGAGTCCCCAATACAACCCTTGAAAACTCAACACTTGAGTGGAATAAAAATATTCACAGAAAAAATTGCCAAGAAAGGACCTAAGAATAAATACAAGAAATTTCAGGGACTAACTCGAAATTTTGGCCGCAAAACCCATGCTTTAGCCGCGGTTCCGCGGTCATTTTGGCGAATTAGAAGTCCGTACTTCACATTAATTCTTAGTTTTTCCTGCTTGTTTTTCTGAGAATTTTGAATTCAGAAAAAACCACATTTTTGAAAAAAGTCCAGAGAGGGGTTAAATCGGGGTTTCGGGTTTCGATCGGACTTTAAACTTCGTCTAGACTTCGCCTAAAGCTCTAGCTTGGCTCTGATACCACTGTAGGGCTGCTAGGCACGCGCACAAGGGTCTACGAGGCATCAACCATGCCCGATTCAAAAATTAGCCGTGCCGAACAACCCGAATACGGATCTTTAAACTAGAGATTAGGCGAAAACAAGCATGCTAAACACTTTAACACTAAGTGAGAGGGATTACAACCTTTGTAGATCCGGTCCTTCACTTCATATGCTCCGTGTTGTGGTCCCTTCGCTGCGATCATCGGGATCCGGACTCTCGAGAGGTTCCACGAAGAGAAAGATGCAACCTTTGCTTCCGATCTTCCATACTAAGATGATCTACCTTGAAGTTCCGTTAACACAAATTAACACTCATGAAATGATGTGAACACCCTCATCTAAATGGCAAGGGAAGATGAGGATGATGAAGTAGGATTTTTTCTCTCTTTATTTATCTTTTTCTCATATTTATTCATCACTTTGGAAAAATCTAGCAAGCTTTTTCATGAAAGAATGAAGGAAGAAGAAGAATAGTGATCCATTTTCTTTTGTGATGAATAATGAAAGGATTAATATGAAGAATAATGCAACCATGGTTGACTTAACCATCGTAGAGAATTAACCAAGGGTTAGGGTTTGGGTTGAGTTAAGAATGAGTCACTTGTAAATATCTTTTCCAAAACAAAAAGAAAACCTTCTAGAAACATCTAGAAAGCTTAACCCTAATCCAAACCCTAATCATGTTTAAACTCCACTAAACAAGTTGCATTAGTTATCATATCATGTTACAATATTATATATCACATATATAATATTTATCGTAACAAAATAAAATAATACAATTAACATATATCGCATATATATCAATGTATTATCCGAGTGAGAAAAAGAATCTTTTAGTGAGCAAATATTAGTTAATGTAATTTAATATATCATATATATTATTATACATTAAATTATCGAATCAACACTTGATCCGACAATCCGGCTATATCTCATATAACCGACTAATATTGATCCGTACCGATTCATCGAATCAACACTTGATCCGATGACCCGGCTGATATCAAATATCGCGAGAATACAATACGGTATCTCATATCGCATTATCCTCGGTCCCGCACATATCACATATGTGCTCCTACTCCGTTTTGCCTGAGCCAAGAAACCTCTGTGTAGGACTCTAAAGAATCGTCAATACGCCGGCAGTAGGTGATGATCATATCAAACACCCACAAGCTGCAAGCGGTCAGCTAAACGTAACAGCTACCCAGGTATTGAGCGCTCAGAAGATCAACAAGCAAGCCTGTACATTCTCCTGTGAATCCAAACAGTAACACTCCCGTACAGTCCGGTCTCGTCGTCTGATATGTCGCATATCTCGCCTAGGGGTGGTAAACGTCAGACCCAGTAGCTCGATAAGTCGTGTCGATATGAGGTCTATAACAGTTCGAGAAACTACTGATAACACTTACCAGTAAATCTCAGCAACCCGGCCAGGGATTTCCGGTTATAGCCAATCGAACACAGCACAACATCAACTCCCTATACCTGGAGAGACGAATCCCCTCCTATCGCTCATTGCCTCCATGTGATTCGGGACTGTACCCAAAAGACACCTTTTTGCACGCCCTCTTGGACGTGGTATGATGGAAATCAAAGCACAGTGGGAATCACACAAGACTCTATGACGATCTCGGGTCGACAGACTACTCTGTACCAGTGTCACCGGAGAACTGCCATCTGACGTATGGTATAATACCATCTGGGAGTTCTCGGCGAGTCCGTCCAGTGTACCCAGTCTCCACTGAGCACCCGTACACCATCCTTGATGTCAAACACCGATGGATATGGGATCATCCATCGCCCATCATATGGGTCAAGATGCGTATACGCTAGTCTACTCCGGTGTATCGATGCCCTGTCTCGATACACCCTCGACTAGGAACAGTTATAGGATGTACTCGTCGACTACCGTGGCCCCACTAGTATGATCTCATCATAGTCCCAGTAGTCGAGTACATATCCTAAGGGCTTTATCAACATGTAATATAGAGACAATCAGAGTACATGTTAAGATAAAGTACAACCAGATATCATACTATCATGTCGAGCAAGAAAGTCCTCCTTATATATGTCCTAGCATCCACTACAATATACATCGTATGTACAGTAATGGCCTCTAGGGCATACATATAACTAACATATACAAGGAGTTTTAAAGGAAATATCATGAAAACAATGTGCCAAGCATCGACACAGAAATCCTGATAGGTACGTATCATACGCTATCCCGAAAGCACGAGTGCCTAGTTCTGACCCTCGCCTTTCGACATATGCATACGTGCATGACTCCCAACGGTATCTCCATGATCCCCGCCGAGTCATTAGTACTGTCACCGGAAGGTACTAGACCTCTTCCAGGATCAATAGGCAAAGTCCATCGATCTTCTTGCCGAGGGGAACCATATCGGGCCCCACCATGTACCCTCATACGGCAACCACACCTCGTATGGAGTATATAATCAGAACCGATAAATCTCATGGTGGCTACGCAAATAACATATCAAGGAAACCGGGTTTTTCAATGTATGCATAATTTCATGAACTCCCACGGTTCCCAAATCCAGAAAACATCATCTAAAATCCTAATAAACAATGCGCAAATCCAGGAATAAATATATGCGATATATCTGAAATGCGAGCATATAGATGAGAATGTATAGCTGAAACCATAAGTATGCGAAATCAATAAGGTACAGCTAAGTAACATCAGAAAAGGTAAATATGTGACTGCAACTGAATATGTGTGTAACAGACAGGTGTAGCAATGTATAGGTATCTACCTATAAGAACTGATGAAGTATACCCCCTCCGGCTATGAGTGGAATATGTGAGTAAGGTATATCGGTAACTAAATGTCAAAACGTGATAAGTAATGTGAATCGATGTCGTAAAGTCCCTAAATAAGCAATATAAGGTCTATAATGGTTTGTGTGTGACATTCAATTATTGACGGTGTGTGTGTAGTATACAATCCGTTCTCGTGCAACATGAACCGTCAATAATATGTGCAGTGTCCTACGGCTGCTAGTCACAGTACAACTATATTAAGAAAATAAGGTAAAGGCGCTATTCTAACAATGACGTAGAATATGCGACAAGTAATAGAATTCTAGCCCAGACGCATAACGCCATGCGGGCGATTCCCCTGTAGATGTTAAATCTACTCACTTACGCTCCACGCTAGGTGAATCCTACCATCTGCTCCCCCCTGTAGCAGTGTCCGTAGTCTTCGCATGCAAACCTGCAATTTAGAGAAGGAAATCTTATATAAGCCAAATATTCCGCAAAACGCGATATCGAACCCAAACGAGAAACTCGCGTCGCGAACTAAACGCGTGTGTGCACGATACTCTAAAACGTGTATATACGCGTCTAAAACTACCGCGACACGCTGGATCGCAGAACCCACTCACGTATCGAGCGCATCGCGCAAACACAACGGACATGAAAAACGGTATTTGATCCCAGATTTTCCTACAGGTCAATTCTTACAAAACTATGCATGCCAAAACACTACAATACACAGCAGAGTACCCTACCCAAAACCCCAAGACCCAATACCCCCTCATGGCCGCAATTTGCGGCCAATATGATTAAATCTGCGACCATGCTTGGGAGATAGGGGCTCGTGTTCTGGTGGTGTGTTCTAGACCTAGTGTGCATTCCCCAGTTTTCTCAATTTTGTCCTTAAGGCCCCGGGTCAATAGCAGATTACAAAAAGCTAATATATCGCTTAAAAACACCGATTTTGCACAAAACACAAACCTTATGGTATTTTACTGTAATCTGGGTCAATTCCTAGTTCAAGTAACCCTAGCAACACTAAAATAGGCTAGGTTAACTAACACAATCATCACTTATCCAAAATTCCATATAATTCACCATTTATTAGCACAAAACTCATAATTAACACAAACCGACACCAATTAACACATAAGCTAAGCAACTAGGGGATTGGGTTCAGAAATATACCCTGTAGAACCCTAGAGAGCAGGAGAAGAAGTGTATGGAGAAGATGAGGGGTTGCTACTGCTGCTGGGGCTCCTGTTGCTGTTGCCAGATGCTGCTGCTGCTATGCTGATGCTGCTTGCTGCTTCTGGTATTGTTGCTGCTGTTGCCTTCTGCTGCTGCTGATGGCTGCTGGTGTGAGTGTGTGAGAGTGTGAGGGAAATGAGAGTGAGAATGAGAAATGAGTGCAAGGCTAAAGACCCCTCCCTCTCTCCTTCTCTCTCATCATTTAAAGAGGCATGGCTCATACCATGTAGCACCATGCTTCTCTCTCTCTCTCTTAGTCAACAATTCAAACCAAATAAAAAACCCTTTTCATTTTCATTTTAGTTTAAAAGAACCATACACTATTAAACCCAAAACTCTTAAACAATTAATAAAACTAGCTTAAAGGAAAATGGTTAGCTAATCATGATTGCTAATCATGTTTAACCCCAAAATACAACCCTACTTATCATGCACAAGTGTGTGCAAGCCTAGGAAAAATCTAATAAAATATTCATTAAATAGGATAAATTAATTAAAAACCAATTTGGTAAACTTTTTATTAAAATCCATACATTAAAATATAATTAGCCACAAAACACATTCTAAGGTGTTACATGTTGATCGCAGCGAAGGGATCTCAACACGGAGCTTATGAAGCGAAGGAATGGACTACAAAGGTTGTAATCCCTATCTCTTTTCTTCTTTTTATGTGACACAATTTTTCTTACCCTAGAAATTCTAGCAAGATTCATGGTTAGTTAGCTTTGCACCTCTTTATTTTTTAAAAATGGCATGAGTGATGCTACCAAACCCTAGACTATGTGCAAGGGCAACCTAACAGTGGTATCAGAGCCAAACTAGAATTCTAGATACGGTGTTATAACAATTACGAAAATGAAAATCACTTCGAAAAACGATATTATGAATACCCTATTATGCTCTCTAGAAATTTTCAAAAAGGTCCTTTAAAAATTTTTCAAACGGGTGCAGAATGGTCTCTGGAGCAAAATATGAACACAGGTGAAATACGGGAGGGGGGGGTCCTCGGTTTTGGACCGGACATCATAAAGGAAATTCCGTCCAGGCCGGCCCCACCACCTCCTCTGGCTCCCGTATTGCTCTCGTGCTCATTTGACTCCATTTTGGGTTCCCCAGTATTGTTTATTTAGCCCAATTTTCATGTGATGGTCTGTTTGACCTGGGGCTAATTCGTAGTGCTTCGTAGTCGTATAACTTAACACTGTATTGGTAACCTTGACTATTTTTAGCAGTTCGATTGAAACTTCACACACCGCATTTTGTACCCCGCTGAAATATCCAAGTGTTGTAATTTTCCGAAGTTGATCGTACTCGTAAAATCGTGCAAGTACCCCTATGGACCCCCTAGAAAACTATAATAACCTTAACTCGATTCTATGCCCACGGAACCGCGTTCGAACCTTCGGGTTTGCCGTAATTCCGTGGTGTCATAGGTGAGGCGTTGGTTAACTCCTTCTATGGCTCGACCATAGACACTGTGGCACGGTTTTTGAGTGTTTTGACTTTGCTCAAGTATTGAGCTCACAGGGGTAATTTGTGAGTGTATGTTGATTCGATCTAAACGTTAAACATCGTCATGATATTCTGTAATGTGATACAATATGTGGAATTCATATAGTTGGGCATGAAATCCGTAATATGTGATATTTCGGGTTTACGATGTCTAAGTCGATTATGGATTCCAAATGTTGTAGTTTTACACTTTCTTTTCTGTGACCGTAAACGTAGTATGTGGGGTATTGTCGGCTTCGTTGCTATACATCAACGACAATCGGGATACGTATACTTGCTTACATTGATGATATGAGATATTATGTGTTGTTGTGATATGTTATATTGGATCGTCGTGTTATTGAATAGCTAGGGCTTTTATATGAGATGAGGGTTTTTATTTTCATTCATGTAAAATTCATTTGTATGTAATATTCTTTTATTGGGGCACTTCTGGGTTGAGGTTGATGTCACCATTGTATATTATTTACTTTTCCGCATTAGGATAGACCCAAGGCGGAGAGCACAAGTAACCGGGTTCTAGGGTCTAGTGGGAGGCCGTCTCGAGGAGTCGAGACCGGGTCTTCTAACCCTAGAATTGGCGATGTTACTTGCCGCTCTCGTAGGGGTCTAGGGATGTGGGTTTGGCTATTCATCACGACCGTGGAATCCGTGTTTTATACAGGCTCGAAATAAAACACGGACCTCCTAGTATATCCAATATTTCATATGTTTCTTCTGCTGCTGATATACTGTGATGTGATCATATTATATGCGTAAGACGAATGCTTTATTATTGTATATATATGATATATAATAAACGTTGCTTATGTTTTTCACCCGCGCTAGTCCCGTCCCGGTATGCCGTTAGTTAAGTAACTTGACGGTGCATAACGGAACATTATGGGGAATGCGGATGGCATAAGCGTACGTTGTATTTTCGTTTCTTCTGTGATGCTTAGGAAGCATAATTGATGGGATTTATTAATGAGATTAATAAAAGAAAAGAAACCTAAAAGATGTTGGAGAATCAAATTTTCAAAAAGGGTAGCTACAGTTTTTGCTTTGCATAGAGGTATATGCGATATACCCTACACCTTATTCGATGAGGAAAGATCCGAGATCCCTTCACCGGGAGTGACCTCTTTAGCAAAACTGGCAGATGCTACAAACTCACGGTTTAGTTTTTGATTGCTTCAATAGTTCTTGCTTTGGACAGTGGTATTTGTGAAATATCCTGCACCTTATTCGATAAGGAAAGAGCCGAGATCCCTTCACCGGGAGTGACAACTTTAGAGAAACTAGAAAAGCCTCAAAAACACTCCTTTTCAAAATCACTTGTTTCTACAATGATATCAAGTTCATTACGCTCATGGTTTTCTGAAAAACCTGCGTATCCCTCCGTCATTTCAGATAAGTAATTTTTAGTATTCGTGCTGCGGTAGTTTGGCATGCGTCAAGGCGTAGTGTACGGTAGCTGATTACTACTTATCTGTAGCATAAGATGCGATTGGATTAGCTTATTCGTACGGCGTTGTTTGGCATGCGTCAAGGGTCGTACGGATGGGTTTAATTCAATCACGAAATGTACGGGTTGAACTTGACTAGCGGACTATGGGTTGTCTGGCATGCGTCAAGGTCATAGCACGCTAGGGGTAAAAGCATTATCGGGAATTTCAAGTGTTGAAATTTGCAATGAGATTGCATACCTTCTATGAGATAGATGGATCCAGATACCAACTGCGAGTAATAGTTACTCATGAGAGAGTTTTACACAGGACAATTAGCCGATCAAGTAGGTGACTAGAAAGGTGTTAATGGGGTTATGCCTCTGGGAAAACGAGGTTTATTTTAATTAGGTCCGTGCGAAAGCACGGGGAACCTTCCTCAAAGTACCAACACTGGCCTGGCTGAAAAATTGGCGACCTTGTAAAGTGTAATTAATCTCGGCTAGTCTTACCTTTTAGGGTTTGAAGGAAGATTTGATAAAAACAATGGGAGCCATCCTGATTAGATAAGATAATAACCAATCTAATCTTGCAAGAGCATACGCTAAAGTGTTTTCTTCTCTCTCTCTCCAGGTAGTGACCATATCAGGCCTTAATCAAGATAATAACATGGATGTATTGACTGAACCCGCTTTTTATACTGAGTAGGGGAACGTTGGTCCCGCTCCCACTTATAATTGTTATAAGTCCGAGCAGGGAATAGGAGAATATCTGAATTCTCACGCCGCCCAAACGAAGAATAAGCATGCCGATGCATCTTCTTCAGGTGTGTTAGTTATCGAGAACTGTTTCTCAGTTCACTCTACGTCTGGGTATTAGATACCGGATCGGGATCCCATATATGTAATATGTTACATGGGCTACGTAAAGGTAGGGAACTGAGAGAGGGTGATCATTCCGTAAGAGTAGGGAATGGTGCAAATGTTGCAGCCAAAGCAGTTGGTGAATATCACCTTGTGTTACCAAATGGTAATACATTGATTCTGAATGAATGCTATTACATTCCGACCCTGATATGCAATATTATATCAGTTTCTTTATTGAGTAAAGAGGGATATAATTTTATAGTACATGATAATGTTATGAACATCTTCCTGAATCAAAAGTTGATTGGATCAGGCTCGTTAAATAATGGCATATACGTTCTCAATCAAACTACGGTACTTAATGTGCAAAAAACACACAAGAGGAAGTGTTCAGAATGAACGAATCCTTCTTATGGCATTGTAGACTAGGTCATATCAATACGACACGGCTAGCTAAGTTACATAAGGATGGATATTTGAATCCGTTCGAATTTTCATCTTATGATACTTGCCAGTCATGTCTCAAAGGAAAAATGACCAAAACTCCGTTTAGTTGACACGGAAGAAGAGCTACGGAACTCTTGGGACTGATACATAGTGATGTATGTGGTCCCATGTCTACACATGCCAGGAACGGTTCTTCCTACTTCATTACATTCACTGATGATCTCTCAAGATACGGACATGTGTTCCTGTTGAAACACAAGTCTGAAGCTTTTGAGAAATTCAGAGAATATAAGAACGAAGTAGAGAACCAAACGGGCAAAAGTATTAAGATCCTACAATCAGATCGAGGAGGAGAATACTTGAGCAATGAGTTCCTAGATTATCTAAAAAAGAATGGGATTCTCTCTCAGCTTACTCCTCCTTATACACCACAGCACAACGGTGTATCGGAGCGGAGGAATCGCACCCTATTAGATATGGTGCACTATATGATGATCACTGCTGAGTTGCCTATTTCCTTCTGGGGGTATGCGCTTGAGACAGTCATAGACCTATTGAATAGGGTTCCCACCAAATCTGTGCCAACCACTCCATATGAGATATGGAAAGGAAAGAGACCACATCTTAAATACATTAAGATATGGGGTTTTCCGGCATATGTGAAAACACGAAATCCGGAAAAGCTCGAGGCAAGGTCAGTTCTGTGCAAGTTTATTGGATATCCCGAGCATTCGCAAGGGTATACCTTCTACCACTCTGAGGAACAAAAAGTTTTTGTTTCTCGACATGACACCTTCTTAGAAAAGGGTTTTCTTATGAAACAAGATAGTGGCAATGAGGTATAACTGGAAGAAGTTCCAGCAACACAAATTACGACAGAAGATTTGGTTGAACCAGAGGATTCAGTAGTTCCCGACGAACCCCAGCCTCTTCGCCGATCTAGTAGGGTTCCTCATCCACCTGAGAGATACTACGGTTTTCTTATTGACGGTGGAAGCGAGGATTGCATCATGGAAGATGATGACCCAACTAGCTTCGAGCAGGCCATCACGAGTGGTGACTCTGTGAAGTGGCTGGATGCAATGCGATCTGAGATGGAATCCATGTACACCAACAAAGTATGGACTTTAGAAGTTTCTCCTGAAGGGGTAAAACCCATTGGGAGAAAATGGATCTTTAAGAAGAAATTTGGTGTAGATGGATAAGTGAAGACTTTCAAAGCTAGACTTGTTGCAAAGGGTTTTCGTCAACGACCAGGTGTGGATTATGACGAAACCTTTTCTCCAGTGGCTATGCTTAAGTCCATCCGGATCTTACTTTCCATAGCTGCATACCATGACTATGAAATCTGGCAAATGGATGTTTAGACCGCCTTTCTAAATGGTGATTTAGAGGAATGCGTGAACATGACTCAACCAGAGGGCTTCGTAGATAGTGGGAGCAGCGGAAAGGTGTGGAAGCTGCTTAAATCCATCTACGGGTTAAAGCAGGCATCGCGGAGTTAGAATATCTGTTTTGATGTTGTAGTCAAAGAGTTTGACTTCATCAAGAACGTAGATGAACCTTGTATATACAAGAAGGTTGCAGAGAGTAAGGTTGTCTTTCTCGTATTGTACGTGGATGACATACTCTTGATAGGAAATGATGTTCCTATGCTGCACTCGGTCAAGCTCTTCTTATCACATAGATTCTCAATGAAAGATCTAGGTGATGCCTCCTGCATTTTGGGAATTAAGATCTATAGAGATTGATCTAAACGGATACTGGGATTGTCCCAATCCAGGTACACTGACACCATACTAAAGAGGTTTAGTATGGAAGAATCCAAGCGTCAACCTACGATCTCTGGACTCACTCTCTCCAAAATGATGTCTACCAAGACTTATTTGGAGAGAGCTCGCATGCAAGGGATACCCTATGCTTCGGCAGTAGGCACTATCATGTACGCGATGCTATGTGCCAGACCCGATGTAGCATACTCACTAAGTGTAGTGAGTAGGTATCAAGCAGATCTAGGAGAGAATCATTAGACAGCTGTGAAGAACATTCTCAAGTACTTACGAAGGACTAAGGAGATGTTCTTCGTGTATGGTAACGGAGAACTCCAAGGGGAGTCCTTTACCGATTCGAGCTTCCAAAGTGATAAGGATGACTCTAAGTCGCACTCGGGTTTTGTCTTTACCTTAAATAGAGGGACGGTTTGTTGGAAGAGTTCCAAGCAAGAAACCGTGGCGGACTCGACGATGGAGGCTGAATACATCGCTGCCAACGATGCTGCCAAAGAGGCTGTCTGGATGAAGAAGTTCATCACTGAACATGGTGTGGTTCCTTCCATTGAGCATCCAATACCTTTGTATAGTGATAACAATGGAGTTGTGGCTTTGGCCAAGGAACCCAGGTCCTATCAGAAGTCCAGACATATTCTGAGGCGGTATCACCTGATCCGGGAGATAGTTGATCGCCGCGAGATCGAGGTCAGGAGAGTTGACACGAAGGACAACACTGCAGATCCACTCATGAAGGCCGTTCCCCAGATACAATTTGAGAGACTCATCGGGATGTTGGGTATGAGATACTACAACAGCTGGCCTTAGTGCAAGTGGGAGATTGTTAGTTATATATAGGCCCTAGAGGCCATTGTTGTACATATGATGTATATTATAGTGGATGCTTCGATATATATAGAGAGTACTTTCTTGCTCGACATGATAGTATGCTATTTGGTTTCACATTCTCTTAACATGTTGACTTGTATTAGTTTACTGTCTTGCTCTTACATGTTGATAAAGCCCTTGGAATATGTACTTGACTACTGGGACTATGATGAGATCATACTAGTGGGGCCAGGGTAGTCAACGAGTACATCCCATAACGGTTCCTAGTCGACGGTGTATCGAGACAGGGCATCTATACACCAGAGTAGACTAGCGTATACGCATCTTGACCCATATGATGGGCGATGGATGATCCCATATCCATCGGTGTTTGACATCAAATATGGTTTACGGGTGCTCAGTGGAGACTGGGTACACTGAACGGACTCGCCGAGAACTCCTAGATGGTATTATACCTATCGTCAGATAGCAGTTCTCCGGTGACACTGGTACAGGTTAGTCTGTAGACCCGAGATCGTCATAGAGTCTTATGTGATTCCCACTGTGCTTTGATTTCCACCTTACCACGTCCAAGAGGGCATGCAAAACGGTGGCTTTTGGGTACAGTCCCGAATCACATGGAGGCAATAAGCGATAGGAGGGGTTTCGTCTCTCCCGGTATAAGGAGTTGATGTTGTGCTGTGTTCGATTGGATATAACTGGAAGTCCCTGGCCAGGGCTGATATGGAGTGCTGCTAGTAAGAGTTATCAGTAGTTTCTCGACCCGTTATGAGCCTCACATCGACACGACTTATCGGTTACTGGGGTCTAACGTTTACCACCCATAGACTAGATATGCGACATATCAAACCAAGAGACCAGACTGTATGGTAGTGTTACTGATTGGATTCACTGGAGAATGTACAGGCTTGCTTGTTGATCTTCTGATCGCTCAATACCTGGGTGGCTGTTACGTTTAGCTGACCGCTTGCAGCTTGTGGGTGTCTGATATGATCATCACATACTGCCGGTGTATTGACGATTCTTTAGAGTCCTACACAGAGGTTTACTGGCCCAGGCAAAACGGAGTAGGAGCACATATGTGATGTGTGCGGGACCGAGAATGATACGATATAAGATACCGTGTCCTATTCTCGCGATATGAGATATCGGCCGGGTATATGTGATATAGCCGGGTCATCGGATCAAGTGTTGATTCGATGAATTGGTACATGTTATATTAGTCGGTTATATGTAATATAGCCGGATTATCGGATCAAGTGTTGGTTCGATAATTTAATGTATAATTATATATATGATATATTACATTACGTTAACTAATATAAGCTCGCTTTATTGATTCATTTTCTCACGGGATAACACAATGATGTATATGCGATATATATTAATTGTATTATTTTCTTTTGTTACAAAACATAATATATATGTGATATATATTATTGTAACAAGTTAAGGTTACAAATGCAACCATGATTTAGGATTTAAACTTAGTTAGGGTTTGGATTAGGGTTAGCTTTTGTATGAAGCTTCCATGAAGCTTCATGAAGCATTGACTTGGTCTTTAGCTTTGTTTGTTTTTTGTAGATATTTGTTAACCCAATCCAAACCATTAACTCTAGTTTATTCTCTACATGAGTTAAAACCCTTCATGCTTAACTCATGGTTGAATAAGTAACCATAACAATAATTCATTATTCATCACAAAAGGAATTAGTTTCATATTCTCCTTATTCTTCTTTCTTGAGCTCTTGAAAAAGCTTCACTAGCTTTTGGTTTTGTGATGATATTGAGTGAGAAATAGAAAACAAAAGAGAGCAAAATTCCTACTTCATCATCCTCATCTATTCTAGCCACTTAGATTAGGGTGTTCACTTCTCTAATAGGTTAATTAGTGAAGTGTTAGCTTGGGTTTGAGATTTTTCAAGGTAGATCATCTTAGATCATGAAGACTACAAGCAAGGTATTTCATTTATCTCATGGAGCCACTCGAGAGTCGGAGTTCATATTGATCGCAGCGAAGGGACCTCAACACGGAGCTTATGAAGCGAAGGAACGGACTACAAAGGTCGTAATCCCTATCTCTTTTCTTCTTTGTATGTGATACAATTTTTGTTACCCTAGAAATTCTAGCAAGATTCATGGTTAGTTAGCTTTGCACCTCTCTATTTTTTAAAAATGGCATGAGTGATGCTACCAAACCCTAGACTAGGTGCAAGGGTAACCCAACATACCTGACGCGCTTGATGAGATTTTGGTGCACGCCAGATGCACTAAATCGAGATTCTTCGTGCATATCAGATGCAGCTGATATTGCTGTCAGGCACACCCGTCGCCTCTGACAGGTGTTTCGTGTACACCCGTTGCACTTAGATTTGTTTCTATGCACATGTATGGCACATTCATGGATTTCGATTTCCGTGCGCTCCAGACGCACGTGGCATTCTTATATACATTTTGGGATTGATTTGAGCAGTATGTTTTTATGATATTTACTATTTGGTATAGTAGCTAAGCAGGACTAGTCCGAGGACAGTACCTGAGTATATTTTTGCATGCATTGATAGATTTCGAAGGGATTTCCAAAAAGGAGCTATATTCTCAGTATTTACCTATGTGTCGGGGATGACACGAAACATTTTATAAAGGAAACCCTTCTAAATTATTTTCAACGGCGGGGCGTATGTTAAAAAGATAGATATATGTATATAGAGTTATTTTCTTACAATAGACGATCGCCACTGTGCAGTGATACGCGCATCGCACAGTGACTTAAAAAGGTTTGGCATGCATTTCTTTCAGATGTTACATGTATAGTTTTGATGCTTACATGTATAGTTTTGATTCTTACTGATTGTTGTGCTATTTGTATGCGTTTTAAAATTAAGAATACCGCAATCAAGACGGTGTCGCTTCGTAGCTAGCCGGTTGAGTACAGGTCGATCCACATGGAGAAGGAGTTCTTTTCTTTATGTTCTAACGAGTTAAGTCCAAAAAGTTGGTGGTCTGTTTTAATATCTATGGATGAGAATAAGTAGATAAAAAGCTTGCTAGGGTTAGGATTGGGTTAGTTCGAAATAGGGATCTTCTCACTTCTTTCAATGCCTTAGTTGTGAATAAAGGTGTTAGGGTAATCGACAACAACGGGGATTAGCACGACTGGGAAGACACTTAGTTTCTTCCTTTTGGTTCTTGTCCGTCCGTTCTTGGCTCTTATAGCCCTAACCTCCGGTTAATTCAACCATAACCGGTCTAACTAGGGAATCACCGTTATCATGTAGGATAGGGTGCCGTAGTGAGTGGATTATGGTTGATTTAAAGGGAGTCTGTATTTAAAATTATTTGGGCAAAGAAAGGAGTGAGAGAGATTTCCTTCTCTCAAACCTTCCCTATCCTACCCCTAACAAGTGAGGAATTACTCACTCATTAGGAAGATAACAATAAAATTCAAGATAAGAAAAATGCAGATTAAATTCTACAACTAGATTAACAAATAATAATTGCAGATAATAAAATACGATAAGAAAAATGCGAGAAAAATAAAGTAACTTACTTTTTATTGATACCTCTTAAAAGCTCATTACAATTGAGAATTCTAGATCTAGAAATAAAAAGAGGCATCCTCCAAAGAGACACACCAAAAAGAGGCATGTTTTCATTTGGCTCTCAACTTTCCTATTTATAGATAGGAAAAAACCCTAGGTTACATTCTGATCCACACTTGAATTTACAAGACTACCCTAAGAAAGCCGGGTCAAAGCACCGACACCCACCGACACCTGCACCGACACGTGCATCATACGGCCGTGGAACCATGGCAGAAAGCCCTGTTTGGCCGCGGTTCCGTGGACATTTGGTGGGTTCTTGGTCTCAATTTTTCAGGGTTGCTTCATGGTTCTTTTATCTTCTGTTTTCTACACTTGGTTCCTCAGAATCTCTTCTATTTTCTTCCAGATTTCCAACAGTGCGGAATGATGTGGACTTTTGCCTTGAGCTTCACGTTGAAGTCTTGAATCTTGTGCTGCCCTTGTACTTTCTGCATTGAACTATCTAATGGTAGGCGGCATCATATAGATTCATCTATTGTTGGTCGTAGTCTCACATTTGTAGCGATTTTTCACGAATTTCACTGTAACGATCTGAGAACCTGTAACCTGCAACTATTTAGCAGACATGGATCAAAAGCACCTATTTATATGTAATATGATTAAGAATGGGCGATATAATAATGCAAAATTCTGATATGAACACTTACATGCATAGTTTTGATGTATATCATGTTGGTTTTCATATTGGATTTAGACATGGTAGTCTTTGCCATAACTCCGAAAATTGCGGGATGCTTGACGGAGTTTTGATTTTGAGTTATATACTCGTTTTTCATGCGCATGCATTGCGCTACAATGTGTTTTATGTATTTATGATTTCGGAGCCCCGACGACTGGATCATTTTACTGAAATGTTTTAATATTTGAGGGGTTTAAATTTAAATCCGGGGACCGAATTTCTTTAAGAGAGAGAGACAGTAACATTTCAGAAAATAAAGTATTATTTTTGGGAATTTTTATAATTAAATAGTTAATATTATGAATATTTTAATATTTCGGTATAATTAAATACCGATAAATTAAGAAATATTTGGAAAATATTGGGAATTAGTGAAAAGAGGGTGTTTTATAAGATTTGAACATTTATATATTTTTATATAATTAATTATATTACTTTTAATGCTAATCGCGATTAAATATCGCTAATCGCGCATTAAGCTAGTTTTGTGCATGTGACATGCACCATGTCCTATTTCGCATTTTTACATTTTTCCTACCATGGTCTTTTCTTATTTTTCATGCATGATTTGTTTTAATTGAAAAGAGAAGAAAAGATAAAGAAAAAAAAAGAATAGAAAAGAAATGGGAATAAAGAATTAGGCATGGGCAAGAGAGAGAGAGGGGAGGGGTCAATCTTGGACCATGGCTCTACCTTCTCACTGTTAGTGTATATGCCCTAGGGGCCATTATTGTATCATACTAGTTTGTATATTAGTTAATTGAAGCTTGGGATATTCACATGTATATAACAGTCTTGCTAAACATGGTAGTATGCTACTTGGTTTTTCTATCTTAATATGTGAGTATACATATTGATAGAGCTTTTAGGATCTTGCTTGAATACCAGCGTTGTGATGGCAGTCACATTAGTGGGGGCTGGATAGTCTACAAGAACATCCTCATTCAGGTCCCTAGTCGTAGGATTATCGAGACAGGGCATCGATACTCCGGAGTAGACTAGTGTGTACGCTTCTCATCCCAGTTGGGGAGATGGTCTGTCCCACAGCCGTCAGTACGTCGTACTGGAGATAGTATGCAGGTGCTCGTTAGGTTACGGGTACTCCGGACATGACTCACAGGGAACTGTTGGTTGGTTTTATACCAGTCGTCAGTGAACAGTTGCCAGGTGACATGAGTACAGCATAGTCCGTAGACTTGACACTGCTACTTCGCCTCGAGTGTGTCCCACTGTTCTTTGATTGCTACCCTACCACGGCTCAAATGAGTCGTGCAAATAGGTAGCAGTTGGGTACAGTCCCGAGCACTTGGAGGAAGTGGCGGTTAGACAGGATTCGTCTCTCCCGGTATTGGGGGTTGATATCGCGCTGTGTCAGAGAGCCATTACGCAAAGTCCCTGGCCAAGGCAAGCGAGATTGCTGGTAGGTTCCAGTAGTTTCTCAGGGTGTAATGGGCTTCACTCCGACACGACTTATACCGCTATTAGGGGACTGACGCTTGCCACCCCCTAGGCCCGATATGCGATAGTCTTTGACGAACAGACCGGACTGTATGGAGATTGTCACAGTAGACTCAGTAGGAGTTCGGATGGGTTTCTTCATCGGCCTTCTTATCGACATCTACCTGGGGACCGTTACGTACAGCTAGTGCCGCTTGCGGTCTGTGGTTAAATGCACTGCCAGCGTAGTAGTCGAGTCTCTAGAGTCCCACACAGAGAGTTTCCCTACTCCAGGCGAAACGATATAGAGGTCGTATGGTTTTACGACAAAGGTTCGGACGCATACGTGTGTTTACGCACGTACGACATCCGGACAGTTTTTACTAGTCGGCTTTGGTTTAAGCCAGTTTCTAGTATCCGGTTATTGGATTTATACAGTCTAAAGTTTTTCCGTGTTTTCTCGGATAGAAGGGGCGTTCTCGTAATTGCGCGAGAAGCTTCTAGAAGATGGTGACTTGGGGGTTAAGGTGGCATATGCATTAAATGAGATTAGTGACTCATTTGAGTGATTAATCCATGTCATTAATGCATCATAAATGCTTAATGACTCATGGAGATGAATCACCCATTAGATATTTATGGAGCATGGTTGTTAAATCATTTACTTGATTTATCTTGTTTTGATTTATGCTTCATATATATTATGAGAGCTCATTATCATATTCCATTCTCTTGCTCACTTTCTCTCTCCTCAAGCTCTCCCTCTTCAAACCCTAATCCTCCCCTCCCATGTGTTGAGTACAAGGATTAGATTAGACTACTTAATCCTTAACCATTCTCTATATCACCTAGGTTGCTTAGATTAGCGATTTAAAAACCTAGTCACCTCTAGTTTGAGGTGAAGCTTGTAGTAAAGCTCTCGGGTGGATCTTTTACTACTTAGAGAAGGCCGCAGAGGACGTAGAGAATGACAAGACGAAGGACTCAGATCTTTAGGTATAATAACTTTTCATAGTAGTTGTTAACTCCTATGTTTGTTGTTAGTTATTGTTTATGCAAAGATTCTCGGTTAGTCGATGTTTACGCTTTAAACAAGATCGTTTTTCATTATTCCGCCTCCCCGCAAGTCGTGGGGTGTTGTACATCGACTTACAGTGGTATCAGAGCCTCGCTAAACAATAATTAACTCATTAGCAAAGTCGCAAGAATTTCGTACGCAAAAAGAACCGGAAACATCGTCGCATTAACACAGTTTCTGTCGAATTTAAAACAGGCCCTAAAAATTTTTCAGGGACCTGCAGAATAACAAGCATGGAATTATAGGGCTACTGAAGAAATTTGGACCCCCAACTCGGCTAACTCACCGCGGAACCGCGGCGGATCCATGCGATCCGCCGCGGATCCGCGGCCGAGTTAGGGTCGAGTCGGCCCAAATTTTTCCAGTACCCGCTTTGTGTTAACAGTGATGTTTCTGGATATTTTATTTTCTGCTAAGATCTCAGGTGCACAGAGAAGTTTTACAGTAGAATCTAAAGTGTTTTTCTCGATCGAAATTTTACGATGTTTGCTAATATGATTATATCTGTGATTGTATAATATGTTCGTAAACCTCCCATAACTGCTAGTATGTCGGTTGGCAGGGGGTTGCACATTTCTATAATGGTTTTACTGTTAGTGGATGTGAACTGTATTGGACTGTTGTGATGTTTAGCCGGGTTTTGAGATGGGTTATTATTTTAATTCATTCAATGTAATTGTAATATGTTGTAATATTATTTTGCGGGACGCATCCAGGTTGCGGATGTAGCCACCGTTGTATTATTTCATTTTACTGTTTTTGCTCCTAGGATAGACCCAAGGTGGGGTGCACAAACTACCGGGTACTTTGAAGTGTTTAGTGGCCTTCTCACTTTGTTGAGGGAGACCGCTTCACTTCTGGTATTTGACGGGTAGTTTGCCGTACCCGTAGGGGTCTAGGGTGGGGTAATGGCTATTCATCACAACTGTGTAATCCGTCTTTTGTTGCAGGCTCTAAACAAACACGGATTGCTTGCAAATCCAATAAAGTTCATATGAGATCTGGAATGCCTATTATTGCGTCTGACGAATGTAGAATATCTATATATGATAGCTATTTAGACGTCACTTATGTTTTACACCCGCGCTAGCCCAGCCCCCGCTCTGCCGTTAGTTAAGTAACCTAACGGGTGATGACGGGACCCCGTGGCGAATGCGGATGGCATAAGAGGACGTTGTATTTTCGTTGTTTTCTGCAATGATAGGTTAAATGATGGGACGCATTATTTATAATGCAAAGAAAATAAACCAAAAAGTTGAATCGTTGGAACAATTTAAAAGAAACCAATCGGTTATTTTAAAACAGATGATATTTTTTAATTGCGGAGCTTTAACCATTCCTTTTTAAAGCTATCAGGTTCCTTCGGTCATATCAAGTTCACTACGTTCACGGTTTCGCCAAAACCATTCGTTGCCCTCCGTCATTTCATTTGGGTATTCAGTAGTATTCAAGCTATGCATTTTTGGCCAAAGTCAAGGTATAGTGTTTGGTAGCTGCTGGGTTTTCATTGTTGCATAAGATAGATGAGTTGGTTTGGGACTGTCGTATTATCATTTGACCAAATTCGGGGGTATATACAGATGGGTTCAAATTGACAAGATAATGATGGGTAGAACTTGACATGTGACTTATGACATTTTGACCAAAGCCAAGGTCATAAGAGCATGGGGCAAAAACTTATATCGGGAATTTCTAAAGAAACTGAAATTTGCAAAGAGTTGCATACCATTTGGAGTTTGATGAATGTTGGTAGGATTCCTTCAACATTATCATACGATGATATTTGGATCCCGATCCTACTGTGAGTATATGCTACTCATCAGGATATTCGTCACCTAACAATCAATGCTATAAACCAAGTAGGTGTCAAGAAAGGTGTCAGCGGGGTTACTCCCCCAGAGAAAAGAGGTTATTTAATTAAGGAACTTCGCGAAAGCGCTGGAAAACCTCCCTCGAAGTACCGACACCAGCCTGGCAGAACGGTTAAGCAAGTATTGTACAGTGAGAATAGTCCTGGCTAATTCTTCTTTTATGGTTTGAGGAAGGATTCGAGAAACAGTGGGAGCCATCCAGTTTAGATAAATTAAAAACCATTCTAAACTTGCAAGAGCATCATGCTAAAGAGTTTTCTTCTCTCTCTCCTAATTGCAGCGACCCTGAAAATGACTGGACTTAAGTTACTTTTAGAGAAAAATATACTGACAGGGCCAAACTATAAAGATTGGCTGCGGAATGTCAAAATGGCTTTGACCTATGACAAATTGGGGTACGTCCTCACCGCTAAGGCACCTGCTGTCCCTGGTCCCAAATCCAGTAATGCAGATAAGGAAATCCGCAAAACCTGGGATTTCGATTGCATGAAAGCCAAGTGCATCGTGCTTGCCTCGATGAACAATGAACATCAGAGGAGGCACGAGGATTGTTAGTTATGTATATGCCCTAGAGGCCATTGTTGTACATATGATGTATATTATAGTGGATGCTTGGATATATATAGAGATGACTTTCTTGCTCGTCATGATAGTATGCTATTTGGTTTCACTTTATCTTAACATGTTGACTTGTACTGGTTTACTGTTTTTCTCTCCCATGTTGATAAAGCCCTTAGGATCTGTACTCGACTACTGGGACTATGATGAGATCATACTAGTGGGGCCACGGTAGTCGATGAGTACATCCTAAACCTGTTCCTAGTCGAGGGTATATCGAGACAGGGCATCGATACACCAGAGTAGACTAGCGTATAAGCATCTTGACCCATATGATGGGCGATGGATGATCCCATATCCATCGGTTTTTGACATCAGAGATGGTGTACGGGTGCTCAGTGGAGACTGGGTACACTGGACGGACTCGCCGAGAACTCCCAGATGGTGATATACCACACGTCAGATGGCAGTTCTCCGGTGACACTGGTACAGGGTAGTCTGTAGACCCGAGATCGTCATGGAGTCTTGTATGATTCCCACTGTGCTTTGATTTCCACCTTACCACGTCCAAGAGGGCGTGCAAAACGGTGGCTTTTGGGTACAGTCCCGAATCACATGGAGGCAATGAGCGATAGGAGGGGATTCGTCTCTCCCGGTATAGGGAGTTGATGTTGTGCTGTGTTCGATTGGCTATAACTGGAAGTCCCTGGCCGGGGCTGATATAGAGATTTACTGGTAAGTGTTACTAGTAGTTTCTCGACCCGTTATGAGCCACACATCGACACGACTTATCGGTTACTGGGGTCTGACGTATACCACCCCTAGACTTGATATGCGACATATCAAACGAACAGACCGGACTGTACGGGAGTGTTTCTGATCGGATTCATAGGAGAACGCACAGTCTAGCTTGTTGATCTTCTGATCGCTCAATACCTGGGTGGCTGTTACGTTTAGCTGACCGCTTGCAGCTTGTGGGTGTTTGATATGATCATCACCTACTACCGGCGTATTGACGATTCTTTAGAGTCCTACATAGAGGTTTCTTGGCTCAGGCAAAACGGAGTAGAGGCACATATATGATATGTGCAGGACCGAGAATAATGCGATATGAGATACCGTATTATATTCTCGCGATATTTAGATATGAACCGGGTCATCGGATCAAGTGTTGATTCGATGAATCGGTACATGATATATTAGTCGGTAATATTCGATATAGCCGGATCGTCGGATCAAGTGTTGATTCGATGATTTAATGTATAATAATATATATGACATATTATTACATTATCTAATATTGGCTCGCTTTATTATTTCATTTTCTCATTGGATGATACATTGATATATATGCGATATATGTTAATTGTATTATTTTCTTTTGTTGCAAATATATAATATATATGTGATATATATTATTGTGACATGATATGATTAATTGTTAAACATGTTTAAGGATGATTTATTAAGGTTAGGGTTTGATTAGTGTTAGATGCTTCATGCACCTTCTAGAAGCATTTTTCTTTTGTCATTGTAAAGATATTTTTGGATGACACATTCTTAAGCCAACCAAACCCTAACTCTAGTTTATTCTCTACTAAATCCTAGCCCCTCATCCTTGACCATGGTTTATAAATCAATCATATAGTCTTCTTTCTATTCATCACAAAAGGATTAATCTATTTATTGATTTTCCATAGATCGTCTTCTTCTTCTCTCTTGAAGAAGCTCACTTGAAATTCTTTATGTGATGAATAAATATGAGAAAATGATTTAAAAAGAAAGCAAAAATACTACTCTCTCATCCTCATCTCATCTAGCCCATGAGATTAGTGTGTTCATCTCTTTAGAGTGAGAAATCTTGAGTCTTTGCAACTTCGACGTAGATCATCGGAGATTTGGAACACTTCAAGCTAGCATGGATCGTTCGAGTCGTGGAGCCTCTCATGAGTCTGGGAGATCGTGGATCGCGGCAAAGAGACTTCTACTCGGAGCTTGTGAAGCGAAGGAGCGGACTACAAAGGTTGTAATCCCTCACACTTAGATAAAAGTTATAATCTTGCATGTTAAACCCTAATAATCTAGCAAAGATCCCGGCTTTGGGTTGTTCGGCACGTCTAAAATTTTATCCGGGCATGTTTGATGCCTTTTGAACCTTCACAAGAGTGCCTAGGAACCCTACAAGGATATGGAACTTGATGCCATATTTCTCCATACAAAGAAACTTTATGGAGAGCAATCTCGTATAGCAAGATACGAGACATCTAAGAACTTGTTTCGAGCGAGGTTGGCTGTCGGGTCATCGGTAGGAGAACATGTCCTAAAGATGATCGGCTATATAGAAGAGCTCGCAGACCTTGGGACGACTTTGGATAATGAGCTCTATACAGACCTTATTCTCTGGTCCCTTCCTTCCACCTACGCCCAGTTTATCCTGAACTTCAACATTCAAAGAAAAGAAGTTGAACTTCCGGAACTCCTGAACATGTTAAGGAGTGCAGAGGGCACCTTGCAGAAGGCAAGGGAAACACCCGCTATGTTTGTTAGCGGTTCTTTTTCTTCCGGGTCCAAGGCTAGGGCCAAAGGAAGGAAAAAGAAGGCCGCCCCCAGACCTAGAGGAGGTGTAAGTAAGGTGGAAGGGAAGGGAAAGAAAAAGTTTGCGGTACCGGTAGTGGGCCAGGATGAATGCTTCCATTGTCATAGGAAAGGGCACTGGAAGAAGGATTGCAAGGCGTGGAATGCCAAGAACCAGGAACCGAAGCAAGCTGTGGCTTCGACTTCAGGTGTGTTTGTAATTGAGAATTGTCTGTCAATCAACTCTACTTCCTGGGTATTGGATACTGGATCAGGATCTCATATTTGCAACTCATTGCAGGCACTGAGAAACCGTAGAGTGCTGAAGGAAGGTGATATGACCCTGATGGTTGCTAACGGAGCTGGCGTGGGAGCTGTGTCCGTAGGGGATTATCACCTGGGATTGATGAGTGGACACATTTTGGTTTTACATAACTCTTTTTTTGTACCCAGCTTAACGTGTAATATCATATCTGTTTCCTTGTTATCAAATAAAGGTTATGATTTCACGTTTAGAAGTGGTGTTGTTAACATCCAACTTAATCATGGTTTGATTGGGTCCGGTACACTGGATAACGGTATATATGTGTTAAACCAACTCCAAATTTTCAATGTCCAGAACACACTAAAAAGAAAGTCTCCAGATTTAAATAAAGCTTTCTTATGGCATTGTAGACTGGGTCACATCAATGAGAGAAGGTTGACTAAGTTGCATAGAGAAGGATATTTGGACTCGTTCGAATATCAAACTTATGACACTTGTCAATCTTGTCTCAAAGGAAAGATGACAAAGACTCCATTTACTGGACATGGAGTAAGAGCGAGCGAGCTCTTAGGACTCATACACAGCGATGTATGTGGTCCAATGTCTACACATGCAAGAGGTGGTTTTTCCTATTTCATTACTTTCACGGATGATTACTCAAGGTACGGATTCATTTATCTCATGAAACATAAATCCGAGGCTTTTGAGAAATTCCAAGAGTATAAGAATGAAGTAGAAAACCAAACCGGCAAAAGTATCAAGACACTAAGATCTGATCGAGGTGGTGAATTCTTTAGTGCCGAGTTCCTAGGGTACCTAAAAGAGAAAGGAATTCTCTCTCAGCTTACTCCTCCATACACTCCACAGCATAACGGTGTATCGGAGAGACGGAATCGAACCCTATTGGATATGGTACGATCCATGATGAGTAATGCTGAGTTAGCGTGATCTTTTTGGGGTTATGCGCTAGATTCAGTGGCAGATCTTCTGAACAGGGCTCCTACCAAGACTGTGCCTACCACCTCATATCAGATGTGGAGTGGGAAGAAACCCCATCTTCAGCATATGAAGATTTGGGGATGTCCAGCTTTTGTTAAAAAGCAGCATGTGGACAAGCTCGAGGCACGATCAGTAAAATATAAGTTTGTGGGATATCCAAAGAACTCCAAGGGATATTATTTCTGTTACGCAGAGGAACAAAAGGTTTTTGTTTCTCGTAATGCCCATTTTCTGGAACAGCAGTTTTTAGAAAAGGAAATAAGTGGGAGTGAAATAGAACTGTAAGAAATTCCAGAACCACAAACTAATACTGAAAGTTTGGTAGAACAAGTAGTTCAAGAAGAACAAGACATTCCCGCACCCCTCCGCAGGAGTAGTAGGCCGTCTCATCCGCCTGAGAGATACTACAGTTTTCTCATAGATGGGGATAGAGAGGATTGCATCATAGATGATGATGAACCTACTGGCTTCCAGCAGGACATCCAGAGCGGCGACTCAGTACGATGGCTAGATGCAATGCGGACCAAAATGGAGTCCATGTACACCAACAGAGTATGGACTTTGGACTTTGCTCCAGATGGGGTAAAACCCATAGGATGTAAATGGATCTTCAAGAAAAAGATTGGTGTAGATGGACTGGTGGAAACCTATAAGGCTATACTTGTTGCAAATGGTTTTCGTCAAAGACCTGGTTTGGACTATGACGAAACTTTTTCTCCAGTGGCTATGGTCAAATCCATTAGGGTCCTTCTTGCTATTGCTGCCTTCCATGATTATGAAATCTGGCAGATGGACGTAAAGACGGTTTTCTGAATGGAAATTTAGAAGTGTGCGTCTATATGGATCATCCAGAGGGTTTCAATAAGAGTAGGAGCAGCGGGAAAGTATGCAAATTGCTTAACTCCATTTATGGACTAAAGCAGGCATCGCGGAGTTGAAACATCTGTTTTGATGAAACGGTCAAAGAATATGACTTTATCAAAAATCCAGATTAACCGTGCATATATAGTAAAGTTGTAGCAAGAACTGTCGTATTCCTCGTCTTGTACGTAGATGACATTCTATTGATAGGAAATGACATTCCTATGCTACAATCTGTCAAAGGATTCTTGTCACACAGGTTCTCCATGAAAGACCTGGGTGATGCCTCTAACATTCTGGGGATCTGGATCTATCGTGATAGATCCAAGAGGATGTTGGGACTTTCGCAGTCCTGGTATATCGACACTGTACTGAAAAGATTCAGTATGGAAGATTCTAAGCGCGGTAATCTACCGGCTTGTCACGGAATCACCCTATCCAAAGAGATGTCTCCCAAGACTGATTTGGAAAAGGAACGCATGTCTATTATACCCTACGCTTCTGCGGTAGGCTCTATAATGTATGCGATGTTGTGCACCAGACCAGATGTAGCTTACGCACTGAGCGTGGTAAGCCGGTATCAGTCAGACCCAGGGGAGAAGCACTGGATAGCAGTAAAGAACATTCTCAAGTACCTGAGGAGGACTAAGGAGATGTTCTTGGTTTACGGCGGAAAAGACCTCAGGATGGAGGCCTATGCTGATTCCGGCTTCCAGAGTGATAAGGACGATTCCAAGTCCATGTCAGGTTATGTCTTTACCCTCAATGGAGGGACGGTGTGCTGGAAGAGCTCCAAACAGGACACCGTTGCTGACTCGACGATTGAAGCGGAGTATATAGCTGCTTGCGATGCCGCAAAAGAAGCTGTCTGGATGAAGAAGTTCCTAATAGAACTTCAGGTGGTTCCTACCATTGTTGATCCAATACCTCTGTATTGCGACAACAACGGAGCTATAGCTTTAGCGAAGGAACCAAGGTCCCATCAGAAGTCCAGACACATCTTAAGGCGGTATCACCTGATCAGGGAGATCATTGATCGTAAGAAGATCGAGGTTCGGAGAGTTGCTACTGAAGAGAACATTGCTGATCCATTCACAAAGGCCCTACCTCAGATTCAGTTCGAGAGGCTACTCGAGATCATCGGTCTTCGATATGCCGGTACATGGCCCAAGTGCAAGTGGGAGATTGTTAGTGTATATGCCCTAGGGGCCATTATTGTATCATACTAGTTTGTATATTACTTAATGGAAGCTTGGGATATTCACAGGTATATAACAGTCTTGCTAAACATGGTAGTATGCTACTTGGTTTTTCTATCTTAATATGTGAGTATACGTATTGATAGAGCTCTTAGGATCTTGCTTGACTACCAGCGTTGTGATGGCAGTCACACTAGTTGGGGCTGGGTAGTCTACAAGCACATCCTTATTCAGGTCCCTAGTCGTAGGATTATCGAGACAGGGCGTCGATGTTAGTGTATATGCCCTAGAGGCCATTACTGTATCATACTAGTTTGTATATTACTTGATGGAAGCTTGGGATATTCACAGATGTATATACAATCTTGCTCAAAATGGTAATATGCTACTTGGTTTGTCTCTGCTTTAATATGTGCATGTGTTTCTTTTAACATATTGCTGATATACATATTAGTAGAGCCCTTAGGATCTTTGCTTGATTACCAGCGTGGTGATGGCGCTCACACTCGTGGGAGCTGGGTGATCTATAAGCACATCCTTATACAGGTCCCTAGTCGTTGGACTATCGAGACAGGGCATCGATACTACGGAGAAGACTAGCGTATGCGCTTCTCATCCCAGTGTGGGAGACGGTCTGTCCCAGAGCCGTCAGTACGTCGTACTTGGGATAGTATACGGGTGCTCGTTGGGTTACGAGTACGCTGGACAGGACTCGTCGGGAACTGTTGGTTGGTATTATACCTATCGTCAGTTATCAGTTCCCAGGTGACATGAGTACAGCTTAGTCCGTTGACTTGACACTGTCACTTCGCCTCGAGTGTGTTCCCACTGCACTTTGATTACTACCCTACCACGGCTCAAAGGAGTCGTGCAAACAGGTAGTTTTTGGGTGCAGTCCCGAAGCACTTGGAGGCAGTGACGGTTAGACAGGATTCGTCTCTCCCGGTATTGGGGGTTGACACCGCGCTGTGTCCAGGAGAGCCATTACACGAGTAGTCCCTGGCCAGGGCAAGCGAGATATACTGGTAGGTTTCCAGTGTTATCTCAGGGTGTTCTGGGCTACACTCCGACACGACTTGTACCGCTATTAGGGGACTGACGTTCACCGCCCCCCAGGCCCGCCATGCGATGTATCAGACGAATAGACCGGACTGTACGGAGATTGTCACATACAGGATCAGTAGGAGTTCAGATGGGGTTCACCTCGTCAGTCTTCTTATCGACATCTACCTGGGGACCGTTACGTACAGCTAGTGCCGCTTGCGGTCTGTGGTTAAACCCACTGCCAGCGTAGTGTCGAGTCTTTAGAGTCCCACACAGAGAGCCATTCGCCTTTAGGCAAAATGAGTAGAGGTCGCATGGTCTTGCGACAGGGTTCGTTCACATCCGCGCACCTGTGCACGTTTGCTGTCCGGACAGTATATACTAGCGGGCTTTGGTTTAAGCCGGATCCTAGTATATGTTTTGAGATTGGTTTTTCTCATTGTATTCGTGTTCCTCGGATCACGGATGCGGGTGCGTATGTACAGTTGCTTGAGACAGAGGGAGAGGACTTTGATTAGGGTTAATGGCTATTGTCATTTTATTAACCCTAATGATTATGTGTGTATTATAGTTAATTGATAATTAGTTTAATAATTGTGCATGGTTATGGATGTTGACTATTTGACTTCCTTGACTTGTTAACCTAGGTTGACACTTTGACCATCATCATTTCTTTTGGAAGATGCTTTTTGATCCTTGCAAATTGAAATGATAATGGTCATGTCATGATTAACCATGACAATTATCTAGCTAATTATTTAATTAGAATAAAATACACATATTAGTGAGAAGGCTTGATATTATTCTCATTCTCTCATTTCATTTCTCTCTCTTGTTTTTCCTCTCCCTCAAGCTCTCCCCTCTCATGTGTTGAGAAACACTTGAGCTTGAGAAAAACCCTCTCTTGATCTTCTCTACTCTCATCTAGGGTTCAAGTATTAGCACTTCTTGCACCCTAGTTACTCCTAGCTTGGAGTTGAAGCCAAAGGTTGAGGCTTTCGGGTGGATCTTTCTTTGACGGGAGAAGACGACAAGGTGACCTCCTTCCACTACTTCTAGAAGCAAGGAGAGAAGGACAAAAAGACCAAAGGTATAACCTTTCTAGCTCTTAGCTAGTTATTAGTTAGCTTTAGCAAGTTTTTGTTTAGCAAAGATCCTTCTAAGCATAGTCCATATTGCCTAAGCTCATAAAAATCCGATTTTTATTCCGTTTTCCGCCTCCCCGTAAGTACCGGAGTGGGCAACGTAGACTTACAGTGGTATCAGAGCCTAACTAAACATAAACTAGCTAAGTAGTGAAGTGTGTCGAAGTTCGAAACCGAAAAATCGAAAAACCGAGTTTCAAAAACCCTAAGTTTCTGTTAAATTTTTTTCTGGTCAAAACAAAATTTGTTGTACTCCAAAAATCGTCTCAGGGTTTTTTAAAGAAAGCCACCAAAAATGAGCAAGTGAATCGACCAAAGAGCCGCGGATCCGCGGCAATAGGAAGCTATTGCCGCGCAACCGCGGCCGTCTTGGCTCTTCACTTGGTCGAGTTTGGTGCAGTGTATTTCTGGCTTGGTTTTAGGATTTTTCAGATGGTTTATTTGTGCCCAGATTTTCCAGAATAGAAATTTATTTTTGGGGGCCTATAAATCCGTATTTTTTTCGAACTTCAATACACTTTGACTACAAAGGTTATATCTGTGATGTTTGCATGTATTGAACGTCGGCTAATCGCTATATGTCGATTAGTCGGGGTTATACATATCTGTGATCTGTATTTGATACTGGTTTGTGTATATGAATGGGTTGGATTGTCGCGGGTGAATAGCCGGGATGGATGTGAGATGAGTGTTGCTTTTCTTTCATTCATTTGTAATATGTAAATTGATGTAATATTATTATTTGTTTGGCCACACAACCGGGTCGGGGTTGTTGCCGTCATTGTATAATTCTTTTTACTGTTTTTGCTCCTAGGATAGACCCATGGAAGGGGGTGCACAAACTACCGGGTATCTCGAAGTGCCGAGTGGCCTACTCACGGTGGTGAGGGAGGTTGCTTCGCTTCGGGTACTTGGCGGGTAGTTTGCCGCACCCGTAGGGGTCTTGGGTGGGGTATTTGGCTATTCACCGCGACCGTGTAATCTGCTTTTCGTTGCAGGCTCGAACGGATTGCGGATTCCTGGTATATCCAATGTATTCATCTGTGATCTGTAATGTCTATCATTGCTATATATTTATATATGATAACTATTTAGGCGTTGCTTATGTTTTACAGCCGCGCTAGCCCAGCCCCCGCTCTGTCGTTAGTTAAGTAACCTAACGGGTGATGACGGGGCCCCGTGGCGAATGCGAATGGCATAAGCGTACGTCATATTTTGGTTGTTTTCTGCAATGGTAGGATTAAATGATGGGATGCATTAAAAGAACTAATGCAAGAAAATAAACCAAGTAAAAGTCGATTGGAACACTTTGAAAACCACTCGGTTCTTTTCAAAACTAAACTTTTAAACGCGGAGCTTGAACCACTCCTTTTAAAAGCTATCTCGTTCCATCGATTATATCAAGTTCACTACGTTCACGGTTTCGCCAAAAGCATCCGTAGCCCTCCATCATTTCAGTTAAATATACGGTAGTATTCAAGCTATGTATTTTGACCTCACGCCAAGGCATAGTGATTGGTAGCTGCTGGATATTTATCTATTGCATAGATAGAATGCGTTGGTTTGAGACAGTCGTACTGCCATTTTGGCCTACGTCAAGGGTAGGTACGGGTGGGTTCAAATTAACCAGGATAATGATGGGAAGAACTTGACATGTGACTTATGACATTTTGACCTCACGCCAAGGTCAAAAGAGCATGGGGCAAAAATCCACATCGGGAGTTTCATAAGTACTGAAACTTGCTAGCTTTGCATACCATTTGGAGTGTGATGATTTTGGTAGGATTCTTTCTGTTTTATCACGCGATAATATTTGGATCCCGATCCTACTGTGAGTATATGCTACTCCTCGGGAAAACTCTCACTTAACGATCAATGCTATAAACCTAGTAGGTGTCTAGAAAGGTGTTAGCGGGGCTACGCCCACAGGGAAAAGAGGTTACTTAATTAAGGAACTTCGCGAAAGCGTTGGAAAACCTCCCTCGAAGTTCCGACACTGGCCTGGCTGAACGGTTAAGCAAGTATTGTACGGTGAGAGTAATCCTGACTAATCCTTTTTTTACGGTTTGAGAAGGGATTCGAGAGACAGTGGGAGCCATCCAGTTTAGACAAATTAAAAACCACTCTAAACTTGCAAGAGCATCATGCTAAAGTGTTTCTTTTCTCTCTCCTAATTGCAGCGACCATTCAAGATGACCGGACTTAAGTTATTACTAGATAAAAACATATTGACAGGGCCAAACTACAAAGATTGGCTCAGGAATGTCAAGATGGCAATCACTTACGACAAGTTGGGGTATGTCCTTACCACTAAAGCTCCCCCTATCCCAGGTCCCACCTCCAGTGTCGCGGATAAGGAAATCCGTAAGACATGGGAGATAGATTGCGCGAAGGCCAAATGCCTCGTATTAGCCTCGATGGACATTGAACATCAGAGGAGGCACGAGAATATGGACCTAGAGTCCATATTTCTTCATACAAAAGAACTGTATGGGGAGCAGTCTCGTATCGCAAGATACGAAGTGTCGAAGAAGTTGTTTTCGGAAAGGTTGGCCGTCGGATCATCGGTAGCGGAACACGTGCTTAAGATGATTGGCTACATTGAGGAGCTCGCGGACCTTGGGACCACATTGGAGAATGAACTCTATACTGATTTGATTCTCCAGTCCCTTCCTTCCACTTACGCCCAGTTTATTCTTAACTTCAACATGCAAGGAAAGGAGGTTGAACTCTCCGAACTTCTGAACATGTTGAGGAGTGCTGAGGGCACCCTACAGAAAGGTAGGGAGACATCCACTTTGTTTGTAGGAGGATCTTCCTCTTCTAGATCCAGGGCAAAAGACAAGGGTAAGAATAGGAAAGCCCCCGCCAAACCAAGAGGCGGTGTCGGTAAAGTGGATACGAATGGAAAAGGTAAAGCAACAAAGGTAGCGGGGAAGCTAGTGGGGAAGGAAGAATGCTTCTATTGTCACAAAAGTGGTCACTGGAAACAGGATTGCAAGGCTTGGAAAGCCAGAACACAGGATTTGAAGCGAGTTGCAGCTTCAGCTTCAGGTGTGTATGTTATTGAAAACTGTCTATCAATAAACTCTACTTCCTGGGTATTGGATACCGGATCAGGATCTCATATCTGTAATTCTTTGCAGGCGTTGAGAAAGCGTAGAGTTTTGAAGGCAGGTGACATGACTCTCAGAGTTGCGAACGGTGCTAGCATGGATGCTGAGGCCGTGGGGGACTATCACCTGGGATTGTCGGATGGACATTTTTTGGTTTTGCGTAGTTGTTATTATGTACCAAATGCAACCTGTAATATCATTTCTGTATCTTTATTATCTAAAGAAGGTTATGAATTTGCATTTGTAAGTAATGTAGTGAACATTCACCTTAATCAAGTTTTGCTTGGGTCAGGTACATTGAACAACGGTATATACGTATTAAACCAACCACAGATTTTCAATGTCCAGAATACACACAAAAGAAAGTCTCCAGAAATCAATAAAACTTTCTTATGGCATTGTAGACTGGGTCACATCAATGAGAGAAGGTTGACTAAGTTACACACAGAAGGATATTTGGATTCGTTCGAATATCAATCGTATGCAACTTGTCAATCCTGTCTCAAGGGAAAGATGACAAAGACTCCGTTCACTGGACACGGAGAAAGAGCGAGCGAGCTCTTGGGACTCGTACACAGCGACGTGTGCGGTCCAATGTCTACACATGCGCGAAGCGGTTATTCTTACTTCATTACTTTTACGGATGATTTCTCAAGGTTCGGACATGTCTTCTTAATGAAGCATAAATCCGAAGCTTTTGATAAGTTCCAGGAATAAAAGAATGAAGTAGAAAAACAAACAGGCAAAAGTATAAAGACACTGAGATCTGATCGAGGTGGTGAATACTTGAGTGCCGAGTTCCTGTGTTACTTAAAAGAGAATGGAATTCTCTCTCAGCTTACTCCTCCATACACTCCGCAACATAATGGTGTATCGGAGAGACGGAACCGAACCCTGTTGGATATGGTACGGTCCATGATGAGTAACGCTGAGTTGCCGCGATCGTTCTGGGGATATGCGCTAGAATCAGCTGCATACCTTTTGAACCGAGTTCCTACTAAGACTGTGCCTACCACACCATATGAGATATGGAGTGGGAAGAAACCCTATATTCAATACCTGAAGATTTGGGGATGTCCAGCTTTTGTAAAAAAGCAGCATGCGGACAAGCTCGAGGCACGCTCAGTACTGTGCAAGTTTGTGGGATATCCAAAGAACTCCAGGGGGTATCTTTTCTATTACGCAGAGGAACAAAAAGTCCTTGTTTCTCGTAATGCCCATTTTCTAGAACATCAGTTCTTAGAAAAGGAAATAAGTGGGAGCGCAATAGAATTGGAAGAAATTCCAGAACCACAAGCTATTACTGAAAGCTTAATAGAACCAGAGGGTTCGAAAGATCAGGACATTCCCACGCCACTCCGCAGGAGTAGTAGGCAGTCTCATCCGCCCGAGAGATACTACGGTTTTCTCATTGACGGGGATAGAGAGGATTGCATCATAGACTGTGATGAGCCTACTAGCTTCCAGCAAGCCATTCAGAGCGTCGACTCGGTAAAATGGCTGGATGCAATGCGGACCGAGATGGAGTCAATGTACACCAACAAAGTATGGACGTTGGACATTGCTCCAGACGGGGTAAAACCCGTAGGATGCAAGTGGATCTTCAAAAGGAAGATTGGTGTAGATGGACAGGTTGAGACCTATAAAGCTAGACTGGTAGAAAAAGGCTTTCGTCAGCGACCTGGTTTGGACTATGACGAAACCTTTTCTCCAGTAGCTATGGTGAAATCCATTCGGATCCTTCTTGCCATTGCTGCCTTCCACGATTATGAGATTTGGCAGATGGACGTAAAGACAGCTTTTCTAAATGGTCATTTAGAGGAGTGTGTCTATATGGATCAGCCAGAGGGTTTCATTCAGAGTGGGAGCAGCGGAAAGGTGTGTAAGTTGCTTAAGTCCATTTATGGACTGAAGCAGGTATCGCGGAGTTGGAACATCTGTTTTGATGAGACGGTCAAGGAATTTGGCTTTATCAAAAATCCATATGAACCATGCATCTATTGTAGATTTGTAGCGAGAACTGTAGTATTCCTCATTTTATACGTGGATGACATTCTATTAATAGGAAATGACATTCCTATGCTACAATCTGTCAAGGGGTTCTTGTCACACAGGTTCTCCATGAAAGACCTGGGTGATGCCTCATACATTCTGGGTATCCAGATCTACCGTGACAGATCCAAGAGGATATTAGGACTTTCGCAGTCCAGGTACATCGACACCATACTGAAGAGATTCAGTATAGAAGATTCCAAGCGCGGTAATCTACCGGCTTGTCACGGGATCACCCTCTCCAAAGAGATGTCTCCCAAGAATGATTTGGAGAGCGATCGCATGTCTATTATACCCTACGCTTCTGCGGTAGGCTCTATAATGTATGCGATGTTGTGTACCAGACCAGATGTGGCTTATGCACTGAGTGTGGTAAGCAGGTATCAGTCAAACCCAGGGGAGAAACATTGGATAGCAGTAAAGAACATTCTCAAGTACCTGAGAAGGACTAAGGAGATGTTCTTAGTGTATGGCGGAAAAGACCTGCAGATTGAGGCCTTTGCTGACTCCAGCTTCCAGAGTGACAAGGATGATTCCAAGTCCATGTCGGGTTTTGTCTTTACCCTCAATGGAGGGGCGGTGTGTTGGAAGAGCTCCAAACAGGAAACCGTTGCAGACTCGACGATGGACGCGGAATACATCGCTGCATCTGATGCCGCAAAAGAAGCTGTCTGGATGAGGAAGTTCTTGAGAGAACTTCAGGTGGTTCCGTCCATTGTTGACCCAATACCTCTGTATTGCGACAACAACGGGGCTATAGCTTTAGCGAAGGAACCCAGATCCCATTAGAAATCCAGACACATCTTAAGGCGGTATCACCTGATCAGGGAGATCGTGGATCGCCAGGAGATCGAGGTCCGGAGAGTTGCATCAGAGGATAACACTGCAGATCCATTCACCAAGGCCTTGCCCCAGACTCAGTTCGAGCGGCTGATCGAGATGATAGGTCTTCGATACGCTAGTACATGGCCTTAGTGCAAGTGGGAGATTGTTAGTGTATATGCCCTAGAGGCCATTACTGTATCATACTAGTTTGTATATTACTTGATGGAAGCTTAGGATATTCACAAATGTATATACAATCTTGCTCGAAATGGTAGTATGCTACTTGGTTTGTCTTTGCTTTAATATGTGCATGTGTTTCTTTTAGCATATTGCTGATATACATATTAGTAGAGCCCTTAGGATCTTTGCTTGATTACCAGCGTGGTGATGGCGCTCATACTCGTGGGAGCTGGGTGATCTATAAGCACATCCTTATACAGGTCCCTAGTCGTTGGACTATCGAGACAGGGCATCGATACTCCGGAGTAGACAAGCGTATGCGCTTCTCATCCCAGTGTGGGAGACGGTCTGTCCCACAGCCGTCAGTACGTCGTACTTGGGATAGTATACGGGTGCTCGTTTTACGAGTACACTGGACAGGACTCGTCAGGAACTGTTGGTTGGTATTATACCTATCGTCAGTTATCAGTTCCCAGGTGACATGAGTACAGCTTAGTCCGTTGACTTGACACTGTCACTTCGCCTCGAGTGTGTTCCCACTGCACTTTGATTACTACCCTACCACGGCTCAAAGGAGTCGTGCAAACAGGTAGTTTTTGGGTGCAGTCCCGAAGCACTTGGAGGCAGTGATGGTTAGACAGGATTCGTCTCTCCCGGTATTGGGGGTTGGCATCGCGCTGTGTCCAGGAGAGCCATTACATGAGTAGTCCCTGGCCAGGGCAAGCGAGATATACTGGTAGGTGTTCAGTGTTATCTCATGGTGTTCTGGGCTACACTCCGACACGACTTGTACCGCTATTAGGGGACTGACGTTCACCGCCCCCCTAGGCCCGCCATGCGATGTATCAGGCGAACAGACCGGACTGTACGGAGATTGTCACATACAGGCTCAGTAGGAGTTCAGATGGGGTTCACCTCGTCAGTCTTCTTATCGACATCTACCTGGGGACCGTTACGTACAGCTAGTGCCGCTTGCGGTCTGTGGTTAAACCAACTGCCAGCGTAGTGTCGAGTCTTTAGAGTCCCACACAGAGAGCTATTCGCCTTTAGGAAAAATGAGTAGAGGTCACATGGTTTTGCGACAGGGTTCGTTCACATCCGCGCACATGTGCACGTTTGCTGTCCGGACAGTATATACTAGCGGGCTTTGGTTTAAGCCGGATCCTAGTATATGTTTTGAGATTGGTTTTTCTCATTGTATTCGTGTTCCACGGATCATGGATGCGGGTGCGTATGCACAGTTGCTTGAGACAGAGGGAGAGGACTTTGATTAGGGTTAATGGCTATTGTCATTTTATTAACCCTAATGATTATGTGTGTATTATAGTTAATTGATAATTAGTTTAATAATTGTGCATGGTTATGGATGTTGACTATTTGACTTCCTTGACTTGTTGACCTAGGTTAACACTTTGACCATCATCATTTCTTTTGGAAGATGCTTTTTGATCCTTGCAAATTGAAATGATAATGGTCATGTCATGATTAACCATGACAATTATCTAGCTAATTATTTAATTAGAATAATATACACATATTAGTGAGAAGGCTTGATATTATTCTCATTCTCTCATTTCATTTCTCTCTCTTGTTTTTCCTCTCCCTCAAGCTCTCCCCTCTCATGTGTTGAGAAACACTTGAGCTTGAGAAAAACCCTCTCTCGATCTTCTCTACTCTCATCTAGGGTTCAAGTATTAGCACTTCTTGCACCTTAGTTACTCCTAGCTTGGAGTTGAAGCCAAAGGTTGAGGCTTTCGGGTGGATCTTTCTTTGACGGGAGAAGACGACAAGGTGACCTCCTTCCACTACTTCTAGGAGAAAGGAGAGAAGGACAAAAAGACCAAAGGTATAACCTTTCTAGCTCTTAGCTAGTTATTAGTTAGCTTTAGCAAGTTTTTGTTTAGCAAAGATCCTTCTAAGCATAGTCCATGTTGCCTAAGCTCTTAAAAATCCGATTTTTATTCCGTTTTCCGTCTCCCCGTAAGTACCGGGGTGGGCAACGTGGACTTACAGTCGATACTCCGGAGTAGACTAGTGTGTACGCTTCTCATACCAGTTGGGGAGATGGTCTGTCCCACAGCCGTCAGTACGTCGTACTGGAGATAGTATGCAGGTGCTCGTTAGGTTACGGGTACACCGGACAGGACTCACAGGGAACTGTTGGTTGATTTTATACCAGTCGTCAGTGAACAGTTCCCAGGTGACATGAGTACAGCATAGTCCGCAGACTTGACACTGCTACTTCGCCTCGAGTGTGTCCCACTGTTCTTTGATTGCTACCCTACCACGGCTCAAAGGAGTCGTGCAAACAGGTAGCAGTTGGGTGCAGTCCCGAGCACTTGGAGGCAGTGGCGGTTAGACAGGATTCGTCTCTCCCGGTATTGAGGGTTGATATCGTGCTGTGTCAGAGAGCCATTACGCAAATTCCCTGGCCAGGGCAAGCGAGATTTGCTGGTAGGTTCCAGTAGTTTCTCAGGGTGTAATGGGCTTCACTCCGACACGACTTATACCGCTATTAGGGGACTGACGCTTGCCGCCCCCTAGGCCCGATATGTGATAGTCTTAGACGAACAGACCGGACTGTATGGAGATTGTCACAGCAGACTCAGTAGGAGTTCGGATGGGTTTCTTCATCGGCCTTCTTATCGACATCTACCTGGGGACCATTACGTACAGCTAGTGCCGCTTGCGGTCTGTGGTTAAACCCACTGCCAGCGTAGTAGTCGAGTCTCTAGAGTCCCACACAGAGAGTTTCCCTACTCCAGGCGAAACGATATAGAGGTCGTATGGTTTTACGACAAGGGTTCGGACGCATACGTGTGTTTACGCACGTACGACATCCGGACAGTTTTTACCAGTCGGCTTTGGTTTAAGCCAGTTTCTAGTATCCGTTTATTGGATTTATACAGTCTAAAGTTTTTCCGTTTTTTCACGGATAGGAGGGGCGTTCTCGTAATTGCGCGAGAAGCTTCTAGAAGATGGTGACTTGGGGGTTAAGGTGGCATATGCATTAAATGGGATTAGTGACTCATTTGAGTGATTCATCCATGTCATTAATGCATCATAAATGCTTAATGACTCATGGAGATGAATCACCCATTAGATATTTATGGAGCATGGTTGTTAAATCATTTACTTGATTTATCTTGTTTTGATTTATGCTTCATATATATTATGAGAGCTCATTATCTCATTCCATTCTCTTGCTCACTTTCTCTCCCCTCAAGCTCTCCCTCTTCAAACCCTAATCCTCCCCTCTCATGTGTTGAGTACAAGGATTAGATTAGACTACTTAATCCTTAACCATTCTCTATATCACCTAGGTTGCTTAGATTAGCGATTTAAGAAACCTAGTTACCTCTAGTTTGAGGTGAAGCTTGTAGTAAAGCTCTCGGATGGATCTTCTACTACTTAGAGAAGGCCGGAGAGGACGTGGAGAACGACAAGACGAAAGACTCGGATCTTTGGGTATAATCATTTTTCATATTAGTTGTTAACTCCTATGTTTGTTGTTAGTTATTGTTTATGCAAAGATTCTCGGTTAGTCGATGTTTACGCTTTAAACAAGATCTTTTTTCATTATTCCGCCTCCCCACAAGTCGTGGGGTGTTGTACATCGACTTACACTCACTTCATCCTCTTCATCATTCCTCTCCCATTTCCCTCCATGGCTGCCCTCATCTCCCTCTTCCACAAAACACCTCACAACGCCACCAAAAACAACTCAAAAAGTTCATCCCCCCTTCACAAAAAACACGCATATGCTTCTCACAAACACTTTGGACCAAGAAAGCAAGGATTTTGAGCACTTGGGCCAACTCAAGAAATTTCTTGAGTTGTCAAATGAGGTAATTTCATCACCATTTGTGTAGTATTACTTTCACATTAGTGTCCATGCTTGATTAGAAATGTTTTAGTGATGTTGAGTGAGGATAGAAATTTCTAAGTTATGGTCTTAAGAAATTCTTGAATTGAGTTAGTAGTAACCTTAAACCCCCTTTAATGATAGTATATTGGACTAAAACCAGAGACTAACCCCAAACCCCAAAACATAGAAACTCCGATATAGGGAAATTGTGTAAATTTGTGATGTTATTGGAGATCTTCTATCACCCGGGGACCCTAGGATTTATTTAGCAAATACTGGGATACAAGCAGAAAACCTAAAAGCATTACCCAAGACCTGAGACCAAACCCCCACATACAGGCCGCAGATTTATTCACTCTGGCCGCAAATTGCGGCCAGGGTAGTGGGGATTTGGTTCATGTTTGTTCCAGGGACTTATCTCCAGTAAACTAGACCATTTATATGTGCAAAATTGGATAATTTCACCTAGAGTAAAATCTGGAAGTGTTCTACAAGTTTTTGATTTCGTTTTGCGGCTTGTAATGAATTGGGATTTGGTATTTGATATTGTGTCCCATCGTGTGGCGTTTGAACGTCAACGACGAGGGTTAATTGTTCGTGTTTTGCATGCGAGGTTATAGGTTTTAACCTAAGAGCGAAACGTGTGCCATTTTGGTTTTCCGACTTGATTTTAATACGCATTTACTATATGTGTGATATGTAGTTACCCCCTCACGTGTAATTCGAGACGATGAGGATGAGTGTGGCGTCGTCGACTCCAGCAAGCGAGGATCAAGGTGAGTAGATATATATCTACGGGGGAAGTCGGGTGGATGGCGTATAGCACCCCCGCAATTTCATAGTGTAGTATACGAATACGTATACCTATATATATAAATATGTTTATTATGAGACTAGATGATTATCTAGATAGACTTTAGGAGTTCGTGGATAAATTTTAGTGTAATTGGATGATAGTGTCGATAGTTAGTTTTAGACGCGAACCCTAGATTAATGATTTGCATACACGCACACACACACTTGCATACATATTATTACTTGTGCGTATATAGGGATATGTATGTATATATAAATACACATAGGTATGGGACTATGTGTGTATATATACGTATACATATACATAGATGATGAGGATAGAACTTGGTATTTGGAGATGAGTCGATGAGATTGGGCATGGTGCCATGAGATCGGTGATATGACGTGGTACATATTATGAGATACGACACGATATTATAGCGGGTCCTTAGGCGATGTGTTTTCATACACACGCACGTATATATGTAGATGATACCGGTATTGTACTAGACTTAGATCAGTACCCCCAGTTCACGATATGTGATGATAAGGATACCAGATGAAAAATGAGATAAATGTGATATTTGACCCGTACCCAGATTTGGGATGCCGTACGATGGATTTACCGTACGAGCTATATTGATGATAGATCCACACTCTTGACTCAAGGATGTCATATTATATATTATATCGTATGGGATACTATTGAGGCGGGATCACCGACTATATATATATATATATATATATATATATATATATATATATATATATATCGACTCAGACTTAGGTGGCTTTCCTTACCTTTTCGATTGGTCTGTTAGTTAGTCCTGTAGTTACTTATAGATGTTAGACTAGACTTGATTCATACCTATTTCAAAACTAACGAATCGTGAGTATTTTAAAGACAGGCCAAGGGATTCTACGGATATTTCAAAGGATGTACATTTTCTTTAAAAAAAACACCGTAGCCATATTTTCTAACACCACGATTCGTGTTATTTCAAATGGCAAAACTGTATGACTTATATATATTAATGTTTAAATTCCTTATTGTCACATTTATTATTCATTCTCCGTTTAGTCATGTTGTTATCATCGCATTGCATGTTTATTGTGTACTTTAGTGATCATGAAACCATGCTGTCAGGACACCAACACCATTACCGATGATGTGTATGTTCCATGTACACTTGCTTGTCGGCTCACACACATCATCATCGGTAATTTCCATGTCACGTACACTTTACAAAATATTACTTTATTGATATCGTTTGCTAGCTGATCGTTCCAATATGTTATTGTTTCATATGCTAGTTCATTATTGCATTCATTGCTTGATATCTCATGCATATTTATATTTCATTCGTCATGCAATATTATAAGGGCCAGTCCGGATTGCCGGAGCCCAGTATTCAGTATTATTTACACTTGAGATTGTTATTCGGATTTTCATGAGATTTCTGGATTTGGAGAAACCGCAAGATTTATAAACTGATTATCATTTTCAAAAGATAAAAGTGTGGTTTTCTCATATTATGATTTGAGATATGTCCACCATGAGTTTTCTCGGTTCTTGAGCGATATCATACACCCGATTCGAGGAGGAGGAGGAAACGTCTGCGGGTGCATGGTGGACCCGGTGCGGTACCCCAGGACGAGAAGGTCGCAGATGATGGCGTTGAGCCTATGATAGGGGAGCACTACTGACTGGTGATTGTATTGTGACTCGACGGATATTCGGAGGATACTGATCGGAGTTGGGTCAGTCCGGATAGACGGAGCCCAGGTGCCATTCCGGATAGCCGGAGCCCGAGATATTGAGATTTTGAGGTATTGAGATTTATGATATGGGCCAGTCCGGATAGCCGGAGCCCGAGATATTGGATATTTGGATATATGTTTTTTGTCGATGCTTGACACGGATCTTTATGCTGATTTCATTGATGATACCTCTATTTAAATATACAGAAATCTCACTATTTTATGAAAACAGTTCCTTCATTATATGTTTTTTGTTTTCAAGCATTCATACATCATATATATGATATGTTGCTATCTGAGGCACAGAAACGAGCACTTGATATTACACTTACGTGTAGATGTTCAGGGTTATATTATTTCGAGGATATATATACTGATCGTATGACCTAGGTTTGAGCCATACATACGATTTCTGCTCGTTGATGTTTTCTACTCACGAGTTGGAAACTCACCCCCCATTGTGCCTTAGTTTCTTGTAGGTTTTGCCATACAGGTTCGTTGCGGCTTTGCTGGCACACTGCTCCTTTTCGGGTGATCGCCTTGGTAGGTGGGTCCACTCGCATCGTGGCCACCCTTGCATTTTATTTACATTGTTGTATCTAGTAACTCCATCAACCAGACTGTATTATTTGATAACCTTAGAAGACCAGACTTGTATATTTATTTCGACCTTAGAGTCGCGCGTTGTGTTATTATTGTTTTCTTGACGATTTTGAGTTTCCATTTGAGTTTTGATCCTCGCCATTGGCGTTGTATATTATATTGCTTGTGTGGTTGTGACCGTCAATTGATGAAAAGCTAGCTCCCGCTTGGGGATGCCTTTATTCATATTATTCATATTGTATCCTTTTGGGGCCAGTATTTACAAAGGAAACTCTGCCGAAATTTTCAGAAAAGACTTGAGATTTTAAAACCACTTTCTTTAAAATAAGTTTTCTTCACTTTCCTTCTTTAAAATAGTTTAGATTTCTTGGATTTTTTGGCTTACTTGAATTAGATGGTGTCCTATAGACTTCATATGATTCAAGTGCCAGTCACGTGCCATTTCGGGTCATGACAATGCCTCACGGATATGATCAAATAACTGTGGATGTTCACGGACACGGACAAGTTGTCCCCCGGTCGACGTAAACTCGAACTGTACTCGGCTGTCACAAAGAATCTGCTACTCTGCCGTCGACTGTCTCCGAACCGTGCTCAAATAAGAAACGCTATCTCCGGGCCTCCGACTCAAGCATCTGCCACAACTATCGCCTTGCCCGGATGATAAAGAATCACGCAGTCATAGTCTGTCAATAGCTCTATCCATCTGTACTGTCTCAAATTTAGATCTCGCTGCTGAAAGATGTACTTTAAGCTCTTGTGGTCCGTAAATATCTAGCACGACTCGTCGTATAAGTAGTGTCTCCAAATCTTAAGTGTAAAAACCACCGTATCCATTTCTAATTCATGCGTGGAACAGTTCTGCTCATGCTTCTTCGACTGCCGAGAAGCAACGCAATAAACAACCAAACCGTCTGATCCTTAAGGCAAAGATAATACTGGCGCCGTTATCAATGAGTCTTCAACTGCTGAAATCTCTGCTCGCATATCTTAGCCCAACGAAAAGAAACGCCCTTCCGGGTCACCCGGTCAACGTTGCAGCTATATGCGAAAATCCTGTACGAATTATCAATAGTATCCGTCCAAACCCAAAATGCTGCGAACCACAGTCACTTGTAAAGTTCTGGGCCAGCGTTGAACGACCTCGATATTTTTCGGTTCCATATTTATCATCTCTCGTAACTACTGTTAGTTATATGTCTGCCCTAGAGGCCATTACTATACATGATATGTATATTGTATTGGATGCTTGGACATATATAGGGAGGACTTTCTTGCTCGACATGATAGTATGCTATCTGGTCACTCTTTACCTTAACGTGTACACTGATTGTCTCTCTGTTACATGTTGGTAAAGCCCTTAGGATGTGTACTTGACTACCTGGGTTATGATGCGGATCATACTAGTGGGGACATGGTAGTACATAAGTACATCCTTCAAGGTCCCTACTCGTGGGTGTGTCGAGACGGGGCATCGATATACCAGAGTAGACTAGCGTATAGCTTCTCGACCCATCTAGATGGGCGATGGATGATCCCATATCCATTGGTGTTTGATATCAGAGATGATATACGGGTGCTCAGTGAAGACTGGGTACACTGGACAGACTCGCCGAGAACTCCCAGATGGTATTATACCTTAGGTCAGATGGTAGTTCTCTGGTGACACTGGTACAGGTTAGTCTGTAGACCCGAGATCGTCATAGAGTCTTGTGTGATTCCCACTGTGCTTTGATTTCCACCTTACCACGTCTAAGAGGGCATGCAAAACGGTGGTTTTTGGGTAAAGTCCCGAGTCACATGGAGGCAATGAGCGATAGGAGGGGTTTCGTCTCTCTCGGTATTGTGGGTTGATGTTGCGCTAAGCTCGATTGGCCATAACAGGAAGTCCCTAGCCAGGGCTGGTTTATAGATTTACTGGTAAGTGTTACCAGTAGTTTCTCGACCCATTATGAGCCTCGCATCGGCATGACTTATCGGTTATTGGGGTCTGACGTTTACCACCCCTAGACTTGATATGCGACATATCAGACGAGGAGACCGAACTGTATGGTAGTGTCACTGTCAGGCTTTTGCAGGAGTTGGAGCGGGCTTACTTGCTGATCTTCTGATCGCTCAATACCCGGGTAGCCGTTACGTCCAGCTAAAACTGCTGACGGCTTGTGGGTACTTGATATGATCATCACCTACTGCCGGCGTATTGACGAGTCTTTAGAGTCCTACATAGAGGTTTTACTGGCTCAGGAAAAACGAAATAGGAGCACATATGTGAAATGTGCGGGACCGAGAATAATGCGAGTATGTGATACCGTATTCTATTCTCGCGATGTTTGTATCGATCGGTTATATGCGATATAACCAGGTTATCGAATCAAGGGTTGATTCGATAAGTCGATACATTGGATGTTAGTCGGTTATATGTGATATAACCGGATTATTAAGTCAAGTGTTGATTTAATAACTTAGTGTATAATTGTATATGTGATATACTAATTTACATTAACTAACATTGGTTCACATAAGCATTTATTTTTCTCACTTGTGCACAACTTAATATATATGTGATATATATTTATTTGTGTTCATTTTGTATCATGGTTGTTGATACAACTTACATGGGTGTATAAGACTTATACCATACTAATTATAGTGTTAGGTTTTTATATTTAAAGTAATTCTAAAATTAGTGGATGATGAGCTCACATGCATGAATCTTCATGAAGCTTAAGGTTGCATTGACTTAGTCTACTAGTTTTGGATTACTTGAGATATTAATTAACCTAACCATTATAATGTAGCCATGGTTATGTCTTTACATGAGTTAATATATGATATAAACTCACCCATGGTTCTCTCTCTCTCTCTCTCTTGATGATTAGTTTTTCATTCTCATTTTATTGAGTTCATCTTCTTCCTCCTTCAAATGCTTGCTAGGGTTTGATAAAGAGAGAAATATAGTGAGAAAAGAAATTCTAAAGTCTACCCATTTCCTATTTCTCCATCCTTTACTAGACTAGCACTTTAGTATAGGGAGTTTGCTTCACTTTGGTGAAGTGGTATCTTGAGTTCGTATTCCCTCGACGTAGATCATCTTCGGCCTCGAAGACTTCAAGCAAAACCGTTGCAGTCTTCTCATAGAGCCGTCCGAGAGTCGGAAGTACCATGATCGCAGCGAAGGGACTACAACAAGGAGCTTATGAAGTGAAGGACCAATCTACAAAGGTTGTATTTCGTATTCACTTAGTCGTAAAAGTTGTATACTTGCTTAGTTTTGCCTAATCTATAGTCTAAGATCTTGGTTAGGGTTGTTCGGCACAGCTAAATTTTAAATCGGGCATGGTTGATGCCTTGTAGAACCTTGTTAGAGTGCCTAGTAACTCTACAGTGGTATCAGAGCCTAGCTAGAGCATTAGGCGGCGTGTTTATGAAGTTAAAACTCCGATCGAACCCCGATACGACGAAATAGACCCCCTCTCTGGAAATTTTGTAAAAATGTGATTTTTTCTGCATTAAAAATACTCAAAAAATCAGCAGGGAATTCTAAGAGATATTGTAAAACACGACATCCTAATTCCACTAAAGAGCCACGGAACCGCGGCAATACCTTGCTTGCGCGGCGGTTCCGTGGCAGAACAGTAGAATTATGGTTAGTGTTTTGTGCAGTAATATCTATAGGTACTTGTATATTCTTCTAGGTGTTTTTAATCTGACTCAAGTGTTGAGTGTTCTGGGGATTATTTTGTATTCGTTGATTCTATCAGAAAATTTAATTTCGTTCTTTTTCCGGATAATTTAGAAAGTATTAAAATGTTCGAACGAATATCATTAACTCACTTTTTCCCGACACGAAAAACTTTCAAGTGTTGAATTTTTTTTGAGATTAAATCTTTCGGAAAAACGTGCATGTAACGCGATGGACCCTCTATAAGAACACAAACCTTAACTCGATTATGTGACCGTCTGAACCGCCTCTAAACCTTTGGGTTTGGAGCAGTACGGCGTGCCACATGTGAGGCGTTGGCTTGACCCTTCTACGGTTTGACCATCGGTACTGTGATGTATTCTGGGATTTTTGGACTCCGCTCAAGTGTTGAGCTATTTAGGAAATCTTGGGTATTTGATTATTTGATCGGAAAGTTTAATACTGTCTATTTATCTGGAATGTGATACAATATGTGGAATTCATATAGTTAGGCATGAAATGCGAAGTATGTGATATTTCGGATTTACGATGCCTAAAGAGATTGTGGATTCCAAATGTTGTAGTTTTACACTTTCTTTTCTGCGACCGTAAGTGTAATATGTGGTGTATCGCCGGTTTCGTGAGTATACATCAACGACAATTGGGATATGCATATTTACTTACGTTGATGATATGTGATATTATGTGTTGCTGTGATATGTTATATTGGATCGTCGCGTTTTGAATAGCCGGGGGTTTTATGTGAGATGAGAGTTTATTCTTTTTCATTCATGTAAAATTAATATGTATGTAATATTCTTTTACCAGGGCACTTCCGGGCTGAGGATGATGTCACCATTGTATATTATTTACTTTTCCGCATTAGGTAGACCCAAGGCGGGGAGCACAAGTAACCGGGTTCTAGGGTCCAGTAAGAGACCATCTCGAGGAGTCGAGACCGGGTCTCCTAACCCTAGAATTGGCAGTGTTGCTTGCCTCTCTCGTAGGGGTCTAGAGATATGGGTTTGGCTATTCATCGCGACAGTGGAAACCATGTTTTATACAGGCTCGTATTAAAAACACGGACCTCCTAGTATATCCAATATTTCATATATGTTCTTCTGCTGCGATATCTGTGATGTGATCATTTGATATGTTGTGATAGATACTGTATATAGTATATATGATATATTATATAGACGTTACTTATGTTTTACACCCGCGCTAGTGCCCCGCTCTGTCGTCAGTTACCTAACCTAACAGTGCACGAGGGGACATCGAGGCGAATACGGATGGCATAAGTGTACATCGTATTTATCTGTGATGTTTAGGTGACTTAAATGATGGGACTTCATTAATGTGATTAATGAAAGAAAAGAAACCTAAAAGATGTTGTAGAATCAAATTTTCAAAAAGGGTAGCTACAGTTTTTGCTTTGCATAGCGATATATATGATATATCCTGCACCTTATTCGATGAGGAAAAAAGAGCCGAGATCCCTTCACCGGGAGTGACCTCTTTAGCAAAACTGGCAGATGCTACAACACTCGGTTTGTCTTTTGATTGCTTTTGGAGTTTTTGCTTTGCATAGCGATATATATGATATATCCTGCACTTTATTCCATAAGGAAAGAGCCGAGATCCCTTCACCGGGAGTGACATCTTTAGCAAAACTAATGATAGACTCAAAATCACTCCATTTCAAAATTTACTCGATTCTACAACGATATCAAGTTCATTATGCAATAGGTTTTCAGAAAAACCTGTCGTAGCCCTCCGTCATTTCAGATAAGTTGTATATAGTATTCGTGCTACATTTGTTGGCTTTCGTCAACGTGTAGTGTGCGGTAGCTATATGCTGCTTATCTGCTGCATATGATGCGATTGGATTAGGGTAGTCGTACGACTTTGTTGGCTTTCGTCAAGGGTCGTGCGGGTGGGTTTAATTCAGTCAAGAAATGACGGGTTGAACTTGACTAGTAACCTATGGATTGTTGGCTTTCGTCAAGGTCATAGGATGCTAGGGGTAAAATATTATTGGGAATTTCAAGTGTTGAAATTTGCAATGAGATTGGATGCCTTCTATGAGATAGTTGGATCCCGATACCCGCTGCAAGTAAGAGTTACTCCTGGGAGAGTTTTACACATTACAATTAGCCAATCAAGTAGGTGTCTAGAAAGGTGTTAACGGGGTTACGCCCCTGGTAAAACAAGGTTTACTTTAATTAGGTCCGTGCGAAAGCACGGGGAACCTCCCTCAAAGTACCGACACTGGCCTGGCTGAAAGATTGGCGAACTTGTAGCGTGTAATTAATCCCGGCTAGTCTTTCCTTTTAGGGTTTGAAGGAAGATTTGATAAAAACAGTGGGAGCCATCCTGATTAGACAAAATAATAACCAATCTGATCTTGCAAGAGCATACGCTAAAGTGTTTTCTTCTCTCTCTCTCTCCAGGTAGCGACCATATCAAGCCTTAATCAAGATAATAATATGGATGTATTCACCGAACCCGCTTGTGATACTGCGCTAGGGAACGTTGGTCCCGCTCCAACTTATAATTGTTATAAGACAGAGCAGGAAATTGGGGATTACCAGAATTCCCGTGCCGCCCGAACGAAGAAAGTGCATGATGATGCATCTTCTTCGGGTGTGTTCATTACCAAGAACCGTTTCTCAGTATCCTTTACGTCCTGGGTATGAGATACTGGATCAGGATCCCATAAATCTAATTTGTTATCTGTTGGCAGTTATCACCTTGTATTACTAGAATACATTGATTCTGAATGAATGTTATTAGATACCGAACCTGATATACCACATCATATCAGTCTCTTTATTATCAAAGAAGGATATAATTTTGTATTGTTAGATAATGATTTGAACATTTCCTATATCAAGAGTTGATCGGTTCAGGCACGTTACCTAAAAGCATAGACGTTCTAAATTAAACCATAGTTCTTAAACGTACAGAACACGCTCAATAGGAAGAGTTCAGAAATGAACGAATCCTTCTTGAGGCATTGTAGACTAGGTCATATCAATGCGACCCGACTAGCTGAAGTTACATATAGATGCATATTTAAATTAGTTTGAATTTACATCTTGTGAAACTTGCCGGTCAAGTCACAGAGATAAGATGACCACAGCTCCGTTTATTGGAAACAGAGAAAGAGTTAGTGAACTCTTGGGATTGATACATGATGATGTATGTAGGTCCCCTGTCTACACATGCCAGGACTAGTTCTTTGTACTTCATTACATTCACTTATAATCTTTCAAGATTCGGACATATGCTCCTGTTAAAACATAAGTCTGGACCTTTTGAGATATTCAATGAATATAAGTAAGAAGTAGAGAACCAAAATAGGTATAAGTATTATGTCCTTTGATAAGATCAGGAGGAGAATACTTGAGCGCGGAATTCCTGGACTATTCTAAAGGAGAATGAGATTCTCTCTCAGCATTACTCCTCCGCATACACCACAGCACGTCGGTGTATCGGGGCGGAGCAATTGCACCCTATGAGATATGGTGCGCTCTATGATGAGTATTACTGAGTTGCCTATTTCCTTTTGGGGGTTATGCACTTGTGAAGCTGCATACCTATTGAATGGCGTTCCAACCAAATCAGGTGCCTACCACTCCATATGTGATATGGTAAGGGAAGAGCCCATCTCTTAAGTCAGTTAAGATTTGGGGTTGTCCGGCCTATATCTAAAAGCATAATCCGGACAGACTCGAGGCAAGGTCAGTTTTGTGGAAGTTTGTTGGATATCCCAAGCATTTGCAAAGGAATATCTTCTACCGCACCGAGGAACAAAAGGTGTTTTGTTTCTCGGCATGCCACCTTTTTAGAAAAGGAATTTATTTTGGAAACAAATTTGTGGTCATGAGGTAGAACTGGAAGAAGTTCCAGCTATACAAACTACAGTTGACGATTTGGCAGAACCAGAGGATTCAATAGCTCCCAACGAACCTCAGCCTCTCCGCCGATCTGGTAGGGTTCCTCACCCACCTGAGAGATACTTTGGATTCTCTATGATAGTGGGAGCGAGCATTGCATCATGAGATGATGACCCAACTAGTTTCGAGCTGGCCATCAGGAGTGGGACTCTGTAAGAATGGCTGGATGCTTAACAATCTGAGATAGAATCCTTATACACCAACAAAGTATGGACTTTGGTTGCCGTATCTGAAGGGTTAAATCCCCATCAGGAGCAAGTATATCTTGAGAAGATTACTTGTTGTACATGGAAAAGTTGAGACTTTCAAAGCTATGCTTAAGTCCATCCAGATCCTACTTGCCACGGCTACATACCATGACTACGATATCTGGCGGTTGGGTGTCATGACTGCTTTTCTAAATGATGTTTTAGAAGAGAGAGTCTATAAGTACACAGTCAGAGGGCTTCGTAGACAGTGGGAGCAGCGGAAACGTGTGCAAGATGTTTTATGTGATAAAGCAGGCATCGCGGAGTTGGAACGTCTGTTTTGATATGGTAGTCAAAGAGTTTGACTTCATCAAAATGGTAGATGAACCTTGTATATACAAAAAGGTAGTAGAGAGTATGGTGGAGATCCTCATAGAGTACGTAGATGACATACACTTGATAGGAAAGGAGTTTCCTATGCTACGCTCGGTCAATCTCCGCTTATCACAAGGATTCTACATAGAGGATCAAAGTGATACCTACTAAATCCTGGGTTTTGGATCAATGAAATAAATCTAATTGGATGTTAGGATACTCACTAGTTGTAGTGAGATGGTATCAATTGATCCTAGGGAGAATCACTGGAAAAGTTCCAGGATGATAAGGACGACTGAATGTCAGTCGCAGACATTGTTTTTACCCTCAGTGGAGGGACGGTATGTTGGAAGAGTTCCAAGCTAGATACCGTGACTTACTAGACGATTAAAGGTAAGACACAGAGGGAAACACAGCGTGTGACACCAAGGATGCTACCAAAGAGGCAGTCTGGATATATTAGTTCATAAGATGACCTTCGTTCCTTCCATTGTGTGACAATAGAGTTGTGGCTTATGCCAAGGAACGCCCGTCCCATCAGTGATCCGGACATATTCTAAGGCAGTATCACCTGATCATGGAGATGGTTGATCTCTAGGGGATCGAGGTTAGGAGAGTAGACTCAGAGGGCAACACAGCGGATCCACTCACAAAGGCCTTTTCCCAGAGAGAGACTATTATGGGATGGTTGAGTATGAGATACTATAACCACTGTTATCAGATGGCCCTAGTACAAGTGGGTGATTGTTAGTTATATGTATGCCCTAGAGGCCATTACTATACATGAGATGTATATTGTAGTGGATGCTTGGACATATATAGGGAGGACTTTCTTGCTTGACATGATAGTATGCTATCTGGTCACTCTTTACCTTAACGTGTACACTGATTGTCTCTCTGTTACATGTTGGTAAAGCCCTTAGGATGTGTACTTGACTACCTGGACTATGATGTGGATCATACTAGTGGGGACATGGTAGTCCATAAGTACATCCTTCAAGGTCCCTAGTCGTGGGTGTATCGAGATGGGGCATCGATATACCAGAGTAGACTAGCGTATAGCTTCTCGACCCATGTAGATGGGCGATGGATGATCCCATATCCATTGGTGTTTGACATCAGAGATGATATACGGGTGCTCAGTGGAGACTGGGTACACTGGACGGACTCGCCGAGAACTCCCAGATGGTATTATACCTTACGTCAGATGGCAGTTCTCTGGTGACACTGGTACAGGTTAGTCTGTAGACCCGAGATCGTCATAGAGTCTTGTGTGATTCCCACTGTGCTTTGATTTCCACCTTACCACGTCCAAGAGGGCATGCAAAACGGTAGTTTTTTGGTACAGTCCCGAGTCACATGGAGGCAATGAGCGATAGGAGGGGTTTCGTCTCTCCCGGTATTGGGGGTTGATGTTGTGTATGCTCGATTGGCCATAACAGAGAAGTCCCTGGCCAGGGCTGGTTTAGAGATTTACTGGTAAGTGTTACCAGTAGTTTCTCGACCCATTATGAGCCTCGCATCGGCATGACTTATCGGTTATTGGGGTCTGACGTTTACCACCCCTAGACTTGATATGCGACATATCAGACGAGGAGACCGGACTGTACGGTGTGTCACTGTCAGGCTTTTGCAGGAGTTGGAGCGGGCTTGCTTGCTAATCTTCTGATCGCTCAATACCCGGGTCGCCGTTACTTCCAGCTAGTACCGCTGACGGCTTGTGGGTGCTTGATATGATCATCACCTACTGCCGGCGTATTGACAAGTCTTTAGAGTCCTACATAGAGGCTTTACTGGCTCAGGCAAAACGAAATAGGAGCGCAAATGTGATATGTGCGGGACCGAGAATAATGCGAGTATGTGATACCGTATTCTATTCTCGCGATGTTTGTATCGATCGGTTATATGCGATATCACCAGGTTATCGAATCAAGGGTTGTTTCGATAAGTCGATACATTGGATGTTAGTCGGTTATATGTGATATAACCGGATTATTAAGTCAAGTGTTGATTTAATAATTTAGTGTATAATTGTATATGTGATATACTAATTTACATTAACTAACATTGGTTCACTTAAGCATTTATTTTTCTCACTTGTGCACAACTTAATATATATATGATATATATTTATTTGTGTTCATTTTGTATCATGGTTGTTGATACAACTTACATGGGTGTATAAGACTTATACCATACTAATTATAGTGTTAGGTTTTTATATTTAAAGTAATTATAAAATTAGTGGATGATGAGCTCACATGCATGAAACTTCATGAAGCTTAGGATTGCATTGACTTAGTCTACTAGTTTTGGATTACTTGAGATATTAATTAACCTAACCATTATAATGTAGCCATGGTTATGTCTCTACATGAGTTAATATATGATATAAACTCACCCATGGTTCTCTCTCTCTCTCTCTTGATGATTAGTTTTTCATTCTCATTTTATTGAGCTCATCTTCTTCCTCCTTCAAATGCTTGCTAGGGTTTGATAAAGAGAGAGAAATATAATGAGAAAAGAAATTCTAAAGTGTACCCATTTCCTATTTCTCCATCCTCTACTAGACTAGCACTTTAGTATAGGGTGTTTGCTTCACTTTGGTAATGTGGTAGCTTGAGTTCGTATTCCCTCGACGTAGATCATCTTCGGCCTCGAAGACTTCAAGCAAAATCGTTGCCATCTTCTCATGGAGCCGTCCGAGAGTCGGAAGCACTATGATCGCAGCGAAGGGACTACTATAAGGAGCTTATGAAGTGAAGGACCGATCTACAAAGGTTGTATTTCGTATTCACTTCGTCGTAAAAGTTGTTTACTTGCTTAGTTTTGCCTAATCTCTAGTCTAAGATCTTGGTTAGGTTTGTTAGGCACGGCTATATTTTAAATCGGGCATGGTTGATGCCTTGTAGAACCTTGTTAGAGTGCCTAGTAACCCTACAACTATGTGACTCAAGAAGTCAACATCATTCAACCAGAAAACACACTTGGATAATTTAACGAAAAGGTGGCGCTCCCTCAAGGTCTGCAACGAAATCCTCAATTACTGCCCTGGCTCCTCTCGGTTCCAAAAGTATACTAAAACGTCATCAACGAACACGATAATAACTGATTAAGAAACGACATGAATGTGCGGCTCATCAAGTCCATAAACGCTGCCGGGACATTGGCGAGCTTGAAAGACGTCACCAAAACTCATAACGTCCATAACGTGTGAAAAGCAGTCTTCGGAATATCATCCTCTTGAACCCGCAACTAATGGTAACCTGATCACAAGTCAGTCTTCGAGAAATGTCCCGCACCCTGGAGCTAATCAATAAATCGTCGATACGAGATAAGGGATATCTGTTCCGCACAGTAACCCGATTCAACTGACAAAAATCGAAGCACAAACACAACTGCCGTCTTTCTTCTGGACGAACAGAACAGGAGCTCCCCAAAGTGACGCACTCGGACGAACAAGCCCTTTATTCAACAAATCTTGCAAGTGATCCTTCAGTTCTTTAAGCTCCGCCGGATCCATCCGATTTTGCGGTATAGAAAAGGCATCGTGCCGAAAATCAAGTCAAAGCAGAACTCAATATCGCGCTCTTGCGAGAAACCAAGCAACTCATCAGGAAAACATCTGGAAACTCTCTTCCAATCGGGACCTGATCCTACGGGACCTCTGCGGCTCTTACATCACAAACATACGCTAAAAATTCTTGACATCCTTTTCTCAAAAGCTGACTAGCGCAACAAGAAGAAATCAAACTGGGAAAGGCGACGCTACGGTCTCCACAAAAACAAACAATAACCGGCTTACCCGGAAAACTAAATCTAACTGCCTTCTCACGGCAGTCCACGAATGCATAACACGTGGCTAATGAATCCATGCTCAGAAGAACTTCGAAGTCAAACATATCGAGAAAAATCAAATTGACAGAAGAATCCCTATCTCCGATGCGAACAAAACAAATACGAACGAAAAACATTTCGAGCGACAAAAGACTCGCCTACTGGAATAATAACAACCAGCGGCAGATCAAACAAGGACGACTCTCTGTCTAATCTCGGTACAAAGTGTGTAGATACAAGTTCAAACAACAAAAGAAATACGCACATCGAAAGAAAACACTGAAATAACACTATAAAGAAGTACGCGTCGGAAGAAACACCAAAAGAATAACAGTCACAACAGCGTCTATCTAACCGCCTGTGAGCTGGCATACAGGTATGAATCCGCTTCGGTCCAAAAACGACTAAAGTCTTAGAAATGTGCTCCTCTAGCAGTAAGGTTGCATCAATCGCGGCTGCATAAGTGTCAAAATGCTGGGTGCCGATGGTAAGAAATAGTTGCATGTCCAATCGCCATATGGACCTCTATATCCGTTTCTCTTTAGTGTCCACCAGGTAAGGAGCATATCGGACCACTAAGTAAACTAAATTTCATACTGTTGGGTTATGGGGGCACCTCGGCCATCGAACCGTGGACAAATGCGAAACAAAAATTTCTTAAAACCCGGGGGTACCATTACCCGATTAACAAGATCGAAACTATTAACCCTAAAAATAGCAATCTAAGAAAAGAGATAGGAATGGTTATACCTAATGAACCAAGTCCTTCGGGTCTTCAACCATCTCCAAGCTCCTAGTGATGTTGCGGATCGACTTTGGTCGCCGGTCTTCCTCCATCTCCGATGATCCACCCGAGGGATGTAATTCCGGCTCAAGTTCCACGCCAAGATGCTAGTGGAGCAACTAGGGTCTCTAGGATGCTACCCTAGAGAGCCTAGGATGTAGTGTGCATGTAATCTTAGTGTTTGCTATCTCATATCATGAAGAAGGTGGAAGCAAGCAGATAGCTAGAAGAGGTGAAGAACAAAAATGGTGAGGGTGGAGCTCAAGCTCAAGAGAAGAAAACCTAGCATGCTTCAAAAAATAAAGACCAAGGAGAGAGAAAATGAAGCATCCTTGGTTTTGTAAAAACCAATTTTCCATTTTAATAATCCTACCATGCTTGAATAGTGCACCCAAATGAATTAACAATTCATTTGTGAGCACTCTTCCAAGCATGGTTCTCACCATTCCTCTTCATGCCATTTTCCACCTCAATATCCATTTTAATAAAAATGGTCAAATCCAAAATGAGGTGGCACCTTCTAGAATGTTATCCGGAAAAAAATACGAATTACATTCTACTGTATATACATACCTGTATCCGTACCGAAATACGAATATCAAAAAGATAGAATAACACAAAGAATATAATACTAGATTATACGTATCGAAATACATATATGTAAATTATTAAATCAATACCTGATTTAATAATCCGGCTCAAACCCGAGCCGGCTAGTATTATTAGCTGTCCGATCGAAAGTCCGAGTACTATGTACATCAATCGATCGGAACCCTGCACATATCAAATACGGCTACTACACCATTTCGCCCAAACTAGGGAAACCCTCTGTGTGGGACTCTAAAGACTCGTCAATACGCTAGCAGTAGGTTTAATCACAAGCACGTCAGCGGCACTAGCTGTACGTAACGGCTACCCAGGTATTGAGCGAAAGGAAGGCCGACGAGTAAACTCATACGAACCCCTACTGAGCCTGTCAGTGACAATATCCGTACAGTCCGGTATGTTCGTCTTAGAGTATCGCATATCGAGTCTAGGGGGTGGATAAAGTCAGACCCCTAACAACGCGATAATTCGTGTCGGTATGAAACCCATCACTACCCGAGAAACTATCGATCCTGGATCGGTAATTCTCATATACCCCGGCTGAGGATTTCTAGTGATGGCCACCCATGCACTGTGTGATATCAACCTCCAATACCGGGAGAGACGAATCCCCGACGATCCGTCCACTGCCTCCATGTGGCTCGGGACTGTACCCAACTAAAACCTGTTTGCACGACTCCTTTGAGTCGTGGTAGGGTAGTAATCAAAGCACAGTGGGAACTCACACGAGACAAATGACGATCTCAGGTCGACAGACTAACCTGTACACATGTCACCAGGGAACTGCTATCTGATTATATGTATAATACCAACTAGCATGTTCCCGGCGAGTCCGTCCAGTGTACTCATAACCCAATGAGCACCTGCATACTATCTTAGGTGAACAACTAACACCAATGGCTTGTGAGACCGGCCACCTCCCCTCGTCAGGGTCTAGATAAGTATACACCAGTCTACACTGGAGTATCGAGACCAGTCTCGATACTCTCACAACTAGGGACATTTAAGGATGTGCTTATAGACCCCCAGCTCCCACGTATGTGATCGCCATCACAATGCTGGTAGTCAAGCAAGAGTCCTATGGGCTTTATCAACATATACAAGATGATAAAGACAAACCAGATAGCATACTATCATCTCGAGTAAGACTGTTTTATCGGTATAGGTCCTCCCTCGATCATCATGATCACCTGTCTGTGACTATGAAAATTGCCTTGAGGGCACTATAGCCAACAATCTCCCACATGCACTTAAGGCTAATTATTACGAAGTCGCATACTCACAGCCCGTGTGATACCGAACACCCAACTCCTCTACTAATCAGTTTCACAAACCTCGTTCGTAAAACTATTGCGTTCGAGAAATAGCCTCAGTGAGTGGACCCGCTCTAGTGTTTCTTTCTATGTCTTTCTTTATCTCAACTTCGCAGACAAAACTATCTCCCGAAATGAGCAATACCCGTCTTAGAATATTTTTGGATATCTGATGGGACCCAGTTCAGAAATGAACTCTAAATCCAGCAAACTCCTTAGACTGTATCATCTACTGAACTTAATCAGTAAGCTGCGCCATACCTTCTTCAGTATCCGCTTGGAGCACCTGTCCAAACTACTGCCCCTCGTCAGAGGGAAAACTAAAACTCTGACATTCACTCTGTCATCCAGGTCACCTTGCAAGCCTGGAATGATAACCGTCTCCCGAAGGAGGCTGCCGTTATCAAATCCCTAGAACATACACTTATGTTCATAAACTGCTTCCAATCGTTTTTCTCCAGGATTGGATTAATATATCAACTTTTTGCATCTAGTGCAAAAACAACATTTGGTGTGGTACTTGACATGTCATGATTGACTCAATTGCCTAAGCAAGTGATATGCCAATCATGCACATCCCTCTCCCCTTTAGTCTGTAAGACACCTTTAGAGAGGGTGACTCCATCACGTGCAGGTTCACCACCATGCCAGGAGCCGTCCAATCTAAAATACTTTTAGAATACTGTCTAAGTACTCAGATTGGGACACTTCCCAAATCTAGATCTAAAACCATAGATCTAGTAACCAGAATGCTTGATATAATATCTATATCCTATGTGGAGAAAACACTGTGTGACAACCACAGTACAACCGATCGTAGTATAGGAATTTCACTTCGTATAAAGTGCATGTCATCCTGAATACCAGGACACACAACTTACTACCTTCTTAACAGATCCATCTCCTATTCTGATGAAGTCAAAAACCTATGACTGTCACATCAAAATAGATGATCTATCTCCGCTATATCCGCTTTAGTCTATAAATAGACACAAGCTACTTGTCCACTACGCTTCTGCTGCTCCCACTGACTACGACAACCCTCTAGCAGAGTCATATACACGTGCACTTCTAAAGCAAGTTTAAAATGACGCTATACTTATCCTCCTGCCGGGTCTCATAGTCCGGAACAACAGTTGTGTCAAGTCTGGGTAAATAAGAACCTCCATGTCACCGTCCTTGAGGATACCAAAATACCTCTCGGGTGCCTGAGGTTACCCACCATTTCTGCGGAGTGGCTAATGGAATGTCCATCCTGATTGAATATTTAGGTCCTATTAAATTTTCCGTAATCGTTTGTGGTTCTGGAATCACTTCCAGTTCTACCATACTCCCACTACTGTTTTCTGAAAAAGTTCATTTTACTAAAACTATGGTGAGTCAAGAACAATATCACTATTGATCTTCCAGATGGTAGAAAGTTAACCCTCGTCAAAGCCCGGGATAACCCACAAACAGCAATTACTGAAACGTGCCCTGAGTTTATCCGGATTCTGGTTTCAAGCATCAGCCGAACGACTCCCTATACCTTAACATCGTTAAGATATAAATTGATTCTATATATATCTAATATAGAAACAAAAGCACTAATTTAATTAGAACCAGATTCAAATCATGCAGTTGTCTCCAGTGCATGTGAACTAAATGGAGAGAGGCCGATCAGCATTACTCAACTTAGGAGTGGGTCCAATTATGAGTAACCTGAGAGAGAAACAAGTTTCTCAAAACCATTACTATCAAATGAATACCTCACATAAGTATCTACATCTTCGACCACCTTGAAGAATCCCGATACTTGCGACACATGGTTCCCTACTTTATTCTTGTACCTATAACTTCTCAAACTTGGACCTTGTATTTCCACGAAACACTTGTCCAAAACTTGAGAAGTCTCGAGTAAACAGAATATAGTACGAGGACTAACCCCTTTCTCCTAATGGACACTGGACAACATACAATACTTTGTATAAGTCCGCTGAGTTGAGTAACTCAAATCCTGTGCGTCGTAGGTTGAAAACTGTACTATGGTTATAAAGACTTACACCGCTGTTGAATGCTCCTTACCTAATGTAACACCTGAGTTTGCGTTTTATGGTAATTGTGTGTTAATGTGGGGTTTTCGGTAAAAAGTTTACCAAAACGGGTTTCTAATATTTTATCTGGTTTTATAGATATTTTACTATAATTTTATCTCGACTGCACACACTTGTGCACGTTAATGTGGGGTAGGTCTAGGGTTACCAAGTTAGGTGTGCTTATGGGTTAACCATGTTTAGACAAACATGGTGGTCCAACCCTCTTTGTTAAGATAACTAGTTTTAGTTAAGGGTTTTACTTTTGGTTAAAAGGGATTAGGGTTAGGGTTGACTTGTTTGAGGTGAGAAAGGATTTGATGGCTGTCATGCAACAATTTATTAAGAGAGAGAGAGAGGAGGCTCTAGGGTTGTGTCAACACCCTTTTCTTTTCAAAACTTTTTACTTATCTTCAAGCTCTCTCTCACTCACATCTTTCTCACTCACTCACACATCCACACACCACCCAACATCAGCTGCTACAGCAACTGACACAACACATCAGCCACAACTGCTGCAGCAACAACAGCTTTAAAACATCAGCTGCATCAGCAGCAACACCATCATGAACTTCACCAAAACATCAACACCATAGTTGTCACGACCCGAATATTTCGACTCGTGATCGGCACTTAACCACGCAACGTCTACAGGCGTAACGCGACTAAGTAAGCCGAACCCAGAAATCAAAACCATTTAAAAGTAGTGAGTGTTGAAAACATCCAATTAAAACATTTAGAAAACCTTAAATAGTTCAATAAAGTTCTTTTTAAAGTTAAGTTATCCTTATAATAATTTTGGCAGCAATTTCCTTTGTAAAAGTAACCCCGAAATCGGGTATAAAACAGGGTATAAGTAAAATGATATATAATGAAATAAAGCATCCCCAACGGGAACAATCACGCCCAACGGCGGAAACCATCACCACAAAAGTAATATACGACGCCGTAGCGAAGAACGAGCAAAAAGTAAACATCATAAAAAAATAAACTTCAATATATAACAGTCGGCTCCCACGAGCTCGACACCAGAAAACAAAAATATATATCATCGTCCTCACACTGTCACTAAGTCCAGTACATATATGGTAGATGGAGAATACTAGATACAAAAGTGTGTACAATAAATTAACCAGATACCACAACCCACCTAATAGCAAAATAGCTCTCGCACCAGTTGTAGTGGTATCTGTAGCCAAAAGATGCAAAAGGCAGCCTGCCGCGACTACTCTGAGGGGCAACCTGCAAATACTGTGGCACAACGGGGGTGATTTGCCAACTTGTGAATAGAGATAACATATAAAGGTAATCGCGAGCATGCACGTACTGTGCTACTCTATCATATGCCAGCAAGTAAGATCTATATGCGACAAGCAGTAGGTGCAATAATCATGCAAATGCTCTGTCAGGTAAAATAACTACAGGATGAGATACATGATAATCAATGCTGAGCATGGGATAAATAACAACTACACGGAATATCAGCGTGGAAAAGTAATCGGTGCCCAAAACTGCACCCAAATCCCAAATAATCTCAGGCGCCGGCACTCTCCTCGGCCCTCAAATCCTGTAAATCTCTGAGAGTCACGAGTGCCCAACATCGGCACTCAAAATATTATAAAATACTCGTGTCCAACATCGACACGAAAATCCTCATATATCGGGGTCCGTAAGTCCGGGTCAGCCCACGGGCTCCGTCTGCGGTATCGGCCTTCGGCCCCGGCAGTACGGATCATCCCGCATCCATCTCTCGACTCTGGTCGGTATCCTCCGGATAACCGCCAGGTCTAACCAATCACCGGTAGGTACTCGCCCACCTCCAGGCTCAATTGGCAAAGTCCATCGATCATCTTGCCAAGGGGAACCATACCGGGTCCACCACGAACCCGTAAACGGATCATCCAACACCTCGAATCGGGTTTCAATCACACGTCTCAGCACCAAGAAAACGTGTGGTGGACGCACCAAAATATCATATCACGAGGAACCGGGTTTTCAAATAGTGCGTCTTTTCTCAAATAATCGCACGGTCCTCAAAACCAGAAATCACATGAAAATCCAACACCAATAAGTAAATCAAATGCGATGTGCTATATACATCAAGCCATAATATAGGTACAAGGGGAAACCGCTTCTTAAAATAGTTTCAGTTTTTAAAAACATCATGCGGCTCCCAATTTCTATGACAATCAATCGAATAATATGTGAAATGAACTACATCAATATAATCATGGCAATTCTACAGTGAGTATGTCATGGCAATTACTAACGGTGTGTGTGTAACATGCAGATTAGTGCTCGTGCGGCATGAACCGTTAGTAATAGTGCGGTGTTCTATCAATTCTAAGTTTACATACATATAGTAGGGAATGCAGTATGCAACAATAGTACCCATGACAGTCAATGGGGTAAATGCAACATATAGCTATAAGGTCCTATCATCCCTGACGCATAACGCCATGCGGGCGATATCCCCGTAGATGTTAAATCTACTCACCGAAGTCTCACGCTAAGTGTAGCCGACGACTTGCTTCCCCTTCTTCGCAGCGTCCGTCTCACTCGCCTGCGAACCTAGAATTACACAATATATCACACATAAGCTCAAATCCACAAAAACGTGATATTAAGGTCAAACTAGAAACCCCCGTCGCAAACCAAGCGCGCGCGTGTGCGATACGCAGAAACCCCAAAACCCACACACGTATCACGTGTGTCGCAAAGATTTAAAATACGAGAAACAGGTAATTAGCTCCAGATTTTGATACAGAAAGAGTTTTGCAAAACTAGATATACCATAAAACCCCAATTAGCAGCAGACACCTATCACCAAAACCCCAACCCCCAGGTCACCAATCTGGCTGCAATTTGCGGCCAGAAGTAATATTTCGGCGGCCCAGGTTGGGAGCCTGCCTCCCGTGCTTCATGTGTGTATTCTACTACTAGTATACATGTCCCAGTAATTACAAATTTATTCTGAAGAAACCAGAGTACAAGCAGATTTCAACAGAGTCCAAAAACCAGTTAAAAACAACATTTAGCACCATATTGATACTTTAGGGTATTTTTGTGTAATCTGAAATGAAAACATGGTTTGAACAGCTCTAATAGTACTTAAATGAGTTAACCAAGCCATAAAATTCCCAACTTATCATATACTTCACAAAATTCCTTTCAATATCACAAAAAGCACATAAAAACATGATTTTTAGCTAAAATACTACAAATTATGATAAAGGGTGTTAAGTGTGAGTTTAATACCTCCCAAAAGCCTTAGGAAAACCCAAACTTCCAGCTCTTTCCTCAAGTATGCAGACTTGCCTCCAAACTCCCCCAAAAAGCCATTTTTCTAAGGTTTTGAGTGCAAGAATGAATGGTTCTTGTGTCGGTTTTGAACAAGAATCAAAAGAGAAGTGAAAGATCAAGAACAAAGTGATGAAAATGGGATATTTTATTGCTGGGGCTGCTATTCTGCTGAGGAAATTTTAGCAAGAAAAGAAAAGAGAAAAGAGAGGGAGAAAGAAAAGAAAGAGAGAGAGAGAAAAGCCACATTTATTGCCTCCTTGCCTCATTAATGCTCACCATACCTCTCTCTTTTCTCTCAAAAATCAATTTCTTTTGTTTTAAAAGGAAAAGAAAAGGAAAATTTGAAAAGGGTGAGAAGGAATAAGTATGTGCCACTAAAATGCTAAGTGTGCAAGCAAGCACACTAATCCTCATTATGAAGGTAATTAAGGAAAATAATTCTAATTAAAAGAACACATTGCTAAATTAAAATTAATTAAGGATAATAAACCCCGTTTAAAATATATGAAACCCCTAATCATCTCAATTTGACTAGATTGAGGCGGAAATAAAATTTACGGATTTTATGGAAACACGCATCAATGCTAACTATCGTGAAATAAGACTAAACGAATTTTCAAAGTGTTACATTCTACCCCCCTTAAAGAAATTCGGTCCCCGAATTTAAAAATCTAACTATACGTACCTTCAAAAAGATGGGGATATCTCTTCCTCATCTCGCTCTCGGTCTCCCAAGTGACCTCCTCGCTGCTCGGGCCACGCCAAAGTACCTTGACTGACGGTATATCCTTCGATCTCAATTTCTTCACTTGTCGATCAAAAATGATCACCTGCTGCTCTGCATAGGAAAGGTCACGCTCAAGCTGGATCGTCGGGTGCTGAATCGCATGCGATGGATCGTGAAGATACTTGCAGAGCATCGAAACATGAAATACGGGGTGCACATCTGGAAAGCTGGGCGGAAGGGCTAACCGATACGCAACTGCACCAACGCGTTCGAGGATCTCGAAGGGGCCCACATATCGGGGACTAAGCTTCCCTTTCTTCCAAAATCTCATTACACCTTTCATTGGGGAGACCCTCAAGAAAACATGATCACCTACAGAAAACTCAAGTCTGCGCCGACGACGGTCCGCATAAGATCTGTAACGTCTTCAAAATAATAAAATATGATTTTTGGGAAATTTTATAATTTAATATTATTTTAATGAATATTTTAATATTCTGGTATAATTAAATACAGATAAATGGGGAAAAATTATGGAAAATTCTAAAATAAGGTATTTTAAGGAATTGCTTCGTTTTCTGTGCATGCCCCCATTTCCTCTAGTTTTGACCCTGAGTATGTCTAGTTTTGACTGATTCCATCTAGGGTGAAATCTGGGTTGATTTTCCTATGTTGGTGTATAATTTGGGACTTGTTTTAGCATGGATTTTGGTATTTGGTGATTCATTCCTGTCGGGTGGCGTTTGGACGTCAACGACAAGTGGATTTTGATTGTGTTTACATGCGAGTCGATAGGTTTTTACCTATGCGGGTAGCGTGTGCTATTTTGGTTTCCGATGTGATTTTCATATGCTTTAGCATTGTGATATACTTGTAGGTACCCCGCGTGATGTTGAGGCAAAGGAGGTGAAGATAGCGACATCGGCTTTGGCACACGAGAAGCAATGTGAGTAGATTTATATCTGTGGGGAGAAGTCGGGTGGATGGCGTATAGCACCCCCGCAGTCCGTGGTGATGTATACGAATACGTATACACACGAATATTTATTATGTGTTGTTTAGGGTTATTGATGGTAATAATGATATTTTGATGATAAGAATATATTGGTTTAGTTTAGTGCGAACCCTAGAGTAGTGGTTGCACTCACACATACATTTACACACATACTTGCATTCATTTTTTCATTTATTAGAGTGCATATGATGGTGCGTATATCTACACATGGGTATGGGACTATGTGTTTATATACTGGATTTGAGGATAGTATTTGGGATTTGAGATGAGTCGATGAGATTGGGCTTGAGGCCAGGAGATCGGTGATGTGATTTGGTTCGTATTGAGATACGACACGATGTTTTAGCGGGTCTTTTGACGTAGTGATTCTTACACCTGCATGCATACATAGAGGGTATCAATATTGTACTAGACGTAGATCAGTACCCCGATCATGACATTTGATAAAGAGGATACCAGATAAATAGTATGATGAATGTGATATTGACCCGTACCCAGATTTGGGATGCCGTACGACGGATTTACGTACAAGCTATATTTTGATGATTGATCCGCACTCTTGACTTGGGATGTCTGATTATAGATAGGGTATCGGATATGATATTATTGAGGCGGGATCACCGACTAATATATATACATGTATGTATATGTATCGACTCAGATGTTAGGCGGTTTCCTCACCCATAGCTCTACTTGTTAGTTCAGCCGTATAGTTTAGGATGGTTGTTAGATTAGATTAGACTCCTACCTATTTCAAAAATTAACGAATCGTGGGTATTTTAAAAGACAGCCCAAGGGATCCTACGGATATTTCAAAAGACGTATCTTTTCATAAAAACACCGTAGCCCCTATTTTCAAAACCCCATGATTCGTGTTATTTCAAAAGGCACCAATTGTAGAGGTTATTTTAGATTAATGCAGATTAGTTATAGTTGCGTCTAGTATTCAGCTTCCGCTCATTATTGTGGTTCGCATCGCATCGCATGCTTATATTATGTTTCATACTCCATTATTGATGTTATGCTGTTAGGACACCAGCACCATTACCGATGATGCGTATGTACCACGTACACTTACTTGCCGGCTCACACACATCTTCATCGGTAATTGCCATGTCACGTACACCTTAGAAAATATTATTGCATCGACATAGGTGGTTAGCTAATAATTTAGACATGATATTAGTGTACTTGCCTTATATGCTAGATTAGACATTGTAATTATTAGTTGTTACATCATGCATGTTATTATTCATGGATTTTTATGCCTGTATGCACTGTTTACATGCTATTGAGGATTGGATTCGGATTTCCATGAGATTTTCTGGATTTGGGGGAAAACCGCAAAACTTATATAAACTTCTTTTCTCTCTTTAAAATAAAAAGTGCGGTTTTCCCATGATGTATGAGTCGTCCACCATGAGTTTGCTGATGGATTTGGAAACCCGATTCGAGGAGACGGATGAACCGTTTCGGGTACATGGTGGACCCGGTAAGGTACCCCGGGGCAAGAAGCGCGTGGTGATGACGATGTGAGCCTGGCAGGGGAGCACTACCTACCGGTGATTTTACCCGACGCGTCGGATATCCGGAAGATACCGTCGTGGTCTTGAGATGGATGGTAGGGGCCGATCTGGACTGACGGCGCCCTAGATATTATGATTGAGACATTGGGATTTCGAGATTTCGAGGTACAGAGACTGTGATACAGAGATATCGAGATATTGGGATTACGTTTTGTGCCGATACTAGGCACTGTTTTATGCTGATTTCATTATGATACCTCAACTAAAAATACAAGGGAAATCTCACTAAATTATGAAAACAGTTTCTTCATTTACATGTATTCTGCTTTCATGCATTCATACCTCATATTCATGACATACTATTACCTGAGGCACTAGCACGAGCACTTGGCACTACATTCACGTATAGAGATTACATTGCCAGTTTAGCATGCTTCAGCTTTATTCATATTGAGGTTTCTTTATATCTGATCGTATTGACCTAGGTTGGGTCATGCATTCGATCTCTGCTTGTAGATATCTTTCTATTCACGAGTTGGCAACTCACCCCCGTTGTGCCCCAGTTCTTGCAGGTTTGCCGTACAGTTCTATAGCGGCATTTCTGGCACACTGCTTCCTTTTGGGTGATTTGCTTGGATAGGTGGGTTCTTTTGTATCAGAACCGCCGTTGTATTTATATTATTCATTGTATCTAGAATATCCATCAACCAAAACTCGTATATTGTTTCAGACCTAGACTAGTGATGTATTATTCGACCATAGAGTCGCGCTTAGTAGTGTTGCGGTTTTCTTGTTGCTTTTGAGCTTTCTTTTGGATTTGATCCTCGCCACTTGGCGTTGTATATTATTGTTGCATGTGTGGTGGTGACCGTCGATTGACGAAGAGCTAGCTCTCGCTTGGGGATGCCTTTATCATTGCATATATTGTTATCCTTGTTATACCCCATTCGGGGCCAGTTTTACAAAAGAAACTCTGCCGAAATTTTTAGAAAAGACTGTACTATTTTTAAAAATGCATATTCGGCTTAGTTATTTAAAAACCTTGATTTCAAACATGTTTTTCTTCACTTCTTTAAACCAGTTTCTTTACTTATTCTTAAAAATGTTTTTAGATTTCTGGGCTTTTGGCTTACTTGGATCAGATGGAGTCCTATAGACTTCATATGGTTTAAGGGCCAGTCACGTGCTCTTTCGGGTCGTGACAAAGTTGGTATCAGAGCGCTAGGTTGACCTTGGTTCGAGTCTAAGTTTGACTATGTGGAGCCTAGGGCGTTTATATATATACGGAACTTAGGCTTGACCTTACGGAACTTAGACTTGGTCGAGGGGGTATTAGACCCGAACTTTCGTCGTGTAGGATGACCCTTGGTTGATGGAATAAGTAACTAAAGTAGAGTGACGTACCGTTGGTATGTTCCGCGGCATACTTACGACACGCCACTCCGCTTAAGGAACCTTAGGATGTACATATTTTCGAGATCAGTGATCCTTTTTATATCCAGGATTATACATCCATTTGAGATCCCCGATTCTATTAGTTTCATGATCATACCTTTATTGATGCTGTTCCTTCCCATGATCATGTATCCACTTTGGATCTGTTGTTTCCTTTCTTGCCATTGATGTGCTCTCCTTGATACTCGATTGAGGTTCCTGTCACCATGTTTGAGGGCAGTTTGGGCTGCTGCTAGGGTTACGGCCGGTGTGAGCTCGTTTGGTACGAGGGCCGACCATTGTGTTTTCTGGTGACATGGGAACGTCTCGAATTTGTGTTGGTGATTGTGACCTCTAGTGGAGGCGAGTGCTTGGTCTTGCACCGGATGATCGGGCCATTGTTAGAGCTGCCAGTTGAGAGAGGACTGTTGATGTACAGCATACCTTAGAGATTGTGATGTCGCCTACCGTGCAGACAGATGAACCAGCTGTTGCTGAGATTGACAGGATGTCGCTTCCGAAGCTTACGAGCTGAGATTGCCGTAGCTTTCAGGCAGATATGAGACAGATGATAGCTAGTCTACCCGATTTGAGAGACGAAGGTGATTCGTCCGATTTTGCGCCGGAGCGGGCCCTGATGAGTTGAAGATTTCCAGTATGGAGAGTCTTACTCAGATCTAGAGCAGACCGACTCAGAGATGACCGCCTATGTATTGCCTTTCCTGGAGGATTGAGGCGCTGTTCAACGTACAGGCGAATAAGCCAGTTGCTGCTGCAAATGACGAGATGTCGCCCAGATGGTTGGAGCTACTGCAGCGTGAGCATATACTTAGAGAGATGATAGCGAGTCGCTAGTCACCTGAGGATGAATGACTAGGACAGGTGGTTCGTTTGTTTACCGATGCGAGGTCATCAGATAGATTGTTTCCAGCTAGAGACGAATTCACGCAGGTTCGTTCAGAGTCGATAGAGACGATCGAATCTCAGGAGCCCATTTTCTAAGTTTAAAGTATACGGAAAGACATGCAGGTGATTCTATGGACTCTCTAGAAGAATGAAACCCTAACTCGACTTAATGACCGTGTGAAAGCCTTTGAACCTTCGGGTTTGCGGCGGTTCCTCGGCGCCATTAGTGAGGCTTGGGTTTGCCCTTCTACGGCTGGACCACCGACGCTGTGGCATGTACTCGATACTATTAAACTGTACCCATGATGTGATCTCTTGGGGGATTATGAGGATCTGACGAGTCGATCGGATGGTTCGACATCTTTCGGATATCGTGATGGGACACTGCTTGGGAGACTCCAGATGCGAGCGTAGCCGTCGGAGCGCAGTTCGTGTAGCCACGATGAGTTAAGTCCGAATCAGTCGACATTGAGCAAGGTGGAGTAAAGAGTTCGTACGAGATTTCGACGAGATGACGTCCCACTCCGCTGACATTAGAGATGTGATATGCACCCCGAGGCGTGGTATATGGATGTATCTTCCAGAGAGAAGCGCGATAGGTATGCAGCCGTTCCGGAATAAGCTTTAGCTTCAGCATTGGATGATGACTTCCAGGCATTTCGGCAGGATTGAGATTTGAGAAAGGAACCTCGACAGGACCTTTCTGGAGTACGTTACGAGAAGACCTAGACCAGGAGTGGTCGTATTGCGCACACCCAGCAGGACAGAGTTCGGCATTGTCGACGAGGTAGTTGACCATGTTCGGATAAAGGAACTTACCCAGATGCGTTGCAGATTGATCAGGGACGGACGAGTGATGAGTATTCCTCCGATGGTTGGGACGTGTTCCCGAGGACCTGTTCGGCCTGACATCCTCTACAGAATGATGAAGCTACAGAATATGCGATTTTGAGTCCGTGCGAGAGACTTCAGATTGACCGTGGCCGAGAACAGTGCAGTGCGTAGTAGCTTGGCGTGACGTCATAGTGGACGACGATAGAGACAGTTGGAACAAGAGGTTCGTGTGAGACACTGATGAGCTGTCATTGCTTCCCGTCGAGACTAGAGACCTGATATGCTTACAGAGACGTTGGAATATGACCAGTTTCCGAGAAAATATTGTGCTGAGGACACAGGTGTTTTTGAGCGAGAAGAGGTTGTGTAGGAAGCCAGCCTCTGTACAGATCGGCATAGGCATGATCGGAAGAGACCTTGAGCAGGATTCCTTCCAGGACATTGCTGCAATGATGTTTGCACCCAGGATCAGATGTGTGACGTGCTTTCAGAGAGCCAGAGGCCGACGCCAGTGATACGCTGCCTTACGAGCGGTCGTGAGGATTGACCGAAAGGTGACCAGGAAAGTGCCAGAACGGAATCGTTCCTGTCAGTACTCCTGACCGGGCCGATGAGCCGATGGATTGCGAGATTGGTAATCTACAGGAAAGATCAGGAACCAGAGGCAGAGGACGCCAGCCGCGAGCAAGAGGCAAGTAGATATCTTGCGCAGCTAGCATCGGATGTTCCGGTACCTTCTCGACCCTGAAGGATGGTATACCGACGACGGTAATTATGATTTGTGATTTTGTGATTTGATTATCACGTATCCGTTGCTTTGGATTTCGGTATTTTGGGCGATCTATTCACATGATTTAGTCTTGATGACTGAGTTTCATGATATTTGATTTTGTGCACCATGGTTGCACCTACTGGGTATTTATACCTTGTACATAGTTATTGCTCTTGAGCTGTTGATTGCGATTTCATGCCTATTTTATGCTGGTGATTTGATTTACGCTTCCAGCAGAGTTTCATGTAATTTTAGTGTTTTGATTTTGCACTCGGTATAGCTTATATGTGCTTGTAGTGTATCGATATGTGTTTTGTGCCCGCAGCTGCACACGTTTATGATTTTCTTCATATTTGGATACACTTGGTGTTGCTGCTTACGTATTTGAGTTATTGCTTGGTATTTGTGCATGAGATGCACCAGTTCTATACTTCGTGCATTTGTCGCACCAGTTTTATGTTTCTTGCGTTTATCGCATCAGATTTATATTTCGTGCCTTTGTTGCACCGGATTTATATTTTGTGCATTACGATTGCACCTGACTTCGATTTGATGCCTTTCGGTATGTCGATTTTGATTGTGATATTGATGTGGATTCTTGCACTCCGTGCTTTTGACTGGACTTACGCATATTCGACGTTGCTATTGGATTTTGTGATTCCGTGCATATTGAGTGCGCAGGGTCTAGATTTTCATTCGTGCATGATGGATGCACCGATTTGGATTTTCGCGCATGTTGGGCGCATGTTTTGAGATACGATTTTGGGGCACACCAGATGCACTAAATCGAGATTCTTCGTGCATGTCAGATGCACCTGTTTTGGCTGCCAGGCACACGTTGCCTATGACAGATGCTTCGTGCACACCCGTTGCACCTAGATGTTGTTTTGTGAACATGTTTAGCACATATATGGATTTTGATTTCCGTGCGCACCAGACACACAGGGTGGTGTTATGTGATTTTTGGGATTTATTCCTTTTGGAGCAGTACATTTTTATGATGTTGGATATTTGCTTTCATACTGAGCAGGACTAGTCAGTGGGCAGTACCTGGATATATTTTGCATGCATCGATAGTTATCGAAGGGATTTCCGAAAAGCGAGCTATAGTCTCAGTATATACCTACGTGTCCGATATGACACGAAACGTTTTAAAAACAAGGAAACCCTTCTAAACTGTTTTCAAAACGGCGGAACGTACCTATTAAACAAAGGATATATATACACATATATAGTTATTTTCTTATGAGAAACGTCCGTCACTGTGCAGTGTTACGCGCATCGCACAGCGACTTAAAAAGATTTGGCATACATTTGCATCAGCTATTTACATGTATAGATTGGATGTCTACATGTATAGTCTTGGTCCATATCATATTGATTTTGTATTGGATTTGACATTGTGTCGTTACCATGACTCCGATGATTGCGGATGCTTGATGGAGTGTTGCATTTGAGTTATCTGCTCAGTACTCATGCGCATGCATTACGCTATGATGTTTTATGTATAGATGATTTCGGAGCCCCGATGACTTGGAATTTGTATTGAAATATTTTAGTATTTGGGGGTTTAAATTTAAATTCGGGGACCGAATTTCTTTAAGGGGGGTAGATTGTAACGTCTTCAAAATAATAAAATATGATTTTTGGGAAATTTTATAATTTAATATTATTTTAATGAATATTTTAATATTCTGGTATAATTAAATACAGATAAATGGGGAAAAATTATGGAAAATTCTAAAATAAGGTATTTTAAGGAATTGCTTCGTTTTCTGTGCATGCCCCCATTTCCTCTAGTTTTGACCCTGAGTATGTCTAGTTTTGACTGATTCCATCTAGGGTGAAATCTGGGTTGATTTTCCTATGTTGGTGTATAATTTGGGACTTGTTTTAGCATGGATTTTGGTATTTGGTGATTCATTCCTGTCGGGTGGCGTTTGGACGTCAACGACAAGTGGATTTTGATTGTGTTTACATGCGAGTCGATAGGTTTTTACCTATGCGGGTAGCGTGTGCTATTTTGGTTTCCGATGTGATTTTCATATGCTTTAGCATTGTGATATACTTGTAGGTACCCCGCGTGATGTTGAGGCAAAGGAGGTGAAGATAGCGACATCGGCTTTGGCACACGAGAAGCAATGTGAGTAGATTTATATCTGTGGGGAGAAGTCGGGTGGATGGCGTATAGCACCCCCGCAGTCCGTGGTGATGTATACGAATACGTATACACACGAATATTTATTATGTGTTGTTTAGGGTTATTGATGGTAATAATGATATTTTGATGATAAGAATATATTGGTTTAGTTTAGTGCGAACCCTAGAGTAGTGGTTGCACTCACACATACATTTACACACATACTTGCATTCATTTTTTCATTTATTAGAGTGCATATGATGGTGCGTATATCTACACATGGGTATGGGACTATGTGTTTATATACTGGATTTGAGGATAGTATTTGGGATTTGAGATGAGTCGATGAGATTGGGCTTGAGGCCAGGAGATCGGTGATGTGATTTGGTTCGTATTGAGATACGACACGATGTTTTAGCGGGTCTTTTGACGTAGTGATTCTTACACCTGCATGCATACATAGAGGGTATCAATATTGTACTAGACGTAGATCAGTACCCCGATCATGACATTTGATAAAGAGGATACCAGATAAATAGTATGATGAATGTGATATTGACCCGTACCCAGATTTGGGATGCCGTACGACGGATTTACGTACAAGCTATATTTTGATGATTGATCCGCACTCTTGACTTGGGATGTCTGATTATAGATAGGGTATCGGATATGATATTATTGAGGCGGGATCACCGACTAATATATATACATGTATGTATATGTATCGACTCAGATGTTAGGCGGTTTCCTCACCCATAGCTCTACTTGTTAGTTCAGCCGTATAGTTTAGGATGGTTGTTAGATTAGATTAGACTCCTACCTATTTCAAAAATTAACGAATCGTGGGTATTTTAAAAGACAGCCCAAGGGATCCTACGGATATTTCAAAAGACGTATCTTTTCATAAAAACACCGTAGCCCCTATTTTCAAAACCCCATGATTCGTGTTATTTCAAAAGGCACCAATTGTAGAGGTTATTTTAGATTAATGCAGATTAGTTATAGTTGCGTCTAGTATTCAGCTTCCGCTCATTATTGTGGTTCGCATCGCATCGCATGCTTATATTATGTTTCATACTCCATTATTGATGTTATGCTGTTAGGACACCAGCACCATTACCGATGATGCGTATGTACCACGTACACTTACTTGCCGGCTCACACACATCTTCATCGGTAATTGCCATGTCACGTACACCTTAGAAAATATTATTGCATCGACATAGGTGGTTAGCTAATAATTTAGACATGATATTAGTGTACTTGCCTTATATGCTAGATTAGACATTGTAATTATTAGTTGTTACATCATGCATGTTATTATTCATGGATTTTTATGCCTGTATGCACTGTTTACATGCTATTGAGGATTGGATTCGGATTTCCATGAGATTTTCTGGATTTGGGGGAAAACCGCAAAACTTATATAAACTTCTTTTCTCTCTTTAAAATAAAAAGTGCGGTTTTCCCATGATGTATGAGTCGTCCACCATGAGTTTGCTGATGGATTTGGAAACCCGATTCGAGGAGACGGATGAACCGTTTCGGGTACATGGTGGACCCGGTAAGGTACCCCGGGGCAAGAAGCGCGTGGTGATGACGATGTGAGCCTGGCAGGGGAGCACTACCTACCGGTGATTTTACCCGACGCGTCGGATATCCGGAGGATACCGTCGTGGTCTTGAGATGGATGGTAGGGGCCGATCTGGACTGACGGCGCCCTAGATATTATGATTGAGACATTGGGATTTCGAGATTTCGAGGTACAGAGACTGTGATACAGAGATATCGAGATATTGGGATTACGTTTTGTGCCGATACTAGGCACTGTTTTATGCTGATTTCATTATGATACCTCAACTAAAAATACAAGGGAAATCTCACTAAATTATGAAAACAGTTTCTTCATTTACATGTATTCTGCTTTCATGCATTCATACCTCATATTCATGACATACTATTACCTGAGGCACTAGCACGAGCACTTGGCACTACATTCACGTATAGAGATTACATTGCCAGTTTAGCATGCTTCAGCTTTATTCATATTGAGGTTTCTTTATATCTGATCGTATTGACCTAGGTTGGGTCATGCATTCGATCTCTGCTTGTAGATATCTTTCTATTCACGAGTTGGCAACTCACCCCCGTTGTGCCCCAGTTCTTGCAGGTTTGCCGTACAGTTCTATAGCGGCATTTCTGGCACACTGCTTCCTTTTGGGTGATTTGCTTGGATAGGTGGGTTCTTTTGTATCAGAACCGCCGTTGTATTTATATTATTCATTGTATCTAGAATATCCATCAACCAAAACTCGTATATTGTTTCAGACCTAGACTAGTGATGTATTATTCGACCATAGAGTCGCGCTTAGTAGTGTTGCGGTTTTCTTGTTGCTTTTGAGCTTTCTTTTGGATTTGATCCTCGCCACTTGGCGTTGTATATTATTGTTGCATGTGTGGTGGTGACCGTCGATTGACGAAGAGCTAGCTCCCGCTTGGGGATGCCTTTATCATTGCATATATTGTTATCCTTGTTATACCCCATTCGGGGCCAGTTTTACAAAAGAAACTCTGCCGAAATTTTTAGAAAAGACTGTACTATTTTTAAAAATGCATATTCGGCTTAGTTATTTAAAAACCTTGATTTCAAACATGTTTTTCTTCACTTCTTTAAACCAGTTTCTTTACTTATTCTTAAAAATGTTTTTAGATTTCTGGGCTTTTGGCTTACTTGGATCAGATGGAGTCCTATAGACTTCATATGGTTTAAGGGCCAGTCACGTGCTCTTTCGGGTCGTGACAAGATCTCTGCCTACTCTGGGCTGCTCTCATCCTATCATGAATCAACTGGATCTTCGCGGTCGTCTTCTCGACAATCTGTGGCCCTAAGATACTGCTCTCACTGTGCTCTGTCCAACAGGCGAGCGATCTGCATCTCCTCCCATAAAGAGCCTCAAACGGTGCCATCTGAATGGTCTCCTGGTAGCTGTTATTATAGGAGAACTCTACTAAGGGTAAATGATGATCCCAGCTACCTCCGAAGTCTAATACGCACGCTCTGAGCATGTCCTCGAGAGTCTGAATAGTCCGCTCTGACTGTCCGTCGGTCTGCGGATGAAATGCTTTGCTGAAACTCAAGCGGGTGCCCAAAGCCTCCTGAAGCCTCTGCCATAGTCGGCTGGTAAACTGGGTGCCTCTGTCGGACACGATACATGTCGGAACTCCGTACAGTCGTACGATCTCATCGATGTATATCTGGGCATACTGAGCAAATCCGAAAGTCGTATTCACCGGTAGAAAGTGAGCCGCTTTCGTCAAACGATCCACGATCACCCAGATGGAGTCATACCCTCGACTAGTCCTGGGTAGACCAACAATAAAGTCCATAGAAATCTGTTCCCATTTCCACTCCGGAATGGGTAACGGCTGTAGCTCTCCCGCGGGCCTCTGATGCTCGGCCTTGACTGCTGACAAGTCAGGCATCTCGACACGAAATCTGCGATGTCCCTCTTTATACCGTCCCACCAGTAAACATCTCTTATATCATGGTACATCTTGGTGGAACCTGGATGAACACTGTACACCGAGCGATGTGTCTCCTCAAGAATCTCACGCCGCAGTCCCTCTGCCCCTGGTACGCACAGTCTAGTCCCAAATCGTAGTATCCCCTGATCATCGATCACGAACTCGAAAAATCTGCCATGTCCCATCTGTGTCATGATCTCTGAACACCGGTCATCACTGTGCTGTGCCTCATGTATACGGTCGAGCAACTATGGGCGTGCACAAACATGCGCAATTTGTCCTCCAATCGGCGTAAACTCGAACTGTACCCGGCTGTCGCATAATATCTGCCAGTCTGCCGACGACTACCCCTGTACTGCTCTCAAACAAAATAGACTACCCCCAGGCCTCCTGCTCAAAGCATCTGCCACTACATTCGCCTTGCCCGGGTGATACAAGATCTCGCAGTCGTAGTCCTTCACTAACTCCATCCATCGGCGTTGTCTAAGGTTCAGGTCTCGCTGCTGGAATATATACTTTAAGCTCTTGTGATCAGTGAATATCTGGCACGACTCGCCGTATAGGTAATGTCGCCAGATCTTAAGTGCAAAGACCACTGCAGCCATCTCCAAATCATGAGTGGGGTAGTTCTATTCATGTTTCTTCAATTGCCGCGAAGCATACGCGATCACCCTGTCATGCTGCATCAGAACACACCCTAGCCCCACTAGAGAAGCATCACATTATACCACAAATCCGCCTGACCTTCAAGGCAATGATAATACTGGCGCCGTAGTCAGTAGAGCCCGTAACTGCTGAAAACTGTGCTCACACTCCTCTGTCCAAACGAAAGGAACTCCCTTCCGGGTCAACCCGGTCAAGGGTGTAGCAATGCGAGAGAAATCCTGCACAAATCGCCGGTAGTAGCCGGCCAGCCCTAGAAAGCTGCGAATCTCCGTAACTGATGTGGGTCTTGGCCAACTCCGAACGGCCTCGATCTTCCTCGGGTCTACACATATACCGTCTCGTGAAATCATGTGCCCCAAGAAGTCTACGTTGTCCAGCCAGAAAGCACACTTGGAGAATTTGGCGAAAAGTTGATGCTCTCTCAAGGTCTGCAGTGTAATCCGCAGGTGCTGCTCGTGCTCCTCTCTACTCCGAGAATACACCAGAATATCGTCAATGAATACAATGATGAACAGATCAAGATACGGCCGGAAAATACGGTTCATCAAGTCTATAAATGCTGCTGGCGTATTGGTGAGTCCGAACGACATCACCAAAAACTCGTAATGGCCGTAGCGCGTGCGGAAAGCTGTCCTAGGAATGTCCTCCTGTCGAACCCGCAGCTGATGGTAGCCTGAACGCAAATCGATCCTCGAAAAGTATCCTGCCCCCTGAAGCTGGTCGAACAAATCGTCGATGCGTGGCAAAGGATACATGTTCCGCACTGTAACCTTGTTCAGCTGGCGGTAGTCGATACACAATCGCAAACTACCGTCCTTCTTCTTAACAAACTGGACCGGAGCACCCCAAGGAGAAACACTGAGTCGAATAAGTCCCTTATCCAGCAAATCTTGCAACTGGCCCTTCAATTCTCTAAGTTCCGCCGGGGCCATCCGATAAGGCGGTATAGAAATAGGCCCCGCGCCAGGAACCAAATCAATACAGAAAGAAATGCCGCGCTCGGGCGGTATCCCAGGAAGCTCGTCAGGGAACACATCAGGGAACTCGCTAACAACCGGAACCTGATCCAACGGAATCTCTGTAGCTCTAGTATCGCAAACATAGGTGAGAAATCCCTGACATCCCCTCCTCAAAAGCTGTCCAGCGCGAAAAGAAGAAATCAAACTGTGAGGGGTGGCACCACGGTCCCCCAACACAAAAAAAAACCAACTCGCCGGGAAAACAAAATCTAACTGTCTTCTCACGGCAGTCCACAGAAGCATAGCACGTGGCTAACCAATCCATGCCCAAAAGAACGTCGAAGTCCAACATCTCAAGAAGGATCAAGTCGACAGGCAACTCTCTCTCGCCAATACAGACGGTACAGGATCGGAACACGTGCCTAGCAACAAACGACTCTCCCACAGGAGTGGTCACAACAAGCGGCTGATCAAGCAAACCGGACTCTCTACCCAAACTCGGCACAATGTACGTGGACACGTACGAGTGCGTGGATCCGGGGTCGAATAACACGTGTGCATCAACCGAACATACTGGAAGGATACCTGAGACCACCACATTGGACGCCTACGCGTCCTGATGCGTCAAAGCAAAAACTCGCGCCTGTCCTCCACCTGTGACTGACTGTCCTCTGCCTCGGTCGCCCCGTCCTCTCTGAGCAAATCCTCCATGCCCACGACCTCTCTGTGTATGAGTCTGACACGGAGTAACAGTAGGTACAATAGGCAACGCCCTCTGGGGTGGTGAAGGTGGTAAGGTGACGTGCGGTGCTGCTGTCTCCCTACGGTGTACGTCAGGACAATCTTTGACGAGGCAAAGTAGACTGCCGCATCGATAGCAACCCCACGACGACTGCTGACTCTCCCGTGGATACGAACTAAACATCTGGCGGCGTCCCGAATCTCTGTCACTCCCCGTACCGGAACGATACCTATCACGGCGTCTGAATGTCTGTCTCCGTGCTGATATACCAGTACGAACTCTCTTCAGGTCTGGAACTACCGAAGTCTCAGCAAGGCGCTCCTCGACTAATAGGGTTGTGTCTACCACTGCTGCATATGTCTCGTAATGCTGCGCGCTGATCACAAGGAACAGTGGTGTAAGCAAGCCTCGGACAAATCTCTTGACTCGCAACTCCTCAGTAGCCACTAGATACGGGGAATAGATAGATTGCTCTGTGAATAGCACATCATACTCTGCCACTGACATCTCCGGAGTCTGGCATAAGGACTCGAACCTGCGTGCTCTAGCATCCCTGACGCTCAGTGGAAGGAAGTGGGCAAGGAATAGCGCCACGAACTCTGTCCAGGTCATAGGAGGAAGACCTGCTGCTCTGCCCTTCTCGACTGATTCGCACCATTTCTGCGCATGACCTTCCAGGCGAAAGCTCGCGAACTCGACCCATCTCGCATCTGCGCATCTTAGGGAACGGCATATCCGAGCCATCCTATCAATAAAAGACTGTGGGTCCTCGGCTGCATCGGTGCCTTTGAAGACCGAAGGCTTCAGCCTCATAAACTCTGATAGCGATACGGAGATGACCTCTGTAGCTGTAGGGACAACTGCATGTGCTGTGGGTATCACCGCGGTCTCTGCAACGGGTGGAACTACCTCTGGTCGCTGCGCTCGAAGTGTCTCAACTAGAGATCCCATCATCTGGCGCATCTCCTCTATACTGGATCCCATCTTCTGGCGCATCTCCTGCATACCAGCCCCTATCATGGTGATCTGATCCGTCACGGGAGGAATAGCCTGCTCGGGCACAACCGGTGTACTACCCGGATCTGTCCTCGTCTCAGACGAATCAACTCTAATCTCGGCCCTCGCGGCCGCTCTCTGCGCCCTCGTAGTCTTTGGCGGCATAATTGGCTGAAAGGAAATTAGGATCCGATAAGAATACGGAAATCGAATCACAAGAATATATATACTCAAGAAGGAATTTAAATCAATAAGTCCTAAGGTCGCCTTGGCGGAGTACCATGTCGTGAGTATGCCACGGAACATACACACGCTACGCCACTCTGCTTCAGCTACCTACTCTATCATACCAAGGTCATCCTACACTCCAAAAGGTAAAACCTACGCTCTGATACCAACTTTGTCACGACCCGAATATTTCGACTCGTGACCGGCACTTAACCACGCAACGTCTACAGGCGTAACGCGACTAAGTAAGCCGAACCCAGAAATCAAAACCGTTTAAAAGTAGTGAGTGTTGAAAACATCCAATTAAAACATTTAGAAAACCTTAAATAGTTCAATAAAGTTCTTTTTAAAGTTAAGTTATCCTTATAATAATTTTGGCAGCATTTCCTTTGTAAAAGTAACCCCGAAATCGGGTATAAAACAGGGTATAAGTAAAATGATATATAATGAAATAAAGCATCCCCAACGGGAACAATCACGCCCAACGGCGGAAACCATCACCACAAAAGTAATATACGACGCCGTAGCGAAGAACGAGCAAAAAGTAAACATCACAAAAAAATAAACTTCAATATATAACAGTCGGCTCCCACGAGCTCGACACCAGATAAACAAAAATATACATCATCGTCCTCACACTGTCACTAAGTCCAGTACATATATGGTAGATGGAGAATACTAGATACAAAAGTCTGTACAATAAAGTAACCAGATACCACAACCCACCTAATAGAAAAATAGCTCTCGCACCAGCTGTAGTGGTATCTGTAGCCAAAAGATGCAAAAGGCAGCCTGCCGCAACTACTCTGAGGGGCAACCTGCAAATACTGTGGCACAACGGGGGTGAGTTGCCAACTTGTGAATACATATAACATATAAAGGTAATCGCGAGCATGCACGTACTGCGCTACTCTATCATATGCCAGCAAGTAAGATCTATATGCGACAAGCAGTAGGTGCAATAATCATGCAAATGCTCTGTCAGGTAAAATAACTACAGGATGAGATACATGATAATCAATGCTGAGCATGGGATAAATAACATCTACAAGGAATATCAGCGTGGAAAAGTAATCGGTGCCCAAAACTACACCCAAATCCCAAATAATCTCATGCGCCGGGAGTCTCCTCGGCCCACAAATCCTGTAAATCTCTGAGAGTCACGAGTGCCCAACATCGGCACTCAAAATATCATAAAATACTCGTGTCCAACATCGACACACAAATACTCATATAGCAGGCTCCGTAAGTCCGGGTCAGCCCACGGGCTCCGTCTGCGGTATCGGCCCTCGGCCCCGGCAGTACGGATCATCCCGCATCCATCTCTCGACTCTTGTCGGTATCCTCCGGATAACCGCCAGGTCCAACCAATCACCAGTAGGTACTCGCCCACCTCCAGGCTCAATCGGCAAAGTCCATCGATCATCTTGCCAAGGGGAACCATACCGGGTCCACCATGAACCAGCAAAACGGATCATCCAACACCTCGAATCGGGTTTCAAGCACACGTCTCAGCACCGAGAAATCGCGTGGTGGACGCACCAAAATATCATATCACGAGGAACCGGGTTTTCAAATAGTGCATCTTTTCTCAAATAATCCCACGGTCCTCAAAACCAGAAATCACATGAAAATCCAACACCAATAAGCAAATCAAATGCGATGTGCTATATACATCAATCCATAATATAGGTACAAGGGGAAACCGCTTCTTAAAATAGTTTCAGTTTTTAAAGATATCATGCGGCTCCCAATTTCTATGACAATCAATCGAATCATATGTGAAATGAACTACAACAATATAATCATGGCAATTCTACAGTGAGTGTGTCATGGCAATTACTAACGGTGTGTGTGTAACATGCAGATTAGTGCTCGTGCAGCAAGAACCGTTAGTAATAGTTCGGTGTTCTATCAATTCTAAGTTTACATACATATAGTACGGAATGCAGTATGCAACAACAGTACCCATGACAGTCAATGGGGTAAATGCAACATATAGCTATAAGGTCCTATCAGCCCTGACGCATAACGCCATGCGGGCGATATCCCCGTAGATGTTAAATCTACTCACCGAAGTCTCACGCTAAGTGTAGCCGACGACTTGCTTCCCCTTCTTCGCAGCGTCCGTCTCACTCGCCTGCGAACCTAGAATTACACAATATATCACACATAAGCTCAAATCCACAAAAACGTAATATTAAGGTCAAATTAGAAACCTACGTCGCAAACCAAGCGCGCGCGTGCGCGATACGCAGAAACCCCAAAACCCACACACGTATCACGTGTGTCGCGAAGATTTAAAATACGAGAAACAAGTAATTAGCTCCAGATTTTGATACAGAAAGAGTTTTGCAAAACTAGATGTACCATAAAACCCCACATAGAAGCAGACACCTATCACCAAAACCCCAACCCCCAGGTCACCAATCTGGCCGCAATTTGCGGCCAGAAGTAATATTTCGGCGGCCCAGGTTGGGAGCCTGCCTCCCGTGCTTCGTGTGTGTATTCTACTCCTAGTATACATGTCCCAGTAATTACAAATTTATTCTGAAGCAACCAGAGTGCAAGCAGATTTCAACAGAGTCCAAAAACTAGTTAAAAACAACATTTAGCACCAAATTGATACTATAGGGTATTTTTGTGTAATCTGAAATGAAAACTTGGTTTGAACAGCTCTAATAGCACTTAAATGAGTTAACCAAGCCATAAAATTCCCAAATTATCATATACTTCACAAAATTCCTTTCAATATCACAAAAGCACATAAAAACATGATTTTTAGCTAAAATACTACAAATTATGAGAAAGGGTGTTAAGTGTGAGTTTAATACCTCCCAAAAGCCTTAGGAAAACCCAAACTTCCAGCTCTTTCCTCAAGTATGCAGACTTGCCTCCAAACTCCCCCCAAAAGCCATTTTTCTAAGGTTTTGAGTGCAAGAATGAATGGTTCTTGTGTAGGTTTTGAACAAGAATCAAAAGAGAAGCGAAAGATCAAGAACAAAGTGATGAAAATGGGTTATTTTGTTGCTGGGGCTGCTGTTCTGCTGAGGAAATTTTAGCAAGAAAAGAAAAGAGAAAAGAGAGGGAGAAAGAAAAGAAAGAGAGAGTGAAAAGCCACATTTATTGCCTCCATGCCTCATTAATGCTCACCATACCTCTCTCTTTTCTCTCAAAAATCAATTTCTTTTGTGTTAAAAGGAAAAGAAAAGGAAAATTTGAAAAGGGTGAGAAGGAATAAGTATGTGCCACTAAAATGCTAAGTGTGCAAGCAAGCACACTAATCCTCATTATGAAGGTAATTAAGGAAAATAATTCTAATTAAAAGAACACATTGCTAAATTAAAATTAATTAAAGATAATAAACCTCGTTTAAAATATATGAAACCCCCAATCATCTCAATTTGACTAGATTGAGGTGGAAATAAAATTTACGGATTTTATGGAAACACGCATCAATGCTAACTATCGTGAAATAAGACTAAACGAATTTTCAAAGTGTTACAATAGCAGCAGCAGCTGGACCTAAAAACAACACCACAACACCACACTAAACCACAACAAATCAACAGCAGCAGCTGCAACTACAGCAACATCAACAACAATAACAAGATCTGCAGCCCCAGCATCAGCAGTGAGCAGCAACAGCGCATAGCAGCAAGGATTTGAAGCTCTTGGAGCTGTAGCAGCAGCACTTCAACAGCCCTACACACTTTTCCTTCCTCTCTTCTCCTTCATCTTGGAGCTTTAGAGGTATAACCCCTTAAACTCAACACCTATCTTGCCAAGTTATGGCTGTTAGTGTAGTTTAGAGTTTTTATATGTAGTTTAGTGCTAGTTTCAGTGACTTTGAGTGAGATATAGCCAAGTGATGATTTTAATGGTTAGTATAACCTTGGAAAGTGATGTTAAGCCTGGTGAAACCAAGATTTATCCCAGATTCTATAAAAATACCAGATTTGTTCGAATGGGCATAATTTAGCGATTTTAGCGAATTTTTAGCCTCTTTGAAATCTGCTTTTGACCCGGGGCTCTCAGGTAAAAATTAAGAAGACCGTAGCACAGTGACCTTAGGAAACACACACACACAAAGCACGGGGACCCACCTCCCCCTTTCGGCCGCCGATTTATTCTTTCTGGCCGCAAATTGCGGCCAGAGTAGGGGCTGGGGTTCTGGGATTTTGCCTGTAGGTTTATGCTGGGTAGCTTAGGGTGTTGATATATGCAACTTTTTGAGTTTAGACCAGAGTCAAAATCTGGAGCGTAGAACGAGTTATCGACGTTTTTAGATCTTGTGCGACACGCGCGTGATCCGCGTAGTTCTGTGGCGCGCTGCGCGACTCAGCGCGTCGGAGTGAGTTCTGGTGAGTTACGCACGTCGCGACGCATCGAGTGCACGCGTGTTTAGTTTCATGAACGCGTTATCCTTTTTAGCGATATATCGTGTTTTTGCAGGATTTTCCTTATGTATGCGACTTTCGTAAATTCCAGGTTTGCAGGCGGGGACGTCAGACGCCGCCAGGAAAAGGAAGAAAGTCGTCGGCTATACTTAGCACGCGACCAGGTGAGTAGATTTAACATCTATGGGGAAATCGCCCGTATGGCGTTAAGCGTCAGGGCGTAATAGGATATTTAGTCATGCGTGTTCATATATACATACTAGTATCATACCCTCCTGTTATATATAGAACCGGTAGCATAGAACACTGCACTATCACTAACGGTTCAAGTTGCACGAGCATGATTTATATGCTACACTCACACCGTTAGTGATTGCCATGACACTCACATTATAGGACTGCTAGAAATCATATATCATATTGATTCCGCTCTATTGACGTTGTTATGATTTGCCGCATATTAGCATACGTCATATTCATACTTGTTCCATATACATCACAAATATTCACACTTGGGCACACATACATCACATATCTATACTTGTGCTATATACATCACATATATTCATACTTGGGCATGTATACATCACATATCCATGCTAGGGCACATGAGCATCATACGTCTACATTAGTGCACACATATATGGATATCTTCATACCTGCGCACATGCACACTGTATACTCATACCAATGCACACATATATTGATATCTTCATACCTGCGCACATGCACCCTGTATACTCATACCAGTGCACACATATATTGATATCTTCATACATACGCACATGCACACTGTATACTCATACCGGTGCACACATATATTGATATCTTCATACCTGCACACATGCACACTGTATACTCATACCAGTGCACAGATATATTGATATCTTCAGACTTGCTTAGATTTACGCAATGAGATATGTTGTTTCCATGTTATTTCTGGATTTGGGAACCGTGGATATTTCAAAATAGAACATGTAATTATTTAAAAACTCGGTTTCCCTTGATATGATATTTCAGTGCGTCCACCATGTGTTTTCTCGGTTCTGAGAGTGGCAAGTGAAACCCGACTCGAGGAGTGGTAGGCACCGATTGCGGGTAGATGGTGGACCCGGTATGGTACCCCGGGGCAAGAAGACTCGTGTTGTTAGACGGTGAGCCCGGCTGAGGGACTACTACCTACCGGTGATTGGTTGGACCTGGCGGTTATCCGGAGGATACTGACCAGAGTCGATGGATGGATACGGGACGATTCGTACTGCCGGAGCAGAGGGCCGATACCGCAGACGAAGACCGTGGGCTGACCCGGACTGATAGATGCCCGATATATGAGGATTTGCGTGTCGATGCTGGACACGAGTATTTCTTAATATTAGAGTGCCCATGTTGGGTACTCACGTTGTTATGAGGTTTACAGGATTTGGGCATATGGATGGACGCCGATTATTTCCACGTTGATATCCCGTGTAGATATTATATCCCCATGCTCAGCATTCAGTATTTTACATCACATCCTGTATAGATGTCATTAGATTTCACCTGCCATGCACGATTATTGCTTACCCATGATCTTATATAGATGTCATTAGATTTCACCTGCCTTGCACGATTATTTCTTACCTATGATCTTATATAGATATCATTATATTTCACATGCTATGCACAATTGTAGCATACCCTGCTTATCACTTAGAGATGTTGTTAGATTGTACTTGATGCATGATTACTGCTCATATAGTTCATCATATAGATGATACCTGTTGGCATAGGTTAGAGTATCGCAGCACGTGCATACTCGCGATTACCTTTATATGTTATCTACTACTCACGAGTTGGCAACTCACCCCCGTTGTGCCACAGTGTTGGAGATAGTGCCCTCAGAGTCAATTATTGGATCACAGGCACGTGATTGCAATGATTGAGGGAGGACCTATCCCGGTAGGACAGTCTTACTCGAGATGATAGTATGCTATCTGGTTTACCTTTATCATCGTGTACTGCTTCAGGTGACCTTACAGGTCACTATTACACGCTGATAGAGCCCCTAGGATTCTTGCTTGACTGCCGGCAGTATGATGGCGATCATATACATGAGAGCTGGTGGTCTATAAGCACATCCTTAAAAGTTCCCTAGTCGTGGGAGTTTCGAGACAGGGAATCGATTCTCCAGAGTAGACTAGTGTATACAGTCGAGACCCCGACGAGGGGCGGTGGCCGGTCTCACAAGCCACTGGTGTCAGTTGGTTCACCTAAGATGTATACAGGTGCTCATTGGGTTATGAGTACACCGGACAGGACTCGCCGGGAACATACTAGTTGGTCTTATACCTGACGTCAGATAGCAGTTCCCTGGTGACATGTGTACAGGTTAGTTCATCGACCTGGGGATCGTCATTTGTCTCGTGTGAGTTCCCACTGTGCTTTGATTACTACCCTACCACGGCTCAAAGGAGTCGTGCAAACAGGTTTTAGTTGGGTACAGTCCCGAGCCACATGGAGGTAGTGAGCGGATCTTCAGGGGTTCGTCTCTCCCGGTATTGGGGTTGAGGTCGCGCTGTGTCTAGGAGAGCCATTACGCAAAGCCCTCGGCCGAGGCAGGAGATTTACTGGTAGGTATTCCAGTAGTATCTCAGGGCGTTCTGGGCTACACTCCGACACGACTTGTACCGCTTTTGGGGGTCTGACTTTTACCAACCCCCTAGGCCCGACATGCGATGCTCATAGACGAACGGACCGGACTGTACGGATATTGTCACTGACAGGCTCAGTAGGGTGTCAGGATGAGTTCGCTCATCGACGTCCCTTTTGGTCAATAGCTGGTGGCCCATCACGTATTGGCTAATACCTCTGACGTGCTAGTGGTTAAATCCACAGCCATAGTATTGACGAGTCTTTAGAGTCCACCACACTTTCAGTTACTCAAGCTTTCGGGCGAAACGCTGTAGAGGCCGTATGGAGATATGGCAGGGTCCGATCAGATACGTGCGGTATTGCACGGATCAGGATCGGACAGTTTTGTACTAGTGGCCGTATAGTTATATGGCAGGGTTCGATCTGATACGTGCGGTATTGCACGGATCAGGATCGAACGGATATTACTAGCCGGCTTTGGCTTAAGCCGGTCCTAGTTTAGTACAGTGTAGATTTTGTCTCATTGCATTTGTATCCGGACGGAATATAGATGCGGGTGTGTATGCACAGTATCGGGGTTTTTCTATAATTTATTACGGGACCAGTTTTCTGGAGTTGCCAGTTTGCATTCCGTTCCGGCCGGTTTTCCTTTGTTCTTTCCCGGCCGGACTTTTCCGATGGAGCGGGTTATTTGCAAGTTTGCAAATAACATTTGTGGAGGGGGTCCTTTGTAATTGTGTGGCATCATGATGAGATTCCTTTTGCATCACCCTTTTTCATTAATGTTGATTAGAGTTGATTAGGAATTGATTTGAGTTTTGTTATCATGATGTTTTGATGTGGTCACCACTTGCTTTACACTACACTCACCTCCCTTCATGCTTCATATTCTTTCCTCCACCATTTTTCTAAGATGAGAAGTTTTTCATGGTTGAGAGAAAGAAAAAGATGAGAGTTTTCATTCTTGAGAGTTTCATTTCTTGATCTCATTTTCATGCTAGAAAAATGCAAGCACCATTTTTCTAATCTTGATTCCTCCATCATCTTCAAAGGCAACTACATAAACTCCAAGAGATAAAGTTTCTACACTACATTCTACAGCATTTCTTGGGCATGTCGACTTGCCGGCTTCATGCTCGAGTTGCCTCGGTATTGAGGCGGGAGCCCGTAAAAGACGCAGGCGATGTGGTGCCCTTCCGGCGAGGAGGTGACGATGTGGAGAAAAGACATTCCGCGGAAGATCGGGACGATGAAGAGAAGACCGGAGGACTCGGATCACTTGGTATACTTCTCTTCCCATCTCTTGTTAGCTAGTAAAGGTTAATGGTTAACGATACGGGTTTTATTGTCCGCGGTAGCGCCAGTTTCCAAGTAAGGAAAATTTTTGATTCCGCATTTTGGCCTCGGATAGACGGCCGGGGCGCTGCTGTGGCGCAACATGGTATCAGAGCCACGCCATTAACCTTACCTAGCTTGTTCTAATGCGTTTTGCTTATCCGATCGACCAAAATTCCAAAAACCTCATTTTTGTTCACATCAGTTTTCTGTTGAAATTTTTTGGTGTCTAAAAATTTTTCAGGTTGTATAAAACTAATGTACTGGAAATTATAAGACTGTTATAAAAATTCGACGCACTCAGTCGATGGATGAAGCGCGTAACCGCGGCCAAACCCCCCCTTGGGCCGCGGTTCCGCCGCACTTTGCTTTCCTCACTGTGTCCAATTTTTACAGTGGGCTTGTGGGCTGATTTTGGGGGTTTTGGGATATTAAATTTGGGCCCAGATTTTCTGTGACTGCTACAGTATTGCTTGGGGGCCCACTTGTTAATTGTTTGATCGATCGGATTTTTTAAACACATTATTTCACAGTATTTACATTATATCTGCGACCGTGAATGTCACTTGATCGGTAAATCCTGTCTAACTGCTATAGCCCGGTTAGACGGATTTGCGAACGTGACTTTCACGTTGATGTTCTATGTTTATGCTGTGTTGTTGCGGATCGGTCGTGGGGATAGCCTGGATGCAATGTTAGTACAGTTTTGTTTTATATGTACATTTGATATTGCGGGGCTTGCGTCCGACATGTGGACTGCCGTCACTGCCTGATTGTATTATTCTTTTGGGGCACGACCTGGTTGCGATCGATGTACCCGTTGTATGTATATTTTACATTCTGTACTAGGATTATCCCGCGGAGGGGTGCACGGATAGCCGGGTTCTAGAGGGCAACGGGCCCGCATCTCAGGGCATTGAGACGGAGGGGGCTTCACTCTAGGATTGGCGGGCTATTCGCCGCACTTGTAGGGGGTACAGGTTGACCCAGGAGGGGTGCCCAAGTTACCGGATTCCATGAAGTGCTGGGTGGTCCATTCACGGTGCTGAAGGGGGCTGCCTTGCTTCAGGTTTTGGCGGGTGACTTGCCGCGCCCGTAGGGGTCTAGGATTTTATTGCACAGGCTATCCACACGACCAGGGGAACGTCGTGTTTCAGCAGCGGCTCTGTGAAACCCGGGGCTTCCAGATATCTGTATTGTTCTGTGATGCTGTATATTTCTGTGATGTTGCATTTTATCACGCCTTGAGCGAAAATAATATATTGGTATATATATTAGTAGATGTTGTATATGTTTTACATCTGCGCTAGTCCAGTCCCCGCTCTGTCGTTAGTTAGCTAACCTAACGGGTAATGATGGGACCCAGTGGCGAATGCGGATGGCATATACGTACATCAGTATATTTTCGTTCTTTGTGGTGTGATCAATTGGTGGGACTGCGTTGATTCGGATCAATGCAAGATAAACAAACCTATTCTGATGTTGTTGGAACACTTTTTCAAAAAAAGCTGTTATTGCAAGGACGTTCACTTTTGTTTTGCATCGTGGTATTCATTTGGAATATCCTGCTCCTCAGTCGACGAGGCAAGGGCCGAGATCCCTTCACCGGGAGTGACCCCTTGGACAGAAGTTTGCGTCAGGGCATTAACTTCACTATAGCCGATTACTTTTTGCTTTGCATCGTGGTATTCAGTTGGAATATCCTGCACCTCATTCTACGGGGAAAGAGACGAGATCCCTTCACCGGGAGTGACCTCTTTAGTAAAGGTTTTCGTCACTATATTTTCTAAAAAGTTATCCAGTTCCTTCAACGATATCAAGTTCATTACGTTAAAGGTTTTTCGCCAAAAACCAGTCGTAGCCCTCCGTCATTTCAGATTAGTATTACTTGTATTCGTGCGTGCGTTTGTCGTGCATTGCCGTGGCGTAGTGTTCGGTAGCTATGTAATGCTTTTCTGTCACCAGGATAAGTGGATTGGTTAGGACAGTCGTACGGTCTTGTTGGCATTGTCAAGGACTCGTACGGGTGGGTTTAACGCAATCAAGATAATGACGGGTAGAACTTGACTAGGACTCTTTGATTTGTTGGCATTGTCAAGGTCAGTTGGGTCCTAGGGGTAAAAATCACATCGGGAGTTTCAAAAGAACTGAAACTTGCCAGGCATGCACATACCTTCTGGAGTGTGGTGACTTGAGTGGATTCCGTCAAGTTATCATGCGATGATAGTTGGATCCCGATTCCCACTGATGAATTAGTTTACTCCTCGGGTGACCCCGACTAATTCTTCTTTCAGGTTTGGAGGAGAATTTGAGGTACAGTGGGAGGTTTCCTGATTAGATAAATTGGTAACCATTCTGATCTAGGTTAGAGTGCACGCTGAGTGTTTCTTTTCTCTCTCTCTTTGGTAGCGACCTTTGACCCGACCCTGGACTTTGACTCAGTGACCATGTTGACCGAACCTTCTTAACACAGGCTTTTGGATTGTCAGAGTTGCAGACCTCATTGCCACTCCTACTTTTACCCTTTTCTCCAGGACACCCCGTATTGCTACGAACGTCCACTTCCATTGGACAAAACCATCGTATGGTTATATACGAACTCGAAGGACTTCGAGGATGGTTTCTGGTTCTGGAGAAAAAGAATAGGATTATTCAGTTGTCTTTTCTTTTCACCTTCTCTCATTGCGAGTACTCCTTGGTTTAGGAGATAGTACACCTATTACGCAAATTGGATAGTCTTCTTCCAAATCTTAGGCTGGTGCCGACTGGTAGGGAATGAAGAAAACCAATTAGCATAACGATGGTGTGCAGAAGGTATTGAGTTAAGACAAAGCAAGGGATTAGTAAGAGGGCAAAGTAAATTGCGACTGCTATTCACGACCGAACCAAGTATTTCTTCGCCAATCCTAAATCACCTTTGTATTTCTCCAGGACACTCCGTATCACTACGAAGATCCACAGTTTATTGGATATTCCATCGTATGGTTATATGCGAACTCGAAAGGAACTTGTTCCAGTTTGGGGATGGACTCTGGTCCAGGAGAAATAGAAATAAGGTTTATTCGGTTGTCTTTTATCTTCACCTTCTCTCGCATTACGAGTGCTCCTAGGATTAGGACAGTACACCCATTATGCTTATTGGATAGTCTTCTTCCAAACCATAGGCTGGTGCCGAACGGTAGGGAAGGAAGAAAACCAATTGGCCTAAAGGGGTGTGCAGAAGGTAATGACAAAAGACATATAAAGGGATTTGGAGAGGTGGCAAAGACTTATACGGTTATAATTGTGAATCTGGATAATGGAAGAGGCATTACTAAGAATACCGGAATACCCCACCGAAACATTTCAATGTTTCAGTTTCACTGTGTAATGTTAAAAGAAAACTGTTTTCCCGATTAGATACATACTCCAGGGTATGTATTTACCAGGTATGATTCTCACATCTGTATGGTTTTACAGATGATGAGTGGGAGTAAGTTATTGGGAATAGGGTGATCATCCTCATTATATCGGGATTCGTTGTAATCGGTGATATTTAAGGAGATCATCTGGGCTGTTTGCCGGTCGGCAAATATTTGGTTTTGAATATCCGCTGTTGTGCACCAATTTCAAATTGATATATCTGTACGTCTATTTTCATAGAGTGAGATATACCTTTTGATATTATGTCGATGACATTTACCTATATCATTGGATGGTTAGGTAAGGAGCATTAAACAGCGGTGTAATTCTTCTTAACCATAAGTACAGTTTTCAACCTACGACGCACAGTGAAAGAGTTGTTAGACTCAGCGGACTTATACAGAGTATTGTATGTTGTCAAGTGTCCATTAGGACAGAGGGGTTGGTCCTCATACTATATTCTGTTTACTTTTAACTTCTCTAGTTCTTAGACATGTGTTTCAAAGGAACACAGGGTCTAAGTTTTGAGGAGTTATAGGTATTTGAGTAGAGTAGAGAACCAGGTGTAGCAAGTATCGGGATTCTTCAAAGTGATCGAAGATGTAGATACTTGTGTATGATGTTCAGTTGATAGTAATGATTAAGAGAACTAGCTTCTCTTTCAGGTTACTCATAATTGGAAACATTCCTAAGTTGAGTAACGTTGATCGGCCTCCTTCCATTTAGTTGACATGCACTGGAGACAGCTGCATGATTTGAATCTGGTTCAATTAAATCAGTGCCTCTGTTTCTATATTGGATATAGAACAGTTCATATCTTGACATTGTTAAGGTACGGGGAGTTGTCCGGCTTATGATTAAAATCAGACACTGGACAACTCAAGGCACGTTTCTGTAATGGCTGTTTGTGGGTTGACCCAGGCTATGACGAGGGTTGACTTTCTACCATCTGGCAGATCAATAGAAATATTGTTCTAGACTCGCCACAGTTTTATTAAAAATGGATTTTTTTCAAAAACAGTAGTGGGAGTATGGTAGAACTGGAAGTGATTCCAGAACCGCAAACGATTACTGAAGATTTGATAAGGAACCTAAAGATTCAATCTGGCTTGACATTCCATTGGCCACTCCGCAGATAAGGTGGGTAACTTCATGCACCCGAGAGGTACTCCGGTAGCCTCAAGGACGGTGACAGGGAAGTTCTTGTTTACCCACACTTGCCATTGCTGTTGTTCCAGGCTGCGAAACCCGGCAGGAGGATGAGTATAGCGTCGTTCTGAACTAGCTTCAGAAGTGTACGTGTATATGACTCTGCCAGAGGGTTGTCGTAGTCAGTGGGAGCAGCGGAAGCATTGGTGGACATGTAGCTTATGTCTACTTATAGACTAAAGCAGAAGTAGCAGAGATAGATCATCCATTTCTGACGTGACAGTCATAAGTTTGACTTCATCTGAATAGGGGATGGATCTGTTAAGAAGGTAGTAGGGTGTGATGTCCTGGTTTTGGATGACATACACAGAGTAGGAAGTGATATTCCTATAATACGATCGGTTATACTTTGGTCGTCACACAGTGGTTTCTCCACATGGGACTTGGACATTATATCAGACATTCTGGTTACTAGATCTATGGTATTAGATCTAGATTTGGGTAGTTTCCCAATCTGGGTACCTTGACAGCATTCTATGAGTATTTAGAATGGACGACTCCTGGCACGGTAGTATACCTGCAGGTAATGGAGTCACCCTCTCTAAAGGTGTCTTACAGACTAAAGGGGAGAGGGATACGCATGATTGACAGATCACTTGCTTAGGCAATTGAGTCAATCATGAGATGTCAAGTACCACACCAGATGTTGTTCTTGCAGTAGATGCAATAAGTTGATATTAATCCAATCTTGGAGAAACAATCGGAAGCAGTTTTAGGACATAAGTGCGTGTTCTAGGGATGTGATAATGACAGCCTCTTTTAAGAGACGGTTATCACTCCAGGCTTCCAAGGTGACATGGATGGCAGAGTGGCTGTCAGAGTTATAGTTTCTCCTTCTGACGAGGGGCAGTATTTTGGACAGGTGGTCCAAGGCAATACTGAGGTAGGCATGGCGCTGGGTACTGATTAAGTTCAGTTATCGATACAGTCTAAGAAGTTTGGATTTGGAGTTCATTTATGAGCCAGGTCCCATCAGATCCAGACATTCTAAGACAGGTATTGATCATTTCGGGAGATGGCTTTCTCCGCGAACTTGAGATATAGAGAGACATAGAAAGAAACATCACAGCGGATCCACTCACTGAGGCTATTCCTCGAACGCAATAGTTTCGCAAACGAGCTTTGTGAGACTAACTAGTAAAGGAATTGGGTGTTCGGTATCACACGGGCTGTGAGTATGCGATATCGCAATAATTAGCCTTGAGTGCAAGTGGGAGATTGTTGGAGATAGTGCCCTCAGAGTCAATTATTGGATCACAGGCACGTGATTGCAATGATTGAGGGAGGACCTATCCCGGTAGGACAGTCTTACTCGAGATGATAGTATGCTATCTGGTTTACCTTTATCATCGTGTACTGCTTCAGGTGACCTTACAGGTCACTATTACACGCTGATAGAGCCCCTAGGATTCTTGCTTGACTGCCGGCAGTATGATGGCGATCATATACGTGAGAGCTGGTGGTCTATAAGCACATCCTTAAAAGGTCCCTAGTCGTGGGAGTTTCGAGACAGGGCATCGATTCTCCAGAGTAGACTAGTGTATACAGTTGAGACCCCGACGAGGGGCGGTGGCCGGTCTCACAAGCCACTGGTGTCAGTTGGTTCACCTAAGATGTATACAGGTGCTCATTGGGTTATGAGTACACCGGACAGGACTCGCCGGGAACATGCTAGTTGGTCTTATACCTGACGTCAGATAGCAGTTCCCTGGTGACATGTGTACAGGTTAGTTCATCGACCTGGGGATCGTCATTTGTCTCGTGTGAGTTACCACTGTGCTTTGATTACTACCCTACCACGGCTCAAAGGAGTCGTGAAAACAGGTTTTAGTTGGGTACAGTCCCGAGCCACATGGAGGCAGTGAGCGGATCTTCAGGGGTTCGTCTCTCCCGGTATTGGGCGTGAGGTCGCGCTGTGTCTAGGAGAGCCATTACGCAAAGCCCTCGGCCGAGGCAGGAGATTTACTGGTAGGTATTCCAGTAGTATCTCAGGGCGTTCTGGGCTACACTCCGACACGACTTGTACCGCTTTTGGGGGTCTGACTTTTACCAACCCCCTAGGCCCGACATGCGATGCTCATACACGAACGGACCGGACTGTACGGATATTGTCACTGACAGGCTCAGTAGGGTGTCAGGATGAGTTCGCTCATCGACGTCCCTTTTGGTCAATAGCTGGTGGCCCGTCACGTATTGGCTAATACCTCTGACGTGCTAGTGGTTAAATCCACAACCATAGTATTGACGAGTCTTTAGAGTCCACCACACTTTCAGTTACTCAAGCTTTCGGGCGAAACGCTGTAGAGGCCGTATGGAGATATGGCAGGGTCCGATCAGATACGTGCGGTTTTGCACGGATCAGGATCGGACAGTTTTGTACTAGTGGCCGTATATTTATATGGAAGGGTTCGATCTGATACGTGCGGTATTGCACGGATCAGGATCGAACGGATATTACTAGCCGGCTTTGGCTTAAGCCGGTCCTAGTTTAGTACAGTGTAGATTTTGTCTCATTGCATTTGTATCCGGACAGAATACAGATGCGGGTGTGTATGCACAGTATCGGGGTTTTCCTGTAATTTATTACGGGACCAGTTTTCTGGAGTTGCCAGTTTGCATTCCGTTCCGGCCGGTTTTCCTTTGTTCTTTCCCGGCCGGACTTTTCCGATGGAGGGGGTTATTTGCAAGTTTGCAAATAACATTTGTGGAGAGTGTCCTTTGTAATTGTGTGGCATCATGATGAGATTCCTTTTGCATCACCCTTTTTCATTTATGTTGATTAGAGTCGATTAGGAATTGATTTGAGTTTTGTTATCATGATGTTTTGATGTGGTCACCACTTGCTTTACACTACACTCACCTCCCTTCATGCTTCATATTCTTTCCTCCACCATTTTTCTAAGATGAGAAGTTTTTCATGGTTGAGAGAAAGAAAAAGATGAGAGTTTTCATTCTTGAGAGTTTCATTTCTTGATCTCATTTTCATGCTAGAAAAATGCAAGCACCATTTTTCTAATCTTGATTCCTCCATCATCTTCAAAGGCAACTACATAAACTCCAAGAGATAAAGTTTCTACACTACATTCTATAGCATTTCTTGGGCATGTCGACTTGCCGGCTTCATGCTCGAGTTGCCTCGGTATTGAGGCGGGAGCCCGTAAAAGACGCAGGCGATGTGGTGCCCTTCCGGCGAGGAGGCGACGATGTGGAGACAAGACATTCCGCGGGAGATCGGGACGATGAAGAGAAGACCGGAGGACTCGGATCACTTGGTATACTCCTCTTCCCATCTCTTGTTAGCTAGTATAAGTTAATGGTTAACGATCCGGGTTTTATTGTCCGCGGTAGCGCCAGTTTCCAAGTAAGGAAAATTTTTGATTCCGCATTTTGGCCTCGGATAGACGGCCGGGGCGCTGCCGTGGCGCAACACACAGTGCTTGCAGGTTGCCCTTGGAGTAGTCGCGGCTGGCTGTTTACCGCAAATTTTAGCACAGATACCATTTCGGAGGCGTGTTAGCCCTTTTGCTATTAGGTGGGTTTTGTACGGTATCTGTTACTTTTCAGTTGCATCTTGATGTATCTAGTACTCTCCATCTACTTTCATGTATTGACTTAGACACAGTTGTGAGGACGATGTATGTTATTTGTACTCTGGTGTCGAGCTCGTTGCGAGCCGACTTTATTTATGCAGTCTTATCTTTTATGATAGTTGTTTTCACTTTACTGCTCATTCTTCGCTTCGACGTCGTATATATTACTGTGGTGATTGTTCCGCCATTGGGCGCGATTCTCCCATTAAGATGCTCTATTCATTTCACATGTCACTTTTACTTATATCTCGCCTTTTACCCGATTTCGGGACAAATTTTTGGTAAAGGAAATGTTGTTAAAATTATTTAAATAATAACTTGAACCAAAAAGGATTTCTACTAAACAACTTAAAGTTTTCTAGATGTTTTTACAAATATTCCATTAATGTTTTAACACTCCATAATTTAATGGTTTTGATTGCTGGGTTTCGGCTTACTTAGTCGCGTTACGCCTGTAGACGTTACGTGGTTAAGTGCTGGTCACGGGGCGAACTTTGGGTCGTGACAAAGTTGGTATCAGAGCGTAGGTTTTACCTTCGGAGTGTAGGATGACCCTGGTATGATGGAGTAGGTAGCTGCAGCAGAGTGGCGTAGCGTGCATATGTTCCGCGGCATACTCACAACACGGCACTCCGCCTAAGCGACCTTAGGACTTATTGATTGATTTCCTTCATGTTTGTATGCATCATTGTGATCCGATCTCCGTATCCTCATCGAATCCTACTTTCTTTCAGCCATTATGCCGCCAAGGACTACGAGGGTGCAGAGAGCAGCCGCGAGAGCCGAGATTCAAGTCGATTCATCTGAGACGAGGCCTGATCCGGGTAGTACCCCTATTGTACCAGAGAAGATTGTTCTTCCTACGACAGATCAGATCGCTAGACTAGTTGCAGAGATGCAGGGCTTGCGCCAGATGATGAGCTCATTGGTGGAGGTCGTTCGAGCGCAGCAGCAGGTGGTTGTCACCCCTATTACCCAGTGGTTCTTTGCGTTCATCATGCAGTATTCCGTCACCTACATAGCACCGGTAGAGGCAGCCCCATTTTATGAGACACGTCTTCCAGAGATCGTGGGAGTTCCAGAACAGTTTGGAAATCGTACTGGTGTACCAGCCCAGAGCAGAGGCTTAGGATGGGAACAGTCGTTTGGCTCTCATCCCTAGGAAGGTCAGCAGTCAGCGCGTAGATGTATTCGATGCGGAAGCCTTCAACACTTCATCAGGCAGTATTCCTTAACACCACATCAGGGTCGTAGTCTGAAACGTCGTGGACGCGGAAGGTTCGCGCAGAGGGGTCAGGCTAGTAGAGGAGGAGTTCGGTCAGTCGCAGATGAAGGTCTGGCCCAAGTTTTCGCTTCGACTCATCAGGACGCGAGGGCATCCAACGCAGAGTTTTCAGGTGTAGGGTTCCTAGGCACACTAATGAGGTCTCACAAGGCATCAACCATGCCAATTTCAAAAAATTCCGGTGCCTACAAACCCTAATACGGATCGTTGACTAGAGATTAGGCGAAACTACAAGCTACTAAACTGTTTTAGCACTAAGTGAACGGAAATACAACCTTTGTAGATCCGGTCCTCCACCTCCTCGGCTCCTGTAGACGTCCCTCCGCTGTACCAATCTAAATCCGGACTCTCGCGGTGGTTTCATCGAAGAAATGATCGGGCTAGGTCGTCGACTTCGATGCCGAAGATGATCTACGTCGAGGCAACACAAGATCAAGCTCCCACTTCACCAAGTCGTGAAACATGTGAAGAAAACACCGTATACTACATGGCCAGTTGTAGAGGATGAAGAAATAGGAAGTGGGTTCACTTTGGATTTGGATTTCTCACTTGGAATCATCACTTGACATTTTTGAAGCAAGCTTTTCTTTTCTTTCTCAAGAGGAAGAAGAAGAAGAAAAGAATAATGAATTAATTCACAAAAGAAAAATGAAGTGATGGTTATCATAATGCAACCATGGGTGAGGCTAACTCATGTAGAGAATAAACTAGGGTTAAGGGAAATGGTTAGGGTTAAGGAATAAAACAAAATGGTCAAAGCTTTTTCAAAGCTTCATGAAGCTTCAACAAAATCCAAAGAAAGCCACCATTTTATTTTAATCCAAAAAAAATAATTAAATAAGTAAATAAAGCAAATAAAACCCTAACCATTAACTAACCATGGTTTAATCAAACATACACCCAAGTTTGCATGTATCATCAAACATGATACAAACTTATGCACAAAAATATATCACATAAACAATGTGCACAAACAAGTGAGAAAACCATCTTAAGTGAACCAATATTAGTTAATGTAAAGTGATATATCAAATATATAATTATACATTAAATCATTAAATCAACACTTGACTTAATGATCCGGTCATATCACATATAACCGACTAATATCAATAATAACAACTTATCGAATCAACACTTGATCCGATAACCCGGCTATGTCGCATATAACCGATCAATGTCACAAATCGCGAGAATCGAATACAGTATCACATACTGGTATTATTCTCGGTCCCGCACATATCTCATATGCGCTCCTATTTCGTTTCGCTTGAGCCAGGAAACCTCTGTGTAGGACTCTAAAGACTCGTCAATACGCCGGCAGCAGGTGATGATCATATCAAACACCCACAAGCCGCAAGCGGTCTGCTAAACGTAACGGCCACCGGGGTATTGAGCGATCAGAAGATCGACGAGCAAGCCCGCTCACACTCCTGTGAATCCAACCAGTAACACTTACCGTACAGTCCGGTCTGTTCGTCTGATATGTCGCATATCTCGCCTAGGGGTGGTAAACGTCAGACCCTAGTAGCTCGATAAGTCGTGTCGATATGAGGTCTATAACAGTTCGAGATACTACTGATAACACTTACTAGTAAATCTCAGCAACCCTGGCCAGGGATTTCCGGTTATATCCAATCGAACACAGTGCAACATCAACTCCCTATACCGGGAGAGACGAATCCCCTCCTATCGCTCATTACCTCCATGTGATTCGGGACTGTACCCAAAAGCCACCGTTTTGCACGCCCTCTTGGACGTGGTAAGGTGGAAATCAAAGCACAGTGGGAATCACACAAGACTCTATGACGATCTCGGGTCTACAGACTAACCTGTACCAGTGTCACCAGAGAACTGCCATCTGACTTGAGATATAATACCATCTGGGAGTTCTTGGCGAGTCCGTCCAGTGTACCCAGTCTCTACTGAGCACCCGTATATCATCTCTGATGTCAAACACCAATGGATATGGGATCATCCATCGCCCATCTGTATGGGTCGAGAAGGTATACGCTAGTCTACTCTGGTATATCGATGCCCCGTCTCGATACACCCACGACTAGGGACCTTGAAGGATGTACTTATGGACTACCATATCCCCACTAGTATGTTCTGCATCATAGTCCAGGTAGTCAAGTACACATCCTAAGGGCTTTACCAACATGTAACAGAGAGACAATCAGTATACACGTTGTTAGTGTTTATGCCCTAGAAGGCCATTACTGTATCATACTAGCTTGTATATTACTTAATGGAAGCTTGGGATATTCACATGTATATAACAGTCTTGCTAAACATGGTAGTATGCTACTTGGTTTTTCTATCTTAATATGTGAGTGTACGTATTGATAGAGCTCTTAGGATCTTGCTTGTCTACCAGCGTTGTGATGGCAGTCACACTAGTGGGGGCTGGGTAGTCTACAAGCACATCCTTATTCAGGTCCCCGGTCGTTGGATTATCGAGACAGAGCATCGATACTCCGGAGTAGACTGGTGTGTACGCTTCTCATCCCAGTTGGGGAGATGGTCTGTCCCACAGCCATCAGTACGTCGTACTGGAGATAGTATACAGGTGCTCGTTAGGTTACGGGTACACCGGACAGGACTCACAGGGAACTGTTGGTTGGTTTGATACCAGTCGTCAGTAAACAGTTCCCAGGTGACATGAGTACAGCGTAGTCCGCAGACTTGACACTGCTACTTCGCCTCGAGTGTGTCCCACTGTTCTTAGATTGCTACCCTACCACGGCTCAAAGGAGTCGTGCAAACAGGTAGCAGTTGGGTGCAGTCCCGAGCACTTGGAGGCAGTGGCGGTTAGACAGGATTCGTCCCTCCCGGTATTGGGAGTAGATATCGTGCTGTGTCAGAGAGCCATTACGCAAAGTCCCTGGCCAGGGCAAGCGAGATTTGCTGGTAGGTTCCAGTAGTTTCTCAGGGTGTAATGGGCTTCACTCCGACACGACTTATACCGCTATTAGGGGACTGACGCTTGCCGCCCCCCTAGGCCCGATATGCGATAGTCTTGGACGAACGGACCGGACTGTATGGAGATTGTCACATCAGACTCAGTAGGAGTTCGGATGGGTTTACTCATCGGCCTTCTTATCGACAACTACCTGGGGACCGTTACGTACAGCTAGTGCCGCTTGCGGTCTGTGGTTAAACCCACTGCCAGCGTAGTAGTCGAGTCTCTAGAGTCCCACATAGAGAGTTTCCTACTCCAGGCGAAACGATATAGAGGTTGCATGGTTTTGCGACAAAGGGTTCGGACGCATACGTGCGTTTACGCGCGTACGGCTTTCGGACAGTTTTTTACCAGTCGGCTTTGGTTTAAGCCAGTTACTGGTATCCGGTTATTGGATTTTTACAGTCTAAAGTTTTTTCGTATTTTTACGGATCGGAGGGGCGTTCTCGTAATTACTCGAGAAGCTTCTAGAAGATGTGACTAAGGAGGTTTCTTTTGGATAAGAGAGTGAGTCATGGTGGTGATTCATTCACTTCATTAATGCACATTTATTGCTTAATGACTCATGCTAATGAATCACCACAAGATATTTTATGAAGCATGCTTATTCATTTCCTTTATTGATTATTCTAAAATAAGAATGCTTCATAATATTATGATACACTCTCTCTCTTCTCTCATTATCTTATCTCACATTCTCTCTCCTCAAGCTCTCATCTTCAAACCCTAATCCTTAATCCTCATGTGTTGAGATCAAAGGATTAGTTAGACTAAACAATCCATAACCTTCACTCTTTATCATCCTTTCATCTTTGATTAGCAATCAAAGTTGATTAGTTACCTCAAGTTAGAGGTTTAGCTTGGTGTTTTGCTCTCGGGTGGATCGTCTACTACCTAGAGAAGGTCGAGGAGAACAAAGGAGGACGTAAAGAAGAAGGACCGGTTTCATTAGGTATAATCCCTAATCACTTGTGAAAAGAAACTCATATGATACGGTTATTTATAGTTTAGCTTCGATTCAAGCGGTTAGTCGATGTTCGTTGTTTAAACTTGATTGTTTTTGAAAATTCCGCCTCCCCATAAGTACTGGGGTGTAGTACATCGACTTACAGTGGTATCAGAGCCTCGCTAAACACTAAATAACTTTATCGCAAATTTGTACGAATTTCGAACGAAAAAACGAAGCCGGAAAACCCTAATTCTGTTTAGTTTCTGTCGAACTTAAAATGAAGTCCTAAAATTTTTCTGGTGTGTTCAGAGAGCTTGACATGACCACAGAAGAACACCCAAGAAATTCGAGCCCATGATTCGACTAAAGCGCCGTGGAAGGGCGGCGGATCCCACCGATCCGCCGCGCTTCCGCGGCCGAGTTGCCGAGTCATGGGCTCATCTTTCATGGGTGGGTCCTCTCTGGTGTTTGGGGTTTTCTGGAATATTTAATTATTGCTCAGGTTACTGTTTAACAGAGCAGATTTTGGAGCAATATTGAAGTTGTTTATTCGATCGAATTGTACAGTATTTGCGTATTGGATTATATCTGTGATTGTTTAATGTGTTCGTAAACCTCCCCTAACTGCTAGTATGTCGGTTGGCAGGGGGTTGCACATTTCTGAAATGGTTATATCTGTTTGTGCATATAAACTGTATTGGACTGTTGTGGTGTATAGCCGGGGTTAGCAATGGGTTATTGTTTAATTCATTTGTTGTAAATGTAATTTGTTGTAATATTATTTTCGCGGGGCACTTCCAGGTTGCGGTCGTAGCCACCGTTGTATTATTTCATTTTACTGTTTTTGCTCCTAGGACTGACCCAAGGTGGGGTACACAGACTGCCGGGTGGGTAGTTTGCCGTACCCGTAGGGGTCGAGGGTGGGGTAAACGGCTATTCATCACAACTGTGTAATCTGTCTTTTCTTGCAGGCTCAAAAGAAATACAGATTGCTTGCAAATCCAATATTGTTTATCTGTGTTCTGGAATGAATATCATTGCGTCAGACGAATGTAAAATATCTATATTTATGATAGCTATTTAGACGCCACTTATGTTTTACACCCGCGCTAGCCCAGCCCCCGCTCTGTCGTTAGTTAAGTAACCTAACGGGTGATGACGGGACCCCGTGGCGAATGCGGATGGCATAAGAGGACGTTGTATTTTCGTTGTTTTCTGCAATGATAGGTTAATGATGGGACGCATTATCTATAATGCAAAGTAAAACAAACCAAAGTTTAAATCGTTGGAACAATTTAAAAGAAACCACTCGGTTATTTTAAAACAGATAATTTTAAATGCGGAGATTTAACCACTCCTTTTAAAAGCTATCAGGTTCCTTCGGTTATATCAAGTTCACTACGTTCACGGTTTCGCCAAAACCAGTCGTAGCCCTCCGTCATTTCTTATGAATGGTCAGTAGTATTCAAGCTATGTTTGTTTGGCCCTTAGTCAAGACATAGTGATTGGTAGCTGCTGGGGTATTCATTTGTTGCATAGATAGATGAGTTGGTTTGGGACAGTCGTATTACTTTGTTGGCCCTTAGTCAAGAGTATACGGATGGGTTCAAATCAACAGGATAATGATGGGCAGAACTTGACATGTGACTTATGATTTGTTGGCCCTTAGTCAAGGTCATAAGAGCATGGGGCAAAAACTTATATCGGGAATTTCTAAAGAAACTGAAATTTGCAAAGAGATGCATACCATTTTGAGTTTGATGAATGTTGGTAGCATTCCTACAACATTATCAGACGATGATATTTGGATCCCGATCCTACTGTGAGTACTTGATACTTATCAGGATATTCGTCACTTAACGATCAATGCTATAAACCTAGTAGGTGTCCAGAAAAGTGTCAGCGGGGTTACGCCCCCAGAGAAAAGAGGTTACTTAATTAAGGAACTTCGCGAAAGCGTTGGAAAACCTCCCTCGAAGTATCGACACCGGCCTGGCTGAACGGTTAAGCAAGTATTGTACGGTGAGAATAGTCTTGGCTAATTCTTCTTTTATGGTTTGAGGAAGGATTCGAGAAACAGTGGGAGCCATCCAGTTTAGATAAACTAAAAACCACTCTAAACTTGCAAGAGCATCATGCTAAAGAGTTTTCTTCTCTCTCTCCTAATTGCAGCGACCCTAAAAATGACTGGACTTAAGTTACTTTTAGAGAAAAATATACTGACGGGGCCAAACTATAAAGATTGGCTGCGGAATGTCAAGATGGCCTTGACCTACGACAAATTGGGGTACATCCTCACCGCTACGGCACCTGCAGTCCCTGGTCCCAAATCCAGTAATGCGGATAAGGAAATCCGCAAAACCTGGGATTTAGATTGCGCGAGAGCCAAGTGCATCGTGCTTGCCTCGATGAATAATGAACATCAGAGGAGGCACGAGGATATGTCCTTAGATGGCATATTTCTCCATACAAAGGAACTTTATGGAGAGCAATCTCGTATAGCAAGATACGAGACCTCAAAGAAATTGTTTCGAGCGAGGTTGGCTGTCGGGTCATCGGTAGGTGAACATGTCCTACAGATGATTGGCTATATAGAAGAGCTCGCAGACCTTGGGACGACTTTGGATAATGAGCTCTATACAGACCTTGTTCTCCAGTCCCTTCCTCCTACCTACGCCCAGTTTATCCTCAACTTCAATCTTCAAGGAAAAGAAGTTGAACTTGCGGAACTCCTGAACATGTTAAGGAGTGCGGAGGGCACCTTGCAGAAGGCAAGGGAAACACCCGCTATGTTTGTTGGCGGAGCATCTTCTTCCGGGTCCAAGGCTAGGGCCAAAGGAAGGAAGAAGAAGGCCGCACCCAGACCTAGAGGAGGTGTTAGTAAGGTGGGAAAGAAGGGAAAGAAAAAGATTGCAGCACCGGTAGTTGGCCTGGATGAGTGCTTCCATTGTCACAGGAAAGGGCACTGGAAGAAGGATTGCAAGGCGTGGAATGCCAAGAACCAGGAACCGAAGCAAGCTGTGGCTTCGACTTCAGGTGTGTTTGTAATTGAGAATTGTCTGTCGATCAACTCTACTTCCTGGGTATTGGATACCGGATCAGGATCTCATATTTGCAATTCATTGCAGGCACTGAGAAACCGTAGAGTGCTGGAGGAAGGTGATATGATCCTCAGGGTTGCTAGCGGAGCTAGCGTGGGAGCTGCGTCCGTCGGGGATTATCACCTAGGATTGACGAGTGGACACATTTTGGTTTTACATAACTGTTATTTTGTACCCAGCTTAACGTGTAATATCATATCAGTTTCCTTGTTATCAAATAAAGGTTATGATTTCACGTTTGTAAGAGATGTTGTCAACATCCACCTTAATCATGGTTTGATTGGGTCCGGTACTCTAAATAACGGAATATATGTGTTAAACCAACTCCAAATTTTCAATGTCCAGAACACACTAAAAAGAAAGTCTCCAGATTTAAATAAAGCTTTCTTATGGCATTGTAGACTGGGTCACATCAATGAGAGAAGGTTGACTAAGTTGCATAGAGAAGGATATTTGGACACGTTCGAATATCAAACTTATGACACTTGTCAATCTTGTCTCAAAGGAAAGATGACAAAGACTCCATTCACTGGACAAGGAGTAAGAGCGAGCGAGCTCTTAGGACTCATACACAGTGATGTATGCGGTCCAATGTCTACACATGCGAGAGGTGGTTATTCCTACTTCATTACTTTTACAGATGATTTCTCTAGGTATGGATATGTTTTCTTAATGAAGCATAAATCAGAGGCCTTTGAGAAATTCCTGGAATTCAAGAATGAAGCGGAAAACCAAACAGGCAAAAGTATTAAGACACTAAGATCTGATCGAGGTGGAGAATACTTAAGTGCCGAGTTCCTAGGTTACCTAAAAGAGAAAGGAATTCTCTCTCAGCTTACTCCTCCATACACTCCACAGCACAACGGTGTATCGGAGAGACGGAATCGAACCCTATTGGATATGGTACGATCCATGATGAGTAATGCTGAGTTACCGCGATCTTTCTGGGGTTATGCGCTAGAATCAGCGGCATATCTTTTGAACCAGGTTCCAACCAAGACTGTGCCTACCACACCATATCAGATGTGGAGTGGGAAGAAACCCTGTCTAAAACATTTTAGGACATGGGGGTGTCCAGCTTTTGTAAAAAAGCAGCATGTGGACAAGCTCGAGGCACGATCAGTACTGTGTAAGCTTGTGGGATATCCAAAGAACTCCAAGGGATATTATTTCTATTACGCAGAGGAACAAAAGGTCTTTGTTTCTCGTCATGCCACCTTCTTAGAAACTGAATTTTTAGAAAATCAGAAGAGTGGGAGCGCAATAGAACTGGAAGAAATTCCAGAACCACAAGCTGTTACTGAAAGTTTGGTAGAACCAGAGGTTCAAGAAGAACAGAACATTCCCGCACCCCTCCGCAGAAGTAGTAGGCCGTCTCATCCGCCTGAGAGATACTGCGGTTTTCTCATTGACGGGGATAGAGAGGATTGCATCATAGATGATGATGAACCTACTGACTTCCAGCAGGCCATCCAGAGCGGCGACTCGGTACGATGGCTAGATGCAATGCGGACCGAGATGGAGTCCATGTACACCAACAAAGTATGGACTTTGGACTTTGCTCCAGATGGGGTAAAACCCATAGGATGCAAATGGATCTTCAAGAAAAAGATTGGTGTAGATGGACAGGTGGAAACCTATAAGGCTAGACTTGTTGCAAAGGGTTTTCGTCAAAGACCTGGTTTGGACTATGACGAAACTTTTTCTCCAGTGGCTATGCTCAAATCCATTCGGGTCCTTCTTGCTATTGCTGCCTTCCATGATTATGAAATCTGGCAGATGGACGTAAAGACGGCTTTTTTGAATGGAAATTTAGAAGAGAGCGTCTATATGGATCAGCCAGAGGGTTTCAATCAGAGTGGGAGCAGCGGGAAAGTATGCAAGCTGCTTAAGTCTATTTATGGATTAAAGCAGGCATCGCGGAGTTGGAACATCTGTTTTGATGAGACAGTCAAAGAATATGACTTTATCAAAAATCCAGATGAACCGTGCATATATAGTAAAGTCGTGGCCAGAAGTGTCGTATTCCTCGTCTTGTACGTGGATGACATTCTATTGATAGGAAATGACATTCCTATGCTACAATCTGTCAAAGGATTCTTGTCACACAGGTTCTCCATGAAAGACCTGGGTGATGCCTCTTACATTCTGGGGATCCGGATCTATCGTGATAGATCCAAGAGGATGTTGGGACTTTCGCAGTCCAGGTATATCGACACTGTACTGAAAAGATTCAGTATGGAAGATTCTAAGCGCGGTAATCTACCGGCTTGTCACGGAATCACCCTCTCCAAAGAGATGTCTCCCAAGACTGATTTGGAAAGGGAACGCATGTCTATTATACCCTACGCTTCTGCGGTAGGCTCTATAATGTATGCGATGTTGTGTACCAGACCAGATGTAGCTTATGCACTGAGCGTGGTAAGCCGGTATCAGTCAGACCCAGGGGAGAAACACTGGATAGCAGTAAAGAACATTCTTAAGTACCTGAGGAGGACTAAGGAGATGTTCTTGGTTTACGGCGGAAAAGACCTCAGGTTGGAGGCCTTTGCTGATTCCGGCTTCCAGAGTGATAAGGACGATTCCAAGTCCATGTCGGGTTATGTCTTTACCCTCAATGGAGGGGCGGTGTGCTGGAAGAGCTCCAAGCAGGACACCGTTGCTGACTCGACGATGGAAGCGGAGTATATAGCTGCTTGCGATGCCGCAAAAGAAGCAGTCTGGATGAAGAAGTTCCTAACAGAACTTCAGGTGGTTCCTACCATAGTTGATCCAATACCTCTGTATTGCGACAACAACGGAGCTATAGCTTTAGCGAAGGAACCAAGGTCCCATCAGAAGTCCAGACACATCTTGAGGCGGTATCACCTGATCAGGGAGATCATTGATCGTCAGGAGATCGAGGTTCGGAGAGTTGCTTCAGAAGAGAACATTGCTGATCCATTCACGAAGGCCCTTCCTCAGATTCAGTTCGAGAGGCTGCTCGAGATCATTGGTCTGCGATATGCCAGTATATGGCCCTAGTGCAAGTGGGAGATTGTTAGTGTTTATGCCCTAGAAGGCCATTACTGTATCATACTAGCTTGTATATTACTTAATGGAAGCTTGGGATATTCACATGTATATAACAGTCTTGCTAAACATGGTAGTATGCTACTTGGTTTTTCTATCTTAATATGTGAGTGTACGTATTGATAGAGCTCTTAGGATCTTGCTTGTCTACCAGCGTTGTGATGGCAGTCACACTAGTGGGGGCTGGGTAGTCTACAAGCACATCCTTATTCAGGTCCCCGGTCGTTGGATTATCGAGACAGAGCATCGATACTCCGGAGTAGACTGGTGTGTACGCTTCTCATCCCAGTTGGGGAGATGGTCTGTCCCACAGCCATCAGTACGTCGTACTGGAGATAGTATACAGGTGCTCGTTAGGTTACGGGTACACCGGACAGGACTCACAGGGAACTGTTGGTTGGTTTGATACCAGTCGTCAGTAAACAGTTCCCAGGTGACATGAGTACAGCGTAGTCCGCAGACTTGACACTGCTACTTCGCCTCGAGTGTGTCCCACTGTTCTTAGATTGCTACCCTACCACGGCTCAAAGGAGTCGTGCAAACAGGTAGCAGTTGGGTGCAGTCCCGAGCACTTGGAGGCAGTGGCGGTTAGACAGGATTCGTCCCTCCCGGTATTGTGAGTAGATATCGTGCTGTGTCAGAGAGCCATTACGCAAAGTCCCTGGCCAGGGCAAGCGAGATTTGCTGGTAGGTTCCAGTAGTTTCTCAGGGTGTAATGGGCTTCACTCCGACACGACTTATACCGCTATTAGGGGACTGACGCTTGCCGCCCCCCTAGGCCCGATATGCGATAGTCTTGGACGAACGGACCGGACTGTATGGAGATTGTCACATCAGACTCAGTAGGAGTTCGGATGGGTTTACTCATCGGCCTTCTTATCGACAACTACCTGGGGACCGTTACGTACAGCTAGTGCCGCTTGCGGTCTGTGGTTAAACCCACTGCCAGCGTAGTAGTCGAGTCTCTAGAGTCCCACATAGAGAGTTTCCTACTCCAGGCGAAACGATATAGAGGTTGCATGGTTTTGCGACAAAGGGTTCGGACGCATACGTGCGTTTACGCGCGTACGACTTTCGGACAGTTTTTTACCAGTCGGCTTTGGTTTAAGCCAGTTACTGGTATCCGGTTATTGGATTTTTACAGTCTAAAGTTTTTCCGTATTTTTACGGATCGGAGGGGCGTTCTCGTAATTACTCGAGAAGCTTCTAGAAGATGTGACTAAGGAGGTTTCTTTTGGATAAGAGAGTGAGTCATGGTGGTGATTCATTCACTTCATTAATGCACATTTATTGCTTAATGACTCATGCTAATGAATCACCACAAGATATTTTATGAAGCATGCTTATTCATTTCCTTTATTGATTATTCTAAAATAAGAATGCTTCATAATATTATGATACACTCTCTCTCTTCTCTCATTATCTTATCTCACATTCTCTCTCCTCAAGCTCTCATCTTCAAACCCTAATCCTTAATCCTCATGTGTTGAGATCAAAGGATTAGTTAGACTAAACAATCCATAACCTTCACTCTTTATCATCCTTTCATCTTTGATTAGCAATCAAAGTTGATTAGTTACCTCAAGTTAGAGGTTTAGCTTGGTGTTTTGCTCTCGGGTGGATCGTCTACTACCTAGAGAAGGTCGAGGAGAACAAAGGAGGACGTAAAGAAGAAGGACCGGTTTCATTAGGTATAATCCCTAATCACTTGTGAAAAGAAACTCATATGATACGGTTATTTATAGTTTAGCTTCGATTCAAGCGGTTAGTCGATGTTCGTTGTTTAAACTTGATTGTTTTTGAAAATTCCGCCTCCCCATAAGTACTGGGGTGTAGTACATCGACTTACACACGTTAAGGTAAAGAGTAACCAGATAGCATACTATCATGTCGAGCAAGAAAGTCCTCCCTATATATGTCCCAGCATCCACTACAATATAAATCCTATGTACAGTAATGGCCTCTAGGGCATACAAATAACTAACAATCTCCCACTTGCACTAAGGCCATCTGTAGCAGTGGTTGTAGCATCTCATACTCAACCATCCCATAAAAGTCTCTCTCTGGGAATAGGCCTTCGTGAGTGGATCCGCCGTGTTATCCTCTGAGTCCACTCTCCTAACCTTGATCACCCTGGAGATCAACCATCTCCATGATCAGGTGATACTGCCTTAGAATATGTCTGGATCACTGAAGGGATGGACGTTCCTTGGCATAAGCCACAACTCCATTGTCACACAATGGGAGGAACTAAGTTCATCTCATGAACAAATATACATCCAGACTGCCTCTTTGGTAGCATCTTAAGTAGCGATGTATCCAGCCTTTATCGTCTAGTATGCCACGGTATCTAGTTTGGAACTCTTCCAACATACCGTCCCTTTACTGAGGGTAAGGACAATGCATGTGACTGACATTCAGTCGTCTTTATCACCCTGGAACCTTTCCAGTGATTCTCCCCAGGATCAACTGATACCTTCTCACTACAACTAGTGAGTATCCTAATATCCAATTAGATCTATCTCATAGATCCAAAACCCAGGATTTAGTTGGTATCACTTTGATCCTATATGGAGAATCCTTGTGATAAGCGGAGATTGACCGAGCATAGCATAGGAAACTCCTTCCCTATCAAGAGTATGTCATCCCCGTACTCTACGAGGATTACTACCATACTCCCTACTACCTTTTCGTATACACAAGGTTCATCTACCATTTTGATGATGTCAAACTCTTTGACTAACTCATCAAAACAGATGTTCCAACTCCGCGATGCCTGCTTTATCACATAAAACATCTTGCTCGCGTTTCCGCTGCTCCCATTGTCTACGAAGCCCTCTGGCTGTGTACTTATAGACGCTCTCTTCCAAAACATCATTTAGAAAAGTAGTCATGACACCCAACCACCAGATATCGTAGTCATGGTATGTAGCCGTGGCAAGTAGGATCTGGACGGACTTAAGCATAGCTACTGAAAAGGTTTTATCATTATCCACGACTGGTCTATGATGCAAACCTTTAACAAGTCTAGCTTTTGAAAGTCTCAACTTTTCCATGTACACCAAGTAATCTTCTCAAGATATACTTGCTCCTGATGGGGATTTAACCCTTCAGATATAGCAACTAAAGTCCATACTTTGTTGGTGTATAAAGATGCCATCTCAGATCGCTAAGCATCCAGCCATTCTTACAGAGTCCCACTCCTGATGGCCAGCTCGAAACTAGTTGGGTCATCATCTCTTGATGCAATCCTCACTCCCACTGTCATAGAGAAACCGAAGTATCTCTCAGGTGGGTGAGGAACCCTGCTAGATCGGCGGAGAGGCTGAGGTTCGTCGGTTTCTATTGAATCCTTTGGTTCTACCAAATCATCAGCTGCAGTTTGTATAGCTGGAACCTTTCCAGTTCTATATAACTGACCCTGCTTCGAGCTTGTCCGGATTTTGCTTTTATACATAGGCCGGACAACCCCAAATCTTAACTATCTTAAGAGATGGGTTCTTCCCATACCATATCTTATATGGAATGTTAGGCACAGATTTGATTCGAACCCTATTCAATAGGTATGCAACTTCATAAGTGCATAACTCCTAAAAGGAAACAGGTAACTCAGTAGTACTCATCATAGAGCACACCTTATCATATAGGGTGTGATTGCTCTTCCCCGATATACCATCGTGCTATGGTGTATACGGAGGAGTAATGCTGAGAGAGAATCTCATTCTCCTTTAGAATAGTCCAGGATTTCCGTGCTCAAGTATTCTCCTCCCTGATCTCATCAAAGGACATAATACTTATACCCGTATTGGTTCTCTACTTCGAACTTATATTCTGTGAATATCTCAAAAGGTTCGTACTTGTGTTTCAACAAGAACATATGTCTGAATCTAAAGAGATCATCAGAGAGTGTAATGAAGTACAAAGAACCAGTCTTGCCATGTGTAGACAGGGGACCTTACATACATCAACATGTATCAATCCCAAGAGTTCACTAACTCTTTCTCTGTTTCCAGTAAACAGAGCTATGGTCATCTTATCTCTGTGACATGACTAGCAAGTTTCACAAGATGTAAATTCAAACTGATTTAAATATGCATCTAAATGTAACTTAGCTAGTCGGGTCGCATTGATATAACCTAGTCTACAATACCTCAAGAAGGATCCGTTCATTTCTGAACTCTTCCTCTTGTGTGTGTTCCGTATGCTAAGAACTGTAGTTTGATTTAGAACATCAATACTTTTAGATAACGTGCCTGAACCGATCAACTTTTGATATAGGAAATGTTCAAAACATTATCCAACAATACAAAATTTTATCGTTTCTTTACTAATAAAGAGACAGATATGATTTTGTATATCAGGTTCGTTATCTAATAGTATTTGTTCAGAATCAATGTATTGGTAATACAGGGTGACAGTGACCAACAGACTTGGCTGCAACACTTGCCCCGTTTTCTGTCTCATGAAACTTATCACCCGTTCTCAGTTCTCTACCTATCCGTAGCCCTATGTAACTGATTACATTAGCGGGATCCTGATCCGGTATCTAATACCTAGGACGTAGAGGATACTGAGAAACAGTTCTCTGTACTGAACACACCCGAAGATGATGCATCGGTATGCACTTTCTTCGTTTGGGTGGCACGGGAATTCTGGTAATCCCCAATTTCCTGCTCTGTCTTATAACAATTATAAGTTGGAGCGGGACCAACGTTCCCCGGCTCAGTATAACAAGCGGGTTCGGTCAATATTCCGTTTCATTATCTTGATTAAGGCGTGATATGGTCGCTACCTGGAGAAAGATAGAAAAAAACACTTAGCGTATGCTCTTGCAAGATCAGATTGGTTATATATTTTATCTAATCAGGATGGCTCCCACTGTTTTTATCAAATCTTCCTTCAAACCCTAAAAGGAAAGACTAGCCGGGATTAATTACACACTACAAGTTCGCCAATCTTTCAGCCAGGCCAGTGTCGGTACTTTGAGGGAGGTCCACCGTGCTTTCGCACGAACCTAATTAATGTAAACCTCGTTTTCCCAAAGGCATAACCCCGTTGACACCTTTCTAGACACCTACTTGATCGGCTAATTGTAATGTGTAAAACTCTCCCAGGAGTAACAATTACTCGCAGTGGGTATCGGGATCCAACTATCACATAGAAGGTATGCAATCTCATTGCAAATTTCAACACTTGAAATTCCCGATAATATTTTGCCCCTAACGTGCTATGACCTTGACGAAAGCCAACAAACCATAGCCCGCTAGTCAAGTTCAACCCGTCATTTCCTGATTGAATTAAACCCACCCGCACGACCCTTGACGAAAGCCAACAAAGCCGCACGACTACCCTAATCCAATCACATCGTATGCTGCAGATAAGCAGCATATTGCTACCGCACACTGCACCTTGATGAAAGCCAACAAATGCAGCACGAATACTATATACAACTTATCTGAAATGACGGAGGGCTACGACAGGTTTTTCTGAAAACCTATTGCGTAATGAACTTGATATCGTTGTAGAATGAAATGAATTTTGAAATGGAGTGTTTTTTAGGCTTTTGTAGTTTTGCTAAAGGAGTCACTCCCGGTGAAGGGATCGTCGGTCCTTTCCTCGTCGAATGAGGTGCGGGATATATCATATATATCACTGTGCAAAGCAGAAACTATAGAAGCAATCAAAAGACAAACCGAGGGTTGTAGCATCTGCCAATTATTGCTGAAGGAGTCACTCCCGGTGAAGGGATCTCGGTCCTTTCCTTATCGAATAAGGTGCAGGATGTTCTACAAGGAACACCGCGATGCAAAGCAAGAACTGTAGCTACCTGTTTTATTTAGAAATTCGATTCCACAACATCTTAGGTTTCTTTTCTTTCATTAATCATATTAATGAAGTCCCATCATTTAAGTACTTAATCATCACAGATAAATACGACGTACACTAATGCCATCCGCATTCGCCTCGATGTCCTCTCGTGCACCGTTAGGTTAGGTAACTAACGGCAGAGCAGGGCAGGGCTAGCGTGGGTGTAAAACATAAGTAACGCCTATATAATATATCATATATACTATATACTGTATCTATCACAGAACATCACATGATCACATCACAGATATCGCAGCAGAAGAAACATATGAAATATTGGATATACTAGGACGTCCGTGTTTTCAATACGAGCCAGTATAAAACACGGATTCCACGGTCATGATGAATAGCCAAACCCACACCCCTAGACCCCTACGAGAGAGGCAAGCAACCCTACCAATTCTAGAGTTAGGAGACCCGGACTCGACTCCTCGAGTTGGTCTCCCACTGGACTCCAGAACCCGGTTACTTGTGCCCTCCTCCTTGGGTCTATCCTAGTGCGGAAAAGTAAATAATATACATCAACGGTGACAACTTCCGCAACCTGGAAGTGCCCCAATAAAAAGAATATTACATACAAGTTTTTACATGAATGAAAATGAAAAAACACTCATCTCACATAAAAACCCCCGGCTATTCAAACACGACGATCCAATATAACATATCCAGCAACACATAACATCACATGTCATCAACGTAAGTAAACATGCGTATCCCAATTGTCGTTGACATATAGCAACGAAACCGGCGATATCACATATTACACTTACGGTCACAGAAAATAAAGTGTAAAACTACAACAGTTGGAATCCGCAAACTCTTTAGACATCGCATGCCTAACCAAATGAATTTCTTAGACATCGCATGCCTAATAATTATAAACGCCGCATTTTAGTCTCATTATCGAAAACACTTTTCAATATCAAGTCGGGTAATTCAACAAGATTCCCGACATCCTGATCGAATGCTCGTCGTAAACTTTAGTAGACGGCCGCACCCCCGATACCGTCGATGAAGTGCACCAAGGCGGAACACCGCTGCCGCGAGCACCCGAACGGATGCTTTCGGCGATGGGGTTCTCCTACAGTCACTTGGTCGGGGCTATGGAGTGAGGCTGTCTATTAAGTTTATCCGGCGAGTATCCGCGTACGCTACGTGATTGCGACGGACTTTTGATCACATCAAAATTCCGTGGCAACCGATCAAGTGAGACTATAGTGCTATGTTTATAACATTCATTCAGTTATCTCATAACTACTTGTGAATTCCAATTATTGTATCCCATTCCAGATAAATAGAAAATGTTAAACTTTCCGATCGAACAGTCAAACACCCAAGTTTTCCCGAAACAGCTCAACACATGAAACAAGTTTAAAAACATCCAGTTCATGCCTCAGTACCAACGGTCCAGCCGTAGAAGGGTCAAGCCAACTCCTCACATGTGGCACGCCGTACTGCCCCAAACCCTAAGGTTCAAAGGGCAGTTCAAGATGGTCACATAATCGAGTTAAGGTTTGTTGTCTTCTAGAGGGACCATCGCGTTACTTGCACTACATAGAACGTCGTTAAACTACGGAAAATTCCAACAATTGGAAATTTCCCGGCATGGGAAAAAGTGGGTATTTATATCCGGTCGAACTTTTTAACATATTCTAAAATTTACCCGGAAAAACACATAGACAAGATTAGACAATCCGATCGAATCCACGAGTTCCCTAAACAACCCCAGAAAACTCAACTGTAGAGTAAATATTAAAATATCACAGAAAATACAGCACTAACAAAGAGGAATTACTGTGAAACTTTTATTGGATGAACCAACCGTACGGCCGCGGAAACGCCGCACAAGCAGGCTCCTGCCGCGGTTCCGCGGCGGTTTAAACGATTTAGGTCCACGAAATTTTCAGTAATTCCTACAAAGCCCTGCTTAATTTTCTGCATATTTTTAATTCACAAAAAGCCTAATTTTCAGAAAATTTCCAGAGAGTGATTTGGAGTTAGGGTTTCGGGTTCGATCGGGTTTCTAACATCGTCTACGCATCGCCTAAGGCTCTAGCTAGGCTCTGATACCACTGTAGGGTTCCTAGGCACATTAATGAGGCCTCACAAGGCATCAACCATGCCAATTTCAAAAAATTCCGGTGCCTACAAACCCTAATACGGATCGTTGACTAGAGATTAGGCGAAACTACAAGCTACTAAACTGTTTTAGCACTAAGTGAACGGAAATACAACCTTTGTAGATCCGGTCCTCCACCTCCTCGGCTCCGTGCAGAAGTCCCTCCGCTGTACCAATCTAAATCCGGACTCTCGCGGTGGTTTCATCGAAGAAAAGATCGGGCTAGGTCGTCGACTTCGATGCCGAAGATGATCTACGTCGAGGCAACACAAGATCAAGCTCCCACTTCACCAAGTCGTGAAACTTGTGAAGAAAACACCGTATACTACATGGCAAGTGGTAGAGGATGAAGAAATAGGATGTGGGTTCACTTTGGATTTGGATTTCTCACTTGGAATCGGATTTCTCACTTGGAATCATCACTTGACATTTTTGAAGCAAGCTTTTCTTTTCTTTCTCAAGAGGAAGAAGAAGAAGAAAAGAATAATGAATTAATTCACAAAAGAAAAATGAAGTGATGGTTATCATAATACAACCATGGGTGAGGCTAACTCATGTAGAGAATAAACTAGGGTTAAGGGAAATGGTTAGGGTTAAGGAATAAAACAAAATGGTCAAAGCTTTTTCAAAGCTTCATGAAGCTTCAACAAAATCCAAAGAAAGCCACCATTTTATTTCAATCCAAAATAAATAAATAAATAAATAAGTAAATAAAGAAAATAAAACCCTAACCATTAACTAACCATGGTTTAATCAAACATACACCCAAGTTTGCATGTATCATCAAACATGATACAAACTTATGCACAAAAATATATCACATATACAATGTGCACAAACAAGTGAGAAAAACATCTTAAGTGAACCAATATTAGTTAATGTAAAGTGATATATCAAATATATAATTATACATTAAATCATTAAATCAACACTTGACTTAATGATCCGGTCATATCACATATAACCGACTAATATCAATAGTAACAACTTATCGAATCAACACTTGATCCGATAACCCGGCTATGTCGCATATAACCGATCAATGTCACAAATCGCGAGAATCGAATACAGTATCACATACTGTTATTATTCTCGGTCCCGCACATATCTCATATGCGCTCCTATTTCGTTTCGCTTGAGCCAGGAAACCTCTGTGTAGGACTCTAAAGACTCGTCAATACGCCGGCAGCAGGTGATGATCATATCAAACACCCACAAGCCGCAAGCGGTCTGCTAAACGTAACGGCCACCCGGGTATTTAGCGATCAGAAGATCGACGACCAAGCCCGCTCACACTCCTGTGAATCCAACCAGTAACACTTACCGTACAGTCCGGTCTGTTCGTCTGATATGTCGCATATCTCGCCTAGGGGTAGTAAACGTCAGACCCCAGTATGTCACAACCCGAAAGAGCACGTGACTGGCCCTTGAACCATATGAAGTCTATAGGACCCCATCTGATCCAAGTAAGCCAAAAGCCCAGAAATCTAAAACCATTTAAAGAGTAAATAAGGAAAACTGGTTTTAAGAAGTAAGTAAATCACGTTTCGAAAATCAAGTTTTTAAATAACTAAGCCGAATATGCATTTTTAAAATGTGTAACCTTTCCTGAAAATTTCGGCAGAGTTTCCTTTGTAAAAACTGGCCCAAAACGGGGTACAACAAGAATAATATATATGAAATGATAAAAGGCATCCCCAAGCGGGAGCTAGCTCTTCGTCAATCGACGGTCACAACCACGCAAGAAATAATAATATACAACGCCAAAGGGCGAGGATCAAAACCCAAAAAGAAACTCAAAACAGCCAGAAAACCGTAATACTACAAGCGCGACTCTAAGGTCGAAATAATACAACACTGTTTTCTAAGTCTGAAACAATATACAAGTTTTGGTTGATGGAATTACTAGATACAATGAATAATACAGGAGCAATGGCGGTTCTGATACAAAAGAACCCACCTACCAACGCAAGTCACCCATATGGAAGCAGTGTGCCAGAAATGCCGCTATGGAATCTGTACGGCAAAAACCTGCAAGGACTGTGGCACAACGGGGGTGAGTTGCCAACTCGTGAATAGAAAAATATCTACAAGCAGAGATCGAATGCATGACCCATTCTAGGTCAATACGATCAGATATAAATATAAACCTCAATATGAATAAGTCTGAAACATGCTAAACTGGCAATGTAATCTCTATACATGAGTGTAATGCCAAATGCTCGTGCCAGTGCCTCAGGTAATAGCATATCAATAAATGTGAGGTACAATCAATGAAATCAATCTGCATGTACGTGGATCCCGTCCACTCGTCACCCAATGACAATAACCATCATGCATGTAAATATCATAAGCATATGCATGGAAATATGAGGATATAAACCACCTGTGTCCCTCGCGACACGTCAAAATCATGGAACCGGAGTGCCCAGCATCGGCACTCGAAAACATCATGAAAACTGTGCCCAGCATCGGCACTTAAATCCTCATATATAGGGCTCCGTCAGTCCGGATCGGCCTACAGGCTCTGTCTGCGGTATCGGCCCTCGGCGCCGGCGGTACGCCCATATCCATCTATCGACTCCGGTCAGTATCCTCCGGATAACCGCCAGGTCCAACAAAATCACCGGTAGGTACTCGCCACCCTGCCAGGCTCATCGTCTACTCCACGAAAAACATTTCTTGCCCCGGGGAACCATACCGGGTCCACCATGTACCCGAAATTGGCCTCATCCGCCTCCTCGAATCGGGTTTCACATGTCGCTCTCAGCACCGAGAAAACACATGGTGGACGCACTGAAATATCATATCAAGAGTAACCGGGTTTTCAAAACAATTACATTTCCTCTTTGAAACACCCACGGTTCCCAAAAACCAGAAATATCATGAAAACGACATATCTCAAAGCGTATAATCAGAAAGCAGCATGTATACGACATATAGCAGAAAGGTAAGCATATCAATATGTCATGCAAGGGTCATATCCTGGATGCAACAGTACTACAGTGTAGTGACATGGCAATTATCGATGATGAAGTGTGTGAGCCGGCAAACAAGTGTACGTGGAACATACGCATCATCGATAATGGTGCTGGTGTCCTAGCAGCATGACTGAAATATATCAACAATATAAGCGATGCAATGCAAACAGCATGAATGTGCGACAGTAGAGAACCTGCCTCAATAGATATATCATGCAACCTTGCCTTTTGAAATAAGACGAATCAGGGCTTTTGGTAAAATAAGGGCTACGGTGTTTTAAGAAAAGATGCGCCTTTTGAAAATATCCGTATAAACCCTTTTTGCCTATCTTTAAAATATCCCTGATTCGTTAGTTTTGAAATAGGTATGACTCGGGTCTAGTCTAACGCCTACTATGCGAACTACGAACCCACAATCAAGTCAATAGAGAGGGGTATGGAAACCACCTAAATCTGAGTCGATATCACACTATCTCATCACATGACAGGTATCACTACCATCATATCACATCTCCAATACGAACTCTGTCATGTCGCCAAATCTCACGGCCTCAATCGAATCTCACCGACTCATCTCAATCCCACGTATCATCCTCAAAACTCGTATATGAACACATAGTCCCATACCCATGTGTAGATATACCCACCATCATATACGCACAGATATATGAAAGAATGTATGCAAGTATGTGTGTATTTGTGAGTGTGGGTGCAACCACTACTCTAGGGTTTCGCACTACTCAACCAATACATCCTTATCACCAATAATCCATTATTACCATCAATAACCCTAAACAACACATAATAAATATATGTGTGTATAAGTATTCGTATACATCACCACGGACTGCGGGGGTGCTATACGCCATCCACCCGACTTCTCCCCGTAGATATAAATCTACTCACCTTGCTTCTCATGTATCGGTGCCGATGTCGCCATCTTCATCTTCTTTGCCTCAACATCTCGTAGGGTACCTACAAGTATATCACAACGCTAAAGCACACGAAAATCACATCCGAAACCAAAATAGCACACGCTACCCGCATAGGTAAAACCTATCGACTCGCATGTGAACACGATCAATATCCACTTGTCGTTGACGTCCAAACGCCACCCGACAGGAAAGAATCACCAAATACCAAAATCCATACTAAAACAAGTCGTAAATCATACACCAACTCAAGCAAATCAACCCAGATTTCACCCTAGATGGAATCAGTCAAAACTAGACATACGCAGGGTCAAGACTAGAGGAAATGGGGCCATGCACGAAAATCGAGGCAGATCCCTCCTGCTCTGGCCGCAAATTGCGGACAGAAGGGGAAAAATTGGCGGCCTCACTGTTGAGTTGGGGGCTAGGGTTTGGTGTGGTGGTTCTATGGTGCCTGCACATCTCACTGTCAACTCAGTTTTATTTTTAGGGTCTCGGGGTGATAGCAGATTCCACAAAACACTTCCAGATTTACTGTTTTCCCCGATATCGATTCCGTAATTCCGTATTCTGGTTTCAAGTTCAGGTTTGGGTTCAAATTAGCATCACACAAGGGATTCTAAGGTCACCACAATCCTCAATTCCAACTTTGATTTCAGTTTTACCCTAAACCCTAACTTGAATTCTCAAAAGTCCACAAAACGACACAATATCGATATGAAACTAGAATAGATGCACAAGGAAATGAAATACTACTCTAATAGGTGCAGAAATTACCTCCTTTGGCAACTCAAGAAAATTCTTGAGTTGCTCAAAGTCCTCCAAATCCAATCTTGCTAGGTTCAATGTGAAGCTAGTGAGCTTGGGAGTAAGTTTTGTGAAGTGGGAATGGGGTTTTGGCTTTGTTTTCATGGTGGATCTAGGGTTTTTGTGAAGAGGGTGAGAGAGGGGGAGAGAACAGCAGCAGCTCAATAATGGGAGGGAGAGGAAATGAGAAGGGAATGATGGGGGGGCATGGGTCAAAAGAGGTTAAGGTTGACTTGGTCCCTTTCTCTATCTCATCATCATACTAATTTTTCTTTTTCTTTTCTTTTCCTTCTCACTCCAATAGTGAACCCAAAAGAACAACCATGACACAAGAAATGTAACACAAGTGTAACAAGTGTGGAAAATGATATGTGCACATTTTTGCACAAAAAAGCTAAAAATCCAATTAGCGATTTTTAATCGCGATTAACACTAACTTAGCATATAACTAGTCTTAAAAACTTTAAAATGGAATAATTCCATAAAATACCTTATTTTAGAATTTTCCAAAATTTCCCCCCATTTATTTGTATTTAATTATACCAGAATATTAAAATATTCATTAAAATAATATTAAATTATAAAATTTCCCAAAAATCATATTTTATTATTTTGAAAACGTTACAATCTACCCACCTTAAAGAAATTCGGTCCACGAATTTAAATTTAAACTCCCAAATACTAAAATATTTCAATACAAATTCCAAGTTATCGGGGCTCCGAAATCATCTATACATAAAACATCATAGCGCAATGCATGCGTATTAGTACTGAGCAGATAACTCAAAAGCAACACTCCATCAAGCATCCTGCAATCATCGGAGTCATGGTAAAGACACGAATGTCAAATCCAATACAAAATCAATATGATATAAATCAGAACTATACATGTAGACATCCAATCTATACATGTGAATAGCGGATGTAAATGCATGCCCAATCTTTTAAGTCGCTGTGCGATGCGCGTAACACTGCACAGTGGCGGACGTTTTTCACAAGAAAATAACTATATACGTATATATATATATATATATATCCTTTGTTTAATAGGTGCGCTCCACCGTTTTGAAAACAATTTAGAAGGGTTTCCTTGTTTTTAAACGTTTCGTGTCATATCGGACACGTAGGTATATATATATCGAGACCATAGCTCGCTCTTGGAAATCCCTTCGAACTATCAATGCATGCAAAATATATCCAGGTACTGTCCTCTGACTAGTCCTGCTCAGTATGGAAACAAATATCCAATATCATTAAAATGTACTGCTCCAAAAGGAATAAATCCCAAAAATGCACATAACACCACCCTGTGCGTCTGGTGCGCACGGAAATCAAAATCCATATATGTGCCATACAGGTGCACAAAACAACATCTAGGTGCAATGGGTGTGCACGAAACATCTGTCATAGGCAACGTGTGTGCCTGACAGCCCAAACATGTGCATCTGACATGCACGAAGAATCTCGATTTAGTGAATCGGGTGTGCACCAAAATCGTATCTCAAAGCCTGCGCCCAATATGCGCGAAAATCCAAATCGGTGCATCCATCGTGCACGAATGAAAATCTAGACCCTGCGCACTCAACATGCAAGGAATCACAAAATCCAATAGCAACGCCGAACATGCGTAAGTCCAGTCAAAAGCATGGAGTGCAAGAATCCACATCAATATCACAATCAAAATCGACATACCGAAAGGCATCAAATCGAAGTCAGGTGCAACCGTAATGCACAAAATATAAATCCGGTGCAACAAAGGCACGAAATATAAATCTGATGCGATAAACACAAGAAACATAAAACTGGTGCGACAAACGCACGAAGTATAGAACTGGTGCATCCCATGCACAAATACCAGCAATAACTCAAATGTGTAAGCAGCAACACTAAGTGTACCCAGATATAAAGAAAATCATAAACGTGTGCAACTCCGTGCACAAAATACATATCAATGCACTACAAGCACATATAAGCTATACCGAGTGCAAAAATCAAATCGTGTGCATAACATATGCACAACATCAAATCAACCATATGAAATCCATAAAGTCATAAGCAGGTGCAGCCAAGGCACGAAACGATATACAACGCGGCTTAATCAAAATCAGGTGTACCGCGATGGAAAACTCACAACCGCGTGCATCAGCGTGAACAGATCAAAACACTAAAAGTACATGAAACTATGCTGGAAGCGTAAATCAAATCACCGGCATAAAATAGGCATGAAATCACAATCAACACCTCAAGGGTAGTAATTATGTGCAAGGTATAAATACCCAGTAAGTGCAACCATGGTGCACAAAATCAAATATCATGGAACTCAGTCATCAAGACTAAATCATGCGAATAAATCGTCCAAAATACCGAAATCCAAAGCGACGGATACGTGATAATCAAATCACAAAATCACAAATCATAAATACCGTCGTCGGTATATCCTTCTTCAGGGTCGAGAAGGTACCAGAACATCCGATGCTAGCGGAGCAAGATATCTACTTGCCTCTTGCTCGCGGCTGGCGTCCTCTGCCTCTGGTTCCTGATCTTTCCTGTAGATTACCAATCTCGCAATCCATCGGCTCATCGGCCCGGTCAGGTGTGCTGATAGGAACGATTCCGTTCTGGCACTTTTCAGGTCATCACTCGGTCAATCCCCACGACCGCTCGTAAAGCAGCACATCTCTGGCGCCGAACTCGGGTCCTCTGAATGCACATCATGTATCTACTCCTGGTGCAAATCTTATAGCAGCAGTGTACCGGAAGGAATCCTACTCAAGGTCTCTTCTGATCTTGCCTAAGCCAAACTGTAAGGAGGCTGGTACTCTGGCGTAATCTTTTCTCGCTCTCTGGACATCTGCGTCCTTAATACAACATCTCCTCGAAAGCTGGTCGCATCTCTGCGCCTCTGTATGCATGTCCGGCCTTTAATCTTAACGGGGTGTAGTAACAGTTCGTCTGCCTCTCCTACGAACTTCTTGTCCCGCTTGTCTGTATCATCGACCATTCGACATCGCGTCTTTATCTGCGCACTGCAATGTCCTCGGCTACGGTCCATCCAAAGTCTCTAACACGGACTCGAAATCACGAACTCGGTATCTTCTTCACTCAGTAGAAGATATCTAGCCGAACACGTCCTCAGCGTGCATATCACATCTCTGATGTTAGCGGAGTGGAACGTCATCTCGTCGAAATCTCGTGCGAACTCTTTACTCCACTCTGCTTCAATATCGACTGATTCGGACTCATCTCATCGTGGCTACACAGACTGCGCTACAACGACTATGCTCGTATCTAGAGTCTCCCAAGCAGTGTCCCATCACATGATATCCGAATGATGTCGAATCGTCCGATCGACTCGTCAGAACCTCACAATCCCCCAAGAGCTCAACATCTCGGGTACAGATTAATAGTATCGAGTACATACCACAGCATCGGTGGTCCAGCCGTAGAAGGGCAAACCCAAGCCTCACTAATGGCGCCGAGGAACTGCCGCAAACCCTAAGGTTCAAAGGCTTTCACACGGTCATTAAGTCGAGTTAGGGTTTCATTCTTCTAGAGGGTCCATAGAATCGCTTGCATGTCTTTCCGAATACTTTAAACTTGGAAAATGGGTTCCTGACATTCGATCGTCTCAATCGACTCTCAACGAACCTGCGTGAAGTCGTCTCTAGCTGGAATCAATCTACCTGATGGCCTCGCATCGGGGTAAGCGAACGAACCACATGTCCTAGTCATTCATCCTCGGTGACTAGCGACTCACCGTCATATATCTAAGTATATGCTCATGCTGCAGTAGCTCCAATCATCTGGGCGATATCTCATCATTCGCAGCAGCAACCGGCTCATTCGTCTATACGCTAAACAACGCCTCAATCGTCATGAATAAGCGATATATCAACAGTCATCACATCCTGGCTGGCCTCTATCAGTGGCTCAATCCTCTGGTACCGACCGGTACATCCGAGAAATCTCGCAACAGCGATCTGTCAAACGCTCATAGTGCGGAAACACAAAATACGAAGCCTCAATGCAACCGTATGTCTCTGGAATCACGCCCCGGTCAGCCCTCATCCACGACGAGCTCATGCTGACGCAACTCGAGCCGTAGCTCACTCTGCCCGTGCAATCGCGGCAGCAAAACCATAACCAGTATCGATGAAGGTAGATCATAGGAAAGAATATAATATTGTGCAAGGGAATGTACATCCTAAGGTTTCTTAAGTGGAGTGGCGTGTCGTAAGTATGCCGCGGAACATACCCACGGTACGTCACTCTACTTTAGTCACCTATTCCATCAACCAAGGGTCATCCTACACGACGAAAGTTCGGGTCTAATACCCCCTCGACTAAGTCTAAGTTCCGTAAGGTCAAGCCTAAGTTCCGTATATAAATAACGCCCTAGGCTCCACATAGTCAAACTCAGACTCGAACCATGGTCAACCTAGCGCTCTGATACCAACTTTATCACGACCCGAAAGAGCACGTGACTGGCCCTTGAACCATATGAAGTCTATAGGACCCCATCTGATCCAAGTAAGCCAAAAGCCCAGAAATCTAAAACCATTTAAAGAGTAAATAAGGAAAACTGGTTTTAAGAAGTAAGGAAATCACGTTTCGAAAATCAAGTTTTTAAATAACTAAGCCGAATATGCATTTTTAAAATGTGTAACCTTTCCTGAAAATTTCGGCAGAGTTTCCTTTGTAAAAACTGGCCCCAAACGGGGTACAACAAGAATAATATATATGAAATGATAAAAGGCATCCCCAAGCGGGAGCTAGCTCTTCGTCAATCGACGGTCACAACCACGCAAGCAATAATAATATACAACGCCAAAGGGCGAGGATCAAAACCCAAAAAGAAACTCAAAATAGCCAGAAAACCGTAATCTACAAGCGCGACTCTAAGGTCGAAATAATACAACACTGTTTTCTAAGTCTGAAACAATATACAAGTTTTGGTTGATGGAATTACTAGATACAATGAATTATACAGGAGCAATGGCGGTTCTGATACAAAAGAACCCACCTACCAACGCAAGTCACCCATATGGAAGCAGTGTGCCAGAAATGCCGCTATGGAATCTGTACGGCAAAAACCTGCAAGGACTGTGGCACAACGGGGGTGAGTTGTCAACTCGTGAATAGAAAAATATCTACAAGCAGAGATCGAATGCATGACCCATCCTAGGTCAATACGATCAGATATAAATATAAATCTCAATATGAATAAGTCTGAAACATGCTAAACTGGCAATGTAATCTCTATACATGAGTGTAATGCCAAATGCTCGTGCCAGTGCCTCAGGTAATAGCATATCAATAAATGTGAGGTACAATCAATGAAATCAATCTGCATGTACGTGGATCCCGTCCACTCGTCACCCAATGACAATAACCATCATGCATGTAAATATCATCAGCATATGCATGGAAATATGAGGATATAAACCACCTGTGTCCCTCGCGACACGTCAACATCATGAAAACTGTGCCCAGCATCGGCACATAAATCCTCATATATAGGGCTCCATCAGTCCGGATCGGCCCACATGCTCTGTCTGCGGTATCGGCCCTCGGCCCCGGCAGTACGCCCATATCCATCTATCGACTCCGGTCAGTATCCTCCGGATAACCGCCAGGTCCAACAAAATCACCGGTAGGTACTCGCCACCCTGCCAGGCTCATCGTCTACTCCACGAAAAACATTTCTTGCCCCGGGGAACCATACCGGGTCCACCATGTACCTGCAATCGACCTCATCCGCCTCCTCGAATCGGGTTTCACATGTCGCTCTCAGCACCGAGAAAACACATGGTGGACGCACTGAAATATCATATCAAGTGTAACCGGGTTTTCAAAACAATTACATTTCCTCTTTGAAACACCCACGGTTCCCAAAAACCAGAAATAACATGGAAACAGCATATCTCAATGCGTATAATCAGAAAGCAGCATGTATACGACATATAGCAGAAAGGTAAGCATATCAATATGTCATGCAAGGGTCATATCCTGAATGCAACAGTACTACAGTGTAGTGACATGGCAATTATCGATGATGAAGTGTATGAGCCGGCAAACAAGTGTACGTGGAACATACGCATCATCGATAATGGTGCTGGTGTCCTAGCAGCATGACTGAAATATATCAACAATATAAGCGATGTAATGCAAACAGCATGAATGTGCGGAATCGAGTAGTCAACGCAACAGTAGAGAACCTGCCTCAATAGATATATCATGCAACCTTGCCTTTTGAAATAAGACGAATCAGGGCTTTTGGTAAAATAAGGGCTACGGTGTTTTAAGAAAAGATGAGCCTTTTGAAAATATCCGTATAAACCCTTTTTGCCTATCTTTAAAATATCTATGATTCGTTAGTTTTGAAATAGGTATGAATCGGGTCTAGTCTAACGCCTACTATGCGAACTACGAACCCACAATCAAGTCAATAGAGAGGGGTATGGAAACCACCTAAATCTGAGTCGATATCACACTATCTCATTACATGACAGGTATAACTACCATCATATCACATCTCCAATACGAACTCTGTCATGTCGCCAAATCTCACGGCCTCAATCGAATCTCATCGACTCATCTCAATCCCACGTATCATCCTCAAAACTCGTATATGAACACATAGTCCCATACCCATGTGTAGATATACCCACCATCATATGCGCACAGATATATGAAAGAATGTATGCAAGTATGTGTGTATGTGTGAGTGTGGGTGCAACCACTACTCTAGGGTTTCGCACTACTCAACCAATACATCCTTATCACCAATAATCCATTATTACCATCAATAACCCTAAACAACACATAATAAATATATGTGTGTATACGTATTCGTATACATCACCACGGTCTGCGGGGGTGCTATACGCCATCCACTCGACTTCTCCCCGTAGATATAAATCTACTCACCTTGCTTCTCATGTATCGATGTCGTTGTCGCCATCTTCATCTTCTTTGCCTCAACATCTCGTAGGGTACCTACAAGTATATCACAACGCTAAAGCACATGAAAATCACATCGGAAACCAAAATAGCACACGCTACCCGCATAGGTAAAAACCTATCGACTCGCATGTAAACACGATCAATATCCACTTGTCGTTGACGTCCAAACGCCACCTGACAGGAAAGAATCACCAAATACCAAAATCTATACTAAAACAAGTCGTAAATCATACACCAACTCAAGCAAATCAACCCAGATTTCACCCTAGATGGAATCAGTCAAAACTAGACATACCCAGGGTCAATACTAGAGGAAATGGGGCCATGCACGAAAATCGAGGCAGATCCCTCCTGCTCTGGCCGCAAATTGCGGCCAGAAGGGAAAAATTGGCGGCCTCACTGTTGAGTTGGGGGCTAGGGTTTGGTGTGGTGGTTCTATGGTGCCTGCACATCTCACTGTCAACTCAGTTTTATTTTTGAGGTCTCGGGGTGATAGCAGATTCCACAAAACACTTCCAGATTTACAGTTTTCCCCGATATCGATTCCGTAATTCCGTATTCTGGTTTCAAGTTCAGGTTTGGATTCAAATTAGCATCACACAAGGGATTCTAAGGTCACCACAATCCTCAATTCCAACTTTGATTTCAGTTTTACCCTAAACCCTTACTTGAATTCTCCAATGTCCACAAAACGACACAATATCGATATGAAACTAGAATAGATGCACAAGGAAATGAAATACTACTCTAATAGGTGCAGAAATTACCTCCTTTGGCAACTCAAGAAAATTCTTGAGTTGCTCAAAGTCCTCCAAATCCAATCTTGCTAGGTTCAATGTGAAGCTAGTGAGCTTGGGAGTAAGTTTTGTGAAGTGGGAATGGGGTTTTGGCTTTGTTTTCATGGTGGATCTAGGGTTTTTGTGAAGAGGGTGAGAGAGGGAGAGAGAGCAGCAGCAGCTCAACAAGGGGAGGGAGAGGAAATGAGAAGGGAATGATGGGGGGGGCATGGGTCAAAAGAGGTTAAGGTTGACTTGGTCCCTTTCTCTATCTCATCATCATACTAATTTTTCTTTTTCTTTTCTTTTCCTTCTCACTCCAATAGTGAACCCAAAAGAACAACCATGACACAAGAAATGTAACACAAGTGTAACAAGTGTGGAAAATGATATGTGCATATTTTTGCACAAAAAAGCTAAAAATCCAATTAGCGATTTTTAATCGCGATTAACACTAACTTAGCATATAACTAGTCTTAAAAACTTTAAAATGGAATAATTCCATAAAATACCTTATTTTAGAATTTTCCATAATTTTTCCCCATTTATTTGTATTTAATTATACCAGAATATTAAAATATTCATTAAAATAATATTAAATTATAAAATTTCCCAAAAATCATATTTTATTATTTTGAAAACGTTACACAGTAGCTCGATAAGTCGTGTCGATATGAGGTCTATAACAGTTCGAGATACTACTGATAACACTTACCAGTAAATCTCAGCAACCCTGGCTAGGGATTTCCGGTTATAGCCAATCGAACACAGTGCAACATCAACTCCCTATACCGAGAGAGACGAATCCCCTCCTATCGCTCATTGCCTCCATGTGATTCAGGACTGTACCCAAAAGCCACCGTTTTGCACGCCCTCTTGGACGTGGTAAGGTGGAAATCAAAGCACAGTGGGAATGACACAAGACTCTATGACGATCTCGGGTCTACACACTAACCTGTACCAGTGTCACCAGAGAACTGCCATCTGACGTGAGGTATAATACCATCTGGGAGTTCTCGGCGAGTCCGTCCAGTGTACCCAGTCTCTACTGAGCACCCGTATATCATCTCTGATGTCAAACACCAATGGATATGGGATCATCCATCGCCCATCTGTATGGGTCGAGAAGGTATACGCTAGTCTACTCTGGTATATCGATGCCCCGTCTCGATACACCCACGACTAGGGACCTTGAAGGATGTACGTATGGACTACCATGTCCCCACTAGTATGATCTGCATCATAGTCCAGGTAGTCAAGTACACATCCTAAGGACTTTACCAACATGTAACAGAGAGACAATCAGTATACACGTTAAGGTAAAGAGTAACCAGATAGCATACTATCATGTCGAGCAAGAAAGTCCTCCCTATATATGTCCCAGCATCCATTACAATATACATCCTATGTACAGTAATGGCCTCTAGGGCATACATATAACTAACATCAGGTACTCTTTTAGTATGTCCTTTTGTTTCACTTGTATGTTTCCACACTTCGTGCCGAGTTTAGGACGAGATTTGTGCTAGGTAGATCAGTCGTTTGTTGTGTTAACTTTTGTCAGGGGACCTTCTGTTGCGCGACGCGTAATCCGGCCGTGTACCAATCGGATAGGAGATAGAGATTCGTCTGTCATTTTGATCCCCCTAGAGATGTTGGACTTTGTAGGGTTGCTAGGCACACTCATGAGGTTCCACAAGGCATCAACCATGCCAAAATCAAAATTTTTCATGTGCCCAGAAACCCTAATGCAAGATCGTTACTAGAGGTAAGGAGAAAGCAAGCAAGTTAACAACATTAACTACAAGTGAAAGGGATTACAACCTTTGTAGATCCGGTCCTCCACTTCTTTAGTTCCGTGTTGACGTCCCTCCGCTGCGATCATCGGGATCCCGGACTCTAGCGTTGGTTTCATCGGAGAAATGAGCGGGCTAGGTCGTTGACTTCGATGCCGAAGATGATCTACGTCGAGGCGACTCAAACTCAAGCTCCATCTTCACTTGGTCATGAACCTTGTGAAGAAAACACCCTATACAACATGGCAAGTGGTAGAGGATGAAGAAATAGGAAGTGGGTTCAATTTGGATTTGGATTTCTCACTTGATTTCAACACTTGAAATTTTCTAGCAAGGTTTTCTTTTCTTCATGAAGAAGAAGAAGAAGAAAGAAAATGAATAAATGAATTATCAAATAAAAAATCAAGTGAAGTCTATCATTTAGCAACCATGGGTGAGTAAACTCATATAGAGAGTAAACTAGGGTTTAGGTAATTGTTAGGTTAAAGGATAAAATAAAATGGTAAGACTTTTCAAAGATGCTTAAAAAGCTTCATGAAGCTTCAAGCATAAAAACAAAGAAAGCCTACCATTTTATTTAATCAAAATAAATAAAGAAAATAAAACCCTAACCATTAACCTAAACTTGGTCTAAGTCATACATCCACCCATGTTTGCATGTATCATCAAACATGATACAAACTAGTGCACAAAAATATATCACATATACAACTTGTGCACATCAAGTGAGAAAATCAATCTTAAGTGAACAAATATTAGTTAATGTAAAATAATATATCAAATATATAATTATACATTAAATCATTAAATCGACACTTGATTTAATGATCCGGTCATATCGCAAATAACCGACTAATTTCAAGTGTATCAATGTATCGAATCAACACTTGATTCGGTAACCCGGCTATATCATATATAACCGTCCGATGATACAAATCGCGAGAATAGAATTCAGCATCACATACTGGTATTATTCTCTGTCCCGCACATATCTCATATGCGCTCCTATTTCGTTTCGCTTGAGCCAGGAAAACTCTGTGTAGGACTCTAAAGACTCGTCGATACGACGGCAGTAGGCGATGATCATATCAAACACCCACAAGCCGCAAGCTGTGTGTTAAACGTAACGGACACCCTGGTATTGAGCGATCAGAAGATCAACAAGAAAGCCCGCTAGTTCTCCTGCGAATCCAATCAGTAACACTCCCGTACAGTCCAGTCTCGTCGTCTGATATGTCGCATATCTCGCCTAGGGGTTGTAAACGTCAGACCCCAGTAGCTCGATAAGTCGTGTCGATATGAGGTCTATAACAGTTCGAGAAACTACTGGTAACACTTACCAGTAAATCTCAGCAACCCTGGCATGGGATTTCCGGTTATAGCCAATCGAACACTGCGCAACATCAACTCCCTATACCAGGAGAGACGAATCCCCTCCTATCGCTCATTGCCTCCATGTGATTCGGGACTGTACCCAAAAACCACCGTTTTGCACGCCCACTTTGACGTGGTAAGGTGGAAATCAAAGCACAGTGGGAATCACATAAGACTCTATGACGATCTCGGGTCAACAGACTACTCTGTACCACTGTCAACGGAGAACTGCCATCTGACGTAAGGTATAATACCATCTGGGAGTTCTCGGCGAGTCCGTCCAGTGTACCCAGTCTCTACTGAGCACCCGTATATCATCTCTGATATCAAACACCAATGGATATGGGATCATCCATTGCCCATCTGTATGGGTCGAGAAGGTATACGCTAGTCTACTCTGGTATATTGATGCCCCGTCTCGATACACCCATGACTAGGGAACTTGAAGGATGTACTTATGGAATACCATGTCCCCACTAGTACGATCTGCATCATAGTCCAGGTAGTCAAGTACACATCCTACGGGCTTTACCAACATGTAACAGAGAGACAATCAGTATACACGTTAAGGTGAAGAGTAACCAGATAGCATACTATCATATCGAGCAAGAAAGTCTTCCCTATATATGTCCCAGCATCCACTACAATATACATCCTATGTACAGTAATGGCCTCTAGGGAAAACATATAACTTGTGGGAGATAGTGCCCTCATAGTCAATTATTGGATCGCAGGTACGTGATTGCAATGATTGCGGAGCACCTATACCGGTATGACAGTCTTACTCGAGATGATAGTATGCTATCTGGTTTGCCTTTATCAGTCGTGTACATGTTCAGGTGACTGATTGCATGTTACACTTTGATAGAGCCCTTAGGATCTTGCTTTACCACCAACAGTATGATGGCGATCATATAAGTGAGAGTTGGGTGGTTTATACGCATATCCTTAATTGTGGTCCCTAATCGTGGGAGTTTCGAGACAGGGTATCGATACTCCGGAGTAGACTAGTGTGTACAGTCGAGACCCCGACGAGGGGCGGTGGCCGGTCTCACAAGCCACTGGTGTCAGTTGGATCACCTAAGATGTATACAGGTGCTCATTGGGTTATGAGTACACCGGACAGGACTCGCCGGGAATCTGCTAGTTAGTATTATATCTATCGTCAGATAGCAGTTCCCTGGTGACATGTGTACAGGTTAGTTCATCGACCTGAGGTCGTCATTTGTCTCGTGTGAGTTCCCACTGTGCTTTGATTTCTACCCTACCACGGCTCAAAGGAGTCGTGCAAACAGGTAGCTTTTGGGTACAGTCCCGAGCCATATGGAGGCACGTGAGCGGATCGGCAGGGGATTCGTCTCTCCCGGTATTGGGGGCGAGGTCGTGCTGTGTCTAGGAGAGCCATTACACAAATCCATGGCCATGGTAGGAGATTTACTGGTTGGTACTCCAGTAGTATCTCAGGGTGTATTGAGGCTTCACTCCGACACGACTTATACTGCTATTGGGGGTCTGACGTTTCTAGCACCCTAGGCAGATATGTGATACTCATTGACGAACGGACCGAACTGTATATACATTGTCACTGTTAGGCTCAGTAGGGTTTCTGGATGAGTTCACTCATCGGCCTCCCTTGAGTTCGCTCATCAGCTTCCCTTGAGGTCAGTCCATGGGCAGCCGTTACGCATAGCTAGTGCCGCTGACGGTTTGTGGTTAAACCCACTGCCAGGGTACTGACGAGTCATTAGAGTCCCCCACAGACAGTTTCCTAAGTTCGGGCGAAACTTTGTAGAGACCGTATGGTTTTATGGCAGGGTTCGGAAAATGCACGTGCGTTTACGCACGTGTTATTTTTCGGGCAGATAATACTGGTCGGCTTTGGTTTAAGCCGGATCCGAGTATTATATTGAGTAGGTATAATATCTTTGTCTCAGTTGCATTTGTATTCGGTCGTAATACAAATGCGGGTATATTTATACAGTTTCGGGGTTATCCTGAAAGTTGTTTCAGGATCACTTTTGGAAGTTGCCAGTTTCCAGTTTTCTATCAGCCGTCTTTTAACATTCGGTTAAAGACAGATTTATCTTTTCTTGAGATGAGTGTGGATTCTTCTAGAAGTTTCTAGATGAGGTGACTAGGATTAATTGGTGTTGGATTTTCATTGGTTGCTTTAATGGTTCAATTAATGCATAATGACTCATGCTTTGTTATTAAAGCTTTTTGTTTTCCTTAAGATATTTTCTTCATGATAAGCTTTATGCTTAAAGTCACCCCCCTCTCCTACGGTCACCTCCCTCTTGCTATATATGGCCGGCCCTCTCTCTCTCCTCATTCGCTCTCTCACTTGAGTTTTCATTTGCTAGAAAAGATTATGATAGGTTTTATCGGTGTATGGAATTTCACAGTCCATTTCATTCCATCACCCGATTCCTTCGGCAACTTCATTAACCGATCGTCCACGGATTTGGACGAAGTGAGACAAAGTCATCTACTCATTCTCTACAACAATCTTGGTCGTCTCTTTTAGCAAACTTGACGATCGAGTTGCCTCGAGTCAGAGGCGGGAGCCCGTTTAAAGAACTGATCATGTGGTGCCACCTCGACGAGGATATCGGAGATCGACGAGATCGGAGCAGCCGCAACGGAGCGTGAGATGATGGTTGAAGAACGAAGGACTCGGATCGTTCGGTATAACCTTTCTACACTCTTTACAGTTTGTTAGTTTAGCAATAATGGCAGATCCGGGTTAAAGTATACGATAGCGCCAGTTTAAAAGTTTTGTTCCGCATTTTGGCGTCTGTAGACTGCCGGGGCGCTAGCGTAGACTTACAGTGGTATCAGAGCCTCACCATTTTGCTATACTAACTTGTGCTAACGCGTTTAAAACATCGATCCGACCGGAAATCGAAAATTGCAAAATCCATGCCCGACAGTTTCTGTTGATTTTAAATGGTCTCAAAAATTAATTCTGTATGTCTTAAAAATCTGTGCAGGCTTTTCTAAGAATCACGACAAAATTTGGGCACGTGACTCCTCCAAGCAGCCGCGGAAACGCGGCCAAACCCATGGTTTGGTCGCGCATCCGCGGCCACGTGGTGAGCTCGTGCTCCCAAATTTTTCCAGTGGCTTCTCTGTTGGATTTTGGGGTTTTTGATAAATATCGTTTTGGCCCATATTTTGTTACTGTTCACCAGTAAGTCGTGGGGCCCACTTTTTGATATTTGTTCTTTGGTCGATCGAAATTTAAACACGTTAGTTTACAGTGCTTACATTATATCTCCGACCGGGAATGTCATTTGATCGGTAAACCGCGTTTAATTGCTATAGTTCTTTTAGACGGGTTTGCGAACGTGACATTAGCGTTGATGTTCTGTGTTGTGCTGTGATGTTGCGGATTTGTCGTGGTGGATAGCAGTGTGCAATGGTAGTACAGTTTGTGTTTATTTGTACATTTGATATTGCGGGGCGAGCGTCCAACTTGTGGACTGCCGTCACTGCCTGTTGTATAATATTCTTTTTGGGGCACGACCAGGTTGCGGTCGATGTACCTATTGTACTATTTTTCATTACTGTACTAGGTTTTACCCCAAGACGGAGTGCACGGATAGCCGGGTTCTGAGAAGCAACGGGTCCGCATCTCATGGCTTTGAGAGGCAGAGGGGTCCCACTCAAGAATTGGCAGACTATTCGCCGCACTCGTAGGGGGTACAGGTTGACCCAAGGAGGGGTGCCCAAGATTACCGGATTCCGTGGAGTGATGGGTGGTCCATTCACTATGCTGTAGGGGGCTGCCTCGCTTCAGGTTTTGGCAGGTAACTTGCCGCACCCGTAGGGGTCTAGGTTTCATTGCACAGGCTATCCACACGACAGGGGAACGTCGGGTTTCAGCAGCGGCTCTGTGAAACCCGGGGATCCCAGATTATCTGTATTGTTCTGTGATGCTTATTACTTTTATGTAATGTTGCATACTATCACGCCTGGAGCGATTATTGTATATTGGTTTATATACTATTAGATGTTGTATATGTTTTACACCCGCGCTAGTCCAGTCCCCGCTCTGTCGTTAGTTAAGTAACCTAACGGGTGATGACGGGACCTAATGACGAATGCGGATGGCATATACGTACATTTTATTTTCGTTCTTTTCTGGTGTGATTAATGATGGGACTGCGTTGATTCTGATCAATGCAAAGTAAAACAAACCTGTTTACAGTTGTTGGAACAAATTTAAAAAGTGTTATTGCAAAGACGTTTCCTTTTGTTATGCATAGCGGTATTCAGTGGAATAACCAGCACCTCATTCGACGGGGCAAGGGCCGATATCCCTTCACCGGGACCGACCCCTTGGACAAAAGTTTGCGTCAGGGTAAAAGTTTGCGTCAGGGTAATAACTTTACTATAGTCGATTACAAGTTGCTTTGCATAGAGGTATTCAGTGGAATATCCTGCACCTCATTCCACGAGGAAAGAGCCGAGATCCCTTTACCGGGAGTGACCTCTTTAGCAAAAAGGTTTTCGCCACTATATTTTAAAAAAGCTATCAGGTTCCTTCAGCGATATCAAGTTCACTACGTTAAAGGTTTTTCGCCAAAAACCAGCCGTAGCCCTCCGTCGTTTCTTATGGATGGTCAGTAGTATTCAAGCTATGTTTGTTGGCATACGTCAAGGCATAGTGTTTGGTAGCTGCTGGGTATTCATTTGTTGCATAGATAGATGAGTTGGTTTGGGACAGTCGTATTACCTTGTTGGCATACGTCAAGGGTATGTACGGGTGGGTTCAAATTAACAAGATAATGACGGGCAGATCTTGACATGTGACTTATGATTTGTTGACATACGCCAAGGTCATAAGAGCATGGGGCATAAATCATATCGGGAGTTTCTAAAGAAACTGAAACTTGCCAAGTATGCGCATACCATCTGGAGTATGAGTAACGTGGATGCATTCCATCACGTTATCATGCGATGAGAGTTGGATCCCGATTCCCACTGATGAGTTGGTTTACTCTTCGGGTGATCCCGATTGATTCTTCTTTAGGTTTGGAGGAGAATTTGACAGGACAGTGGGAGGTTTCCGGATTAGATAAAGTGATGACCATTCTGATCTAGGTTAGAGTGCACGCAGAGTGTTTCTTTTCTCTCTCTCTCTTTGGCAGCGATTTTTGACCGACCCTAGACTATGACTCAGTGACCAAGTTGACCAAACCTTCTTAAAATACTGGCTTTTGGATTGTCTGAGTTGCATAAGTCATTGCCACTCCTTCTTTTACCCTTTGAATTTCTCAGAACACCCGTATTACTACGGATATCCACTTCCATTGGATAGATCCATCGTATGGTTATATACGAACTCAAAGGGACTTCTTCGGGGATGGATCCAGGTTCAGGAGAAATAGAATTGGTTTATTCAGTTGTCTTTTATTATCACCTTCTCTCAGGTTGCGAGAGCTCCTTAGTTTAGGAGAGTACACCTATTACGCCTATTGGATAGTCTTATTCCAAACCATAGGCTGGTGCCGAAAGGTAGGGAATGAAGAAAACCAATTAGCCTAAGTAGGGTGTGCAGAAGGTAATATGTAAAGACAAAATAAAGGGATTAGAAAGAGGGCAAAGTAAATTGCGACTGATATCATTCACGACCAAAACCGCGTACTTCATCGCCGCTCCTATTTCACCTTTAAAAAGAATAAGGTATTATTCAGTTTTCTTTTATTGTCACCTTCTCTCGAGATGCGAGTACTCCTTGGTTTAGGAGGGTATACCTATTATGCTTACTGGATAGTCTTCTTCCAAACCATAGGCTGGTGCCGAACGGTAGGGAAGGAAGAAAACCATTTAGCCTAACGATGGTGTACAGAAGGTAACGACTAAAGACAAATAAAGGGGATTTGGAGAGATGGCAAAGAGATATACGGTTGAAGTCATGAATTGGATTATGGAAGAGGCATTGCTATGAATACCAGGATACCCCTACGAAACATTTTCATGTTTCAGTGCATTGTTAAAGAAAAACTGTTTTTCCCGATTTGACACTTACTCCAAGGGTATGTATTTACCAGGTTTCATTCTCATATCTGTATGGTTTTACAGATGATAAGTGGGAGTAAGATATTGGGAATTAGGTGATTATCCTCATTATATCGGAATTCGTTGTAATTGGTGATATTTGAGGAAATCGCCAGGGTACAGTTTTCCACCTACAACGCACAGGTTTTGAGTTGTTTAACTCAGCGGACTTATACAGAGTATTGTATGTTGTCCAGTGTCCATCAGGACAAAGGGGTAGGTCCTTGTACTATGTTCTGTTTACTTAAAACTTCTCTAGTATTTAGACGAGTGTTTCGTAGAAATACATGGTCTAAGTTTTGAGAAGTTGTGGGTATAAGAATAAAGTCGAGAACCAGGTATCACAAGTATCGGGATTCTTCAAAGAGATCGAAGATGTAGATTCTTGTGATTGGTATTCAGATTATAGTGATGGTTTTGAGAAACGTATTTCTCTTTCAGGTTACTCATAATTGGATGGATTCCTAAGTTGAGTAATGCTGATTAGCCTCTTTCCATTAAGTTGATATGCACTGGAGACAGCTGCATGGATTGAATCTGGTTCCAATTAAATAAGTGCCAAAGTTTCTATATTGGATATAGAATAGTTCGTACCTTAAAAGATATTAAGGTACGGGGAGTTGTCCAGCTTATGCCTAAAACCAGACTCTGGATAACTCAGGGCACGTTTCTGTAATGGCTGTTTTGTGGGTTGACCCTGGCTATGACGAGGGTTGATATTCTACCATTTGGAAGATCAATAGTGATATTGTTCTTGACTCGCCACAGTTTTAGTAAAAATGGATCTTTTTCAGAAAACAGTAGTGGGAGTATGGTAGAACTGGAAGTGATTCCAGAACCACGAACGATTACGGAAAATTTAATAGGACCTATATATTCGATCAGGTTTGACATTCCAATAGCCACTCCGCAGGTATGGTAGGTAACCTCAGACACCCGAGAGGTACTTCGGTAGCCTCAAGGACGGTGACAGGGAGGTTCTTATCTACCAAGACTTGACACTACTGTTGTTCCAGGATATGAGACCCGGTAGGAGGGTTGTCGTAGTCAGTGGGAGCAGCGGAAGCATAGTGGGCAAGATGGTTATATCCATTTATAGACTTGAGCAGTTATAGCGGAGATAGATCATCTAATTTCGATGTGACAGTCATGGGTTTGACTTCAATCAGAATAGGGGATGAATCAGTTAAGAAGGTAGTAGGGTGTGATGTCATGGTATCTGGATGACATACACAGAGTAGGAAGTAAAATTCATATACTACGATCGGTTGTACTGTGGTCGTCACACAGTTGTTTCTCCAGACAGGATATGGATATAATATTTGACATTCTGGTTTCTGGATCTATGGTTTTAGATCTGGATTTGGGTAGTTTCCCAATGTGGGTACTTTGACAGATATTCTAATGGTTTTTGGAATAGTTGACTCCTAGCATGGTGGTGTACCTGCAGGTGATGGAGTCACCCTCTCTAAAGGTGTCTTACAGACTAAAGGGGAGAGGGATGTGCATCATTGGCAGATCACTTGCTTAGGCATTTGAGTCAATCATGAGATGTCAAGTACCACACCAAATGTTGGTTTTGCACAAGATGCAATAAGTTTGTATTAATCCAATCCTGGAGAAACATAAGGAAGCAGTTTTAGAACATAAGTACATGTTCTACGGATTTGATGACGGCAGCCTCTTTCGGGAGACGGTTATCATTCCAGGCTTCAAAGGTGACATGGATGACAGAGTGATTGTCAGAGTTTTAGTTTTCCCTCTGACGAGGGACAGTATTATGGACAGGTGGTCCAAGAGGATACTGTGGGTGGCATGGTGCCCGATACTGATTAGGTTCAGTGATCGATACAGTCTAAGAAGTTTGGATTTGGAGTTCATTTATGAACCAGGTCCCATCAGATATCCAGACATATTCTAAGACAGGTATTACTCATTTCGGGAGATGGCTTTCTCCGCGAACTTGAGATTTAGAGAGATATAGAAAGAAACTTCTAGGCGGATCCACTCACTGAGGCTATTTCTCGAACACAATAGTTTTACAAACGGGCTTTGTGAAACTGATTAGTAGAGAAGTTGGGTGTTGGTTTCACACGGGCTGTGAGTACGCAACATCGCAATAATTAGCCTTGAGTGCAAGTGGGAGATTGTTGGAGATAGTGCCCTCATAGTCAATTATTGGATCGCAAGTACGTGATTGCAATGATTGCGGAGGACCTATACCGGTATGACAGTCTTACTCGAGATGATAGTATGCTATCTGGTTTGCCTTTATCAGTCGTGTACATGTTCAGGTGACTGATTGCATGTTACACTTTGATAGAGCCCTTAGGATCTTGCTTTACCACCAACAGTATGATGGCGATCATATAAGTGAGAGTTGGGTAGTTTATACGCATATCCTTAATTGTGGTCCCTAGTCGTGGGAGTTTCGAGACAGGGCATCGATACTCCGGAGTAGACTAGTGTGTACAGTCGAGACCCCGACGAGGGGCGGTGGCCGGTCTCACAAGCCACTGGTGTCAGTTGGATCACCTAAGATGTATACAGGTGCTCATTGGGTTATGAGTACACCGGACTGGACTCGCCGGGAATCTGCTAGTTAGTATTATATCTACCGTCAGATAGCAGTTCCCTGGTGACATGTGTACAGGTTAGTTCATCGACCTGAGGTCGTCATTTGTCTCGTGTGAGTTCCCACTGTGCTTTGATTTCTACCCTACCACGGCTCAAAGGAGTCGTGCAAACAGGTAGCTTTTGGGTACAGTCCCGAGCCATATGGAGGCACGTGAGCGGATCGGCAGGGGATTCGTCTCTCCCGGTATTGGGGGCGAGGTCGTGCTGTGTCTAGGAGAGCCATTACACAAATCCATGGGCATGGTAGGAGATTTACTGGTAGGTACTCCAGTAGTATCTCAGGGTGTATTGAGGCTTCACTCCGACACGACTTATACTGCTATTGGGGGTCTGACGTTGCTAGCACCCTAGGCAGATATGCGATACTCATTGACGAACGGACCGAACTGTATATACATTGTCACTGTTAGGCTCAGTAGGGTTTCTGGATGAGTTCACTCATCGGCCTCCCTTGAGTTCGCTCATCAGCTTCCCTTGAGGTCAGTCCATGGGCAGCCGTTACGCATAGCTAGTGCCGCTGACGGTTTGTGGTTAAACCCACTGCCAAGGTACTGACGAGTCATTAGAGTCCCCCACAGACAGTTTCCCAAGTTCGGGCGAAACGTTGTAGAGGCCGTATGGTTTTATGGAAGGGTTCGGAAAATGCACGTGCGTTTACGCACGTGTTATTTTTCGGGCAGATAATACTGGTCGGCTTTGGTTTAAGCCGGATCCGAGTATTATATTGAGTAGGTATAATATCTTTGTCTCAGTTGCATTTGTATTCGATCGTAATACAAATGCGGGTATATTTATACAGTTTCGGGGTTATCCTGAAAGTTGTTTCAGGATCACTTTTGGAAGTTGCCAGTTTTCAGTTTTCTATCAGCCGTCTTTTAACATTCGGTTAAAGACGGATTTATCTTTTCTTGAGATGAGTGTGGATTCTTCTAGAAGTTTCTAGATGAGGTGACTAGGATTAATTGGTGTTGGATTTTCATTGGTTGCTTTAATGGTTCAATTAATGCATAATGACTCATGCTTTGTTATTAAAGCTTTTTGTTTTTCTTAAGATATTTTCTTCATGATAAGCTTTATGCTTAAAGTCACCCCCCTCTCCTACGGTCATCTCCCTCTTGCTATATATGGCCGGCCCTCTCTCTCTCCTCATTCGCTCTCTCACTTGAGTTTTCATTTGCTAGAAAAGATTATGATAGGTTTTATCGGTGTATGCAATTTCACAGTCCATTTCATTCCATCACCCGATTCCTTCGGCAACTTCATTAACCGATCGTCCACGGATTTGGACGAAGTGAGACAAAGTCATCTACTCATTCTCTACAACAATCTTGGTCGTCTCTTTTAGCAAACTTGACGATCGAGTTGCCTTGAGTCAGAGGCGGGAGCCCGTTTAAAGAACCGATCATGTGGTGCCACCTCGACGAGGATATAGGAGATCGACGAGATCGGAGCAGCCACAACGGAGCGTGAGATGATGGTTGAAGAACGAAGGACTCGGATCGTTCGGTATAACCTTTCTACACTCTTTACAGTTTGTTAGTTTAGCAATAATGGCAGATCCGGGTTAAAGTATACGATAGCGCCAGTTTAAATGTTTTGTTCCGCATTTTGGCGTCTGTAGACTGCCGGGGCGCTAGCGTAGACTTACATAACTAACAATCTCCCACTTGCACTAGGGCCATCTGTAGCAGTGGTTGTAGTATCTCATACTCAACCATCCCATAAAAGTCTCTCTCTGGGAAAAAGCCTTTGTGAGTGGATCCGCCGTGTTGTCCTCTGAGTCTACTCTCCTAACCTCGATCCCCTGGAGATCAACCATCTCCATGATCAGGTGAAACTGCCTTAGAATTTGTCTGGATCACTGATGGGACGAGCGTTCCTTGGCATAAGCCACAACTCCATTGTCACACAATGGGAGGAACGAAGTTCATCTCATGAACTAATATACACCCAGACTGCCTCTTTGGTAGCATCTTTGGTAACGATATATCTTGCCTTTAATCGTCTAGTATGTCACGATATCTAGCTTGGAACTCTTCCAACATACCGTCCCTCTACTGAGGGTAAAGACAATGCCTGCGACTGACATTCAGGCGTCCTTATCACCCTGGAACCTTTCCAGTGATTCTCCCCAGGATCGATTGATACCATCCCACTACAACTAGTGAGTATCCTAACATCCATTTAGATCTATCTCATAGATATAAAATCTAGGATTTAGGAGGTATCACATAGATCCTTTATGGAGAATCTTTGTGATAAGTGGAGATTGACCGATCGTAGCATAGGAAACTCCTTCCCTATCAAGAGTATGTCATCCACGTACTCTACGAGGATCACCACCATACTCCCTACTACCTTTTTATTTATACAAGGTTCATCTACCATTTTGATGAAGCCAAAATCTTTGACTACCACATCTAAACAGATGTTCCAACTCCGCGATGCCTGCTTTATCACATAAAACATTTTACACACGTTTCCGCTGCTCCCACTGTCTACGAAACCCTCTGGCTGTGTACTTATAGACACTCTTTTCCAAAACATCATTTAGAAAAGCAGTCATGACACCCAACTGCCAGATATCGTAGTCATGGTATGTAGCCGTGGCAAGTAGGATCTGGATGGACTTAAGCATAGCTACTTAGAAAAGGTTTCATCATAATCCATACCTGGTCAATGATGCAAACCTTTAACAAGTCTAGCTTTGAAAGTCTCAACTTTTCCATGTACACCAAGTAATCTTCTCAAGATATACTTGCTCCTGATGGTGATTTAACCCTTCAGATAAAGCAACCAAAGTCCATACTTTGTTGGTGTATAAGGATTCCATCTCAGATCAATAAGCATCCAGCCATTCTTACAGAGTCCCACTCCTGATAGCCTGCTCGAAACTAGTTGGGTCATCATCTCATGATGCAATCCTCGCTCCCACTGTCACAGAGAAACCGAAGTATCTCTCAGGTGGGTTAGGAACCCTACTAGATCGGCGGAGAGGCTGAGGTTCGTTGGTTGCTATTGAATCCTTTGGTTCTACCAAATCAGCAGCTGCAGTTTGTATAGCTGGAACTCTTTCCAGTTCTACCTCATGTCCACTTATTTCTTCACAAGAAATTCCCTTTCATAAAGATGGTATGCTGAGAAACAAAACATTTGTGTTCCTCGGTTAGGTAGAAGATATTCCCTTACAAATGCTTGGGATATCCAACAAACTTCCACAGAACTGACTTTGCCTCGAGCTTGTCCGGATTATGCTTTTTAGACATACGCCGGAAAACCCCAAATCTTAACTGACTTAAGAGATGGGCTCTTCCCTTTCCATATCTCATATGAAATGGTAGGCATCTGAATTGATCGGAACCCTATTCAATAGGTATGCAACTTCATAAGTGCATAACACCCTAAAAGGAAATAGGAAACTCAGTAGTACTCATCATAGAGTGTACCATATCTCATAGGGTGCAATTGCTCCGCCCCGATACACCGTTGTGCTATGATGTATGCGGAGGAGTAATGCTGAGAAAGAATCTCATTCTCCTTTAGAATAATTCAGGAATATTGTGCACAAGTATTCTCCTCCCTGATCTTATCATAGGACATATTACTTATACTCGTATTTTGGTTCTCTACTTTTAAATTATATTCTGTGAATATCTCAAAAGCTTCGGACTTGTGTTTCAACAGGAACATATGTCTGAATCTTGAGAGATTATCAGAGAATGTAATGAAGTACAAAGAACCGGTCTTGGCATGTTTAGACAGGGGACCTTCATACATCAATATGTATCATCCTATGAGTTCATTAACTCTTTCTCTGTTTCCAATAAACAGAGCTATGGTCATTTTATCTTTGTGACATGGCTGGCAAGTTTCACAAGATGTAAATTCAAACAGATTTAAATATGCATCTCAATGTAACTTAGCTAGTCGGGTCGCATTGACATGACCTTAGTCTACAATACCACAAGAAGGATTCGTTCATATCTGAACTCTTCCTCTTGTGTGTGTTCTGCATACTAAGAACTGTAGTTTGATTTAGAACGTCAATGCTTTTAGATAACGTGCCTGAACCGATCAATTCTTGATTTAGGAAATGTTCAAAACATTATCCAACAATACAAAATTATATCCTTCTTTACTAATAAAGAGACTGATATGATTTTGTATATCAGGTTCGGTATCTAATAACATTTGTTCAGAATCAATGTATTCTGGTAATACATGGTGACAGTGACTAACAGACTTGGCTGCAACACTTGCACCGTTTTCTGTCTCATGAAACTTATCACCCGTTCTCAGTTCTCTACCTTTCTGTAGCCCATGTAATATATTACATATGTGGGATCCTGATCCGGTATCATATACCCAGGACGTAAAGGACATTTGAGAAACAGTTCTCTGTAATGAACACACCCGAAGATGATGCATCAACATGCACTTTCTTCGTTTGGACGGCATGGGAATCCTGGTATTCCCATATTCCTGCTCTGTCTTATAAAAATTATAAGTTGGAGCGGGACCAACGTTCCCCAGCTCAGTATAACAAGCGGGTTCGGTCAATATATTCGTTTTATTATCTTGATTAAGACGTGATATGGACGCTACCTGGAGAGAGAGAGAAGAAAACACTCAGCGTATGCTCTTGCAAGATTAGATTGGTTATTTAATATATCTAATCAGGATGTCTCCCACTGTTTTAATCAAATCTTCCTTCAAACCCTAAAAGGAAAGACTAGCCGGGATTAATTACACGCTACAAGTTCGCCAATCTTTCAGCCAGGCCGGTGTCGGTACTTTGAGGGAGGTTCCCCGTGCTTTCGCACGGACCTAATTATAGTAAACCTCGTTTTTCCAGAGGCGTAACCCCGTTAACACCTTTCTAGACACCTACTTGATTGGCTAATTGTAATGTGTAAAACTCTCCCAGGAGTAACTCTTACTCGCAGCGGGTATCGGGATCCAACTATCTAATAGAAGGTATGCAATCTCATTGCAAATTTCAACACTTGAAATTCCCGATAATATTTTACCCCTAGCGTCCCATGACCTTGACGCAGGCCAACAAACTACAGTGCGCTAGTCAAGTTCAACCCGTCATTTCTTAATTGAATTAAACCTACCCGCACGACCCTTGACGCAGGCCAACAAAGTCACACGACTACCATAATCCAATCTGCATCATATGCATAAACAGATAAATACTAGTTAGCTACCGCACACTACGCCTTGACGCAGGCCAACAAACGTAGCACGAATACTAAGTAGGACTTATCTGAAATGACGGAGGGCTACGACAGGTTTTTCTGAAAACCTATTGTGTAATGAACTTGATATCGTTGTAGAATCAAATGATTTTAAAAATGGAGTGTTTTTTAGGCTTTTCTAGTTTTGCTAAAGGGGTCACTCCCGGGGAAGGGATCGTCGGCCCTTTCCTCATCGAATAAGGTGCAGGATATATCATATATATCACTATGCAAAGCAAAAACTCCAAAAGCAATCAAAAGACAAACTGAGGGGTGTAGCATCTGCCAGTCATTGCTAAAGGGGTCACTCCCGGTGAAGGGATCTCGGCCCTTTCCTTATCGAATAAGGTGCAGGATGTTCTACAAGGAACACCTCGATGCAAAGCAAGAACCGTAGCTACCTGTTTTTGAAAATTCGATTCCACAACATCGTTTAGGTTTCTTTTCTTTCATTAATCATATTAATGAAGTCCCATCATTTAAGTCACCTAAACATCACAGATAAATACGACGTACACTTATGCCATCCGCATTCGCCTCGATGTCCCCTCGTGCACCGTTAGGTTAGGTAACTAACGGCAGAGCGGGGCAGGGCTAGCACGGGTGTAAAACATAAGTAACGTCTATATAATATATCATATATACTATATACAGTATCTATCACAACATATCAAATGATCACATCACAGATATCGCAGCAGAAGAAACATATGAAACATTGGATATACTAGGACGTCCGTGTTTTCAATACGAGCCAGTATAAAACACGGATTCCACGGTCGCGATGAATAGCCAAAACCACATCCCTAGAACCCTACGAGAGCGGCAAGCAACACTGCCAATTCTAGGGTTAGGAGACCCGGTCTCGACTCCTCGAGATGGTCTCCCACTGGACCCTAGAACCCGGTTACTTGTGCTCCCCGCCTTGGGTCTACCTAATGCGGAAAAGTAAATAATATACAAGTGGTGACATCAACCTCATCCCGGAAGTGCCCCAAAAAAGGAATATTACATACATTTAATTTTACATGAATGAAAATGAAAAACTCTCATCTCACATAAAACCCCCGGCTATTCAAAACGCGACGATCCAATACAACATATCCAGCAACACATAACATCACATGTCATCAACGTAAGTAAATATGGGCATCCCAATTGTCGTTGACATATGGCAACGAAACCGGCGATATCACATATTACGCTTACGGTCACAGAAAAGAAAGTGTAAAACTACAACAGTTGGAATCCGCAACCTTCTTAGACATCATATGCCTAACCAAATGAATTTCTTAGACATCGCATGCCTAATATTTATAAACCCCGCATTTTAGTCTCATTATCGAAAACTCTTTTCAATATTAAGTCGGGCAATTCAACAAGATTCCCGACATTCTGATCGCATGCTCGTCGCAAACTTTAGTAGACGGCCGCACCCCCGGATGCCGTCGACGAAGTGCACTAAGGCTGAACACCGCTGCCACGAGCACCCGAACGGATGCTTTCGGCGACGGGGTTCTCCTACAGTCACTTGGTCGGGGCTATGGGGCATTGCTGTCTATTAAGTTTATCCGGCGAGTATCCGCGTACGCTACGTGATTGCGACGGACTTTTGATCGTATCAAAATTCCATGGCAACCGATCAAATGAGACTAAAGTGCTATGTTTATAACATTCAAATCAGTTATCTCATAACAATTAGTGGATTCCAAATATTGTATCACATTCCAGATAAATAGACAATGTTAAACTTTCCGATCGAACAATAAAACACCCAATTTTTCCCGAAAAGCTCAACACTTGAGGGGAGTTTAAAAACATCCATTTCATGCCACGGTACCAACGGTCCAGCCGTAGAAGGGTCAAGCCAACGCCTCACATGTGGCACGCCGTACTGCCCCAAACCCTAAAGTTCAAAAGGCAGTTCAAGACGGTCACATAATCGAGTTAAGGTTTGTTGTCTTCTAGAGGGTCCATCGCGTTACTTGCACTACTTAGAACATTCTCAAACTACGGAAAAATCCAACAATTGAAAATTTCCCGGCAGGGGAAAAAGTGGGTATTTATATCCGGTCGAACTTTTTAACATGTTCTAAAATTACCCGGAAAAACATATAGACGCAGTTAAAGTTTCGATCGAAACAACGAACTCCCAATACAACCCAGAAAACTCAACTCTTGAGTATAAATCAAAAATACCCAGAAAACAGAAGAATTACAGACGGGCATTACTGTATAAGGCACGTGTCAAGATTCGTTTTTAGGGCTGCGGAACCGCCGCGGAAGCAAGGGTGGGGCCGCGGTTCCGCGGCGCATTAGATGAATTAGGGGCACGTGTTCCACAGTAACTCCTAGAAAACCCTGCTGAATTTTTTGAATATTTTTAATTTGGAAAAAACCACATTTTCAGAAAATGTGCAGAGAAGGGTTTGAATTAGGGTTTCGGGGTTCGATCGGATTTCTAACATTGTCTACACTTCGCCTAAAGCTCTAGCTAGGCTCTGATACCATTGTAGGGTTGCTAGGCACACTCATGAGGTTCCACAAGGAATCAACCATGCCAAAATCAAAAAATTTCATGTGCCGAGAAACCCTAATGCAAGATCGTTACTAGAGGTAAGGCGAAAGCAAGCAAGTTAACAACTTTAACTACAAGTGAAAGGGATTACAACCTTTGTAGATCCGGTCCTCCACTTCTTTAGCTCCGTGTTGACATCCCTCCGCTGCGATCATCGGGATCCCGGACTCTAGCGTTGGTTTCATCGGAGAAATGAGCGGGCTAGGTCGTTGACTTCGATGCCGAAGATGATCTACGTCGAGGCGACTCAAACTCAAGCTCCATCTTCACTTGGTCATGAACCTTGTGAAGAAAACACCTTATACAACATGGCAAGTGGTAGAGGATGAAGAAATAGGAAGTGAGTTCACTTTGGATTTGGATTTCTCACTTGATTTCAACACTTGAAACTTTCTAGCAAGGTTTTCTTTTCTTCATGAAGAAGAAGAAGAAGAAGAAAGAAAATGAATAAATGAATTATCAAATAAAAAATCAAGTGAAGTCTATCATTTAGCAACCATGGGTGAGTAAACTCATGTAGAGAGTAAACTAGGGTTTAGGTAATGGTTAGGTTAAAGGATAAAACAAAATGGTAAGACTTTTCAAAGATGCTTAAAAAGCTTCATGAAGCTTCAAGCATAAAAACAAAGAAAGCCTACCATTTTATTTAATCAAAATAAATAAAGAAAATAAAACCCTAACCATTAACCTAAACTTGGTGTAAGTCATACATCCACCCATGTTTGCATGTATCATCAAACATGATACAAACTAGTGCACAAAAATATATCACATATACAACTTGTGCACATCAAGTGAGAAAATCAATCCTAAGTGAACAAATATTAGTTAATGTAAAGTAATATATCAAATATATAATTATACATTAAATCATTAAATCGACACTTTATTTAATGATCCGGTCATATCGTATATAACCGACTAATATCAAGTGTATCAATGTATCGAATCAACACTTGATTCGGTAACCCGGCTATATCATATATAACCGTCCGATGATACAAATCGCGAGAATAGAATTCAGCATCACATACTGGTATTATTCTCGGTCCCTCACATATCTCATATGCGCTCCAATTTCGTTTCGCTTGAGCAAGAAAACCTCTGTGTAGGACTCTAAAGACTCGTCAATACACCCACAAGCCGCAAGCGGTGTGCTAAACGAAACGGCCACCCGGGTATTGAGCGATTAGAAGATCAACAAGCAAGCCCGCTAGCTAGTTCTCCTGCGAATTAAATTAGTAACACTCCCATACAGTCCGGTCTCGTCGTCTGATATGTCGCATATCTCGCCTAGGGGTGGTATACGTAAGACCCCAGTAGCTCGATAAGTCGTGTCGATATGAGGTCTATAACAGTTCGAGAAACTACTGGTAACACTTAACAGTAAATCTCAGCAACCCTGGCCAGGGATTTCCGGTTATAGCCAATCGAACACTGCGCAACTTCAACTCCCTATACCGGGAGAGTCGAATCCCCTCCTATCGCTCATTGCCTCCATGTGATTCGGGACTGTACCCAAAAACCACCGTTTTGCATGCCCTCTTGGACGTGGTAAGGTGGAAATCAAAGCACAGTGGGAATCACACAAGACTCTATGAAGATCTCGGGTCAACAGACTACTCTGTACCAGTGTCACCGGAGAACTGCCATCTGACGTAAGGTATAATACCATCTGGGAGTTCTCGGCGAGTCCGTCCAGTGTACCCAGTCTCCACTAAGCACCCGTATATCATCTCTGATGTCAAACACCAATGGATATGGGATCATCCATCGCCCATCTGTATGGGTCGAGAAGGTATACGCTAGTCTACTCTGGTATATCGATGCCCCGTCTCGATACACCCACGACTAGGGACGTTGGAGGATGTACTTATGGACTACCATGTCCCCACTAGTATGATCCGCATCATAGTCCACGTAGTTAAGTACACATCCTAAGGGCTTTACCAACATGTAACAGAGAGACAATCAGTATACACGTTAAGGTGAAGAGTAACCAGATAGCATACTATCATGTCGAGCAAGAAAGTCCTCCCTATATATGTCCCAGCATCCACTACAATATACATCCTATGTACAGTAATGGCCTCTAGGGCAAACATATAACTAACATACTTGGCATTCCCCTGGGCACGGACTGGTTTGCTACGTGCTAGGCGTTGTGAACTACCGTGAGGAAAACAATTAGGTTTTGTTTTCCCCGGCAAGTCAGTTTTTGTTGTGCAGGAGGATAGTCGTACCGCCTCTCACGACTCGAATTTAGCCTTTTTCGCTCGTCGGCTTTTGAGGAGATGTCGTGGATTCTTGGCGTTTATTCGTGATACCGTAGCCACAGCTGATTTGTTGGGCCGGTTTTCTTTAGTGCGAGAGTTTTCCGGTGTTGTTCCAAATGAACCGGCGAAGCTTAAGGAGCTTAAGGGCCTGCTGCAGAGTTGTTTGTTGGGGGAGTTTTGTGTGTCTGAGTGTTTCGCATTTGGGAGCTCCTATTTCTGTTCGTCAAGAAGAAAGACGACAGATTGAGGTTTTGTATTGATGGATTGCCGATTGAACCGGCTTACGGTGCGGATAGGTATCCTGTACCTCGCATTGGCAATTTCTTCGATCAGCGTCAGAGTGCGAGACTTGTCTAAGTTGTTTGGGATCAGGTCATTATTGTAGCGGGTTCGGAGTGATGACATTCCGAAAACTACCTTGTGCAGGCTACGGGCTTTGTGTGCTATGAGTGTGTCGTTGGACTCACCAATGCCCTAGCAGCATTCGTAGGGGCGATGAACTGGATTTCTTCAAGCCGTTCCTCGACTAGTTATTGTTGTTTAATTTACGACGCCCTGATCTAGTTAATATGACGTGAGGGATAGGAGTAGCACCTGAGGATCTGTTTTGTAGATACTGGGAGAGCCCCAGCGGGCTACTAGATTCTCGGAGTGTCCCTTTAGGCTTGTTTGAGTGACCCCAAGGCCTTGTAATTACGGAGACAGTTTTATATGGTTCCGAAGAAGATCGTGGCCCTACAGCTCAGGCACAAACGTGTGGGCAGGACGGAGGTCCGCAGATTTTGGCTTAGCAGGATTTTACCGCCGCTTCATGCAGAATTGCTAGTGTAGTGCTGCCCGTTGACTGAATGGACCGGAATGGAGGTTTCCTTTCTTTGGACTGAGGCTTGTGTACGGAGTTTCGGCAGTTGAAGATTCGGTTAACAACTGCATCAGTTCTTTCTTTGCTTTTTGGTTCGGGCGACGTTGTGGTTTAACTGTGATGTTTCATGAGTAGGGCTCGAGTATGTACTAAGGTGATACTATGGAGTTATCGTTTCTACTTCCCTATATTTAGAGGAAGTACGAGAAGGATATCTTACCTATGATCTGGAGATGGCCGCGGTGGTTTTGCGTTGGAGATTGGAGACACCACTGGCTTGAGTGCCAGATTTTTCACAGACCACCCGAGCTAATGTACATCTTCCTGCGGCGGGTTTTGATTGTTGTGATAGTCCTCTGCAGATTTACAGTTCTTGTGCGATCATTGAGTACAGCTTAAGTTCGTCTCTACGAAGTGGACAGCTTGCTCATGTCCGCGCCCGATCATTCTTCCTTAATCGATTTCGCGAGACACGGCCCGCCGACGCTCGTTCGTCAGAGATACTGGAGCCTACTCGGCTGGGTAATGATTCGGGATCCTTGATTTGTGACAAGGGTGTGCTAAGTTTAGGGACGTGTTTGTGTACCTGATTTTATTGGGTAGAGACGTGAAATCATAGTGCAGGCACATCAGTCAACTCTCTGTACTCATCCAGGTCCCACCAACATTTAACGTGACTTGTGAGATAGTTACGAGTGGGAAGGGAAGCAATGAGGAGTCTCGGGATTCGTTTCAAGGTGTCTGTCTTGTTGTGTGCTTGGGTTGAGCAACTGAGATCGGCTGGAGAGTTGCAACCGTTAATCGTTCCGAAGATAGAATGAGAGCAGGTCTCCATGAATTTCGCTATGGTGTCTACCCAAGTTTGATCAGAATGTGACCTCTTTCGGATGCTTGTTGTCCGGTATTACTCAGTTTGCTCAGTTGTTCTTTGCTAAATTTGTGCGTACATAGTAATTGTGTCCGCAGTTGGAGATCATCGCTCGCCATCGATAGGGTTCTCCTTTGATAGCAGTTATCAGGAGACACTCCAATTGGTAACCTTTAGGTTTAGAGGTTAGGTTGTGTCGATCACCAGTCTGTTTTTCTAACTCCGCGTGGTAGGATTTTTGGACCTCAGCTTGTCTAGAGACATCGGAGATAACACAGTTGTTTAGGTCAGGATGAAGATTGCCATTTCGGACAGAGGTCATATGCCGACCAAGATGATCGCAGTGGCAGATCATGTATTCCTACGAAATTTTTTTTCCGATAAATGACCTGTTGAGTTTTGGGAAGCTCGTCCCAGGATAGTAAGTCTTTTTAAGATCCTTAAGAAGAGTTAGTTCGTTGCCTTAATTTGGCACTTTCACCCAGATTATTGACGATTCACCCCGTATTCCGTATGTCGATACTTTGCAATTACCTTCATGACCTTCCTCATTCGAGTCTGCGCCAGACCATTTAGTTCGAGCGCGATTTTTCGTTCACCAAGCAGCCCGTCGTAATATTGGACTGGCAGGTGAAGAACTTCGATCGAAGGTTTTGCCATCAGTAAGGGTGCCTTGGTGCAGCCCAAATGGTGAAGAGATCACTTGAGAGGCCAAGAGCGAGATGCGGAAGAAGTTCCCCCGCCTTTGTGAAGGTATACGTTGCTTTATATTTTTTTAAATTCGGGGACGAATTTCTTTAAGGGGGGAAGACTGTAACACCTGAGTTTGCGTTTTATGGTAATTGTGTGTTAATGTGGGGTTTTCGGTAAAAAGTTTACCAAAATGGGTTTCTAATATTTTATCTGGTTTTATAGATATTTTACTAGAATTTTATCTCGACTGCACACACTTGTGCACGTTAATGTGGGGTAGGTCTAGGGTTACCAAGTTAGGTGTGCTTATGGGTTAACCATGTTTAGACAACCATGGTGGTCCAACCCTCTTTGTTAAGATAACTACTTTTAGTTAAGGGTTTTAGTTTTGGTTAAAAGGGATTAGGGTTAGGGTTGACTTGTTTGAGGTGAGAAAGGATTTGATGGTTGTCATGCAACCATTTATTAAGAGAGAGAGAGAAAGGAGGCTCTAGGGTTGTGTCAACACCCTTTTCTTTTCAAAACTTTTTACTTATCTTCAAGCACTCTCACTCACTCACATCTTTCTCACTCACACACACACATCCACACACCACCCAACATCAGCTGCTACAACAACTGACACAACACATCAGCCACAACTGCTGCTGCAACAAGCAACAACAGCTTTAAAACATCAGCTGCATCAGCAGCAACACCATCATGAACTTCACCACAACATCAACACCATAGCAGCAGCTGCTGCACCTAAAAACAACACCACAACACCACACTAAACCACAAAAAATCAACAGCAGCAGCTGCAACTACAGCAACATCAACAACAATAACAAGATCAGCAGCCCCAGCATCAGCAGTGAGCAGCAACAGCGCATAGCAGCAAGGATTTGAAGCTCTTGGAGCTGTAGCAGTAGCACTTCAGCAGACCTACACACTTTTCCTTCCTCTCTTCTCCTTCATCTTGGAGCTTTAGAGGTATAACCCCTTAAACTCAACTCCTATCTTGCCAAGTTATGGTTGTTAGTGTAGTATAGAGTTTTTATATGTAGTTTAGTGCTAGTTTCAGTGACTTTGAGTGAGATATAGCCAAGTGATGGTTTTAATGGTTAGTATAACCTTGGTAAGTGATGTTAAGACTAGTGAAACCAAGATTTATCCCAGATTCCATAAAAATACCAGATTTGTTCGAATGGGCGTAATTTAGCGATTTTAGTGAATTTTTAGCCTCTTTGAAATCTGCTTTTGACCCGGGTCTCTCAGGTAAAAATTAAGAAGACCGTAGCACAGTGACCTTAGGAGACACACACACACAATGCACGGGGACCCACCTCCCCCTTTCGGCCGCCGATTTATTCTTTCTGGCCGCAAATTGCGGCCAGAGTAGGGGCTGGGGTTCTGGGATTTTGCCTGTAGGTTTATGCTAGGTAGCTTAGGGTGTTGGTATCTGCAACTTTTTGAGTTTAGACCAGAGTCAAAATCTGGAGCGTAGAACGAGTTATCGACGTTTTTAGATCTTGTCCGACACGCGCGTGATCCGCGTAGTTCTGTGGCGCACTGCGCGACACAGCACGTCGGAGTGAGTTCTGGTGAGTTACGCACGCCGCGGCGCATCGAGTGCACGCGCGTTTAGTTTCATACACGCATTATCCTTTTTAGCGATATATCGTGTTTTTGCAGGATTTGCCTTATGTATGCGACTTTCATAAATTCCAGGTTCGCAGGCGGGGACGTCAGATGCCACCAGGAAAGGGAAGCAAGTGGTCGGCTATACTTAGTACGCGACCAGGTGAGTAGATTTAACATCTACGGGGAAATCGCCCGTATGGAGTTAAGCGTCAGGGCGTAATAGGATATTTAGTCATGCGTGTTCATATAGACATACTAGTAGCATACCCTCCTGTTATATATAGAACCGGTAGCATAGAACACTGCACTGTCACTAACGGTTCAAGTTGCACGGGCACGATTTATATGCTACACTCACACCGTTAGTGATTGCCATGACACTCACATTATAGGACTGCTAGAAATCATATATCATATTGATTCCGCTCTATTGACGTTGTTATGATTTGCCGCATATTAGCATACGTCATATTCACACTTGTGCCATATACATCACATATATTCACACTTGGGCACACATACATCACATATCTATACTTGTGCTATATACATCACATATATTCATACTTGGGCATGTATACATCACATATCCATACTAGGGCACATGAGCATCATACGTCTACATTAGTGCACACATATATGGATATCTTCATACCTGCGCACATGCACACTGTATACTCATACCAGTGCACACATATATTGATATCTTCATACCTGCGCACATGCACCCTGTATACTCATACCAGTGCACACATATATTGATATCTTCATACCTGCGCACATGCACACTGTATACTCATACCAGTGCACACATATATTGATATCTTCATACCTGCGCACATGCACAATGTATACTCATACCGGTGCACACATATATTGATATCTTCATACTTGCTTAGATTTACGCATTGAGATATGTTGGTTCCATGTTATTTCTGGATTTGGGAACCGTGGATATTTCAAAATAGAACATGTAATTATTTAAAAACCCGGTTTCCCTTGATATGATATTTCAGTGCGTCCACCATATGTTTTCTCGGTTCTGAGAGTGGCACGTGAAACCCGACTCGAGGAGTGGTAGGCACCGATTGCGGGTACAAGGTGGACCCGGTATGGTACCCCGGGGCAAGAAGACTCGTGTTGTTAGACGGTGAGCCCGGCTGAGGGACTACTACCTACCGGTGATTGGTTGGACCTGGCGGTTATACGGAGGATACTGACCAGAGTCGATGGATAGATACGGGACGATTCGTACTGCCGGGGCCGAGGGACGATACCGCAGACGAAGCCCGTGGGCTGACCCGGACTGACAGATGCCCGATATATGAGGATTTGCGTGTCGATGCTTGACACGAGTATTTCTTGATATTAGAGTGCCCATGTTGGGTACTCACGTTGTTATGAGGTTTACAGGATTTGGGCATATGGATGGACGCCGATTATTTCCACGTTGATATCCCGTGTAGATATTATATCACCATGCTCAGCATTCAGTATTTTACATCACATCCTGTATAGATGTCAGTAGATTTCACCTGCCATGCACGATTATTGCTTACCCATGATCTTATATAGATGTCATTAGATTTCACCTGCCTTGCACGATTATTTCTTACCCATGATCTTATATAGATGTCATTAGATTTCACATGCTATGCATAATTGTAGCATACCCTGCTTATCACTTAGAGATGTTGTTATATCGTACTTGATGCATGATTACTGCTCATATAGTTCATCATATAGATGATACCTGTTGGCATAGGTTAGAGTATCGCAGCACGTGCATACTCGTGATTACCTTTATATGGTATCTACTACTCACGAGTTGGCAACTCACCCCCGTTGTGCCACAGTGCTTGCAGGTTGCCCTTGGAGTAGTCGCGGCTGGCTGTTTACCGCACCTTTTGGCACAGATACCATTTCGGAGGCGTGTTAGCCCTTTTGCTATTAGGTGGGTTTCGTACGGTATCCGTTTCTTTTCAGTTGTATCTTGATGTATCTAGTACTCTCCATCTACTTTCATGTTTTGACTTAGAGATTGTTGTGAGGACGATGTATGTTATTTGTACTCTGGTGTCGAGCTCGTTGCGAGCCGACTTTATTTATGCAGACTTATCTTTTATGATAGTTGTTTTCACTTTACTGCTCATTCTTCGCTTCGGCGTCGTATATATTATTGTGGTGATTGTTCCACCGTTGGGCGCGATTCTCCCATTAAGATGCTCTATTCATTTCACATGTCACTTTTACTTATATCTCGCCTTTTACCCGATTTCGGGACAAATTTTTGGTAAAGGAAATGTTGTTAAAATTCTTTAAATAATAACTTGAACCCAAAAGGATTTCTACTAAACAACTTAAAGTTTTCTAGATGTTTTGACAAATATTCCATTAATGTTTTAACACTCCATAATTTAATGGTTTTGATTGCTGGATTTCGGCTTACTTAGTCGCGTTACGCCTGTAGACGTTACGTGGTTAAGTGCCGGTCACGGGCCGAAATTTTGGTCGTGACACCTAACCATCAACTAATATAGGTAAATATCATGGATATAATTTCAAAAAGTTATATCCCACTTTATAAAAATAAATGTGCGGACATATCAGTTTGAAATTGGCGCATAACAACGGATATTCAAAACCAAATACTTGCCGTCCGGCAAACAACCCAGGCGATTTTTCAAATATCACCAATTACAACGAATTCCGATATAATGAGGATGATCATCTAATTCCCAATAACTTACTCCCACTCATCATCTGTAAAACTATACAGATGTGAGAATCAAGCTTGGTAAATACATACCCTGGAGAAAGGACCTAATTGGGAAATCAGTTTTCAATTAACAACGCATAGTGAAACTGAAACATTAAAATGTTTTGTAGGGGTATCCAGGTATTCCTAGTAATGCCTCTTCCATTATCCAGATTCATGACTGAAACCATATATTTCCATGCCATCTCTCCAATTCCCTTTATTTTTCTCTACTCATTACCTTCTGTACACCATCGTTTGGCTAAGTGGTTTTCTTCCTTCCCTACCATTCGGCACCAGACTATGGTTTGGAAGAAGACTATCCAATAAGCATAATAGGTGTACTCTCCTAATCCTAGGAGCACTCGCAACCTGAGAGAAGGTAAGGATAAAAGACAACTGAATAAACCTTATTCCTATTTCTCCTGAACCAGAATTCATCCTCGAAAAAGTTATTTCGAGTTCGTATATAACCATATAATGGTTTTATCCAATGGAAGTGGATATTCGTAGTGATACGGGGTGTTCTGGAGAAAGGCAAAGGGTAAAAAAAAGAGTGGCAATGATGTATGCAACTTGGCAATCCAAAAGCCAGTGTTTTAAGAAAGTTCGGTTAACTTGGTAAATGAGTTATAGTCTAGGGTCGGGGCCAAGGTCACTGCCAAAGAGAGAGAGAAAAGAAACACTCAGCGTGCACTCTAACCTAGATCAGAATGGATAATCATTTTAGCTAATCTGGATGGCTCCCACTGTTTTCCCGAATTCTCCTCCAAATCTAAAAGGAGAATTAGTCGGAATCACCCGAGGAGTAGTCCTACTCATCAGTGGGAATCGGGATCCAACTATCATCGCATGATAACTTGATGGAAGCCACTCAAGTCACCACACTCCAGAAGGTATGCGCATGCCTAGCAAGTTTCCTGTATGTTTGAAACTCCCTATATGATTTTTACCCCTAGGATCCAAGTGACCTTGACAAGGTCAACAAGTCAAAGGGCCTAGTCAAGTTCAACCCGTCATTATCTTGATTGCATCAGACCCACCCGCACAGACCCTTGACAAGGTCAACAAGGTCGAACGATTGTCCTAACCAATCCACATTTGCTTGCAACAGAAAAGTATTACAGAGCTACCGCTCACTACGCCTTGACAAGGTCAACAAACACAGCACGAATACTAAGCAATACTAATCTGAAATGACGGAGGGCTACGGCTGGTTTTTGGTGAAAAACCTTTAACGTAATGAACTTAATATCGTTGAAAGAATCCAAGTGGTTTTATAAATATATAGTGGCGAAAACTTTTGCTAAAGAGGTCACTCCCGGTGAAGGGATCTCGGCTCTTTCCTCGTCGAATGAGGTGCAGGATATTCCCAATCGAATACCACTGTGCAAAGCAAAAAGCAATCGACTATAGTAAAGTTATTACGTTGACGCAAACTTCTGCCCAAGGGGTCACTCCCGATGAAGGGATCTCGGCCCTTGCCTCGTCGAATGAAGCGTAGGATATTCATAACCGAATACCACTGTGCAAAGCAAAAGCGTACGTCTGTAATGTCAGTTTTTAAAATCTTGGTTCCAACAACATCACATATATAGGTTTGTTTTCCTTGCATTGATAAGAATCAACACAATCCCATCAATTAATCACACCAGAAAAGAACGAAAATAAAATGTACGTATATGCCATCCGCATTCGCCTCTGGGTCCTGTCATCACCCGTTAGGTTACTTAACTAACGACAGAGCGGGGACTGGGCTAGCGCGGGTGCAAAACATATACTAGTATATATGTATATATATAACAATCGTCCCAGGCATGATAAATGCAACATCACAGAAAAGTAATAAGCATCACAGAACAATACAGATAATCTGGGAGCCCCGGATTTCCTTTGAGCCACAACTGAAAACCCGACGTTCCCCTGGTCGTGTGTATAGCCTGTGCAATGAACTTCTAGACCCCTACGAGCGTGGCAAGTTACCCGCCAAAACCTGAAGTGAGGCAGCCCCCTTCAGCAAAGTGAATGGACCACCCAGCACTTCACGGAATCCGGTAACTTGAACACCCTTCCTTGGGTCAACCTGTACCCCCTACAAGTGCGTTGAACAGCCCACCAATTCTAGAGTGAAGCCCCCTCCGTCTCAACTCCATGAGATGCGGGCTCGTTGCCCTCTAGAACCCGGCTATCCGTGCACCCCACCATGGGGTAATCCTAGTACAGTAAAGAAAATAATATACAAGGGTGACAACGACCTTAACCTGGTCGTGCCCCAAAAGAATAATATACAAACAGGCAGTGACGGCAGTCCACTTGTCGGACGCTCGCCCTGCGATATCAAATGTACAAATAAATCCAAATTGCACTACCATTGCACGCAAGCTATCCACCACGACAAATCCGCAACATCACAGCACAACAAAGAACATCAACGTGAATGTCACGTTCGCAAACCCGTCTAAAAGGACTATAGCGATTGGACAAGATTTACCGATCAAATGACATTCACGGTCGCAGATAGAAATGTAATGTACTGAAAACACACAATTAAAATTTCGATCGACTAAACTTTCCCAAAATGGCCCCATGTGCTAAACCAGTACTCAAATGAATCTGGGCCAAAACTATATATCACAAAAATCATTTTTCCACCAACTAGAGCTCTAGAAAAAAATTTGGTCCCTGTAGCCCAAAAAGGGCCGCGGAAGCGCCGCCAAATGTGACATTTCGCGGCGTTTCCGCGGTGGAATTATGGAGTTAGGTCACAAAATTTTTTCTGTAGGTTTAGTGTTGCCTGCATGGATTTTTAAGCTATACTGAAACATTTTTGGAGCACTTTCAGAAATCGACAGAAAATAGGAAAATTGATTTGGAAATTTTGATCGATCGAGATTTTAAGCTTGTGCAAACTAGCTAGTAGGGTTTAATGGGTGGCTCTGATACCATGTTAGGTTATGGGAGCACCCTGGCCATCGAACCGTGGTCAAATGCGGAACAAAAATTTCTTAAAACCCGGCACTACTATTACCCGATTAACAAGATCGAAACCATTAATCCTAAAACTGGCAATCTAAGAAAACAGATAGGAATGGTTTGTGAGTGCACGGCGGCGCCCCGGCCGTCAATCCGACGGCCAAATGCGGAAGCGGTGATAAACTTTAATTTTGCGAACTTAGCAAACCGGCACCACCGCGCACTAAACACCCGGATCGAACCATTAACTAGTCTAAGCTAACTATAAGAAGGGGAAGAGATATACCGAATGATCCGAGTCCTCCGGTCTTCTCGTCGTCGTCCCGATCTCCTGCGGAAACTCCGGTCGTCGCCTCCTTGCCGGAAGGGCACCACATCGCCTGCATCTTTTACGGGCTCCCACCTCAATACCGAGGCAACTCGGGCGCGAAGTTAGCTAGCCGACGCGTCCAAGATTTGCTGTAGATGTGTAATGTAGAGGCTATGTCTCATTTGGGGTTTATTGCCTTTGAAGATGATGGAGGAATCAAGATAAGAAAAATGGTGCTTGCATTTTTCTAGCATGAAATGAGATCAAGAATGAAACTCTCAAGAAGGAAAACCTCTCTTCTGTTTTCTCGCAACCATGGCCAACCTCTTCCATCAAGTGAGAATAATATGGTGGAGGAATGAATATGAAACAAAACAAGAAGGGAGGTGAGTGTAGGAGAAGAAGAATGGTGACCATAACCAAACATCATCATAACAAACTCAAATCAACCTCAAATCCTTTATAATCTCATTAATACAAATCAAGTGATGTAAAGAGAATCAAATGATGGTGGAAAAGAAAAGATGCCATCATAATCAATTCATTTGCAAGAAACCCCTCCACAATGTGTTATTTGCAAACTTGCAAATAACCCCCCTCCATCGGAAAAGTCCCGCCGGGAAAGAACAAAGGAAAACCGGCCGGAACGGAATGCAAACTGGCAACTCCAGAAAACTGGTCCCATAATAAATTACAGGAAAACCCCGATACTGCAAATACATGCCCGCATTTGTATTCCAACTGAACACAAATGCAAAGAGACAAAACTACACTATCAAATACTAGGATCCGGCTTAAGCCAAAGCCGGCTAGTAAAAACCGTCCGATCACGATCCGTGCAATACCGCACGTATCCGATCGAACCCTGCCATATCTCCATACGGCCTCTACAGCGTTTCTCCCGAAAGCTTGAGTAACTGAAAGTGTGGTGGACTCTAAAGACTCGTCAATACTATGGTTGTGGATTTAACCACTAGCACGTCAGAGGTATAAGCCAATACGTGACGGGCCACCAGCTATTGAACAAAAGGGACGTCGATGAGCGAACTCATCCTGACACCCTACTGAGCCTGTCAGTGACAATATCCGTACAGTCCGGTCCGTTCGTCTATGAGCATCGCATGTCGGGCCTAGGGGGTTGGTAAAAGTCAGACCCCCAAAAGCGGTACAAGTCGTGTCGGAGTGTAGCCCAGAACACCCTGAGATACTACTGGAATACCTACCGGTAAATCTCCTGCCTTGGCCAAGGACTTCGTGTAATGGCTCTCCTAGACACAGCGCGACCTCACCCCCAATACCGGGAGAGACGAACCCCTGAAGATCCGCTCACTGCCTCCATGTGGCTCGGGACTGTACCCAACTAAAACCTGTTTGCACGACTCCTTTGAGCCGTGGTAGGGTAGTAATCAAAGCACAGTGGGAACTCACACGAGAAAAATGACGATCCCCAGGTCGATGAACTAACCTGTACACATGTCACCTGGGAACTGCTATCTGACGTCAGGTATAAGACCAACTAGCATGTTCCCGGCGAGTCCTGTCCGGTGTACTCATAACCCAATGAGCACCTGTATACATCTTAGGTGAACCAACTGACACCAGTGGCTTGTGAGACCGGCCACCGCCCCTCGTCGGGGTCTCGACTGTATACACTAGTCTACTCTGGAGTATCGATGCCCTGTCTCGAAACTCCCACGACTAGGGACCTTTTAAGGATGTGCTTATAGACTCCAGCTCTCACTTATATGATCGCCCTCATACTGCCGGCAGTCAAGCAAGAATCCTAGGGGCTTTATCAACGTGCAATAGCGACCTGCCAGGTCACCTAAAGCAGTACACGATGATAAAGGTAAACCAAATAGCATACTATCATCTCGAGTAAGACTGTCCTACCGGGATAGGTCCTCCCACAATCATTGCAATCACGTGCCTGTGATCCAATAATTGACTCTGAGGGCACTATCTCCAACAATCTCCCACTTGCACTCAAGGCTAATTATTGCGATGTCGCATACTCACAGCCCGTGTGATACCGAACACCCAACTCCTCTACTAGTCAGTCTCACAAATCCCGTTTGTGAAACTATTGCGGTCGAGGAATAGCCTCGGTGAGTGGATCCGCCTAGATGTTTCTTTCTATGTCTCTCTATATCTCAAGTTCGCGGAGAAAGCCATCTCCCAAAATGAGCAATACCTGTCTTAGAGTGTCTGGATGTCTGATGGGACCTATCTCATAAATGAACTCCAAATCCAAACTTCTTAGACTGTATCGTCAACTGAACTTAATCAGTATCCTGCGCCATGCCACCCTCAGTATTACCTTGGACCACCTGTCCAAAATACTGCCCCTCGTCAGAAGGAAAAACTATAACTCTGACAACCTCCTTGTCGTCCATGTCACCTTGGAAGCCTGGAATGATAACCGTCCCCTAAAGAAGGCAGCCGTTATCATATCCCTAGAACATTCACTTATGTTCTAAAACTGCTTCCGACTGTTTCTCCAGGATTGGATCAATGTCAACTTATTGCATCTAGTGCAAGAACAACATCTGGTGTGGTAGTTGACATCTCATGATTGACTCAATTACCTAAGCAAGTGATCTGCCAATCATGGACATCCCTCTCCCCTTTAGTCTGTAAGACACCTTTAGAGAGGGTGACTCCATTACCTGCAAGTACACTACCATGCCAGGAGTCGTCCATTCTAAATACTCTTAGAATGCTGTCTAAGTACCCAGATTGGGAAACCACCCAAATCAAGATCTAAAACTATAGATCTAGTAACCAGTATGTCTGATATAATGTCCAAATCCCATATGGAGAAAACACTGTGTGACGACCAAAATATAACCGATCGTAGTATAGGAATATCACTTCCTACTCTGTGTATGTCATCCAAATACCATGACATCACACCCTACTACCTTCTCAACAGATCCATCCCCTATTCTGATGACGTCAAACCCTTGACTGTCACATCAGAAATAGATGATCTATCTCCGCTACATCTGCTTTAGTCTATAAATAGACATAAGCCTGATGTCCACCAATGCTTCCGGTGCTCCCACTGATTACGACAACCCTCTGGCAGAGTCATATAGACGTGCACTTCTAAAGCTAGTTTAGAACGACGCTATACTCATCCTCCTGCCGGGTCTCGCAGCCTGGAACAACAACAATGGCAAGTGTAGGTAAACAAGAACTTCCCTGTCACCGTCCTTGAGGCTACCGGAGCACCTCTCGGGTGCCTGAAGTTACCCACCTTATCTGCGGAGTGGCCAATGGAATGTCAAAACAGATTGAATCTTTAGGTTCCTTATCAAATCTTCGGTAATCGTTTGCGGTTCTGGAATCACTTCCAGTTCTACCATACTCCCACTACTGTTTTTGAAAAAATCCATTTTTAGTAAAACTGTGGCGAGTCTAGAACAATATTTCTATTGATCTGCCAGATGGTAGAAAGTCAACCCTCGTCATAGCCTGGGTCAACCCACAAACAGCCATTACAGAAACGTGCCTTGAGTTATCCAGAGTCTGGTTTTAATCATAAGCCGGACAACTCCCCGTACCATAACAACGTTAAGATATGAACTGTTCTACATCCAATATAGAACCAGAGGCACTGATTTAATTGAACCAGATTCAAATCATGCAGCTTTCTCCAGTGCATGTCAACTAAATGGAAGGAGGCCGATCAGCGTCACTCAACTTAGGAATGTTTCCAATTATGAGTAACCCGAAAGAGAAGCAAGTTCTCTTAATCATTACTATCATCTGAATACCATACACAAGTATCTACATCTTCGATCGCTTTGAAGAATCCCGATACTTGCAATATCTGGTTCTCTACTTTATTCAAATACCTATAACTTCTCAAAATTCGGACCCTGTGTTTCCACGAAACACTTTTCTAAAAACTAGAGAAGTCATAAGTAAACCGAATATAGTACGAGGACCAACCCCTATGTCCTGATGGACCCTGGACAATATACAATACTCTGTATAAGTCCCCTGAGTCTAGTGACTCATTCACTGTGTGTCGTAGGTTGAAAACTGTACTTTTGGTTAAGAAGAATTACACCGCTGTTCAATGCTCCTTACCTAACCATCCACTGATATAGGTAAATGTCATCGACATAATATCAAAAGGTATATCTCACTCTATGAAAATAGACGTACAGATATATCAATTTGAAATTGGTGCACAACAGCGGATATTCAAAACCAAATATTTGCCGACCGGCAAACAGCCCAGGTGACTTCCTCAAATATCACCGATTACAACGAATCCCGATATAATGAGGATAATCACCCAATTCCCAATAACTTACTCCCACTCATCATCTGTAAAACCATACAGCTGTGAGAATCATACCTGGTAAATACATACCCTGGAGCAAGTGTCTAATAGGGAAATCAGTTTTCTATTAACAGTACACAGTGAAACTGAAACATTGAAATGTTTCGACGGGGTTTCCTGGTATTCCTAGTAATGCCTCTTCCATTATCCAGATTCACGACTGTAACCTTATAATTCTTTGCCACCTCTCCAAATCCCTTTATATGTCTTTAGTCATTACCTTCTGTACACCCCTTTAGGCCAATTGGTTTTCTTCCTTCCCTACCGTTCGGCACCAGCCTATGGTTTGGAAGAAGACTATCCAATAAGCATAATGGGTGTACTGTCCTAGTCCTAGGAGCACTCGCAATGCGAGAGAAGGTGAAGATAAAAGACAACCGAATAAACCTTATTCCTATTTCTCCTGAACCAGAATCCATCCCCGAACTGGAACAAGTTCCTTTCGAGTTCGTATATAACCATACGATGGAGTATCCAATAAACTGTGGACCTTCGTAGTGATACGGAGTGTCCTGGAGAAATACAAAGGTGAAGTGGGAGCGGTAATGAAATACTTGGTTTGGTCGTGAATAGCAGTCGCAATTTACTTTGCCCTCTTACTAATCCCTTTATTTGTCTTAACTTAATATCTTCTGTACACCGTTTAGGCTAATTGGTTTTCTTCATTCCCTACCGGTCGGCATCTGCCTATGGTTTGGAAGAAGACTATCCAATTTGCGTAATAGGTGTACTGTCCTAATCCAAGGAGCACTCGCAACCTGAGAGAAGGTAAAAGGAAAAGACAACTGAATAGTCCTATTCGTTTTCTCCAGAACCAGAAACCATCCTCGAATAAATTCCTTCGAGTTCGTATATAACCATACGATGGTTTTATCCAATGGAAGTGGACGTTCGTAGTAATACGGGGTGTCCTGGAGAAAAGGGTAAAAGTAGGAGTGGCAAAGAGGTTTGCAACTCTGACAATCCAAAAGCCAGTGTTTTAAGAAGGTTCGGTCAACTTGGTCACTGAGTCATAATCAAGGGTCGGGTCATGGTCGCTGCCAAAGAGAGAGAGAAAAGAAACACTCGGCGTGCACTCTAACCTAGATCAGAATGGTTACCAATTTATCTAATCTGGAAACCTCCCACTGTACCTCAAATTCTCCTCCAAACCTAAAAGAAGAATTAGTCGGGGTCACCCGAGGAGTAAACCAACTCATCAGTGGGAATCGGGATCCAACTCTCATCGCATGATAGCATGACGGAATCCGCTCACGGTATCACGCTCCAGAAGGTATGCGCATATCTGGCAAGTTTCAGTTCTTTTGAAACTCCCGATGTGATTTTTACCCCATGCTCTTATGACCTTGGCGTGAGGTCAAAATATCATAAGTCACATGTCAAGTTCTACCCATCATTGTCCAGGTTAATTTGAACCCACCCGTACATACCCTTGACGTAGGCCAAAATAGTAGTACGACTGTCCCAAACCAACGCATCTATCTATGCAACAGATAAATACCCGGAAGCTACCAAATACTATGCCTTGGCGTGAGGTCACAATACATAGCTTGAATACTACCGAATATTTAACTGAAATGATGGAGGGCTACGAATGGTTTCTGGCGAAAACCTTTAACGTAATGAACTTGATATCGTTGAAGGAACGGATAGCTTTTTAGAAAATATAGTAACGAAAACCATTACTAAAGAGGTCACTCCCGGTGAAGGGATCTCGGCTCTTTCCCAGTAGAATGGGGTGCAGGATATTCCAAATGAATACCACGATGCAAAGCAAAAGTAATCGGCTATAGTGAAGTTAATGCCCTGACGCAAACTTCTGTCCAAGGGGTCACTCCCGGTGAAGGGATCTCGGCCCTTGCCTCGTCGACTGAGGAGCAGGATATTCCAAATGAATACCACGATGCAAAACAAAAGTGAACGTCCTTGCAATAACAGCTTTTTTGAAAAGTGTTCCAACAACATCAGAATAGGTTTGTTTTAATTTGCATTGATCCGAATCAACGCAGTCCCATCAATTGATCACACCATAAAGAACGAAAATATACTGATGTACGTATATGTCATCCGCATTCGCCACTGGGTCCCGTCATTACCCGTTAGGTTAGCTAACTAACGACAGAGCGGGGACTGGACTAGCGCGAATGTAAAACATATACAACACCTACTAATATATATACCAATATATTATATTCGCTCAAGGCGTGATAAAATGCAACATCACAGAAATGTACAGCATCACAGAACAATACAGATATCTGGGATCCCCGGGTTTCACTGAGCCACTACTGAAACCCGACGTTCCCCTGGTCGTGTGGATAGCCTGTGCAATGAATCCTAGGCCCCTACGGGCGCGGCAAGTTACCCGCCAAAACCTGAAGCGAGGCAGCCCCCTTCAGCGCCGTGAATGGACCACCCAGCACTTCACGGAATCCGGTAACTTGGGCACCCCTCCTGGGTCAACCTGTACCCCCTACGAGTGCGGCGAATAGCCCGCCAATCCTAGAGTGAAGCCCCCTCCGTCTCAATGCCATGAGATGCGGGCTTGTTGCCCTCTAGAACCCGACTATCCGTGCACCCCTCCGCGGGGTAATCCTAGTACAGAAAGTAAAATATACATACAACGGGTACATCGACCGCAACCAGGTCGTGCCCCAAAAGAATAATACAAATAGGCAGTGACGGCAGTCCACATGTCGGACGCTCGCCCCGCAATATCAAATGTATATAATACAACAGAAACTGTACTAGCATTGCATCCAGGCTATCCCCCACGACCAATCCGCAACATTACAGCAAAATCACAAAACATCAACGTGAAAGTCACGTTCGCAAATCCGTCTCACCGGGCTATAGCAGTTAGACCGGATTTACCGATCGAGTGACATTCACGGTCGCAGATATAATGTAAATACTGTGAAATAATGTGTTTAAAATATCCGATTGATCAAAAATTAACAAGTGGGCCCCCAAGCAATACTGTAGCACTCACAGAAATTCTGAGCCCAATTTTAATATTCCAAAACCCCTATTTTCAGCCCACAAGCCCACTGGAAAGAAACGACGACATGATCCCACATTCCTGCGGCGGAACCGCGGCCAAAGAGGGGTTATGGCCGCGATTCCGCGGTCGTACGGAGGGATCGTGTTGTCGAATTTTTCCAGTGTTCTTAGAACTCCCTGCACATCATTCTGAGACAACCTGAAAAATTTTTGGACTTCAAAAAAATTCGACAGAAAACTGATGTAAGGAAAAACGCGGGTTTTTGGAATTTTGGTCGATCGGAAATGCAAACACATCAAACAAAGCTGGACGAAGTTAATGGCGAGGCTCTGATACCACTTTGAGTGCACGGCGGCGCCCCGGCCGTCAATCCGACGGCCAAATGCGGAAGCGGTGATAAACTTTAATTTTGCGAACTTAGCAAACCGGCACCACCGCGCACTAAACACCCGGATCGAACCATTAACTAGTCTAAGCTAACTATAAGAAGGGGAATAGATATACCGAATGATCCGAGTCCTCCGTTCTTCTCGTCGTCGTCCCGATCTTCTGTGGAAACTCCGGTCGTCGCCTCCTTGCCGGAAGGGCACCACATCGCCTACATCTTTTACGGGCTCCCACCTCAATACCGAGGCAACTCGGGCGTGAAGTTGGCTGGCCGACGCGTCCAAGATTTGCTGTAGAATGTGTAATGTAGAGGCTATGTCTCATTTGGGGTTTGTTGCCTTTGAAGATGATGGAGGAATCAAGATAAGAAAAATGGTGCTTGCATTTTTCTACCATGAAATGAGATCAAGAATGAAACTCTCAAGAAGGAAAACCTCTCTTCTCTTTTCTCTCAACCATGGCCAACCTCTTCCATCAAGTGAGAATAATATGGTGGAGGAATGAATATGAAACAAAACAAGAAGGGAGGTGAGTGTAGGAGAAGAAGAATGGTGACCATAACCAAACATCATCATAACAAACTCAAATCAACCTCAAATCCTTTATAATCTCATTAATACAAATCAAGTGATGTAAAGAGAATCAAATGATGGTGGAAAAGAAACGATGCCATCATAATCAATTCATTTGCAAGAAACCCCTCCACAATGTGTTATTTGCAAACTTGCAAATGACCCCCTCCATCGGAAAAGTCCCGCCGGGAAAGAACAAAGGAAAACCGGCCGGAACGGAATGCAAACTGGCAACTCCAGAAAACTGGTCCCGTAATAAATTACAGGAAAACCCCGATACTGCAAATACATGCCCGCATTTGTATTCCCACTGAACACAAATGCAAAGAGACAAAACTACACTATCAAATACTAGGATCCGGCTTAAGCCAAAGCCGGTTAGTAAAAACCGTCCGATCACGATCCGTGCAATACCGCACGTATCTGATCGAACCCTGCCATATCTCCATATGGCCTCTACAGCGTTTCGCCCGAAAGCTTGAGTAACTGAAAGTGTGGTGGACTCTAAAGACTCGTCAATACTATGGTTGTGGATTTAACCACTAGCACGTCAGAGGTATAAGCCAATACGTGACGGGCCACCAGCTATTGACCAAAAGGGACGTCGATGAGCGAACTCATCCTGACACCCTACTGAGCCTGTCAGTGAAAATATCTGTACAGTCCGGTCCGTTCGTCTATAAGCATCGCATGTCGGGCCTAGGGGGTTGGTAAAAGTCAGACCCCCAAAAGCGGTACAAGTCGTGTCGGAGTGTAGCCCAGAACACCCTGAGATACTACTGGAATACCTACCAGTAAATCTCCTGCCTTGGCCAAGGACTTCGTGTAATGGCTCTCCTAGACACAGCGCGACCTCACCCCCAATACCGGGAGAGACGAACCCCTGAAGATCCGCTCACTGCCTCCATGTGGCTCGGGACTATACCCAACTAAAACCTGTTTGCACGACTCCTTTGAGCCGTGGTAGGGTAGTAATCAAAGCACAGTGGGAACTCACATGAGACAAATGACGATCCCCAGGTCGATGAACTAACCTGTACACATGTCACCTGGGAACTGCTATCTGACGTCAGGTATAAGACCAACTAGCATGTTCCCGGCGAGTCCTGTCCGGTGTACTCATAACCCAATGAACACCTGTATACATCTTAGGTGAACCAACTGACACCAGTGGCTTGTGAGACCGGCCACCGCCCCTCGTCGGGGTCTCGACTGTATACACTAGTCTACTCTGGAGTATCGATGCCCTGTCTTGAAACTCCCACGACTAGGGACCTTTTAAGGATGTGCTTATAGACTCCAGCTCTCACTTATATGATCGCCCTCATACTGCCGGCAGTCAAGCAAGAATCCTAGGGGCTTTATCAACGTGCAATAGCGACCTGTCAGGTCACCTAAAGCAGTACACGATGATAAAGGTAAACCAGATAGCATACTATCATCTCGAGTAAGACTGTCCTACCGGGATAGGTCCTCCCTCAATCATTGCAATCACGTGCCTGTGATCCAATAATTGACTCTGAGGGCACTATCTCCAACATGGTTATACCTAATAAACCAATTCCTTCGGGTCTTCAACCATCTCCAAGCTCCTAGTGATGTTCCGGATCGACTTTGGTCTCCGGTCTTCCTCCATCTCCGATGATCCACCCGAGGGATGTAATTCCGGCTCAAGTTCCATGCTAAGATGCTAGTGGAGCAACTAGGGTCTTTAGGATGCTACCCTAGAGAGCCTAGGATGTAGTGTGTATGTATTCTTAGTGTTTTTTATCTCATATCATGAAGAAGGTGGAAGCAAGCATGATAGCTAGAAGAGGTGAAGAACAAAAATGGTGAGGGTGGAGCTCAAGCTCAAGAGAAGAAAACCTAGCATGCTTCAAAAAATAAAGACCAAGGAGAGAGAAAATGAAGCATCCTTGGTTTTGTAAAAACAAATTTTCCATTTTATTAATCCTACCATGCTTGAATAGTGAATCCAAATGAATTAACAATTCATTTGTGAGCACTATTCCAAGCATGGTTATCACCATTCCTCTTCATGCCATTTTCCATCTCATTATACATTTTAATAAAAATGGTCAAATCCAAAATGAGGTGGCACCTTCTAGAATGTTATCCGGCAAAAAATACGGATTACATTCTACTGTATATACATACCTATATCCGTACCGAAATACGAATATCAAAGAGATAGTGTCACGACCCGAAAGAGCACGTGACTGGCCCTTGAACCATATGAAGTCTATAGGGCTCCATCTGATCCAAGTAAGCCAAAAGCCCAGAAATCTAAAACCATTTTTAAGAATAAGTAAAGAAAACTGGATTTAAAGAAGTAAAGAACTACATGTTTAACAATCAAGGTTTTTAAATAACTAAGCCGAATATGCAAATTAAAACAGTACAGTCTTTTCTAAAAATTTCGGCAGAGTTTCTTTTGTAAAACTGGCCCCGAGTGGGGTACAACAAGAATGACAATATATATGCAACGATAAAGGAATCCCCAAGCGGGAGCTAGCTCTTCGTCAATAGACGGTCACAACCACACATGCAACAATAGTATACAACGCCAAGTGGCGAGGATCAAACCCAAAAGAAAGCTCAAAGCAACAAGAAACCGCAATACTACTAAGCGCGACTCTAAGGTCGAATAATACATCACTAAAGTCTAGGTCTGAAACAATATACAAGTTTTGGTTGATGGAAATTCTAGATACAATGAATAAAATAAATACAAGGGTGGTTCTTGATGCGAAAGAATCCACCTACCAAAAGCAAGCCACCCGCAAGAAAGTAGTGTGCCAGAAATGCCGCAATAAAACCTGTACGGCAGAACATGCAAGAACTGTGGCACAACGGGGGTGAGTTGCCAACTCGTGAATAGAAACATCTACAAGCAGAAACCGAATGCAAGACATAAACCTAAGTCAACAATCAGTAATATAATCCACAAGAGTACATCTGAGTGTGATAAGGTGGCAAGGTAACATCTAAATATGTATGTGGTGCCAAGTACTCAGGTAATAACATGTTATCAGTATAAGGTATGTCTGCAAGAAGTAAATATGATGCAGTATCAAATGATATCAATACACATATATTAGTGTCCCATACCACTAATATTGGTGTAAGGGTATATATAACAGCGCCCTCATACCCTGTTATATATACAAATGAAGTATGATCAGTGTAAATCCAGTCTGTATATGATCCATGTCTGTATATGATCCATATCTGTATATGATCTATGTCGGTATATGATCTATGTCTGTATATACGTGGAACCCGTCCACCCGTCACCCAATGACAATAAGCATCATGTATGCAATATGAGGATGTAAACAAATCATGGTAAAACATCATGAAACCCGTGCCAAGCATCGACACGTAAATCCTCATCCATATGGGGCTCCGTCTGCGGTATCGGCCCTCGGCCCCAGCAGTACGGGTCAACCCATGTCCATCTCTGGGCTCCGTCTGCGGTATCGGCCCTCGGCCCCGGCAGTACGGGTCAGCCCATATCCATCTCTCAACTCCGGTCGGAATCCTCCAGATATCCGCCGAGCTCAAATACAATCACCGGTAGGTAGTAGTCCCTCTGTCGGGCTAACCGTCTATCACACAGCGAAACCGTTCTCTCCCCGGGGTACCATACCGGGTCCACCATGTACCCGTAATCGGCCTCAACCGCCTCCTCGATTCGGGTTTTTATATATCACTCTAGCACCGAGAAAACACATGGTGGACGCACCGAAATATCATATCAAGGGAACCGAGTTTTTAAATGATTACATATTTGAAATAGCCACGGTTCCCAAATCCAGAAATCACATATAATCCAAACCAAAAGGTAAGTCACTAATCTGATATGATATGTGCGTCAAACATAAATATCATGTCAAGTCACATATAGATGAGCTACAATATAATGATCAGGTGTGATATAAGCATCAAATGTGAGTATCAAGTCATGTCACATATAAATGAGCTATAATATAATGATCAGGTGTGATATAAGCATCAAATGTGAGTATCAAGTCATGTCACATATAAATGAGCTATAATAAAATGATCAGGTGTGATATAAGCATCAAATGTGAGTATCAAGTCATGTCACATATAAATGAGCTATAATAAAATGATCAGGTGTGATATAAGCATCAAATGTGAGTATCAAGTCATGTCACATATAAATGAGCTATAATAAAATGATCAGGTCTGATATAAGCATCAAATGTGAGTATCAAGTCATGTCACATATAAATGAGCTATAATAAAATGATCAGGTGTGACATATGTATCAGGTATGAATATCAAGTCAAAATCGTATATATTTGTGGACAGGTCTATGTGTACAATATGCTATGCGGAAATCATACCATGAATGCAGCAGTACTACAGTGTAGTGGCATAGCAATTATCGATGATGAAGTGTGTGAACCGGCAATCAGTGTACGTGGAACATACGCATCATCGATAATGGTGCTGGTGTCCTAACAGCATGATGGTAATATAACAATAAGCACAAGTAATGCCATGCAAATAGTATAAACAGGTACAATCGAAATAAGCAACGCAACAGTGAAGAATCTAACTCAAAAGCTATATCATGCAGCCTTGCCTTTTGAAATAAGACGAATCGGGGTCTTTGGTAAAACAAGGGCTACGGTGTTTAGAAAATAGACGCTACACATTTGAAAATATCCGTAGAATCCCCTTTTTCCTATCTTGCAATATTCCCGATTCGCTAGTTTTGATATAGGTATGACTCGGGTCTAGTCTAACATCTACTATGCAACTACTGATCTAAGTATCAAGCAAATCTGGAAGGGTATGGAAACCGCCTAAATCTGAGTCGATACATATATAAAGGTATATAGTCGGGGATCTCGCCTCAATGTCATATCATAAGATATCCTCGAGTTATGAGTGCGGATCTATCATCAATATCGGCTCGTACGGTAATCATCGTACGGCATCCCCAAAGCTAGGTACAGGTCAACATCTCACTATTTCGTCACATAACAGGTATCACTATCATCAGATCATATAGTCTGGGGTACTACTCTATGTCTAGCACCAAACGATACAATCAATGAATTATGCATGCGGGGGTAAACACATATCCCAAGCCCGCAAGAAATCACAAGTCATATCCCACATGTGCATCATAACATATCACCTATCTCACGTCATCAAGCCCACATCATCGACTCATCCCCAAAGTCATCCCATATCATCAAACACCGTGTAAGTACAAGTAATATGCAAGGGTGTGTGTGTGGGTGTAATTCTACCCTAGGGTTCGCGACTATGAACTACACTAGTCACATCTACCCTACACTATCCATAATACACCTATCACAAAGCTACAACACACTACAACTATCATATATCCACTATATATAGTATACTAACTACGGACTGCGGGGGTGCTATACGCCATCCACCCGACTTCCCCCTGTAGATATAATCTACTCACCTTGCATCATCAATTGCGGATGTCACCATGCATTTGCTTGTCGTCCCGAAGTCCTCATGAGTACCTACACATCAACATATCGTGTATGCGCATTAAAACCATATCCAAGCTAAAACGGCGCATGAAATCCAAACGATACGATAAGGGGGCCTATAGGTGAGAACCTATGGCACGCCTTCAAAACCATCAATAAATCCTCTATATCGTCGTATAAACGCCAAATAGTCGAGGTAAAACGAAACACACCAATGCAGAAATGAAAATACGGAATACGGAAACTAAAGTCCAAAACAGCAACTCATGAAATGTGTTCCAGATTTTACCCCAGGTCACTTTATACAAATCTATATATACCAGGGGCCTAACATAAGCATGTAGGAGCTACAGAACCAATACGAGCCAAAATGGTGGGACCCAGGCCGCAATTGGCGGCCAAAAGGGGAAAATTGGCGGCCGGGAAATGGAGTTGGGGGCTAGGGTCTTGGGGTTAGCTTCCTGGGTGCCTGCACATATCTCTATCCACTCAATATTATTTTAGGAGTCTCGGGGTGATAGCAGATTCAAGTTAACCAGCACAGATTTCACAATTTCCCCGATATCGGTTTCTAAAATCCGTATTTCTGGTTCTAGCTTCAGGTTTTGGGTTCCAATTCATGCACTAGGGGGTTGGTGTATCCTCTATTGAACTCAATTTCATAATACAACCCAAGTTCCTCTCAAACCCTAACTAGGTTTTCATCAAGTCCATAATATCACACAATATCGGTTAAATCTTAACATGGGGTTAAAGGAAATGCTACAATTAAGCTAATGGTTCAGTAATTACCTCCCTTAGCAACTCAAGAACTTTCTTGAGTTGCCCTCTAGTGGCCAAATCCATGCTTTCTTGGTCCATCTTGTAGATCTCGAGCTTGTGCATCTTTTTAATGAAAGGGACATTGGATTTTGGTGTAGTTTTTGAGATGATTTGAGGGATTGAAGGTGGAGGAAGGGGGAGGAAGAGGCAGCAGCAGCAAGCAAAGGGAGAGGGAGAGAAATGAGGGGGAGAAATGGCTAAGGGTTTGGTCAATGGTTCACCCATACCTCTCTCTCACCAACCCCATTCTTTATCCTTTTCTTTTCTTTTAATTCCAAAACCCTTCTCACAAGAATAGTGACCCAAATGAAAACCATGGCTAGAAAAAGCACAAGTGTAGAAAAGAAGTGATATGTGCATGTTTTGCACAAAAGTCGAAAAACCCGATTAGCGATTTTTAATCGCGATTAGCACTAAATTAGTGTTAAACTAATCATAAAAACTTAAAAATGTCATAATTCACTAATTTACCCTATTTTAGAATTTTCCAAAATTTTTCATAATTTTTCTAACATTTTTCCTATTTATTTGCATTTAATTATAGATTTAATATTAAAATAATCAATAAAATAATATTAATTTATAAAAATTCCCAAAATTAATATTTTATACTTTTGAAAATGTTACAATCTACCCTCCTTAAAGAAATTCGGTCCCCGAATTTAAATTTAAACCCCCACTACTAAAACAATTTCAGTAATAATCCATTTGTCGGGGCTCCGAAAACATCAACACATAGAGAATATCATAAAAAAAAATATACTGCTCTACTAGAAATCAATCCCCAAAATGCATATATAAGAATATCCTATGCGTCTGGTGCGCAAGGAAATCAAATCCATATATGTGTCAAACAGGTGTAGAAAACAACATCTAGGTGCAACGGGTGTGCACGAAACATCTGTCGTAGGCAACGTATGTGCCTGACAGCAAAAATCAGGTGCATGTGAAATGCACGAAGAATTTAGATTTAGTGCATCTGGCGTGCACCAAAATCGTATATCAAACACTAAAGATGCATGAAAACTACGCTGGAAGTGCAAATCAAATCACTGAATGCGATAGGCATGAAATCTCAATCAATATCTCAAATGTAATAACTCAGCGCAAAATATATAAATATCCAGTGGGTGCATGAAACCAATATCATGAAACTCAGTCATCAAAACTAAATCATGTAAACAGAATGCCCAAAATACCGAAATCCAAAGTGACGGATACGTGATAATCGAATCACAAAATCACAAATCATAAATACCGTCGTCGGTAGTTCCTCCTTCGAGGTCGAGAAGGAGTCAGTGCATCCACTGCTAGCAGCGCAGGATATCTACTTGCTTCTTGCTCGCGGTCTGGCGTCCTCTGACTCTGGGTCCTTATCTTCCTTGCGGATTTCTTATCTCGCAGTCAATCGGCTCATCGGCCCTGTCAAGTGTGCTAACGGGGACGATTCCGTTCTGGCACTTCTCTGGTCACCTCTCGGTCAAACCTCACGACCACTCGTAAGGAAGCACATCACTGGCGTCGGCCTCCGGCTCTCTGAATGCACGTCACACATCTGATCCTGGGTGCAAACATCATTGCAGCAATGTTCTGGAAGGAATCCTGCTCAAGGTCTCTTCCAATCATGCCTATGCCGATCTGTACAGAGGCTGGCTCTCTTGTACTACCTCTTCTCGCTTGATAGACATCTATGTCCTCAGCACAACCTTTTCTCGGAAATTGGTCACATCCCAACGTCTCTGTAAGCATATCAGGTCTCTAGTCTCGACGGGAAGCAATGACAGCTCGTCAGTGTCTCACACGAACATCTGGTTCCACATGTCTCTATCATCGTCCACTATGACGTCACGCCACACTACTATGCACTGCACTGTTCTCGGCCACGACCAATCTGAAGTCTCTCGCACGGACTCGAAATCGCGTACTCTGTAGCTTCACCATTTTGTAGAAGATGTCAGGCCGAACAGATCCTCGGGAACACGTCCCAACCATCGGAAGGATACTCGTCACTCGTCCGCCCTTAATCAATTAGCAACGTATCTGGGTAAGTCCCTTTATCCGAACCTGGTCAACTACCTCGTCGACAATGCCGAACTCTGTCCTGCTGGGTGCGCGCAATACGACCACTCCTGGTCTAGGTCTTCTCGTATCGTACTCCAGAAAGGTCCTGTCGAGGTTCCTTTCTCAAATCTCATACCTGCCGAATTGCCCGGAAGTCATCATCCAATGCTGAAGCTAATTCTTATTCCGGAACGGCTGCATACTCATCGCGCTTCTTTCTGGAAGATATATCCATATACCACGCCTCTGGGTGCGTATAACATCTCTGATGTCAGCGGAGTGGGACGTCATCTCGTCGAAACCTCGTACGAACTCTCTACTCCACATTGCTCAATGTCGACCGATTCGGACCTAACTCATCGTGGCTACACGAACTGCGCTCCGACGGCTACGCTCGCATCTGGAGTCTCCCAAGCAGTGTCCCATCACGATATCCGAAAGATGTCGAACCATCCGATCGACTCGTCAGATCCTCATAATCCCCCGAGAGCTCACATCTCGGGTACAGTTTAATAGTATCGAGTACATGCCACAGCGTCGGTGGTCCAGCCGTAGAAGGGCAAACCCAAGCCTCACTAATGGTGCCGCGGAACTGCCGCAAACCCGAATGTTCAAAGGCTTTCACACGGTCATTAAGTCGAGTTAGGGTTTCATTCTTCTAGAGGGTCCATAGAATCACCTGCATGTCTTTCCGTATACTTTAAACTTGGAAAATGGGCTCCTGACATTCGATCGTCTCTATCGACTCTCAACGAACCTGCGTGAAGTCGTCTCTAGCTGGAAACAATCTATCTGATGACCTCGCATCGGTAACGAACGAACCACATGTCCTAGTCATTCATCCTCAGGTGACTAGCGACTCGCTATCATCTCTCTGAGTATATGCTCACGCTGCAATGGCTCCAACCATCTGGGCGACATCTCATCATTTGCAGCAGCAACTGGCTCATACGCCTGTATGCCGAACCATGCCTCAATCCTCCAGGAAGGGCAATACACAGGCGGTCATCTCTGAATCGGTCTGCTCTAGATCTGAGTAAGATTCTCCACACTGGAAATCTTCAACTCAACTGGGCCCGCTCTGGCGCAAAATCGGACGAATCACCTTCGTCTCTCCAATCGGGTAGACTAGCTATCATCTGTCGCATATCTGCCTGAAAGCTCCGGCAATCTCAGCTTGTAAGCTCCGAAAGCAACATCCTGTCAATCTCAGCAACAGTTGGTCCATCTGTCTGCACGGTAGGCGACATCACAATCTCTAAGGTATGTTGTACATCAACAGTCCTCTTCCAACAGGCAGCTCTAACAATGGCCCGATCATCCGGTGCAAATCCAAGCACTCGCCTCCACTAGAGGTCACAATCACCAATGCTAACTCGAGACGTTCCCATGTCACCAGAAAACACAATGGTCACAATCACCAATGCTAACTCGAGACGTTCCCATGTCACCAGAAAACACAATGGTCGGCCCTCGTACCAAATGAGCTCACACCGGCCGTAACCCTAGCAGCAGCCCAAACTGCGCTCAAACATGGTGACAGGAACCTCGATCGAGTATCAAAAGAGTACACCAGTGGTAAGAAGGGAAACAACAAATCCAAAGTGGATACATGATCATAAGAAGGAACAGCATCAATGAAGATATGATCATGAACTAATAGAATCGGGGATCTCAAATGGATGTATAATCCTGGATATGAAGAGAATCACTGATCTCAAAAGTATGCACATCCTAAGGTTCCTTAAGCGGAGTGGCGTGTCGTAAGTATGCCGCGGAACATACCAACGGTACGTCACTCTACTTTAGTCACCTATTCCATCAACCAAGGGTCATCCTACGCGAAGAAAGTTCGGGTCTAATACCCCCTCGACCAAGTCTAAGTTCCGTAAGGTCAAGCCTAAGTTCCGTATATATATAAACGCCCTAGGCTCCACATAGTCAAACTCAGACTCGAACCAAGGTCAACCTAGCGCTCTGATACCAACTTTGTCACGACCCGAAAGAGCACGTGACTGGCCCTTGAACCATATGAAGTCTATAGGGCTCCATCTGATCCAAGTAAGCCAAAAGCCCAGAAATCTAAAACCATTTTTAAGAATAAGTAAAGAAAACTGGTTTTAAAGAAGTAAAGAACTACATGTTTAACAATCAAGGTTTTTAAATAACTAAGCCGAATATGCAAATTAAAACAGTACAGTCTTTTCTAAAAATTTCGGCAGAGTTTCTTTTGTAAAACTGGCCCCGAGTGGGGTACAACAAGAATGACAATATATATGCAACGATAAAGGCATCCCCAAGCGGGAGCTAGCTCTTCGTCAATAGACGGTCACAACCACACATGCAACAATAGTATACAACGCCAAGTGGCGAGGATCAAACCCAAAAGAAAGCTCAAAGCAACAAGAAACCGCAATACTACTAAGCGCGACTCTAAGGTCGAATAATACATCACTAAAGTCTAGGTCTGAAACAATATACAAGTTTTGGTTGATGGAAATTCTAGATACAATGAATAAAATAAATACAAGGGTGGTTCTTGATGCGAAAGAATCCACCTACCAAAAGCAAGCCACCCGCAAGAAAGTAGTGTGCCAGAAATGCCGCAATAAAACCTGTACGGCAGAACCTGCAAGAACTGTGGCACAACGGGGGTGAGTTGCCAACTCGTGAATAGAAACATCTACAAGCAGAAACCGAATGCAAGACATAAACCTAAGTCAACAATCAGTAATATAATCCACAAGAGTACATCTGAGTGTGATAAGGTGGCAAGGTAACATCTAAATATGTATGTGGTGCCAAGTACTCAGGTAATAACATGTTATCAGTATAAGGTATGTCTGCAAGAAGTAAATATGATGCAGTATCAAATGATATCAATACACATATATTAGTGTCCCATACCACTAATATTGGTGTAAGGGTATATATAACAGCGCCCTCATACCCTGTTATATATACAAATGAAGTATGATCAGTGTAAATCCAGTCTGTATATGATCCATGTCTGTATATGATCCATATCTGTATATGATCTATGTCGGTATATGATCTATGTCTGTATATACGTGGAACCCGTCCACCCGTCACCCAATGACAATAAGCATCATGTATGCAATATGAGGATGTAAACAAATCATGGTAAAACATCATGAAACCCGTGCCAAGCATCGACACGTAAATCCTCATCCATATGGGGCTCCGTCTGCGGTATCGGCCCTCGGCCCCGGCAGTACGGGTCAACCCATGTCCATCTCTGGGCTCCGTCTGCGGTATCGGCCCTCGGCCCCGGCAGTACGGGTCAGCCCATATCCATCTCTCAACTCCGGTCGGAATCCTCCAGATATCCGCCGAGCTCAAATACAATCACCGGTAGGTAGTAGTCCCTCTGCCGGGCTCACCGTCTATCACACAGCGAAACCGTTCTCTCCCCGGGGTACCATACCGGGTCCACCATGTACCCGTAATCGGCCTCAACCGCCTCCTCGATTCGGGTTTTTATATATCACTCTAGCACCGAGAAAACACATGGTGGACGCACCGAAATATCATATCAAGGGAACCGGGTTTTTAAATGATTACATATTTGAAATAGCCACGGTTCCCAAATCCAGAAATCATATATAATCCAAACCAAAAGGTAAGTCACTAATCTGATATGATATGTGCGTCAAACATAAATATCATGTCAAGTCACATATAGATGAGCTACAATATAATGATCAGGTGTGATATAAGCATCAAATGTGAGTATCAAGTCATGTCACATATAAATGAGCTATAATATAATGATCAGGTGTGATATAAGCATCAAATGTGAGTATCAAGTCATGTCACATATAAATGAGATATAATAAAATGATCAGGTGTGATATAAGCATCAAATGTGAGTATCAAGTCATGTCACATATAAATGAGCTATAATAAAATGATCTGGTGTGATATAAGCATCAAATGTGAGTATCAAGTCATGTCACATATAAATGAGCTATAATAAAATGATCAGGTGTGATATAAGCATCAAATGTGAGTATCAAGTCATGTCACATATAAATGAGCTATAATAAAATGATCAGGTGTGACATATGTATCAGGTATGAATATCAAGTCAAAATCGTATATATTTGTGTACAGGTCTATGTGTACAATATGCTATGCGGAAATCATACCATGAATGCAGCAGTACTACAGTGTAGTGGCATAGCAATTATCGATGATGAAGTGTGTGAACCGGCAATCAGTGTACGTGGAACATACGCATCATCGATAATGGTGCTGGTGTCCTAACAGCATGATGGTAATATAACAATAAGCACAAGTAATGCCATGCAAATAGTATAAACAGGTGCAATCGAAATAAGCAACGCAACAGTGAAGAATCTAACTCAAAAGCTATATCATGCAGCCTTGCCTTTTGAAATAAGACGAATCGGGGTCTTTGGTAAAACAAGGGCTACGGTGTTTAGAAAATAGATGCTACACATTTGAAAATATCCGTAGAATCCCCTTTTTCCTATCTCGCAATATTCCCGATTCGCTAGTTTTGAAATAGGTATGACTCGGGTCTAGTCTAACATCTACTATGCAACTACTGATCTAAGTATCAAGCAAGTCTGGAAGGGTATGGAAACCGCCTAAATCTGAGTCGATACATATATAAAGGTATATAGTCGGGGATCTCGCCTCAATGTCATATCATAAGATATCCTCGAGTTATGAGTGCGGATCTATCATCAATATCGGCTCGTACGGTAATCATCGTACGGCATCCCCAAAGCTAGGTACAGGTCAACATCTCACTATTTCGTCACATAACAGGTATCACTATCATCAGATCATATAGTCTGGGGTACTACTCTATGTCTAGCACCAAACGATACAATCAATGAAGTATGCATGCGAGGGTAAACACATATCCCAAGCCCGCAAGAAATCACAAGTCATATCCCACATGTGCATCATAACATATCACCTATCTCACGTCATCAAGCCCACATCATCGACTCATCCCCAAAGTCATCCCATATCATCAAACACCGTGTAAGTACAAGTAATATGCAAGGGTGTGTGGGTGGGTGTAATTCTACCCTAGGGTTCGCGACTATGAACTACACTAGTCACTTCTACCCTACACTATCCATAATACACCTATCACAAAGCTACAACACACTACAACTATCATATATCCACTATATATAGTATACTAACTACGGACTGCGGGGGTGCTATACGCCATCCACCCGACTTCCCCCTGTAGATATAATCTACTCACCTTGCATCATCAATTGCGGATGTCACCATGCATTTACTTGTCGTCCCGAAGTCCTCATGAGTACCTACACATCAACATATCGTGTATACGCATTAAAACCATATCCAAGCTAAAACGGCGCATGAAATCCAAACGATACGATAAGGGGGCCTATAGGTGAGAACCTATGGCACGCCTTCAAAACCATCAATAAATCCTCTATATCATCGTATAAACGCTAAATAGTCGAGGTAAAACGAAACACACCAATGCAGAAATGAAAATACGGAATACGGAAACTAAAGTCCAAAACAGCAACTCATGAAATGTGTTCCAGATTTTACCCCAGGTCACTTTATACAAATCTATATATACCAGGGGCCTAACATAAGCATGTAGGAGCTACAGAACCAATACGAGCCAAAATGGTGGGACCCAGGCCGCAATTGGCTGCCAAAAGGGGAAAATTGGCGGCCGGGAAATGGAGTTGGGGGCTAGGGTCTTGGGGTTAGCTTCCTGGGTGCCTGCACATATCTCTATCCACTCAATATTATTTTAGGAGTCTCGGGGTGATAGCAGATTCAAGTTAACCTGCACAGATTTCACAATTTCCCCGATATCGGTTTCTAAAATCCGTATTTCTGGTTCTAGCTTCAGGTTTTGGGTTCCAATTCATGCACTAGGGGGTTGGTGTATCCTCTATTGAACTCAATTTCACAATACAACCCAAGTTCCTCTCAAACCCTAACTAGGTTTTCATCAAGTCCATAATATCACACAATATCGGTTAAATCTTAACATGGGGTTAAAGGAAATGCTACAATTAAGCTAATGGTTCAGTAATTACCTCCCTTAGCAACTCAAGAACTTTCTTGAGTTGCCCTCTAGTGGCCAAATCCATGCTTTCTTGGTCCATCTTGTAGATCTCGAGCTTGTGCATCTTTTTAATGAAAGGGACATTGGATTTTGGTGTAGTTTTTGAGATGATTTGAGGGATTGAAGGTGGAGGAAGGGGGAGGAAGAGGCAGCAGCAGCAAGCAAAGGGAGAGGGAGAGAAATGAGGGGGAGAAATGGCTAAGGGTTTGGTCAATGGTTCACCCATACCTCTCTCTCACCAACCCCATTCTTTATCCTTTTCTTTTCTTTTAATTCCAAAACCCTTCTCACAAGAATAGTGACCCAAATGAAAACCATGGCTAGAAAAAGCACAAGTGTAGAAAAGAAGTGATATGTGCATGTTTTGCACAAAAGTCGAAAAACCCGATTAGCGATTTTTAATCGCGATTAGCACTAAATTAGTGTTAAACTAATCACAAAAACTTAAAAATGTCATAATTCACTAATTTACCCTATTTTAGAATTTTCCAAAATTTTTCATAATTTTTCTAACATTTTTCCTATTTATTTGCATTTAATTATAGATTTAATATTAAAATAATCAATAAAATAATATTAATTTATAAAAATTCCCAAAATTAATATTTTATACTTTTGAAAATGTTACAGATAGAATAACACAAAGAATATAATACTAGATTATACGTATCGAAATACATATATGTAAATTATTAAATCAATACCTGATTTAATAATTCGGCTCAAACCCGAGCCGACTAGTATTATCAGCTGTCCGATCGAAAGTCCGAGTACTATGTGCATCAATCAATCGGAACCCTGCACGTATCAAATACGGCTACTACACCATTTCGCCAGAACCAGGGAAACCCTCTGTGTCGGACTCTAAAGACTCGTCAATACGCTAGCAGTGGGTTTAACCACAAGCACGTCAGCGGCACTAGATGTACGTAACGGCTACCCAGGTATTGAGCGAAAGGAAGGCCGACGAGCAAACTCATCCGAACCCCTACTGAGCTAGTCAGTGACAATATCCGTACAGTCCGGTCTGTTCGTCTAAGAGTATCGCATATCGAGTCTAGGGGGTGGATAAAGTCAGACCCCTAACAAAGCGATAATTCATATCGGTATGAAACCCATCACTACCCGAGAAACCATCGATCCTGGATCGATAATTTTCACATACCCCGGCCGAGGATTTCTAGTGATGGCCACCCGTGCACTGCGTGACATCAACCCCCAATACCGGGAGAGACGAATCCCCGACGATCCGATCACTGCCTCCATGTGGCTCGGGACTGTACCCAACTAAAACAAGTTTGCACGACTCCTTTGCGCCGTGGTAGGGTAGTAATCAAAGCACAGTGGGAACTCACACGAGACAAATGACGATCTCAGGTCGACAGACTTACCTGTACACATGTCACCAGGGAACAGCTATCTGACTATAGGTATAATACCAACTAGCATGTTCCCGGCGAGTCCGTCCAGTGTACTCATAACCCAATGAGCACATGCATACTATCTTAGGTGAACAACTAACACCAATGGCTTGTGAGACCGGCCACCGCCCCTCGTCAGGGTCTAGATAAGTATACACCAGTCTACACTGGAGTATCGATGCCCAGTCTCGATACTCCCACGACTAGGGACATTTAAGTATGTTCTTATAGACCCCCAGCTCCCACGTATGTGATCTCCATCACAATGCTGGTAGTCAAGAAAGACTCTTATAGGCTTTATCAACATATACATGATGATAAAGACAAGCCAGATAGCATACTATCATCTCGAGTAACACTGTTTTATCGGTATAGGTCCTCCCTCATTCATCATGATCACATGTATGTGACTTTGATAATTGCCTTAAGGGCACTATATCCAACACATACTCGGACCCGTCATCCCTGAAGTCTTACGCAAAGACTCGAAATTATGAGCTCGGGCATCTCGAACGCTCTCCGGAAGGAAACGAGAAAGAAATACAGCTGTGAACTTATCCCAAGTCATAGGAAGTAGATCTGCAGCTCGGCCTCTCTCAGTTTACTCACACCACGTCTGAGCAAGACCTTTCTAGACGAAAACTTGCAAGCTCAATCCATATCTCGTCGGAACTTCTCTGTGGACGATAAATCCTAGCCATCCCGTCGGGGATTCTCTACGTATCCTCCGCTGCATCCGTGCCGGTAAAAAAAAACTGAAGGCCTCTGCCTCAAAAACTCCTATAATAAGACGGAAATAAACTTGGTACAACAGAAACAGCTGCCTGTGCAGCAGGTACAATCACAGTCCCTGCAGCAAGAGGGACATCATCGGCTCTCGGAGCTCGGCTAGCCTCAACTAACAATCCAACCATATGTCGTAAGTCCTGAATACTCATCTCCAACCTAGCTATCCATCCTGGAGAAGGCGGATCACTCTGTCCCTGAGGGGTAGGCGTACCACCCTGATCAATCCTCGTCTCAAACGAGCCTACTCTAATCTCATCTCCGGCGGCAGCCCTCTGGCCCTCGTAGTCTCCGGAGGCATAGTGTCTGGAGCAAGAACAGGATTGATAGGAACATTGAGATCAAATCAAAGGATTTCCGGAATCAAGGAAGGAAATACAAGCAAATATATATCCTAAGGTCACTTAGGCGGAGTACTGTATCGTAAGTATGCCGCAGAACATACACACGCTACGTCACCCTGCTTAAGTCACCGACTCCATCTACCAAAGGTCATCCTACACTCAGAAAGATAAAATCTAACACTCTGATACCAACTTTGTCACGACCCGAAGGTACGGAATGTGACTAGCACTTAAACTACGAAACGTCTCAAGGCGCAACGTAATCTAAGTAAGCCAAAGCCCAGAAAACTAAACCATTTAACAAATAGAGTGAAGGAAAACTTGTTTTAAAGTAAGTGGTTTTATCAAAATAAGTGGCATTAAACATTTAAAAGCAACATCATATTTTCCCGAAAAATTCGGTGGAATCTCCTTTATAAATACTGGCCCCCAAACGGGTACACACATGAAAATACAAATGAAAAATGAATAAAGGCATCCCTAAGCAGGAGCTAGCTCTTCCCCGATGGCAGAAACACAACCACATGCACATGTATATCAAAAGTTCACAATAATCATTATAATGCAAGAAATAGGAAAATACCACGTCGGCTCAAGTGAGCATCGACACCAAACACCACAAATACAAGTCTCACGAGTCTCACTGTCTAGTCAAATATACAAGGGTAGATGGAGTATACTAGATACAATATAATGTACATTATGGGATACAAATATCTTCGCAACCCACCTACGAGCAAGCTGCAAATCAAGCAAATGAAGCCAAAAGAGGAAGGACGCCCGCCGCTACTGCGCTGACGGGTCAAACATGCAAGACATTGTGGCACAACGAGGGTGAGTTGCCAACTCGTGGGTAGTAAGTAACATCTAATAAGGCTATCGTAAGCATGCACGCAATTTCTGTTAGAGATAGTGCCCTCATAGTCAATTCTTGGATCACAGGCACGTGATTGCAATGATTGAGGGAGGACCTATTCCGGTAGGACAGTCTTACTCAAGATGATAGTATGCTATCTGGTTTATCTCTATCATCGTGTACTGCTTTAGGTAACCTTACAGGTCACCATTGCGCGTTGATAGAGCCTTTAGGATACTTGCTTGACTGCCAGCAGTATGAAGGCGATCATATACGTGGGAGCTGGTAGTCTATAAGCACATCCTTAAAAGGTCCCTAGTCGTGGGAGTTTCGAGACAGGGCATCGATACTCCAGAGTAGACTAGTGTATACAGTCGAGACCCCGACGAGGCACGGTGGCCGGTCTCACAAGCCACTGGTGTCAGTTGGTTCACCTTAGATGTATACAGGTGCTCATTGGGTTATGAGTACATTGGGTTATGAGTACACCGGACAGGACTCGCCGGGAACATGCTAGTTGGTCTTATACCTGACGTCAGATAGCAGTTCCCTGGTGACATGTGTACAGGTTAGTTCATCGACCTGACATCGTCAATTGTCTCGTGTGAGTTCCCACTGTGCTTTGATTACTACCCTACCACGCTCAAAGGAGACGTGCAAATAGGTTTTAGTTGGGTACAGTCCCGAGCCACATGGAGGCAGTGAGCGGATCTGCAGGGGTTCGTCTCTCCCGGTATTAGGGGTGAGGTCGCGCTGTGTCTAGGAGAGCCCTTACACGAAGTCCTTGGCCAAGGCAGGAGATTTACTCGTAGGTATTCCAGTAGTATCTCAGGGTGTTCTGGGCTACACTCCGACACGACTTGTACTGCTTTTGGGGGTTTGACTTTTACCAACCCCCTAGGCCCGCCATGCGATGATCATAGACGAACGGACCGGACTGTACGGATATTGTCACTGACAGGCTCAGTAGGGTGTCAGGATGAGTTCGCTCATCGACGTCCCTTTTGGTCAATACTTGGTAGCCCGTTACGTATGGCTAATACCTCTGACGTGCTAGTGGTTAAATCCACAGCCAAAGTGTTGACGAGTCTTTAAAGTCCCCCACAGACCAGTTTCTCAAGTTTCGGGCGAAACGCTGTAGAGGCCGTATGGAGATATGGCAGGGTTCGATCTTATACGTGCGGTATTGCACGGATCATGAATGGACGGATAATACTAGCGGGCTTTGGTTTAAGCCGGATCCTAGTATTGTACAGTGTAGATTTTGTCTTATTGCATTTGTATTCGGTCGGAATACAAATGCGGGTATGTATATACAGTAGCGGGGTTTTCCTGTAATTTATTACGGGATCAGTTTTTTGGAGTTGCCAGTTTGTTTTCCGTTTCGGCCATTTACCTTTGTATCTTTCCTTGGCTGATAATTGGTGGAGGAGGGCTTATTTGCAATTTTGCATATAAGCATTGTGTACGGTGGTCTTTGCATATTGTTATATCATGATAGTTCCACCATCACATTGACTTCTTAGTTCATGATGGTTCATGATGGCTTGACCTTTTGGAGTTATGATTGGTTGGTTGAGTGTTGGACTTTCCTTGTGATGATTTCTTCTCATGATCTCATATCATTCCCTCTTGCATTATTGTTGCTCTCACTCTCACTCTCCTCTCACTCTCTCCTTTGGGCATGGCCGGCCACAACATGATGGGGCTGTCCCAATTTTTTGTGGTGGGATTTTTGGTCTTTTGGCTTCACAAAAATCCCAAGTTCATCCCCAAAAAGGTTTAGTTCATTTCCTCCACCAAAGGAAACTTTCTCAAACCCTAAATGAGACATAGAGCACTGCACGTATTCTACATCAATCCTTGGGCACGTCGGCTCGCCAACTTCGTGCCCGAGTTGCCTAGGTCCAGAGGTGGGAGCCCGTAAAAGAAGCCGGCGAAGTGGTGCCCTTCCGACGAGGAGATGAAGACCGGAGATTCCGCGGGGAGATCGGGACGACGACGAGAAGACCGAAGGACACGGATCGTTCAGTATATCTCTCTACCCCTTCTCTTGTTAGCTAGGATTAGATTAATGGCCCGATCCGGGATTTTAGTGCGCGGTGGTGCCGGTTCAAAAGTTAAAGTAAATTATCATTTCCGCATTTTGGCCTCGGATTGACGGCCGGGGCGCCGCCGTGCACTTACATTGGTATCAGAGCCACGCCATTAACCTAGTCTAGCTTGGTCTAATGTGTTTACATCTTCGATCGAACAAAATTCCAAAACTCGCGATTTCAATGCATCAGTTCTCTGTCGAAATTTTTTTTGGCTCCAAAAATTTTTCAGGTTGTTGCAGAATACTGTTCAGGAAATTCTAAGACATCTGTGAAAAAATGGTAGTGTGATACTGTAGAACCACCGCGGAACCGCGGCCAAAACCCCCTTTGCGCCGCGGTTCCGCCGCAGTACAGTGTCTTCACTGCACCATTTTTGCACAGTGATCTTTGTACAGGGAAATTGGGGTTTTGGAATATTCTTTTTGGGTCCAGAATTTCTTTAAGTGCTACAGTAGTGCTTGGGGGCCCACTTAGGAAAATTTGATCGATCAAATATTTTAAATATGTTAGTTCATAGTATTTACATTATATCTGCGACCGTGAATGTCACTTGATCGGTAAATCCTGTCTAACTGCTATAGCCCGGTTAGACGGATTTGCCAACGTGACATTCACGTTAATGTTTTGTGTTGTGCTGTGATGTTGCGGATTGGTCGTGGGGGATAGCTTGGATGCAATGCTAGTACGTTTTGGTTGTATTATGTACATTTGATATTGCGGGGCGAGCGTCCGATATGTGGACTGCCGTCACTGCCTGTTTGTATATTATTCTTTTGGGGCACGACCGGGGTGAGGTCGATGTACCCGTTGTATGTATATTTTACTTTCTGTACTAGGATTACCCCAAGGAGGGGTGCACGGGTAGCCGGGTTCTAGAGGGCAACGGGCCCGCATCTCATGGCATTGAGACGGAGGGGGCTTTACTCTAGAATTGGCGGGCTATTCGCCGCACTCGTAGGGGGTACAGGTTGACCCAGGAGGGGTGCCCAAGTTACCGGATTCCGTGAAGTGCTGGGTGGTCCATTCACATTGCTGAAGAGGGCTGCCTCGCTTCAGGTTTTGGCGGGTAACTTGCCGCGCCCGTAGGGGTCTAGGATTTCATTGCACAGGCTATCCACACGACCAGGGGAACGTCGGGTTTCAGTAGCGGCTCTGTGAAACCCGGGGATCCCAGATATCTGTATTGTTCTGTGATACTTATTACATTTCTGTGATGTTGCATTTTTATCACGCCTTGAAAGAATATTATATATTGATATATATACTAGTAGATGTTATATATATTTTGCATCCGCGCTGTAAGTCGATGTACAACACCCCACGACTTGCGGGGAGGCGGAATAATGAAAAACGATCTTGTTTAAAGTGTAAACATCGACTAACCGAGAATCTTTGCATAAACAATAACTAACAACAAACATAGGAGTTTACAACTACTATGAAAAGTGATTATACCTGTAGAACCAAGTTGTTCAGTTGATAAAACTGCACATTTGTATTACATTTTTCCTACCATTTTCATATTAAAAAATGACTTTATTATAATATATTATACATATGAGGGTTTATGTGTAAAAACACTATTTTCCATGTGTTAATATATTTTAATTAGCATTTGGTAGAAAAATGTATGCAAATAAATTCATTGACCTAATCCAAGTAGAACTAAGTCTACTAAATATTATTTGAGTTGTTCTGCAAAAAGATTTCCAAGTGTGCAGAATTTTTCAAGACTAGAATCAAGCAAATCAAGTTGTTGAAGAAGACTTGCCTAATTAAGAATCAAAACTTGAAGACCAAGTCTGGAAGCAACCACGTGAAGATTTCCAAATTCTTAAGGTTCCAGATATCGACACATGTCACAGGGAGCAAGCCCTAAAAGTTTGATCAATTGATCTCGACCATTGGCCGCGGATCCGCCGCAGATATAGTGAGTTGGGAGTTGAGGATTTTTGAGGAAAATCTTTTCTATATTTTACCATGTTTTCAAGCAAAAGATTCTGGCTTTGCACTATAAAAAGGCACCGAGAGCCTCTTGGAAAATTTATCAAGCCGACGCGATCACGAAGCCCCAGACGCTCACGCATCCAGGCTGATCATCAACTGTTCGTCTACCTCCTTAGGAAAGATCGAGAAGCAACTAGTTTGTAATCATTTTCTACGGAATAAAGTGTAGATTGTTCAAGTGATTAATAAAAGTAGTTGTTTTATTTTATTCTTTTGCATTTTACATTATGTTTTCCCTCTCTTTCTTTTCATCTTCTTCTCCCAACATGCGCGAGTAATTCTCCGCTTGTTAGGGTTCGTAGGATTAGGGTAGGCTAATGGACGATGAAAATAACTAAACCCTTTTTAAGTCCTATAAAGTTTAGGAACTTTATCAAAAGAATCATTAACATCCTAATCGGACGCGCTAGCAATTCTTTTCTAGTTCCGACCGCGATTAGAGATTAGATTAATGATTATTTTGGTAAAGGCTAGATATGAACGGAGTTCCGTGTCGAGATAAGGGTTAAGAGTGGGATTCCTTTTCCCTCCAGAAACCCTAATCTACACGCATCACCGTCGTTCTAGTTCTAAATCTATTAATGGATAAAAAGGGTAACTTTTAATTAATCGTCCATAACTACTAAATCCTAACGAACCCTACAAGCCCTCTTATTATATTATCTACATCTTTAAAATAATCTAGATCTATATTTTACATTCTTGTTTAACATAGATCTAGAAACCATTCTATAAAATTATTTATCCCTCCTCTCTTTCTCAACACATCTAAAGTAAAAGTAAAAGGTTTCACGTTTCCCTGAGGAGGACCCGTACTCACCTCGGTCCAGCTACACGCGACACCGTTCTGATTGCGGTTAAACTACAAACACACTAATTCGAACCAATCAATGGCGCCGTTGCCGGGGAAACGTGTGTAATTTTTTATTCTTGCTATTTGTGTTAAATTCTTAGACGATTCATATCATTATTAAACAAAACTGCAAATTTCATATTTAACGATTTGTGTGTGAATTTTGTGAGGGAATCTGGAGTCACGGACTTGAGGAAACAGGAGATCTAGGGTTTCACACTTCTGTGGTATCTTTCTTTACTCCTTCTCTCTCCTCTCAAATCCAATAAAATCTATTTTCTGCAGGATTCTTTGCAAAATATCGCCGCTCAAAAATCTTTTTGCAAAGTTTGGTTTTGCGGTTTGTTTTTGCATATTTTAATACGGACTTTACAGGGCAAAGACCAAATCAAGATTAGGTGGGGATTTCATCACCCTTCCTAAGCCCGACAAATCACAAACCGAGCATATAGATCAACCCTTCATTAATTTAAAAAATATCTAGACCAGACTCTAAGGACTGTCGCGCTCATTAAGGACAGAGGAAGGTCGTGGGTAATCTATCGTTTATCCGCATTACTTTTGTAGTGCCTAGGCAAGTGTGTCAAAGGCTAGTGGTTTTTAATTAGGCCCACTACCGTGGTTCCTTCCCACTTACCTGGCACTTACCTGGCTACAAGGGTAGTACGGAGGCGGTAGAGGATTGATCCTGCGGCTTGTCCTTTGGAAGTCTAGGAGCGGTCTAGAGACTAGACCTAGGTGACCTTAGTTCTAGGGTTGCTTGTGCATTTTAGGGAGATTTGTCTTGAGTCCCACTTTTTCAAAACAAGCCAATTTTAAATCACACACACGCTGCCACTTGCACTAAACCCGCTTAGTGCATGCTCGGCTGGACACGGGATCCTAGTGCCCGTCTTGTCCGCATTCCTGCTATCGACACCGAAGTCGGTACTTTTTCATCTTCTTTTCCCCCACCACACACCACTACCGAGATGGACGGTACTCTATCAGATTATAACACCACGCTGCCACCGCCCGTAGGTGCGCAGAATCCACCGCGCATCTCTCTCCAAGAGAGATGCTATCCTATCCGTGATCCTCTTCCTACTTGTCTATCTCTTCCACCACCTAACGGGGATAATTTCGAAATTAAACCCCACTACATCAATCTGCTGCCCAAATTTCACGGGCTTGAGTCGGAAGACGCGTACGTTTTCATCACCAAATTCGAAAACGTATGCGCAATGATGGGTACTTCACAATTGAATTTAGATGCTATGCGCTTACGTCTTCTCCCATTCACACTGTGCGACTTGGCAGAAAAATGGCTTTACAATACTTCCGCACACTCTATCACTAATTGGGATGAATTCGTCATAGCATTTCTTAAGAAGTTTTACCCAAACCATAAGACTGCACGTGTTAGGAGCGAGATCAACCAGTTCACCCAGCTTCCCAATGAACCATTTTGGAAGTGCTTTGAACGTTTCAAAGTTCTGCTTGTCCAATGTCCTCATCATGGAATCAATAGATGGGATTTATGTTGGATTATATATGAGGGCATTAATTCAGCGACAAAGCAGATGCTTGAAACAATGTGTCAATGCAATTTCATGTCTGAAGACGACGGTGAAGCTTGGAAGTATCTGGAAGACCTCGCTGAACACACTTTGTAGTGGGAAAGCGTAAGACCACCTTCATCTAGGGGAGGTATTCACCAGATCGATGTTTCCATCGCAGTGAAAGCCGAAATGGCAGCGATGCAGAAGAAACTCGATGTTATTGAGAACAAACTTTCATCTGTCTCCCTAAATCAGGTCACGCTTCCTAAGACCGTCTGTGGTTGCTGTTCGGATCCTTCACACTTAACGGAAGAATGTCCTATGAATGCATCGTTTCAAGCTAATGCTGCTTTTCAGCAACAACCTAGAAACGACCCTTATTCTTCCACGTACAATCAAGGATGGAGGAATCATCCTAACTTTGCTTGGAATCAAAACCAACAAAGCAATTATCAAAGACCTCATCCACAGCAACCACAACCACAGAATCAGCCCCCCTTTCAGTCACAGAATTTCCAAAATCCGGCCAACATTTCTACACCACAAGTGGCCGGTACTGACAACTCACTTGCACAAACTTTGGATATGTTCATCAAACAATCCATGCAAATTTCGGCTGAGATGAGATCTTCTATTGATACCATAACGAAAAACTCCGCTTCTCATGGTGAGAGTATTAAATCATTAGAAAACCAAATCGCACAGTTAAACGCCGCAATGAGTGTGAGAGAAAAAGGGAAACTCCCATCTCAACCCATACCTAATCCTGGCCACTCACAAAGTTATAATGTGAGTGCTGTTACCACGTTGAGATCGGGAAAAGTGCTGAATAACCGAGTGGGTGAGCAATGTGATGATAGTGACACCAATGATACCCCAACTTCTTCTTCTTCCCCTAATTCGTCTAGTCTCCCACCTTCACCCGAGCCTATTCTCCGTTTTCCCCAAGGCTCGAACCCTTCGCCCATTTCGCCAAATCTATCTAAGTCGATTCCCACTCCAGTTTTGGGATCGAATCCATCCCCACAGTCTTCTCCACAAACGTTGGACCCAAAACTTATCGATAAAGCACCTTATCCAAACTGGTTAAGGGGCAACAGACCAAGTCCACAAATGGAGAAGATTGTGGAAATTTTTAAGCAAGTTAACATAAACATTCCTCTCCTAGATGCTATTCAACAAGTTCCGTCATATGCAAAAATCTTAAAGGACTTGTGCACTAGGAAGAGAAAAGTTCAAGTACCTAAAAAAGTTTTCCTTGCGAGTAATGTGAGCACAGCTTTTACACAACAACTACCCAAGAAACTAAAGGACCCCGGAAGTCCTACAATTTCAATTTCTATTGGGGGTAAAAATATCAATCGTGCTCTACTCGATTTAGGTGCTAGTGTTAACTTGCTTCCGTATTCTGTTTATGAGCAATTAGGGATCGGAGAGTTAAAACCTGCGCATTGCACTCTTCAGATGGCCGATCGATCTATCACCAAACTTAGGGGTGAGCTAGAGGATGTGTTAATCAAAGTCGGGGAATTCATATTTCCTGTAGACTTTATCGTTATAGATACACAACCTATAGCAAACCCACGCAATCAAATCCCGGTGATACTCGGTCGACCCTTTTTGGCCACTTCCAACGCAGTAATCAATTGTAGAAACGGCTCTATGACCCTATCCTTTGGAAAGAAGTCAATTGAGCTTAACATTTACAAGTTGGGAAGTGAACCCTCCGAACCCTATGCTCATGTGTGTTCTGTCGAATTAATGGATGTCGACAGCAGCGAATTTGATCAACCTCATGCTACTGACTCTTTTCATATGTTGTTGTTTGACCCAACCATGTACTCTTCCACCGAGTTGTCCGGGTCAACATCTAACGCTGATGAGGAACTTTTTATAGAGTCTGACGATCACCCTATTTTTTCTGATGACATTATTCTTCGGGGTATCCATGAAAGCTTTGAGGAAATTTTCGCTGATGAACTCGCATTTTTAAAAGATACGGGTGTTGAGATAAATCAACTCCAAGATGAAGAAATTGGACCTCCGCCCCTTCTTTTGGACAATCATGATAATGCGAGTAATCCATCATTACTATCACTGTGTCGTCTCTCCAAATTGAGACGCAATCCTTTTCCATTACACCTCTTATCACCTCCCCACTTCTTCACGTCGAAAGGTGACATGTTCTTCCACCAACCTTGGTGCTTCATCGATAAAATTTTTGAATGGTTGGTGTTGAGTTTTGGTCTTTGTAAGGCTTTACTTTGACCAATAACTTTACCCCCCCAATGATTTTAATTGCTTAACATTATTTAACTCAAGTTTGGGGGGGGGGGATATTTTGGCTCTTGAAAGAAAATGATTTTTATAAAATTATGAGCCTAAAATAAGTTTGGGGGAGGATTTTCACTTTCATATAATCTTGCCCCCATTAATGATTTCCTCCCAAGTCTACAGGTTTTTAAGCTTAACGGATGACATCAGTGAGGACACTGCTATAAACAAGTTTGGGGGAGGTTTGTGCTTATTTACACATCAATTTGCATCCTATTTTGCATAAGCACAACTTTTAAAAAAATATAGAATTTTTTTTTTATAACAAAAGAGTAGAAAGTGAAAAATTACATCCAAAAGATAGGAATAGTTTAAGAAAACCAAGAAAATTAGAAGTTTTCTTAAACGAACTAGTAATAAGTAGTTATGAGCTGTTGTCCCAAGGGTTATTAAGATGAAGGAAGTCACTAATCTGAGGATAAAAATAAGTCTGAAAAATAGTTTCTTTTCTGGAAGCCAAACATTTGAATGTTGATACCCTACTATATGCACTTACACACGTCTTGAAACTCCGGATAGTAGAGGATACCTTGAAATGCTCTTGTCTAAAAGCCAAAGTATGAAGGAAATAAAAAAATGAAGAAAATATAAAAATGGTGAAAAGAAAAAATGAACACTGGTTTTGTATCGCCAAGGCAGCAATAAAAAAATATAGCGAGGGTGCCTCTTCACCTAGTGCCCTAAGGCCAACTGGTCTGGGAGTCACTGCTAAGCCTTAGGTGGTGCAAGACGAGGAAAATATTATCACCTAATCAGCAAGCACATGAGTAATCGGTCGGTTAGTACCTCAAGAAGTATTAACGGTCGCATGAAAAGGTGTGAGCAAACCTAAGTATTCATCAAATTAAAAAGTACTAAGATAGAAGGACAAGAGTATAGCTTGAATTGAATTCTCCGAGTGTAGGGATGTCCATTTCACACACGTAGGGGTATATGATGTATGTTTGGATGAAAGGTAGAAATGAAGAATAAAGACGATGTTTTATTGAGGGATAATGTGATTTCTAACATTTTTCATGACTATTAAGATAGGGCTCATGACGACTGAAAAGCTAGTATAGTTAGAAACTCTTATTTTCAAAGTCTTTCTTTTATGGTTCTTATCTTTATATGTAAATTTCACCATCTCTCTTTTGTTATTGGATTTTGTGGGTGTAATCCGCTGAAAACCCTCAGGAGACAACACTCCTCCTACTAGGGACACCTAGAGGTTTAACGGCTTGTTGCACGTGCTCAGTGCAGTCGTGTCTGCCTACGAAAGTGTGCTTAGTTTTCTCCATTCTTTTTCTCCTCTTGAATAAACTAGTTTGCTCGGGACGATCAAAGATAAGTTTGGGGGTATTTGTTCAGTTGATAAAACTGCACATTTGTATTACATTTTTCCTACCATTTTCATATTAAAAAAGGACTTTATTATAATATATTATACATATGAGGGTTTATGTGTAAAAACACTATTTTCCATGTGTTAATATATTTTAATTAGCATTTGGTAGAAAAATGTATGCAAATAAATTCATTGACCTAATCCTAGTAGAACTAAGTCTACTAAATATTATTTGAGTTGTTGTGCAAAAGATTTCCAAGTGTGCAGAATTTTTCAAGACTAGAATCAAGCAAACCAAGTTGTTGAAGAAGACTTGCCTAATTAAGAATCAAAACTTGAAGACCAAGTCTGGAAGCAACCACGTGAAGATTTCCAAATTCTTAAGGTTCCAGATATCGACACATGTCACAGGGAGCAAGCCCTAAAAGTTTGATCAATTGATCTCGACCATTGGCCGTGGATCCATGGCCAAAACCCCACTTGGGCCGCGGATCCGCCGCAGATATAGTGAGTTGGGAGTTGAGGATTTTTGGGGAAAATCTTTTCTATATTTTACCAAGTTTTCAAGCAAAAGATTCTGGCTTTACACTATAAAAAGGCACCGAGAGCCTCTTGGAAAATTTATCAAGCCGACGCGATCATGAAGCCCCAGACGCTCACGCATCCAGGCTGATCATCAACTGTTCGTCTACATCCTTAGGAAAGATCGAGAAGCAACTAGTTTGTAATCATTTTCTACGGAATAAAGTGTAGATTGTTCAAGTGATTAATAAAGGTAGTTGTTTTATTTTATTCTTTTGCATTTTACATTATGTTTTCCCTCTCTTTCTTTTCATCTTCTTCTCCCAACATGCGCGAGTAATTCTCCGCTTCTTAGGCTTCGTAGGATTAGGGTAGGCTAATGGACGATGAAAATTACTAAACCCTTTTTAAGTCCTATAAAGTTTAGGAACTTTATCAAAAGAATCATTAACATCCTAATCGGACGCGCTAGCAATTCTTTTCTAGTTCCGACCGCGATTAGAGATTAGATTAATGATTATTTTGGTAAATGCTAGATATGAACGGAGTTCCGTGTCGAGATAAGGGTTAAGAGTGGGATTCCTTTTCCCTCCAGAAACCCTAATCTACACGCATCACCGTCGTTCTAGTTCTAAATCTATTAATGGATAAAAAGGGTAACTTTTAATTAATCGTCCATAACTACTAAATCCTAACGAACCATACAAGCCCTCTTATTATATTATCTGCATCTTTAAAATAATCTAGATCTATATTTTATATTCTTGTTTAACATAGATCTAGAAACCATTTTATAAAATTATTTATCCCTCCTCTCTTTCTCAACACATCTAAAGTAAAAGTAAAAGGTTCCACGTTTCCCTGAGGACGACCCGTACTCACCTCGGTCTAGCTACACTCGACACCGTTCTGATTGCGGTTAAACTACAAACAAACTAATTCGAACCAATCACAAGTCCTTCGTCTTGTCGTTCTCCACGTCCTCTCCGGCCTTCTCTAAGTAGTAGAAGATCCACCCGAGAGCTTTACTACAAGCTTCACCTCAAACTAGAGGTAACTAGGTTTCTTAAACCGCTAATCTAAGCAACCTAGGTGATATAGAGAATGGTTAAGGATTAAGTAGTCTAATCTAATCCTTGTACTCAACACATGAGAGGGGAGGATTAGGGTTTGAAGAGGGAGAGCTTGAGGAGAGAGAAAGTGAGCAAGAGAATGAAATGAGAAAGTGAGCTATCATAATATATATCAAGCATTATGATTTATCCAAATAAAAGAAATAAATGATTAATCATCATGCTTAATAAATATGAGAGGGTGATTCATTTCCATGAGTCATTAAGCATTTATGATGCATTAATGACTTGGATGAATCACTCAAATGACTCACTAATCTCATTTAATGTATATGCCACCTTAACCCCCAAGTCACCATCTTCTAGAAGCTTCTCGCGCAATTACGAGAACGCCCCTCCTTTCCGTGAAAACACGAAAAAACTTTAGACTGTATAAATCCAATAACCGGATACTAGAAACTGGCTTAAACCAAAGCCGACTAGTAAAAACTGTCCGGATGTCGTACGTGCGTAAACACACGTATGCGTCCAAACCCTTGTCGTAAAACCATACGACCTCTATATCGTTTCGCCTGGAGTAAGGAAACTCTCTGTGTGGGACTCTAGAGACTCGACTACTACGCTGGCAGTGGGTTTAACCACAGACTGCAAGCGGCACTAGCTGTACGTAACGGTCCCCAGGTAGACGTCGATAAGAAGAACGATGAGGAAACCCATCCGAACTCCTACTGAGTTTGATGTGACAATCTCCTTACAGTCCGGTCTGTTCTTCTAAGACTATCGCATATCGGGCCTAGGGGGCGACAAGCGTCAGTCCCCTAATAGCGGTATATGTCGTGTCGGAGTGAAGCCCATTACACCCTGAGAAACTACTGGAACCTACCAGCAAATCTCGCTTGCCCTGGCCAGGGACTTTGCGTAATGGCTCTCTGACACAGCGCGATATCAACCCCCAATACCGGGAGAGACGAATCCAGTCTAACCGCCACTGACTCCAAGTGCTCGGGACTGCACCCAACTGCTACCTGTTTTCACGACTCCTTTGAGCCGTGGTAGGGTAGCAATCTAAGAACAGTGGGACACACTCGAGGCGAAGTAGCAGTGTCAAGTCTGCGGACTATGTTGTACTCATGTCACCTGGGAACTGTTAACTGACGACTGGTATAAAACCAGCCAACAGTTCCCTGTGAGTCCTGTCCGGTGTACCCGTAACCTAACGAGCACCTGCATACTATCTCCAGTGTGACGTACTGACGGCTGTGGGACAGACCATCTCCCCAACTGGGATGAGAAGCGTACACACTAGTCTACTCCGGAGTATCGATGCCCTGTCTCGATAATCCTATGACTAGGGACCTGAATAAGGATGTGCTTGTAGACTACCCAGCCCCCACTAGTGTGACTGCCATCATAACGCTGGTAGTCAAGCATGATCCTAAGAGCTCTATCAATACGTATACTTACATATTATGATAGAAAAACCAAGTAGCATACTACCATGTTTAGCAAGACTGTTATATACATGTGAATATCCCAAGCTTCCATTAAGTAATATACAAACTAGTATGATACAATAATGGACCCTAGGGCATATACACTAACAATCTCCCACTTACACTAGGGCCATGTACTGGCATATCGAAGACCGATGATCTCGAGTAGCCTCTCGAACTGAATCTGAGGTAGGGCCTTAGTGAATGGATCAGCAATGTTATCCTCTGTATTTACTCACTTTACCTCGATCTCCCAGCGATCTACGATCTCCCTGATCAGGTGATATCGCCTTAAGATGTGTCTGGACTTCTGATGGGACCTGGGTTCCTGCGCTAAAGCTATAGCGCCGTTGTTGTCGCAATACAGAGGTATTGGACCAACACTGGTAGGAACCACCTGAAGTTCTGTGAGGAACTTCTTCATCCAGACAGCTTCTTTTGCGGCATCGCAAGCAGCTATGTACTCCACTTCCATCGTTGAGTCAGCAACGGTGTCCTGCTTGGAACTCTTCCAACAGACCGCCCCTCCATTGAGGGTAAAGACATAACCCGACATGGACTTGGAGTCATCCTTGTCACTCTGGAAGCCGGAATCAGCATAGGCCTCCATCCTGAGGTCTTTTCCGCCGTAAACCAAGAACATCTCCTTAGTCCTCCTCAGGTACTTGAGAATGTTCTTTACTGCTATCCAGTGATTCTCCCCTGGGTTTGCCTGATACCGGCTTACAACGCTCAATGCGTATGCTACATCTGGTCTGGTACATAACATCGCATACATTATAGAGCCTACCGCAGAAGCGTAGGGTATAATCGACATGTGTTCCCTTGCCAAATCAGTCTTGGGAGACATCTCTTTGGAGAGGGTGATTCCGTGACAAGCCGGTAGGTTACCGCGCTTAGAATCTTCCATACTGAATCTTTTCAATATGGTGTCTATGTACCTGGACTGTGAAAATCCCAACATCCTCTTTGATCTATCACGATAGATCTGGATCCCCAGAATGTAGGTGGCATCACCCAGGTCCTTCATGGAGAATTTCTGTGACAAGAATCTTTTGACTGACTGTAGTATAGGAATATCATTTCCTATTAGGAGAATGTCATCCACGTACAAGACGAGGAATAAAACAACTCTCCCTACAATCTTACTATATATGCATGGTTCATCTGGATTTTTGATAAAGTCGAATTCTTTGACAGTATCATAAAAACAGATGTTCCAACTCCGCGATGCCTACTTCAGTCCATAAATGGACTTAAGCAGCTTGCATACTTTACCGCTGCTCCCACTATGAATGAATCCCTCTGGCTGATCCATATAGACGCTCTCTTCTAAATTTCCATTTAGAAAGGCCGCCTTTACGTCCATCTGCCAGATCTCATAATCGTGGAAGGCAGCAATAGCAAGAAGGACCCGAATAGATTTCAGCATAGCCACTGGAGAAATGGTTTCATCATAGTCCAAACCAGGTCTTTGACGGAAACCCCTTGCAACAAGTCTAGCCTTATAGGTTTCAACCTGTCCATCTACACCAATCTTCTTTCTGAAAATCCACTTGCATCCTACGGGTTTTACGCCATCTGGAGCAGTGTCCAAAGTACATACTTTGTTAGTGTACATGGACTCCATTTCTGTCCGTATTGCATCCAGCCATTTTACCGAGTCGCCGCTCTGAATGGCTTGCTGGAAGCTAGTAGGGTTGTCATTATCAATGACGCAATCTTCTCGATCCCCGTCTATGAGAAAACTGTAGTATCTCTCGGGCGGATGAGACTGCCTACTACTTCGTCGGATAGGCGCTGGTATGTCCCTTTCTTCTGAAACCTCTTGTTCTACCAAACTTTCAGTAACAGCTTGTGGTTCTGGAATTTCTTCCAGTTCTACTGCGCTCCCACTCTTCTGATTTTCTAAAAATTCAATTTCTAAGAAGCGGGCATGACGAGAAACAAAAACCTTTTGTTTCTCTACGTAATAGAAGCAATATCCCATGGAGTTCTTTGGATATCCCACAAACTTACACTTTACTGAGCGTGCCTCGAGCTTGTCCGGATGCTGCTTTTTTACAAAAGCTGGACAACCCCATGTCTTCAGGTACTGAAGATAGGGTTTCTTCCCACTCCACATCTGATATGGTGTGGTAGGCACAGTTTTGGTTCGAACCTTGTTTAAAAGATATGCCGCTGATTCTAGCACATAACCCCAGAATGATCGCGGTAACTCAGCCTTACTCATCATAGAACGAACCATATCCAAAAGGGTTCGATTCCTCCTCTCCGATACACCGTTATGTTGTGGTGTGTATGGAGGAGTAAGCTGAGAGAGAATTCCATTCTCTTTTAAGTAACCCAGGAACTCGGCACTTAAGTATTCACCACCTCGATCAGATCTCAGTGTCTTAATACTTTTGCATGTTTGGTTTTCAACTTCATTCTTGTATTCCTGGAATTTCTCAAAGGCCTCGGATTTATGCTTCATTAAGAAGATATGTCCATACCTAGAGAAATCATCCGTAAAAGTAATGAAGTAGGAATAACCTCCTCGTGCATGTGTAGACATTGGACCGCACACATCACTGTGTACGAGTCCCAAGAGCTCGCTCGCTCTTACTCCGTGTCCAGTAAACAGAGTCTTTGTCATCTTTCCCATGAGACAAGATTCACAAGTGGCATAAGACTGATATTCGAACAGATTCAAATATCCTTCTCTATGTAACTTCGTTAATCGTGTTTCATTGATGTGACCTAGTCTACAATGCCATAAGAAAGCCTGATTCATTTCTGGAGACTTTCTATTAAGTGTGTTCTGGACATTGAAAACCTGAGCTTGACTCAATACGTATATACCGTCATCTAATGTACCGGACCCAATCAGAACTTGATTTAGGTGGATGTGAACTACATCACTTACGAATGTAAAGTCATATCCCTCTCTCGAAAGTGAGGACACTGATATGATATTACAAGTCAAACTAGGTACATACAGACAGTTACGTAGAATCAATATCTGCCCACTTGTCAAACCTAGGCGATATTCTCCCACGGATTCAGCGTCCACGCTCATTCCGTTTGCAACTCTGAGAGACATATCACCTATCCTTATAACTCTATGGTTTCTCAAAGCATGTAATGAATTACAGATAAGAGATCCTGCTCCGGTATCTAGTACCCAGGAAGTAGAGTTAATTGACAAACAGTTCTCAATTACAAACACACTAGAGGCTGAAGCCACAACATGCTTCGTATCCTGGCTACTGGCTTCCAAAGCCCTGCAATCCTTCTGCCAATGTCCGTTCCCATAACAATAGGAACATCCCTCCTTTCCTACACCAAGTCCCGAAACTTTTGCTCTTCCTTTTCCTCCTACTTTACTGACACTATATATCGGCTTTGTAGAGGTCTTCCTCTTTTCATCCTTTGCTTTCGCCCTGGATGTAGAAGAAGAAGGTCCCCCATTAAGCAGAGCTTGTGTCTCCCTGGTTTCTTTCAGGGTGTAAGTAGAGGGTAGGGACTGTGGAAATGTAACGTTTTGAAAATCGTTTCGGTGAAATTTCGAAAAAATGGTAAAATAAGGGGGTTTTCTGTAAAATGTCAAAATACAAATATTTTTAATATAAAATTAAATATACATATTCTAGCTATGTAATTGCAAATATTTGGGGTTTATCGAACCACTGGTAAAATTTATAATTTTCTGAAAAATTTTCCGAAAATAATTATTTTAATATTGTTTTAAGCCGTCACTAATACATTTAATGAGGGAAAATTACAAATTGGAATGGGTTGAAACAAATTTTGTGCATCATAACATATTAAACTAACCTGTAAGATATTTTTTCTATAATGAAAAGAAGCAGTTAATATGGTGTTAGAAAATATAAAAGAAAAAGGCTTTTTTGTGAAAATAAGTTAAATAGAATTGAGGTGTGGTATTTATCTTCTTGTGTGTGCTCCCACTCACTCACCTACACTCACACACCCCACAAATTTCAGCTTGGCCGAACCCATGGGTGCCCCACACACACACACCTCACATGTAATGATAAAAAGAAAGGAAATTGGAAAAAAAGAAAGAATGAACATGAAACTATAATTAAAGAAGTATGGGTTTTGTTTGACTTTTGCCACAAACCCCATTCTCACTCTCTCTCCTCACTCATTCCTCCCCATTTCTGGCCGAGAGCTCCCATGAGCAGCCCCCCCCCCCCCCAATTTTCCCACTTCATTTCCACACAAAATTCCTCACAAATTCCACAAAAATCAAAATAAAACCTCACAAATCCCAAATCTACCATTTACCCATTATTCTTTAACCAATCTAGCATGGATCTAGGAGCTTAGAAGCTACTTTTGGAGGCTAGGATTTGCATGCTAGATCCTTAATCTTGTGAGGTATAAATCAAGACCTTTTGTTAAATTGTTGTTTGAATACCTTAAATCAAGCATTATTAGTTATTAATTTGGGTTTAATTGTATGTTTGGAAAAATTTTATTAGGGTTTATGAAATTCAAGTTAGTTTTTTTATTATGTAATTCTAGTTGCAATTGTAGATCTTCATATTGTGAAATGATAACCTAATGAAATTTCTAGTTTGCAAATTGTTAGTTTGGAATTGTAATAGTTATGCTAAATTGCTAACTAGGTTTTAGAAATTTAATTAAAATGTGGGATTAAAATCTAGTTAGGGTTTTTAGCACATCATTAAGGTTTCCATGTGAGGTTTAACCATTTAAAATATGCAAAACCAAGCTTAATTGTTAAATTGTGATTTTTGTTTTAAAAATTGTTAAAATTGGTTGTTTTTGCAAACTTGAATTTTGGGTTAATGATAATTAGTGAGATTAAAAATATGGAAATGGTTTATATGACCTGGTTATGATACTTAGTGAATATAATGGCTATTAGTTGGGTTAAAACATCAAGTTTCTAATTAAAACGGTAATTAAGTGTTTTTTAGGTTTTGTGAAATAAATCGATTTGAGCAAATTTAAGGTTTTTATGAATTGCACCATATTTTCAATTAAATTGTAGTGCGTTATGAACGCGTGATTGGTATGTTGGGTTTTTCTCGATTGATTGACGTTTGTACATCGACATCGAGGGTTGGTTTGGCTATTTTGCCAGGCGTAGGCGATAGGTTTTGACCTATGCGTGATACGCGTGCCGATTCGATTTTTCGTGTGCCGTTTCGATTTCGAATTTGATTTTAATGCAATACGGTACGTTATGATATGTAGGTACCCCCATGTGGACTTCGAGACGACAAGCAAGCGTGTGGCGACGTTGGCACCGGCGAGCGAGGACCAGGTGAGTAGATTTATATCTACGGGGAGAAGTCGGGTGGATGGCGTATAGCACCCCCGCAGTCCGTGGTGGTGTATACGGATGCGTATACACACCAACAATTATTGTTTGTTATTTGGGATTAATACCGATGTTTAGGATGGATTTTGGTGTGTTGGATTATCTTAGTGTTGCGAACCCTAGGGTAGTGTTGCACTACACTTACACACATACATACTTGCATACATTCCGATTTATATGTGCTCATGGGATTCTTTATAGTTATGTGATCACATGGGTATGGGACTATGTGTTCACATACGGATTTAAGGGTGATATTGGGTTTGAGCTGAGTCGATGAGATTTGTTTTGTGGTTGTGATATCGGTGATATGGCAGGATTGGTACTTGAGGTACGTCCTGGTGTTATAGCGGATCTTGGGGCGGCGATACGGGTGAATAGTGTTATAAATAAAATGGTCAACATGTGATCGTGATATGAGGCATGATATGCTAGGATTTTGATATTAGGCCGTATCGGGCGATGTATACCCCTTGATGATGATATGTGTTGACGATATCGGTTTGTACGAGATTGTCGATCAGTAGTCAGATCATGCGTATCTTGAGGATATTAGTATTGTACTAGACATAGGTCAGTATCCTAGACTACGATCTTGAATAAAGAGGATACCAGAGGAATGGTGTGAGGAATATGATATTGACCCGTACCCAGATTTGGGGATGCCGTACGACGGATTTACGTACGAGCTATATCTTGATGATTGATCCGTACTCTTGACTTGGGATGTCTGATTGTAGATATGGTATCGGATATGATATTATTGAGGCGGGATCACCGACTAATTTATATATACAGGTATGTATATAGATCGACTCAGATGTTAGGCGGTTTCCTTACCTGTAGTCCAGCTTGTTAGCTTAGCCCTTTAGTTTAGTTTAGTTGTTAGATTAGATTCGATTCTTACCTATTTCAAAAACTAACGAATCGTGGGTATTTTAAAAGGCAGCCCAAGGGATCCTACGAATATTTCAAAAGAGGTATCTTTTCATAAAAACACCGTTGCCCCTATTTTCAAAACCGCATGATTCGTGTTATTTCAAAAGGCACCATTTGTAGGACTTATATTAGATTAATGCAGATTAGTTATGGTTGCGTCTAGTTTTCAGCTCCCGCTCATTTTTGTGGTCCGCTTCGCATCGCATGTTTATATTATGTTTCATACTCCATTATTGATACCATGCTGTTAGGACACCAGCACCATTACCGATGATGCGTATGTACCACGTACACTTATTTGCCGGCTCACACACATCTTCATCGGTAATTGCCATATCACGTACACCTTAGAAAATATTATTGCTTGACATAGCCTGTTAGCTAATTGTTTAGACATGATATTAGCGTACTTGCCTTATATGTTAGTTAGACATTGTAGTTATTACCTGCTACTTCCATCATACTGTTATTCATTGTTATGCCGCATTCATGGATTCTCATGCATATATTCACTATTTTACGTGTTATGGAGGTTTTGGATTCGGATTTCCATGAGATTTGTTTCTGGAATTTGGAGGAAAACAGCAAAAACATAAATAAACCTTTTCTCTCTTTTAAAATAAAAAGTGCGGTTTTCCCATGATGTATGAGTCGTCCACCATGAGTTTGCTGATGGATTTCGAGACCCGATTCGAGGAGACGGATGAACCGTTTCGGGTACATGGTGGACCCGGTATGGTACCTCGGGGCAAGAAGCGCGTGATGATGACGATATGAGCCTGGCAGGGGAGCACTACCTACCGGTGATTTTACCCGACGCGTCGGATATCCGGAGGATACCGTTGTGGTCTTGAGATGGATGGTAGGGGCCGGTCTGGACTGACGGCGCCCTAGATATTGTGATTGAGACATTGAGATTTCGAGATATTGAGATACAGAGACTGTGATACAGAGATATCGAGATATTGGGATTACGTTTTGTGCCGATGCTAGGCACTGTTTTATGCTGATTTCATTATGATACCTCATTTTAAAAATACAAAGGAAATCTCACTAAATTATGAAAACAGTTCTTCATTTACATGTATTTTGTTTCCATGCATTCATACCTCATTCATATGATATATTGCTACCTGAGGCACTGACACGGGCACATGAGATTACACTCGGGTTAGATATTTACCCTAGCCTTGTTATAGGTTGCATGTTATATATATAATTGAGGATATATTATAATCTTTGACCTCGGTTGCGTTGTTTATGTGATTTCTTTCCGTAGATGTTTTTCTATTCACGAGTTGGCAACTCACCCCCGTTGTGCCCCAGTTTCTTGCAGGTTTGCCGTACAGGTTTCCTTACGGCTTTGCGGGCATAGTTTCCTTCGGGTGATTTGCTAGTAGGTGGGTTTACTTGTATCGTACCCCCATTATATATCTTGTATATTATTACTCTGTTGTATCTAGAAGTTCCATCAACCAAAAATGTATTTTTTGAGATAGAGACCAGAGATGCTATTCTTTCGACCTTAGAGTCGGGCATTTTATTTCTGTGGTTTTCTTGTGGTTTTGAGTTTTGATCCTCGCCGTTGGCGTTGTATATTATATTGCTTGTGTAGTTGTGACCGTCGATTGACGAAGAGCTAGCTCCCGCTTGGGGATGCCCTTTTATTGATTTCGTATACTATTCATGTTGTATCCCGTTTGGGGGCTAGTTTTTACAAAGGAGACTGCCGAAATTTTCAGGAAATATTTGATGTTTTTTTTAAAACGCATAATTCGGCTATGCTATTAAAACTACTTGATTTAAATTGGTTTTCCTTCACTCTACTACTTTTCTTGGTTTGGATTTCTGGGTTTTCGGTTTACTTAGATTACGTACGCCTCGAGAAGTTTCGTAGTTTAAGTGCCGGTCATGCTCCGTACTTTCGGGTCGTGACAAAGTTGGTATCAGAGCGTTAGGTTTTACCTTCGGAGCGTAGGATGACCCTTGGTTGATGGAATAGGTGACTAAAGTAGTGTGACGTACCGTGGGTATGTTCCGTGGCATATTTACTATACGCTACTCCACTTAAGAAGCCTTAGGATGTACATTTCTTTGCTCAGTATTATATTCATTCCGATCTAGCCTCATCAGTACCAGTTATGGTTTTGCTGCCACGATTACGGGCAGGGAGAGCTACGGCTAGAGTTGCGGTCAGCAAGAGCTCGTCACGAACGAGGACTGACCAGGGCGAAATTCCGGCGACACACGATTGCGGAGATGTGTCTTTTGCTGTGTTTCCGCGCCACGAGCGTTTGGCGCATCGCCTTTATGAGGTTACTCGGATGTGCTGATCAACACTAGAGGGTTGAGCCAATGACAAAGGCCAGCCAGATTTTGATGACCGTTGGTGTATTGCTTATTCATGATGGTCGAGGCACTGTTCAGCGTGCAGACGAGTGAGCCAGTTGTTGCTGCGAGTGACGAGATATCTCCCCATGTGTTGGAGCTATTGTAGTACGAGATTGTACCAAGGGATGATAGAAGGTCGCTAGTCACCGAGGATGAATGACTAGGACAGGTGGTTCGTTCGCCTACCCCGATGCGAGGTCATCAGATAGATTGATTCCAGCTAGAGACGACTTCACGCGGAGACGTTGAGAGTCGACAGAGACGATCGAATGTCAGAAACTTATTATTCCAAGTTTAAAGTAGTCGGAAAGACATGCAGGCAATTCTATGGTCCCTCTAGAAGAATGAAACCCTAACTCGACTTAATGACCGTGTGAAAGCCTTTGAACCTTCGGGTTTGCGGCAGTTCTACGGCGCCATTAGTGAGGCTTGGGTTTGCCCTTCTACGGCTGGACCACCGATACTGTAGTATGTACTCGATACTATTAAACTGTGCCCAAGATGTTGAGCTCTTGGGGGATTATGAGGTTTTGACGACTCGGTCGGATGGCTCGACTTAATTTGGATGCTAGGTGGTGAGATGAATTTCTTGGGAGACTCCAGATACGAGGATAGTCATTGGAGCTCAGTCCATGCAGCCACGACGAGACGAGTCCAGAGCAGTCGACATTAGAAAAATGGAGTAAGAGGTTCGTACAAGATCTGGATATGATGACATTCCCCTCCGCCGACATCAGGGATGCGATACGTATGCCGAGGCATTGTACTTGGATATACCTTCCAGAGGGAGTCGCGATATGTATGCAGCCCTTCCGGAACGAGAACAGATCTAGTAAGGGACGATGACTCCCGGACAGTTCGGCAGAGACGAGATTTGGGAGAGATCCCGACAGGACCTTTCTGGAATGAATTACAAGAAGACCTTGACCCAGGAGTGGTCATTGTTACGCACACCAGCAGGCCAGAGTTCATGATCATCGACGAGACGTCCCACTCGTGACCGCGACAGTTGGCCCGAGATTCTTAGAGGATGCGCTTGAGCGGTACTATTCCGCCATTATTGATTTCGATGTTTTGGGTGATTTTATTCGCATGATTTGATTTTGATGATTGAGGATTTACGATCTTTGCACAGTGTTGCACTTGATATCATTTTCGTGCTTGGTTTCACATGTTTGTGATTTTACAGTTTTAGACATTTGAGTTGATTTTGTGCGTATATACGCACACGATTTGGTTTTTGCACGTGGTATAGTTCATATATGCTTGCAGTGCAGTGTTACGTATGTTGTGCATTTAGATGCCCTGGACTTTGATTTCGATGGTGATGTTCGATATTTGTTTTGTACACCTTATGCACCTGATTTGATTTTGCGCATGTTCGGCACTTGATATTGGATTTCATGATTTCGTGCACGATGGATGCACCTGATTTGGATTTCGCGCATGTTGGGCGCATGTTTTGAAGTATGATTTTGGTGCACACCAGATGCACTAAATCGAGATTTTTCGTGCATGTCAGATGCACCTGATTTTGCTGTCAGGCACACATGTTGCCTACGACAGATGTTTCGTGCACACCCGATGCACTTAGGTGTTGTTTCTGTGCATAGGTATGCCACCTATTTGGATTTTGATTTCCGTGCGCACAAGACGCACGTAGTATTCATACGTGTATTTTGGGATTGATTTTTCTTATAGAGCAGTACGTTTTTATGATATTGCTATGTGTTTTCGTACTGAGCAGGACTAGTCAGAGGACAGTACCTGAATATATTTTACATGTATAGTTTCGAGTTATATCATATTGGTTTTGCTTTGGATTTGGTATTGATGTCTTCCCCATGACTCCGATGATTGCGGGATGCTTGACGGAGTTCTGATTTGAGTTATATGCTCATTTTTCATGCGCATGCGTTGCGCTACGATTTGTTTTATGTATTTATGATTTCGGAGCCCCGGCGATTTGATGGTTTTGGCTGAAATATTTTAGTATTTGGGGGAAGTTTTAATTTAAATTCGGAGACCGAATTTCTTTAAGGGGGAAAGATTGTAACGTTTTGAAAATCGTTTCGGTGAAATTTCGAAAAAATGGTAAAATAAGGGGGTTTTCTGTAAAATGTCAAAATACAAATATTTTTAATATAAAATTAAATATTCATATTCTAGCTATGTAATTTCTAGTATTTGGGGTTTATCGAGCCACTGGTAAAATTTCTAATTTTCTGAAAAATTTTCCGAAAATAATTATTTTAATATTGTTTTAAGCCGTCACTAATACATTTAATGAGGGAAAATTACAAATTGGAATGGGCTGAAACAAATTTTGTGCATCATAACATATTAAACTAACCTGTAAGATATTTTTTTTATAATGAAAAGAAGCTGTTAATATGGTGTTAGAAAATATAAAAGAAAAAGGCTTTTTTTGTGAAAATAAGTTAAATAGAATTGAGGTGTGGTATTTATCTTCTTGTGTGTGCTCCCACTCACTCACCTACACTCACACACCCCACAAATTTCAGCTTGGCCGAACCCATGGGTGCCACACACACACACACCTCACATGTAATGATAAAAAGAAGGGAAATTGGAAAAAAAGAAAGAATGAACATGAAACTATAATTAAAGAAGTATGGGTTTTGTTTGACTTTTGCCACAAACCCCATTCTCACTCTCTCTCCTCACTCATTCCTCCCCATTTCTGGCCAAGATCTCCCATGAGCAGCCCCCCCCCCCAATTTTCCCACTTCATTTCCACACAAAATTCCTCACAAATTCCACAAAAATCAAAATAAAACCTCACAAATCCCAAATCTACCATTTACCCATTATTTTTTAACCAATCTAGCATGGATCTAGGAGCTTAGAAACTACTTTTGGAGGCTAGGATTTTCATGCTAGATCCTTAATCTTGTGAGGTATAAATCAAGACCTTTTGTTAAATTGTTGTTTGAATACCTTAAATCAAGCATTATTAGTTATTAATTTGGGTTTAATTGTATGTTTGGAAAAATTTTATTAGGGTTTATGAAATTCAAGTTAGTTTTTTTATTATGTAATTGTGGTTGCAATTGTAGTTCTTCATATTGTGAAATGATAACCTAATCAAATTTGGAGTTTGCAAATTGTTAGTTTGGAATTGTAATAATTATGCTAAATTGCTAACTAGGTTTTAGAAATTTAATTAAAATGTGGGATTAAAATCTAGTTAGGGTTTTTAGCACATCATTAAGGTTTCCATGTGTGGTTTAACCATTTAAAATATGCAAAACCAAGCTTAATTGTTAAATTGTGATTTTTGCTTTAAAAATTGTTAAAATTGGTTGTTTTTGCAAACTTGAATTTTGGGTTAATGATAATTAGTGAGATTAAAAATATGGAAATGGTTTATATGACCTGGTTATGATACTTAGTGAATATTATGGCTATTAGTTGGGTTAAAACTTCAAGTTTCGAATTAAAATGGTAATTAAGTGTTTTCTAGGTTTTGTGAAATAAATCGATTTGAGCAAATTTAAGGTTTTTATGAATTGCACCATATTTTCAATTAAATTCTAGTGCGTTATGAACGCGTGATTGGTATGTTGGGTTTTTCTCGATTGATTGACATTTGTACATCGACATCGAGGGTTGGTTTGGCTATTTTGGCATGCGTAGGCGATAGGTTTTGACCTATGCGTGATACGCGTGCCGATTTGATTTTTCGTGTGCCGTTTCGATTTCGAATTTGATTTTAATGCGATGCGGTACGTTATGATATGTAGGTACCCCCATGTGGACTTCGAGACGACAAGCAAGCACGTGGCGACGTTGGCACCGGCGAGCGAGGACCAGGTGAGTAGATTTATATCTACGGGGAGAAGTCGGGTGGATGGCGTATAGCACCCCCGCAGTCCGTAGTGGTGTATACGGATGCGTATACAAACCAACAATTATTGTTTGTTATTTGGGATTAATACCGATGTTTAGGATGGATTTTGGTGTGTTGGATTATCTTAGTGTTGCGAACCCTAGGGTAGTGTTGCACTACACTTACACACATACATACTTGCATACATTCCGATTTATATGTGCTCATGGGATTCTTTATAGTTATGTGATCACATGGGTATGGGACTATGTGTTCACATACGGATTTGAGGGTGATATTGGGTTTGAGCTGAGTCGATGAGATTTGTTTTGTGGTTGTGATATCGGTGATATGGCAGGATTGGTACTTGAGGTACGTCCTGGTGTTATAGCGGATCTTGGGGCGGCGATATGGGTGAATAGTGTTATAAATAAAATGATCGACATGTGATCGTGATATGAGGCATGATATGCTAGGATTTTGATATTAGGCCGTATCGGGCGATGTATACCCCTTGATGATGATATGTGCTGACGATATCGATTTGTACGAGATTGTCGATCAGTGGTCAGATCATGCGTATCTTGAGGATATTAGTATTGTACTAGACATAGGTCAGTATCCTAGACTACGATATTGAATAAAGAGGATACCAGAGGAATGGTGTGAGGAATATGATATTGACCCGTACCCAGATTTGGGGATGCCGTACGATGGATTTACGTACGAGCTATATCTTGTTGATTGATCCATACTCTTGACTTGGGATGTCTGATTGTAGATATGGTATCGGATATGATATTATTGAGGCGGGATCACCGACTAATTTATATATACAGGTATGTATATGGATCGACTCAGATGTTAGGCGGTTTCCTTACCTGTAGTCCAGCTTGTTAGCTTAGCCCTTTAGTTTAGTTTAGTTGTTAGATTAGATTCGATTCTTACCTATTTCAAAAACTAACGAATCGTGGGTATTTTAAAAGACAGCCCAAGGGATCCTACGGATATTTCAAAAGACGTATCTTTTCATAAAAATACCGTAGCCCCTATTTTCAAAACCCCAGGATTCGTGTTATTTCAAAAGGCACCATTTGTAGGACTTATATTAGATTAATGCAGATTAGTTATGGTTGTGTCTAGTTTTCAGCTCCCGCTCATTTTTGTGGTCCGCTTCGCATCGCATGTTTATATTATGTTTCATACTCCATTATTGATACCATGCTGTTAGGACACCAGCACCATTACCGATAATGCGTATGTACCACGTACACTTATTTGCCGGCTCACACACATCTTCATCGGTAATTGCCATGTCACGTACACCTTAGAAAATATTATTGCTTGACATAGCCTGTTAGCTAATAGTTTAGACATGATATTAGCATACTTGCCTTATATGTTAGTTAGACATTGTAGTTATTAGCTGCTACTTCCTGCATACTGTTATTCATTGTTATGCCGCATTCATGGATTCTCATGCATATATTCACTATTTTACGTGTTATGGAGGTTTTGGATTCGGATTTCCATGAGATTTGTTTCTGGATTTGGAGGAAAACCGCAAAAACATAAATAAACCTTTTCTCTCTTTTAAAATAAAAAGTGCGGTTTTCCCATGATGTATGAGTCGTCCACCATGAGTTTGCTGATGGATTTCGAGACCCGATTCGAGGAGACGGATGAACCGTTTCGGGTACATGGTGGACCCGGTAAGGTACCCCGGGGCAAGAAGCGCGTGATGATGACGATGTGAGCCTGGCAGGGGAGCACTACCTACCGGTGATTTTACCCGACGCGTCGGATATCCGGAGGATACCGTCGTGGTCTTGAGATGGATGGTAGGGGCCGGTCTGGACTGACGGCGCCCTAGATATTGTGATTGAGACATTGAGATTTCGAGATATTGAGGTACAGAGACTGTGATACAGAGATATCGAGATATTGGGATTACGTTTTGTACCGATGCTAGGCACTGTTTTATGCTGATTTCATTATGATACCTCATTTTAAAAATACAAAGGAAATCTCACTAAATTATGAAAACAGTTCTTCATTTACATGTATTCTATTTCCATGCATTCATACCTCATTCATATGATATATTGCTACCTGAGGCACTGACACGGGCACATGAGATTACACTCGGTTTAGATATTTACCCTAGCCTTGTTATAGGTTGCATGTTGTATATATAATTGAGGATATATTATGATCTTTGACCTCGGTTGCGTTGTTTATGCGATTTCTTTCCGTAGATGTTTTTCTATTCACGAGTTGGCAACTCACCCCCGTTGTGCCCCAGTTTCTTGCAGGTTTGCCGTACAGGTTTCCTTACGGCTTTGCGGGCATAGTTTCCTTCGGGTGATTTGGTAGTAGGTGGGTTTACTTGTATCGTACCCCCATTATATATCTTGTATATTATTACTCTGTAGTATCTAGAAGTTTCATCAACCAAAAATGTATTTTTTGAGATAGAGACCAGAGATGCTATTCTTTCGACCTTAGAGTCGCGCATTTTATTTCTGTGGTTTTCTTGTGGTTTTGAGTTTTGATTCTCGCCGTTGGGGTTGTATATTATATTGCTTGTGTGGTTGTGACCGTCGATTGACGAAGAGCTAGCTCCCGCTTGGGGATGCCCTTTTATTGATTTCGTATACTATTCATGTTGTATCCCGTTTGGGGGCCAGTTTTTACAAAGGAGACTCTGCCGAAATTTTCAGGAAATATTTGATGTTTTTTTTAAAACGCATAATTCGGCTATGCTATTAAAACTACTTGATTTAAATTGGTTTTCCTTCACTCTACTACTTTTCTTGGTTTGGATTTCTGGGTTTTCGGTTTACTTAGATTACGTACGCCTCGAGACGTTTCGTAGTTTAAGTGCCGGTCATGCTCCGTACTTTCGGGTCGTGACAGGAAATAAGTCAGTATATGACCTGTTTCCCAACGTGGTCTCTAGGTCCTTGAGCTCATTAATATAGCTAGTCATCGTAAGGACATTGTCCCTTACAGATGACCTGTCAGCCGACCTCGCTTGAATTAATTCGTTCGAGGCCTCATATCTTGCGATATGAGATTGCTCTCCATATAAATCTTTGTTATGGAGAAAGATGGAAACTGAGTCCATCTTCTCGTGCTGCTTCTTGTATATACCATCAACTGAAGCCAACACGAGGCACTTGGCTTTCGCTTTATCCTTTTCCTTTCTCTGACGGATATCCATATCCGCGACGGTGGAAACTGGACCTGGGACGGCGGGATCTTGAGTAGTAATAGGGTGGTCCATCTTGTCATAGGCAATGGTCATCTGGACAGACCTTTGCCAGTCAAATAAGTTAGATTCAGTCAACTTGTTATCTAGATGTAACCTAGTCATGGTCACAAGGTCGCTGCAATGAGAGAGAGAGAAGAAAACACTTTAGCATGATGCTCTTGCAAGTTTAGATTGGTTTTTAATTTATCTAAACTGGATGGCTCCCACTGTTTCTCGAATCCTTCCTCAAACCATAAAAGAAGAATTAGCCAGGACTATTCTCACCGTACAATACTTGCTTAACCGTTCAGCCAGGCTAGTGTCGATACTTCGAGGGAGGTTTTCCAACGCTTTCGCGAAGTTCCTTAATTAAATAACCTCTTTTCTCTGGGGCCGTAGTGTTCATACCAGAATATTGCATTTTATACCGCCCATTCTTACGCTCGTTTGTTTATAGGCAGGTGCTTTTGATCAGTGTTTGCTACATATTTGCAGAATACAGGTTCTCGGCTCTGAACAGTGAAATTCATGGAAAAGTACGTCAAATTCCGGATTACTGCAAACACAGATAAAACACGGGTCTCCGCTCTCTATCTGTATGTTGCCACACACCAGTTTAAGGGACAAAATGGCAAATCGATGTCATTTTCGTGCACAAAGCTCAATATCAACACAAGATCAAACATATCTACGCAGAGCTCGAGGAAATCTTGGCAAAAGATCCACATCACATCACCTTTTGATCTACTGAAATTCTGGAAGAAATGGGAAGAGTTTCTGAGAAAAAGTCATATACCACACTGAAGAGTACTAAAAACTAGGGAAAACCACCAAATTTCATGGCCTAACTCCTATAAACGGCCGCGGTTCCGCGGCATAAGCACGCTTAGGCCGTGGTTCCGCGGCCGTATAGGCTCCTCACTTGGTCAAATTTCAGGGGCAGTTTTGGAATTTCATATACTGTCAAAATGTTGCCCTAGGTTCTCTGTTTCCAGCCTATAAATACCCCGGTTTTGTTCCAAGCCAAGTCTCCTTCATGTCTTGATTTCCATTCTCTCTTTATGTAGTTTAGTTTAGTTTCTTCTTCTTCTTCATTCTTTTCTCCATGAAAATGTAGTGAGAGCATTGAGTGGATGTTAAATGAAGATGAGGGTTTTTGTATCATTCTTTTGCTTAGCTTCCCCCTTGAGCTCTCTACCTTAACTTGATCTTGCAACCTCTTAAGTGAGCTTGCAAGTTTAAGCTTTGGTCATTGATCTCAAGGGGTTGTATCATTTTGTTCTCTCTTTTGTGCTTCATTTCACATGAGTTCTTTACCCTTCTCTTGATCTTGCAACCTCTTGATTGAGCTTGCAAGTTTAAGGGTTGGCTATTGATCCCATGCTTGTCTTGAGCTTATGGTTCTTAGTGTTACTTTCTTGCATTTTTTTCTTGTCTTTTATTACTTGCAATTTATTACCATGCACTTTAATTACTTGCTTGTAATCTTTTCTTTTCTTTGTTCTTTTCTTTTTGTTCTCTCTTTTTTTTGTTTGTTTTGTGAATGGTTGTAATTATTGTTGTTAAGAACAAATACGATATTGTAAGTTAATGTTTCTTTGCTCATTTCCTTTTCCCGTTATTTTCCATTGAACTCCGCCCAAACGATACGCAAGCGCTCCGTTAGGCACCCTACCCTACCAAGGTAACGGTGATTCCTAACCGCGACCGGTTGCGTTCGGTTTGGCCGGAGGCGAAAGCAAGAGACAAGAACGGAAGGACAAGGGTAAATAAGCCGGATTCCATGAATACCGCGCTTAAATCCCCTAATCCACGTTGTTGCCGATTGCTCTAGCTTCAATTGGTCAAGACTCGGCTCAAAGGTTTTGAGTACGGATTTCCTTAGCTTACACTTTCGTATCTTTTCTTAACAAGCTTACTTGAACATAAATACAAACACATAGGTTAGTTTGAACAAAAACATACAAATTCTTCATTGACTCGTCTAAAACTCGAACGGACATACAACCATCTCCCTGTGGATCGACCCGTGCTCAACCGGCTAGCTGCATAGCGACACCGTCCTGATCGCGGTTATACTTTAGAAATTTGAACATCCGACACGCCAAAAGCGTGCGATCAAATGGCGCCGTTGCCGGGGAGACGGTAGCGTATTTTCTTTCTTGTTATTCGGGTTAATATTCTTTTTGTATATATTTATAAAAAAAAATCTTTTGTTTTTTTTTTGATAATTTTTGTGAGCAAGTCTGCAGATTTTTGCGAACTGTGATTTTAGGGAGCAAAGTGTACGTTCAAGGCTAAGGTGATTGCAAAGTACAGTGCCAAACATCCGGGTAGTTTGACCCGCGCAAGCGAACTTTTCAAGCTTACCGGATTTGATTCAACGGGGGTTTCCTAACCCAAAAACTTAACGGTACGTACTTTACTAACACCTTCTTCTCAAATCCAACGCATCCAATATACTATTCTTTGCAGGATTCTTTGCAAGTTCGCTAGCAAACGCTAAAAATTGACTAACCCGTATTTGTTGCAATGCCGCGGTTATAAAAAAAACGATTGTTTGATTCTTTATAGAATTTTTATTGAATTGCGTATTGCATACATTAATACGGACTTATGGGCAAGCGAACCCCACAACATACGGTAAAGGGTTTCATCACCTTTTCCGTGGCCCACAAATCACGAACTTGAGCATAACGTTTACCCGCACAAACTTTAAAAGAAATTTGACTTTAAGCCTTAAGGACTTCGCGCTCATTAGGAGAAGTTAACCGTGTTTAGAACCTCGCTTAACGGTACATTGTTTACGGGGTGTCTAGGAAAGTGTTAACAGCGAAACCGCCAAAAGAGAAAGGGTTATTTAATTAAGGAACTTCGCGAAAGCGTTGGAAAACCTCCCCTTATCTCTGCACTTACCTGGCCTCGTGATCAGTGTATCTTGAGCCCGTTTCTCGACACAGTTTTACTTCGACAATCAAGTTCTGGAGCAGGTCTAGTTGACCTAGGAGTACCCTAGAACGATTAGGTGTGTGGTATTTTTGTGTCGTGATTGTTTTTGTCCAGTTTCTTTTTGTGTGTATATTTTATTCTTTTGTTAATATCTAACTAAAAAAAAATCACATTCTTTTCCCCCTCCTTTACTCTGCCTTTCTTTCTTTCTCTCTTCATATCATGGGTACCCCACCTCGCAAAACTCTTGCCGAACTTTGGTACCCACAACCAGACATTACTTCTTACGGTTCTTGCTTTGGCCGAACGTCAAACGATCCCTCCATGCCCAAAATCTCTTTGAAAGATCGGATAGACGCATCTAGGACAAACACTTGCCCTCCGCAATCCACTTTGTTTCAACCTTTTCAACCTCCCCCACCCTCTTATGTTGATACCCCTTTTGCAAGTCGTCCTTTGTCCATCTCTGAACATATTGAACAATCCTGTAGCCGATCTTTCACTCCTTTCACCACTACAGATTCTTGGGATCAACAATTCCATTCACCTTCTTATCCAAATGTTGATCCTGTTCCTGTCCTGCTATTCAATTCCTACCAGTCCTACCCGACTTTTGCACCTTCCCTAGACATTGTTTCTGAACCGCCATTTGGGAGTTTTCAGTATCCAAACAACTTTGAATCTTTTACTGAAACCCCTTCACAACCCATGTCTAGTCTGGAACAGTCTTTGGAAGACTTTAGGGTAGTGTCGTACCAACAGATGATGGATTTGAATGCGTCCATGGCCGCCCTCATACAACCTAATGACCCGGTAGCAAGTTTTCAACTAGCTCCAAATTTTCCACTGTATGAAGAGGCGGTAGGACAGGTTGACAATTTGAGTGGAGAGAGTGAGATGTACCCCCTTCCGAATCAAGCCTACCCGTTTCAACTTGAATCCAACAACTCCGGTTTTGAATATCTATCTAGTGTTCCAAACGATTCATTGATTAAAGATAGAAAAGATAATGAGTTGTGTGACTTTGTAGTGTTTGATTTGCCCGATTGTGAAGGATCCATTTCGAGTGAAACCACACCCAATCCTTTTGACCTCTACACCTCCACTCTAGAACCTGAATTGATTAATATCCATGCTTTTGTTGAGGTGTTTGAGAATATTGATTTTCACTTGATTGAGGATATCGACGCTGTAAATATTTTTGATAATGAACCTGTAGATTTGGCAGAGTTTTTCTCTCCAATTCATCATCCCGAGTCATTAACTGTTTTTCCCGAACCCCATATGCGTCTTGATTTTGATGAAAATTGCATGGATAAGCTGAATTTTGAGGAAACTTTTGAGGATATTTTTGAGGATGAACCAGTTTTAATTGATGAGTCGGATTTTCCAATCCATCTTGTTCCTTTCATTGACTGTGTACACCCTCCTGAACCTTTAACCGATAACCTTCCTCAATCACCTACCTCCATCCTTTACATCGTTCCGACCTTGCAAGAAACCATATCACTTTCATTTCATATGTCTGGTTTACCGAGTTCGGCGTACCCATGGTTTCTTACGATTCTTGAGGGATTTGACCCCATTTCTCGATGGGTTAATAGGTTAGCACAAACGCTTCTTACACATCAGTCATCACAAATTGTTCTAATCTATTCACTCCATTTCCACCCTCAAGTTTGTATTCCACTTCCTTCTCCCTTCCGCCATTCTTCTTCTCATATACCGAGACCGTATCCCGCTTCTATCTCCATACGGTCTCGCGTATTCTCCATTTCTTTCCTCTTCACCTTTTTTCACCAACCCGCATTTTACAGAGATAGAATTTTTGAATGGTTGGTGTTAACTTTTGGCCTTTGTAAGGCCTTGTATAGCTTGATACTATTCTCTTTCCCCCCTAATCCTGAACTTCAACGCTTAACAGTGAAAACACTGTTTTACTTAAGTTTGGGGGGACTCCTTTTTTGTATATATTTTTTGTTTTCCTTTTTGTTTTGTATATAATTTGTTTCTAGGGAGCGCCGACAATTTTGACCCTCTTGGTGTAGCCTAACAGTGAGGGTACTGTCAAGTTTTAGTTTGGGGGTGTTCTCGGTAAGCTTTCTTCCTTCGCATTCATTTGTATATTTTGCATTTGCATACCTTATTAAAAACCCACAAAAATTGAAAATTTTACAAAAAATATAAAAACTTTGTCGTTAAGTTAGCTAATAGGGTAACTTAGATTTTTATTCTGAAAGTTTAGTTGATATGTTAGAAATAACTAAATTCTAGACTTACGAATTGAAAATCCTTAAAATAACCCTCATTCTGTCTAACTTTGGTAAGTATACGTCCTTACAGTTTTTTGAGTTCAGTTCTTGAGTTAAGTCAAGTTGAAGGGAAAGTATTGAAGCTTTACTGGAGGATAAGTCTGAAAAATAGTTTCTTTTCTTGAGTTCAAATTTAGAAAGTATATACCCTACAAACTGCACTTACACGCACCTTGAAACTTGGGATAGTAGAGGATACCTAGAAATATTCTTGCCTGAAAGCCTAGTATGAAAGAAAAAACGGTATTTAAAGTTAAACACCAAAAGAGCATATTGAAAAATATATCCGGTCTTGAAAAAGAAAAAGAAAAAGAAAAAAAAATAGAATAAAGTCAAGACCTGGAAACTGCTATTTACGCTTTAAAGTTCACACATTCAGTAATCGGTCGTTAGTGCCTCATGATGCATTAATAGTCGCATGAAAGGTGTGTGAGCAAATCCGTCCATCCTTAATGAAAAAAAGTAGTATTAGGTATTAGGGCAAGGGTATTATAGCTTGAATTGAATTCTTGAGTGTAGGGGTGCAAATATACACACACGTAGGGGTATACAATCGATATTTGGATAAAAGATAGAAATAAAGAATAAGACTTGTGTTTTCTGTAAAGTTGATAAAAATCCCTGATTTGAGGCCGCACTTTAGAAGGAAAACTCAGGAGATCCAAGGTTAAATAGATAGGAGGTGTGAAAAATAAGGGTTGGATATTTCTAACATAGGATGATAGAATTTCTAACGTAAATACTAAACTGTAGGAGTAGAATCAACGTTAACTTATGACACTAGCTTGACGGGATTTTGTGGGTGTAATCCGCTGAAAACCCTTAGGAGACAACACTCCTCCTACTAGGGACACCTAAAGGTTTAACGGCTTGTTGCACATGCTCAGTGCAATCGCGTTCCCTGTGAAAGTGCGGTTAGGATTTTAGTTTTGTGAATAATTGGTTTTGCTCGGGACGAGCAAAAGTTAAGTTTGGGGGTATTTGTTCATACCAGAATATTGCATTTTATACCGCCCATTCTTACGCTCGTTTGTTTATAGGCAGGTGCTTTTGATCAGTGTTTGCTACATATTTGCAGAATACAGATTCTCGGCTCTGAACAGTGAAATTCATGGAAAAGTTCGTCAAATTCCGGATTACTGCCAACACAGATAAAACACGGGTCTCCGCTCTCTATCCGTATGTTGCCACACACCAGTTTAAGGGACAAAATGGCAAATCGATGTCATTTTCGTGCACAAAGCTCAATATCAACACAAGATCCAACATATCTACGCGGAGCTCGAGGAAATCTTGGCAAAAGATCCACATCACATCACCTTTTGATCTACTGAAATTCTGGAAGAAATGGGAAGAGTTTCTGAGAAAAAGTCATATACCACACTGAAGAGTACTAAAAACTAGGGAAAACCACCAAATTTCATGGCCTAACTCCTCTAAACGGCCGCGGTTCCGCGGCATAAGCACGCTTAGGCCGTGGTTCCGCGGCCGTATAGGCTCCTCACTTGGTCAAATTTCAGGGGCAGTTTTGGAATTTCATATACTGTCAGAATGTTGCCCTACGTTCTCTGTTTCCAGCCTATAAATACCCCGGTTTTGTTCCAAGACAAGCCTCATTCATGTCTTGATTTCCATTCTCTCTTTAGTGTAGTTTAGTTTAGTTTCTTCTTCTTCTTCATTCTTTCCTCCATGAAAATGTAGAGAGAGCATTGAGTGGATGTTAAATGAAGATGAGGGTTTTTGTATCATTCTTTTGGTTAGCTTCCCCCTTGAGCTCTCTACCTTAACTTGATCTTGCAACCTCTTAAGTGAGCTTGCAAGTTTAAGTTTTGGTCATTGATCTCAAGGGGTTGTATCATTTTGTTCTCTCTTTTGTGCTTCATTTCACATGAGTTCTTTACCCTTCTCTTGATCTTGCAACCTCTTGATTGAGCTTGCAAGTTTAAGGGTTGGCTATTGATCCCATGCTTGTCTTGAGCTTATGGTTCTTAGTGTTACTTTCTTGCATTTTTTTCTTGTCTTTTATTACTTGCAATTTATTACCATGCACTTTAATTACTTGCTTGTAATCTTTTCTTTTCTTTGTTCTTTTCTTTCTGTTCTCTTTTTTTTTTTTTGTTTTGTGAATGGTTGTAATTATTGTTGTTAAGAACAAATACGATATTGTAAGTTAATGTTTCTTTGCTCATTTCCTTTTCCCGTTATTTTCCATTGAACTCCGCCCAAACGATACGCAAGCGCTCCGTTAGACACCCTACCCTACCAAGGTAACGGTGATTCCTAACCGCGATCGGTTGCGTTCGGTTTGGCTGGAGGCGAGAGCAAGAGACAAGAACGGAAGGACAAGGGTAAATAAGCCGGATTCCACGAATACCGGGCTTAAATCCCCTAATCCACATTGTTGCCGATTGCTCTAGCTTCAATTGGTCAAGACTCGGCTCAAAGGTTTTGAGTACGGATTTCCTTAGCTTACACTTTCGTATCTTTTCTTAACAAGCTTACTTGAACATAAATACAAACACATAGGTTAGTTTGAACAAAAACATACAAATTCTTCATTGACTCGTCTAAAACTCAAACGTACATACAACCATCTCCCTGTGGATCGACCCGTGCTCAACCGGCTAGCTGCATAGCGACACCGTCCTGATCGCGGTTATACTTTAGAACTTTGAACATCCGACACGCCAAAAGCGTGCGATCACGTAGCCCCACTGACACCTTTCTCGACACCTACTTGGTTTATAGCATTGATCGTTAAGTGACGAATCTCCTGATAAGTAGCATATACTCACAGTAGGATCGGGATCCAAATATCATCGTATGATAATGTTGAAGGAATCCTACCAACATTCATCAAACTCCAAATGGTATGCAACACTAGCAAGTTTCAGTTTCTTTAGAAACTCCCGATGTGGATTTTTGCCCCATGTTCTTATGACCTTGACGAAAGCCAACAAATCATAAAACACATGTCAAGTTCTGCCCATCATTATCTTGTTAATTTGAACCCATCCGTATATACCTTTGATGAAAGCCAACAAGGTTATACGACTGTCCCAAACCAACTCATCTATCTATGCAACAAATGAATACCCCAGCAGCTACCAAACACTATGTCTTGACGAAAGCCAACAAACATAGGTTGAATACTACTGGCCATCCATAAGAAATGACGGAGGGCTACGACTGGTTTTGGCGAAACCGTGAACGTAGTGAACTTGATATAACCGAAGGAATTTGATAGCTTTTTTTTAAAAGGAGTGGTTAAAGCTCCGTAATTAAAAAATCTGCTCTTTTAAAATAACCGAGTGGTTTCTTTTAAATTTGTTCCAATGATTCAACTTTGGTTTATTTTCTTTGCAATATAAATAATGCGTCCCATCATTAACCTATCATTGCAGAAAACAACGAAAATACAACGTCCTCTTATGCCATCCGCATTCGACGCTGGGTCCCGTCATCACCCGTTAGGTTACTTAACTAACGACAGAGCGGGGGCTGGGCTAGCGCGGGTGTAAAACATAAGTGACGTCTAAATAGCTATCATATATAGATATTGTACATTCGTCATACGCAATAATAGGCATTCCAGATCTCATATGAACTTTATTGGGTGTGCAAGCAATCCGTGTTTGTTTAGAGCCTGCAACAAAAGACGGATTACACAGTTGTGATGAATAGCCATTAACCCACCCTAGACCCCTACGGGTACGGCAAACATCGTAAAATTTCGAACACATTATACAATCACAGATATAATCATATTAGCAAACATCGTAAAATTTCGATCGAGCAAAACACTTTAGATTCTACTGCAAAACTTCTCTGTGCACCTGAGATCTTAGCAGAAAATAAAACATCCCAGAAACATCACTGTTAACACCTAGGAGTTACTGAAAAAATTGGGGCTGACTCGGCCCCAACTCGGCCGCGGTTCTGCGGTGCGTTGGCCGAGTCACAGGTCCAAATTTCTTCAGTAGCCCTAGTTTTTCCTGCTTGTTATTCTGAAGCTCCCAGAAAAAATTTTAGAGCCAGTTTTAAAATCGACAGAAACCGTGTTAAAGCGACGATGTTTCCGGTTCTTTTTGCGTTCGAAATTCTTACGACTTTGCTAATGAGTTAATTATTGTTTAGCGAGTCTCTGATACCACTGTAGGTCGATGTACAACACCCCACGACTTGCGGGGAGGCAGAATAATGAAAAACGATCTAGTTTAAAGTGTAAACATCGACTAACCGAGAATCTTTGCATAAACAATAACTAACAACAAACATATGAGTTTACAACTACTATGAAAAGTGATTATAACTGTAGAACCAAGTCCTTCGTCTTGTCATTCTCCACGTCCTCTCCGGCCTTCTCTAAGTAGTAGAAGATCCACCCGAGAGCTTTACTATAAGCTTCACCTCAAACTAGAGGTAACTAGGTTTCTTAAACCGCTAATCTAAGCAACCTAGGTGATATAGAGAATGGTTAAGGATTAAGTAGTCTAATCTAATCCTTGTACTCAACACATGAGAGGGGAGGATTAGGGTTTGAAGAGGGAGAGCTTGAGGAGAGATAAAGTGAGCAAGAGAATGAAATGAGAAAGTGAGCAATCATAATATATATCAAGCATTATGATTTATCCAAATAAAAGAAATAAATGATTAATCATCATGCTTAATAAATATGAGAGGGTGATTCATTTCCATGAGTCATTAAGCATTTATGATGCATTAATGACTTGGATGAATCACTCAAATGACTCACTAATCTCATTTAATGTATATGCCACCTTAACCCCCAAGTCACCGTCTTCTAGAAGCTTCTCGCGCAATTATGAGAACGCCCCTCCTTTCCGTGAAAACACGGAAAAACTTTAGACTGTATAAATCCAATAACCGGATACTAGAAACTGGCTTAAACCAAAGCCGACTAGTAAAAACTGTCCGGATGTCGTACGTGCGTAAACACACGTATGCGTCCAAACCCTTGTCGTAAAACCATACGACCTCTATATCATTTCGCCTGGAGTAGGGAAACTCTCTGTGTGGGACTCTAGAGACTCGACTACTACGCTGGCAGTGGGTTTAACCACAGACCGCAAGCGGCACTAGCTGTACGTAACGGTCCCCAGGTAGATGTCGATAAGAAGGCCGATGAGGAAACCCATCCGAACTCCTACTGAGTCTGATGTGACAATCTCCGTACATTCCGGTCTGTTCGTCTAAGACTATCACATATCGGGCCTAGGGGGCAGCAAGCGTCAATCCCCTAATAGCGGTATAAGTCGTGTCGGAGTGAAGCCCATTACACCCTGAGAAACTACTGGAACCTACCAGCAAATCTCGCTTGCCCTGGCCAGGGACTTTCCGTAATGGCTCTCTGACACAGCGCGATATCAACCCCCAATACCGGGAGAGACGAATCCTGTCTAACCGCCACTGCCTCCAAGTGCTCGGGACTGCACCCAACTGCTACCTGTTTGCACGACTCCTTTGAGCCGTGGTAGGGTAGCAATCTAAGAACAGTGGGACGCACTCGAGGCGAAGTAGCAGTGTCAAGTCTGCGGACTATGCTGTACTCATGTCACCTGGGAACTGTTAACTGACGACTGGTATAAAACCAACCAACAGTTCCCTGTGAGTCCTGTCCGGTGTACCCGTAACCTAACGAGCACCTGCATACTATCTCCAGTACGACGTACTCGCGGCTGTGGGACAGACCATCTCCCCAACTGGGATGAGAAGCGTATACACTAGTCTACTCCGGAGTATCGATGCCCTGTCTCGATAATCCTATGACTAGGAACCTGAATAAGGATGTGCTTGTAGACTACCCAGCCCCCACTAGTGTGACTGCCATCACAACGCTGGTAGTCAAGCAAGATCCTAAGAGCTCTATCAATACGTATACTTACATATTAAGATAGAAAAACCAAATAGCATACTACCATGTTTAGCAAGACTGTTATATACATGTGAATATCCCAAGTTCCATTAAGTAATATACAAACTAGTATGATACAATAATGGCCCCTAGGGCATATACACTAACACGCGCTAGTCCATTCCCCGCTCTGTCGTTAGTTAAGTAACCTAACGGGTAATGACGGGACCCAGTGACGAATGCGGATGGCATATACGTACATCAATATTTTCGTTCTTTATTGGTGTGATCAATTGATGGGACTGCGTTGATTCGGATCAATGCAAGCTAAACAAACCTATTCTGATGTTGTTGGAACACTTTTCAAAAAGCTGTTATTCCAAGGACGTTCTCTTTTGTTTTGCATCGTGGTATTCAGTTGGAATATCCTGCTCCTCAGTCGACGAGGCAAGGGCCGAGATCCTTTCAACGGGAGTGACCCCTTGGACAGAAGTTTGCGTCAGGGCAATAACTTCACTATAGCCGATTACTTTTGCTTTGCATCGTGGTATTCAGTTGGAATATTCTGCACCTCATTCTACGGGGAAAGTGCCGAGATCCCTTCACCGGGAGTGACCTCTTTAGTGAAGGTCTTCGTTACTATATTTTTATAAAAGCTATCCGGTTCCTTCAACGATATCAAGTTCATTACGTTAAAGGTTTTCGCCAGAAACCATTCGTAGCCCTCCGTCGTTTCATATGGATAGTCAATAAGTATTCAAGCTGTGTTTGTTGGCCAAAGTCAAGGCACAGTGATTGGTAGCTATTGGGTATTCATATGCAGCATAGATAGATGCGTTGGTTTGGGACAGTCGTATAGCCTTGTTGGCCAAAGTCAAGGGCTTGTACGGGTGGGCTCAAATTAACCTGGAGAATGACGGGTAGAACTTGACATGTGACTTATGATTTGTTGGCCAAAGTCAAGGTCATAAGAGCATGGGGTGGAAATCACATCGGGAGTTTCAAAAGAAATTGAAACTTGCCAGATATGCGCATACCATCTAGAGTGTGATAACGTGAGCGGATTCCGTCACGTTATCATGCGATGATAGTTGGATCCCGATTCCCACTGATGAGTTGGTTTACTCCTCGGGTGATCCCGACTAATTCTTCTTTCGGGTATGGAGAAGAATTTGACGTTACAGTGGGAGGTTTCCAGATTAGATAAATTGGTAACCATTCTGATCTAGGTTAGAGTACACGCTGAGTGTTTCTTTTCTCCCTCTTTTTGGCTGCGACCTTGACCCGACCCTAAGACTATGACTAAGTGACCAAAATTAACCGAACATTCTTAAACACTGGCTTTTGGATTGTCAGAGTTGCATACCTCATTGCCACTCCTACTTTTACACTTTTCTCCAGGACACCCCGTATTACTACGAACGTCCACTTCCATTGGACAAAACCATCGTATGGTTATATACGAACTCGAAGGAATTTATTCGAGGATGGTTTCCGGTTCTGGAGAAAACGAATATGACTATTCAGTTGTCTTTTCCTTTTACCTTCTCTCAGGTTGCGAGTACTCCTTGGTTTAGGAGACAGTACACCTATTACGCAAATTGGATAGTCTTCTTCCAAACCTTAGGCTGGTGCCGAACGGTGGGGAATGAAGAAAACCAATTAGCATAACGATGGTGTATAGAAGGTATTAAGTAAAGACATATCAAGGGATTAGTAAGAGGGCAAAGTAAATTGCGACTGCTATTCACGACCAAACCAAGTATTTCTTCACCAATCCTAAATCACCTTTGTATTTCTCCAGGACACTCCGTATCACTACGAAGATCCACAGTTTATTGGATACTCCATCGTATGGTTATATACGAACTCGAAAGGAACTTGTTCCAGTTCGGAGATGGATTCTGGTTCAGGAGAAATAGGAATAAGGTTTATTCGGTTGTCTTTTATCTTCACCTTCTCTCGCATTGCGAGTGCTCCTAGGATTAGGACAGTACACCCATTATGCTTATTGGATAGTCTTCTTCCAAACCATAGGCTGGTGCCGAACGGTAGGGAAGGAAGAAAACCATTTAGCCTAAGAGGGTGTGCAGAAGGTAATGACTAAAGACATATAAAGGGATTTGGAAAGATGGCAAAGAATTATACGGTTACAGTTGTGAATCTGGATAATGGAAGAGGCATTACTAGGAATACCCGGATACCCCTACGAAACATTTCAATGTTTCAGTTTCACTTTGTACTGTTAAAGGAAAACTGATTTCCCGATTAGATACTTACTCCAGGGTATGTATTTACCAGGTATGATTCTCACATCTATATGGTTTTACAGATGATGAGTGGGAGTATGTTATTGGGAATTGGGTGATCATCCTCATTATATCGGGATTCGTTGTAATCGGTGATATTTGAGGAAGTCAACCGGGTTGTTTGCCAGATGGCAAATATTTGGTTTTGGAATATCCGCTGTTATGCACCAATTTCAAATTGATATATCTGTACGTCTATTTTTATAGAGTGAGATATACCTTTTTTTTTGAAATTATGTCTATGACATTTACCTATACCAGTGGATGGTTAGGTAAGGAGCATTGAACAGCGGTGTAATTCTTCTTAACCATAAGTATAGTTTTCAACCTACGACACACAGGGAATGAGTTATTAGACTCAAAGGACTTGTACAGAGTATTGTATGTTGTCCAGCGTCCATTAGGACAGAGGGGCTGGTCCTCGTACTATATTCGGTTTACTTATGACTTCTCTAGTTTTTAGATAGGTGTTTCGTGGAAACGCAAGGTCCGAATTTTGAGAAGTTATAGGTATATGAATAAAGTAGAGAACCAGGTGTTGCAAGTATCGGGATTATTCAAGGTGATCGAAGATGTAGATACTTGTGTAGGGTATTCATTTGATAGTAATGATTAAGAGAACTTGCTTCTCTTTCAGGTTACTCATAATTGGAAGCATTCCTAAGTTGAGTAACGCTGATCGGCCTCTTTCCATTTAGTTAACATGCACTGGAGACAGCTGCATGATTTGAATCTGGTTCAATTAAATCAGTGCCTCTGTTTCTATATTGGATATAGAACAGTTCATATCTTAACATTGTTAAGGTACGGGGAGTTGTCCGGCTTATGCTTAAAACCAGACTCTGGATAACTCAAGGCACGTTTTTGTAATGGTTGTTTGTGGGTTGACCCAGGCTATGACGAGGGTTGACTTTCTACCATCTGGAAGATCAATAGTGATATTGTTCTAGACTCGCCACAATTTTAATAAAATGGATTTTTTTCAGAAAACAGTAGTAGGAGTATGGTAGAACTGGAAGTGATTCCAGAACCGCAAACGATTACTGAAGATTTGATAAGAACCTAAAGATTCAATCTGGTTTGATATTCCATTGGCCACTCCACAGATAAGGTGGGTAACCTCAGGCACCCGAGAGGTACTCCGGTAGCCTCAAGGACGGTGACAGGGAGGTTCTTGTTTACCCAGACTTACATTACTGTTGTTCCAGACTGTGAGACCCGGCAGGAGGATGAGTATAGCGTCGTTCTAAACTGGCTTTAGAAGTGTACGTCTATATGACTCTGCCAGAGGGTTGTCGTAGTTAGTGGGAGCAGCGGAAGCATTGGTGGACAAGTAGCTTATGTTTATGGACTAAAGCAGATATAGGGGAGATAGATCATCTATTTCTGATGTGACAGTCATAGGTTTGACTTCATCAGAATAGGGGATGGATCTGTTGAGAAGGTAGTAGGGTGTGATGTCCTGGTATTTAGATGACATACACAGAGTAGGAAGTGATATTCCTATACTACGATCGGTTATACTTTGGTTGTCACACATGGGACTTGGATATTATATCAGACATTCTGGTTACTGGATCTATGGTTTTAGATCTAGATTTGGGTAGTTTCCCAATCAGGGTACTTAGACGGCATTATAGAGGTGCTTTAGAATGGACGACTCCTGACATGGTGGTGTACCTGCAGGTGATGGAGTCACCCTCTCTAAAGGTGTCTTACACACTAAAGGGGAGAGGGATGTGCATGATTGGCAGATCACTTGCGTAGGCAATTGAGTCAATCATGAGATGTCAAGTACCACACCAGATGTTGTTTTTGCAATAGATGCAATAAGATGATATTGATTTAATCCTGGAGAAACAGTCGGAAGCAGTTTTAGAACATAAGTGGATGTTCTAAGGATATGATAACAACAGCCTCTTTTAAGGAGACAGTTATCATTCCAGGCTTCCAAGGTGACCTGGATGACAGAGAGGTTGTCAGAGTTATAGTTTTCCCTCTGATGAGGGGCTGTATTATGGACAGGTGGTCCAGGAGGATACTAAGGGAGGCATGGCGCAGGATACTGATTAAGTTCAGTTGATGATACAGTCTAAGATGTTTTGATTTGGAGTTCATTTATGAGCTAGGTCCCATCAGACATCCAGACACATTCTAAGACAGGTATTGCTCATTTTGGGAGATGGCATTCTCCGCGAACTTGAGATATAGAGAGACATAGAAAGAAACAACAAGGCGGATCCACTCACTGAGGCTATTCCTCGAACGCAATAGTTTCACAAACGAGCTTTGTGAGACTGACTAGTAGAGGAGTTGGGTGTTCGGTATCACACGGGCTGTGAGTATGCGACATCGCAATAATTAGCCTTGAGTGCAAGTGGGAGATTGTTGGAGATAGTGCCCTCAGAGTCAATTATTGGATCACAGGCACGTGATTGCAATGATTGAGGGAGGACCTATTCCGGTAGGACAGTCTTACTCAAGATGATAGTATGCTATCCGGTTTATCTTTATCATCGTGTACTGCTTTAGGTAACCTTACAGGTCACCATTGCGCGTTGATAGAGCCTTTAGGATACTTGCTTGACTGCCAGCAGTATGAGGGCGATCATATACGTGGGAGCTGGTAGTCTATAAGCACATCCTTAAAAGGTCCCTAGTCGTGGGAGTTTCGAGACAGGGCATCGATACTCCAGAGTAGACTAGTGTATACAGTCGAGACCCCGACGAGGGGCGGTGGCCGGTCTCACAAGCCACTGGTGTCAGTTGGTTCACCTGAGATGTATACAGGTGCTCATTGGGTTATGAGTACACCGGACAGGACTCACCGGGAACATGCTAGTTGGTCTTATACCTGACGTCAAATAGAAGTTCCCTGGTGACATGTGTACAGGTTAGTTCATCGACCTGAGATCGTCATTTGTCTCGTGTGATTTCCCACTGTGCTTTGATTACTACCCTACCACGCTCAAAGGAGACGTGCAAACAGGTTTTAGTTGGGTACAGTCCCGAGCCACATGGAGGCAGTGAGCGGATCTGCAGGGGTTCGTCTCTCCCAGTATTGGGGGTGAGGTCGCGCTGTGTCTAGGAGAGCCCTTACACGAAGTCCTTGGCCAAGGCAGGAGATTTACTGGTAGGTATTCCAGTAGTATCTTAGGGTGTTCTGGGCTACACTCCGACACGACTTGTATCGCTTTTGGGGGTCTGACTTTTACCAACCCCCTAGGCCCGCCATGCGATGCTCATAGACGAACGGACCGGACAGTACGGATATTGTCACTGACAGGCTCAGTAGGGTGTCAGGATGAGTTCACTCATCGACGTCCCTTTTGGTCAATACCTGGTAGCCCGTTACGTATGGCTAATACCTCTGACATGCTAGTGGTTAAATCCACAGCCAAAGTGTTGACGAGTCTTTAGAGTCCCCCACAGACCAGTTTCTCAAGTTTCGGGCGAAACGCTGTAGAGGCCGTATGGAGATATGGCAGGGTTCGATCTTATACGTGCGGTATTGTACGGATCATGATCGGACGGATAATACTAGCGGGCTTTGGTTTAAGCCGGATCCTAGTATTGTATAGTGTAGATTTTGTCTCATTGCATTTGTATTCGGTCGGAATACAAATGCGGGTATGTATATACAGTAGCGGGGTTTTCCTGTAATTTATTACGAGATCAGTTTTTTGGAGTGGCCAGTTTGTTTTCCGTTTCGGCCATTTACTTTTGTATCTTTCCTTGGGTGATAATTGGTGGAGGAGGGCTTATTTGCAATTGTGCAAATAAGCATTGTGGGGGGTGTTCTTTGCATATTGTTGTGTCATGATAGTTCCACCATCACATTGACTTCTTAGTTCATGATGGTTCATGATGGCTTGACCTTTTGGACTTATGATTGGTTGGTTGAGTGTTGGACTTTCGTTGTGATGATTTCTTCTCATGATCTCATATCATTCCCTCTTGCATTATTTTTGCTCTCACTCTCACTCTCCTCTCACTCTCTCCTTGGGCATAGAGCACTACACGTATTCTACAGCAATCCTTGGGCACGTCGGCTCGCCAACTTCATGCCCGAGTTGCCTCGGTCCAGAGGTGGGAGCCCGTAAAAGAAGCCGGCGAAGTGGTGCCCTTCCAACGAGGAGATGAAGACCGGAGATTCCGCGGGGAGATCGGGACGACGACGAGAAGACCAAAGAACACGGATCATTCGGTATATCTCTCTACCCCTTCTCTTGTTAGCTAGGATTAGATTAATGGCCCGATCCGGGATTTTAGTGCGCGGTGGTGCCGGTTCAAAAGTTAAAGTAAATTATCGTTTCCGCATTTTGGCCTCGGATTGACGGCCGGGGCACCGCCGTGCACTTACAATTTCGTCACAGCCTACATATACTAATGTGATGCGATGCACTGGTATGTATGCAACATGAATGCATAAACAACACGAGATCTGAATATGTTTAGTACGAGAAAATCTGTATTCTTATCTTAGTAAAACTTCTGTAATTTAACTCTAGTATTATCAATGAAATCAATAGAAATTCGTGCCAAGCATCGACACCAAATATGAATATCTCAATGTCTCGACATCTCAAATCTCAATACCTCGATGTCACGATGTATCAATATCTCAATATCTCGGGCTCCGGCAATCCGGACTGGCCCATAATCTCAATATCTCGGGCTCCGGCAATCCGGACTGGCCCATAATCTCAATATCTGGGGCTCCGGCAATCCGGACAGGCTCATATCATCAATCTCAAGACTACGTCGGTATCCACCGGATATCGGCCGCGTCACAAATAACCGGTCGGTAGTGTTCCCCTGCCGGGCTCAACGCCATCATCTGCGACCATCTTGCCCTGAGGTACCGCACCGGGTCCACCATGCACCCACAGACGGTTCTTCCTCCTCGAATCGGGTGTATGATACCGCTCAAGAACCGAGAAATCTCATGGTGGATGACGCATACATTATATCACGAGAAAACCGCAACTTGCATTATTAAAATGATAATGGTTTATAAAATTCTTGCAGTTTTCCTAAAAATCCAGAAATCTCATAATACTGAAATCCTCAAGAAAAATCACCATATGTACACATGTCGGTGATGATGAATGCCTATGGTATCAACAATATGAAATACGATGCGTGACTAGATAACTATGCATGAACGATGATGCAATGAGGTATATGTGTATGGCTAACTATCCTACGTATCCATCCTGATGAATTGAATATACAAATACAGGTTTACAAATCATATATGTTGCAATGGTTTTATATTCTGATTTAAACAAGTTATATAGTGTTCGTGGCATAACAATTACCAAGGTGTGTGTGTTCACATGAATAGTGCTCGTGCCGCATAAACCAATGGTAATGATGCAAGTGTCCTATGAGATCATATCACATATATATATAAAAGATGATGCGATGCAATGAGATGAATAATTAGGAACTACGCATATAAATGCAAGTACTAAAAGAAATTCTAACTATCGGGCGCCTTGCGCCATCCAGACAATTACCCCGTAGATGTGTACATCTACTCACCGGAACGCCTCAGCTTGTCTGATCCAATCACCGCTTTTCCTTTCCGTGCCGCGCCCGATGTCTCCGCGACCGATCCTAGAATCACATAAGGCTAATATTCTGCAAAACGCGATATCAAGACCATACGAGAAAACTAGCGCCCATAAGCTAAACGTGAAGAATATAGGAGGTGGGTTCTCTTTAGATTTGGATTTCTCTATAAGACAGTATAAAGAGACTAGTGTACATGTTAAGATAAAGTGTAACCAGATAGCATACTATCATATCGAGCAAGAAAGTCATCTCTATATATGTCCAAGCATCCAATATAATATACAACATCTGTACAATACTGGCCTCTAGGGCATACATACAACTAACAAAACGCGTGTGCACTCGAAGCACCCAAAACATGTGCGCTAACATCTGAAACCACCCCAAATGGCTGTGATACACAGCAAACACCAAACCTAGACTCGGAACGTACGTGTCACGCAAGACACAGTACACCAAAATATAGATAATTGGTCTCAGATTTTATCTGGAGCAGAAACAAGAATAACAAGCAAGACCAAACCTCATACAATACCTACAGACAACTACCTACAAAATCCCATCCTTTTTCTCAAAGTTTGGGCCGGCCACCTCGGAAAAATAGGGGTTCTCACCGGGGCAAATAAGGTGAAACGGGTCCGTATTTCTACACTACACTCCTAACACAAAGTATAGTCTACAGTATATGTTTGTTTGTTCTAAAAACCACCATAGTAATAGCAGATTCGTAATATCCTAAAACTTGATTAAAACCCATTTTAAAACACTAATTAGTGACATTAAGGTATTTTAGTGTAAACTTGTAGAAGGATTTGGTTTATTAGACACTAACTACTCCTAATTACCCAATTTAAGCCATAAAAACCCTAACTTATCATAATCTCCTCTTAAATCTTAAAACTTGCATTAAGTTATCACTTAACCAACAGATTAAGCTTAATAAACCAAAAGTTTAGCAAATGAAAACTTAAATTAGGCTTTATACCTAAAGGGGATATGGAAGTGATTCAAACTTGAGATTCATGCCATCCAAACTGAAATCTTGCCTCAAAAACCAATAAAAGATTTGATTTTAAGTGTTTAGATTTTATTTTTGTGAAGTTTTAAAGGATTTGTATGTGAGGTAGAGAGATTACACCATGGAAAAATGGAGGAGGAAGAAGGGTGGCTGCCATGGGGAGAGAGGGAGAGAGTTCTAGAGTGAAGAGAGAGAGAAGTGAGCCATACCATGCATTTAATGCCCCCATGCCTCAATTTTCCATTTCTTTTCCATTTTCTCATAAAAGAAAAGTCTAGAACATAGAGAGGAAAGAAAGAAAAACATGTTACATTTTTTTAAAGGAATTAAGTTGTCATGGTGCAAAAGACTTGTATCAACATGTGGTTAATCTAGGGTTACACAAGAGGGGTGTGCATGTTTTTAAGAAAATAGTTTTAGTAATTAATAAATAAGTAAAATAGATAATTAAGTGAACAATAAATTAAATGCTAACTAATAAAACACAATTATACACATATTCACATCATCAAATGGATATATTCATGTTTATATGGAAAATATTTATTAACTAGGTTTTTACGAAAAACACGTATTTTCGCTAATTAACACAAAACTAACTTATACGAATTTTCTAAGCGTTACAATGTGGTAGGGAGGAAATCAAAGCACAGTAGGAACCACACAAGACACTATGACGATCTTGGGTCTACAGACTCACATGCACCAGTGTCACCAGAGAACTGCTATATGACGATAGGTATAGTACCAACTAGAAGTTCTCGGCGAGTCCTGTTCGGTGTACCCATTCTCTAATGAGCACATGTGTACAATCTTTGATGCCAAACACCAATGGTTATGGGATCTACCATCGCCCTATACAGAGTCAAGAAACGTACACACTAGTCTACTCTGGAATATCGATGCCATGTCTCGATACTCTCTCGTCTAGGAACATTTAAAAGATGTGCTTGTGTTCTACACAAGTCCCAGCAGTATGATCCGCGTCAAAGTCCTGGTTGTCAAGCAAACATCCTAAGGGCTTTATCAACTTGTATCAGAGAGACAGTATAATAATATAAGTGTACAAGTTAAGATAAAGGGCAACCAGATAGCATAATATCATGTCGAGCAAGAAAGTCCTCTATATATATGTCCAAGCATCCACTATATCATATAATAATGGCCTCTAGGGCATACATAATCCTAACATATATATATACACACTAGTGAATAATCAAGAGAGAAAATGAATAGTGAATAATAATACTAGAATATATATACACACACACACACTAGTGAATAAATCAAGAGAGAAAATGAATAGTGAATCTAGTATTATTATTCACTATTCATTTTCACTCTTGATTATTCGTTTTTTTATATGGATACGCGTATATGTTTTACGATACGTATACCGGGTTGTATTCCGTAGTTATACGGAATGTTTTTAGAAGGAAGACACCTCATTTGTGAAATTCATTTATGAATATTCAAAGAAATGAGATGAAGGGTGAGGTGGTTTTGGGTATGGTTGTGGACATGTAGAAAGGGATGGGCTTAATTTGTTTATAGCAAAAATGGTTGTGATATTTTTTGATGGTTGGAAATTATGAAGTCGTTCTATTCTCTCATACACACAACCCCTTAGCTCATTTTTTGGATGGCTTGCTCTCATCGTCTTCTTCCTCCTATATAGCTCTCTTGAGTTTTGGTTAGTGAGAGAAAATAATAATGGAAAATTCCTACATCCCCACTTCTCCATTTCAAGCAATCTTGGGGCGTCAGTTGCTTCACTAGGTGAAACTAGAGCATAGATCGGTTCTCTCGGGTGGATTATCTTCGGCAAGGGCAGTCGGCTCTCAAACTTGTTCTTGAAGGCCAATGAGGAGCTTGAAGGGGTCTTCCAAGATTGGATGGACACGTGACAAAAGTTGTAATCCCTAAACCTTGCATTCTTGTTTTCTAGTTTAGTGTTTGGAACGATCACTTGAGATTGGTTTATAGTGCTCTCTTGAATTTTTTTTGTTTTTCGATTCCGCATTAGACGGGGCAATAGCGGCATGGGCATTAAGAACATTCACTGCTATCTGACGATAGGTATAATAGCATCTAGGAGTTCTCGGCGGGTCCGTTTGGTGTACTCACCTCCAGTAAGTGTTGGATATATGTATGCCCTAGAGGCCATTATACGATAGTGGATGTATTTATACATGTATATATATACAGAGGGCTTTCTTTCTCGACATGATAGTATGCTATCTGGTTACTCTTTATCTGACATGTTCACTTGATCATGCTTTTATTCATTTGTACATGTTGATAAAGCCCGGAGGATATTTGATTGACTACTCTGATTATGATACAGATCATCCTAGTGGGACATGTGTAGTTTATAAGCATATCCTGAAATGCCCCTAGTCATTGGTATATCGAGTTGGGGCATCGATATTCCAGAGTAGACTAGCGTATACGACACTGACCCATGAGATGGGCAATGGATGTTCCCATATCCATTGATATTTGACATCGAGATCGTATGCGGGTGCTCAGTGGAGACTGGGTACACTGGACGGACTCACCGAGAACTCCTATATGGTATTATATCTATCGTCGGATAGCAGTTCTCAGGTGACACTGGTACAGGTTAGTCTGTAGACCCGAGATCGTCATAGAGTCTCATGTGTTCTCCCACTGTACTTTGATTTCCACCCTACCACGGCTCTACTGAGTCGTGCAAACAGGTGGCCTTTGGGTACAGTCCCGAGACACATGGAGGCAATGAGCGATAGGAGGGGTTTCGTCTCTCCCGGTATTGGGGGTTGATGTTGCGCTGTGCGCGGTTGGCTATATCAGTAAGTCCGGGGCCAGGGCTGTTGAGATTTACTGATAAGTGTTATCAGTAGATTCTCGATCTGTTATAGACCATTCATCGGCACGACTTATTGAGTTATTGGGGTCGACGTTGCCATCCCTAGACTCGATATGCAGCATATCTGATGAAGAGACCGGACTGTATGGTAGGTGTTACCGGTTGGCTCGACAGGAGTTTTTACAGGCTCGGTTGTTTTTCTTCTGATCGCTCAATACCTAGGAGCCGTTACGCATGTTAGGCCACGGCAGCGCCCCGGCCGTCTGTACTAGGCCAAAATGCGGAATCAAAAAATTTTCTTAACTTTAAACCGGCGCTACCGCGGACTATAAAACCCGGATCGGGCCATTAACCTACTCCTAGCTAACAAGAGAAGGGTAGAGAGATATACCGAGTGATCTGTGTCCTCCGGTCTTCTCGTCGTCGTCCCGATCTCCCTGCGGAATCTCCATTCTTCATCTCCTCCTCGGAAGGGCACCACATCGCCGGGTTCTTTTACGGGCTCCGACCTCTGGACCGAGGCAACTCGAGCATGAAGTTGGCGAGTCGACGTGCCCAAGGATGCTGTAGGCAAAGTGTAGAAAACATATGTCTCTATTGGGGTTGAAGTTGCCATGTATTGGTGGAGGAATGAGATGCAAGTTTTTGGATGAACAAAGGGATTTTGTGCCAACAAAATGAGAACCATCCTTCACCCAAAAATTGGGACAGCCCCTATGAAGAAGTGGCCGGCCTCTTGGTTAAGGGAGAGAGAGAGAGAAAAGCCAAGAGGTGGGTGGAAAATAATAATGCAAGCAAGTGATGATGTGAAACAATGATCACTCCCAAGTCCCCACTCCATCACATAATCATATCCAAAAGTCAAGAAATCATGATCAAAAGAAAGTCAAGGGATGGTGGAACCATCATGAAACCATCATGATGCAACTACTTGCAACAACAACCCTCCAAATTGCTAATTTGCACATTTGCAAATTAGCCCTCCTCCACCATTTTTTAGCCAAGGAAAGAAACAAAGGAAAATGGCCGAAACGGAATGCAAACTGGCAACTTCAGAAAACAGATCCAGTAATAAATTACAGGAAAACCCTGCGACTGTATATACATACCCGCATTTGTATTCCGACCGAATACAAATGCATTGAGACAAAATCTACACTGTACAATACTAGGATCCGGCTTAAACCAAAGCCCGCTAGTATTATCCGTCCGATCATGATCCATGCAATACCACACGTATATGATCGAACCCTGCCATATCTCCATACGGCCTCTACAGCGTTTCGCCCGAAACTTGAGAAACGGTCTGTGGGGGACTCTAAAGACTCGTCAACACTTTGGCTGTGGATTTAACCACAAGCACGTCAGAGGTATTAGCCATACGTAACGGGCTGCCAGGTATTGACCAAAAGGGACGTCGATGAGCGAACTCATCCTGACACCCTACTAAGCCTGTCAGTGACAATATACGTACAGTCCGGTCCGTTCGTCTATGAGTATCGCATGGCGGGCCTAGGGGGTTGGTAAAAGTCAGACCCCCAAAAGCGGTACAAGTCGTGTCAGAGTGTAGCCCAGAACACCCTAAGATACTACTGGAATACCAACCAGTAATTCTCCTGCCTCGGCCGAGGGCTTTGTGTAATGGCTTTCCTAGACACAGCACGACCTCACCCCCAATACCGGGAGAGACGAACCCCTGCAGATCCGCTCACTGCCTCCATGTGGCTCAGGACTGTACCCAACTAAAACCTGTTCGCACGACTCCTTTGAGCCGTGGTAGGGTAGTAATCAAAGTACAGTGGGAACTCACACGAGACAAATGAAGATCCCAGGTCGATGAACTAACCTGTACACATATCACCAGGGAACTGCTATCTGACGTCAGGTATAAGACCAACTAGCATGTTCCCGGCGAGTCATGTCCGGTGTACTCATAACCCAATGAGCACCTGTATACATCTTAGGTGAACCAACTGACACCAGTGGCTTGTGAGACCGGCCACCGCCCCTCATCGGGGTCTCGACTGTATACACTAGTCTACTCTGGAGGATCGATGCCCTGTCTCGAAACTCCCACGACTAGGGACCTTTTAAGGATGTGCTTATAGACCCCAGCTCCCACGTATATGATCGCCATCATACTGCTGGCCGTCAAGCAAGAATCCTAAGGGCTCTATCAACGCGCAATAGTGACCTGTAAGGTCACCTAAAAAAGTACACGATGATAAAGATAAACCAGATAGCATACTATCATCTTGAGTAAGACTGTCCTATCGGCATAGGTCCTCCCTCAATCATTGTAATCACGTGCCTATGATCCAATAATTGACTCTGAGGGCACTATCTCCAACAATCTCCCACTTGCACTCAAGTCTAATTATTGCGATGCCGCATACTCACAGCCCGCGTGATACCGAACACCCAACTCCTCTACTAACCAGTCTCACAAAACCTGTTTGCTAAACTATTGCATTCGAGGAATAGCCTCAGTGAGTGGATCCGACATGATGTCTCTTTCTATGTCTCTCTATATCTCAAATTCGCGGAGAAAACCATCTCCCGAAATGAGCAATACCTGTCTCAGAATGTGTCCGGATGTCTGATGGGACCTAGTTCATAAATGAACTCCAAATCCAAACTTCTTAGACTGTATCGACAACTGAACTTAATCAGTATCCTGGGCCATGCCTCCCTCAGTATCCGCCTGGACCACCTGTCCAAAATACTGCCCCTCGTCAGAGGAAAAACTATAACTCTGACAGCCACTCTGTCATCCAGGTCACCTTGGAAGCCTGGAATGATAACCGTCTCCCGAATGAGGCTGTATCATATCCCTAGAACATCCACTTATGTTCTAAAACTGCTTTCGATTGGTTTTCCAGGATTGGATTATTATCAACTTATTGCATCTACTGCAAAAACAACATCTGGTGTGGTACTTGATATCTCATGATTGACTCAATTGCCTAAGCAAGTGATCTGCCAATCATGCACATCCTTCTCCACTTTAGTCTGTAAGACACCTTCAGGGAGGGTGACTCCATCACCTGCAGGTATACTACCGTGCCAGGAGTCGTCCATTCTAAAACACCTTTAGAATGCTGTCTAAGTACCTAGATTGGGAAACTACCCAAATCTAGATCTAAAACTATAGATCTAGCAACCAGAATGTCTGATATGATATCCAAGTCCTTTGTGGAGAAACCACTATATGACAACCAAAGTATAACCGATTGTAGTATAGGAATTTCACTTCCTACTCTGTGTATGTCATCCAAATACCAGGACATCACACCCTACTACCTTCTTAACAGATCCATCCCCTATTCTGATGAAGTCAAACCTATGACTGTCACATCAGAAATAGATGATCTATCTCCGCTATATCTGCTTTAGTCTATAAATAGACATAAGCCACTTATCAACCAATGCTTCCGCTGCTCCCACTGATTATGAAAACCCTATGGCAGAGTCATATAGACGTGCACTTCTAAAGCTAGTTCAGAACGATGATGTACTCATCCTCCTGCCGGGTCTCATAGTCTGGAACAACAGCAATGGCAAGTCTGGTTAAACAAGAACCTCCCTGCCACCGTCCTTGAGCATACCGAAGTACTTCTCGAGCGCCTGAGGTTACCCACCATATCTGCAGAGTGGCCAATGGAATGTCAAACCAGATCGAATCTTTGGGTTCTTATCAAATTTTCAGTAATCGTTTGCGGTTCTGGAATCACTTCCAGTTCTACCATACTCCCACTACTGTTTTCTTAAAAAATCCATTTTTATTAAAACTGTGGCGAGTCTAGAACAATATCACTATTGATCTTCCAGATGGTAGAAAATCAACCCTCATCATAGCCCGGGTCAACCGACAAACAGCCATTACAGAAACGTGCCTTGAGTTATCCAGAGTCTGGTTTTAAGCATAAGCCGGACAACTCCCCATACCTTAACATCGTTAAGATATGAACAGTTCTATATCCAATATAGAACCAGATGCACTGATTTAATTGAACCAGATTCAAATCATGCAGCTGTCTCCAGTGCATGTTAACTAAATGGAACGAGGCCGATCAACGTTACTCAACTTAGGAATGCGTCCAGATATGAGTAACCTGAAAGAGAAGCAAGTTCTCTCAAAACTATTAACTGAATACCATACACAAGTATCTACATCTTCGATCACCTTGAAGAATCCCGATACTTGCAATACCTGGTTCTCTATTTTACTCTTATACCTATAACTTCTCAAATCTCAGACCTTGTGTTTCTACGAAACACTTATCTAAGAACTGGAGAAGTCATAAGTAAACCGAATATAGTACGAGGACGAACCCCTCTGTCCTAATGGACACTGGACAACATACAATACTCTGTATAAGTCCCCTGAGTCTAATAACTCAAACCCTGTGTGTCGTAGGTTGAAAACTGTACTTATGGTTAAGAAGAATTACACCGTTGTTTAATGCTCCTTACCTAATTATCCACTGATATAGGTAAATGTCATGGACATAATTTCAAAAAGGTATATCTCACTCTATAAAAATAGACGTACATATATATCAATTTGAAATTGGTGCATAACAGCGGATATTCAAAACCAAATATTTGCCGTCCGGCAAACTACCCAGGCGATTTCCTCAAATATCACCAATTACAACGAATTCTGATATAATGAGGATGATCACTTAATTCCCAATAACTTACTCCCACTCATCATCTGTAAAACCATACAGATGTGAGATTCAAACCTGGTAAATACATACCCTGGAGCAAGTGTCTAATTGGGAAATCAGTTTTCCATTAACAGTACACAGTAAAAATGAAAAATTGAAATGTTTCGTAGGGGTATCCTGGCATTCCTAGTAATGCCTCTTCCATTATCAGATTCACAACTGTAACCGTGTATTTCTTTGCCATCTCTCCAAATCCCTTCATATGTCTTTAGTCATTACCTTCTGTACACCCCTTTAGGCCAAATGGTTTTCTTCCTTCCCTACCGCTCGGCACCAGCCTATGGTTTGAAAGAAGACTATCCAATAAGCATAATGGGTGTACTGTCCTAATCCTAGGAACACTCGCAATGCGAGAGAAGGTGAAGATAAAAGTCAACTGAATAAACCTTATTCCTATTTCTCCTGAACCAGAATCCATCCCCGAACTGGAACAAGTTCCTTTCGAGTTCGTATATAACCATACGATGGAATATCCAATATACTGTGGATCTTCATAGTGATACGGAGTGTTCTGGAGAAATACAAAGGTGATGTAGGATTGGTGAAGAAATACTTGGTTTGGTCATGAATAGCAGTCGCAATTTACTTTGCCCTCCTTCTAATCGCTTTATTTGTCTTTACATAATACCTTCTGTACACCATCGTTAGGCTAATTAGTTTTCTTCATTCCCTACCGGTCGGCACCTGCCTATGGTTTGGAAGAAGACTATCCAATTTGCGTAATAGGTGTACTATCCCCTAATTTAAGGGGCACTCGCAACCTGAGAGAAGGTAAAAGGAAAAGACAACTGAATAGTCCTATTCGTTTTCTCCAGAACCGGAAACCATCCTCGAATAAATTCCTTCGAGTTCGTATATAACCATACGATGGTTTTATCCAAAGGAAGTGGACGTTCGTAATAATACGGGGTGTCCTGGAGAAAAGGGTAAAAGTAGGAGTGGCAATGAGGTATGCAACTCTGACAATCCAAAAGCCAGTGTTTAAGAAGGTTCGGTCAACTTGGTCACTTAGTCATAGTCTAGGGTCGGGTCATGGTCGCTGCCAAAGAGAAAGACAAAAGAAACACTCAGCGTGCACTCTAACCTAGATCAGAATGGTTACCAATTTATCTAATCAGGAAACCTCCCACTGTAACCTCAAATTCTCCTCCAAACCTGAAAGAAGAATTAGTCGAGATCACTCGAGGAGTAAACCAACTCATCAGTGGGAATCGGGATCCAACTATCATCGCATGATAACGTGATGGAATCCATTCACGTTATCACACTCCAGAAGGTATGCGCATATCTGGCAAGTTTCAGTTTCTTTAGAAACTCCCGATGTGATTTTTACCCCTAGGACCCAAGTGACCTTGACACGGTCAACAAATCAAAGAGTTCTAGTCAAGTTCAACCCGTCATTATCCTGGATTGCATTAAACCCACCCGTACGATCCCTTGACACAGTCAACAAGGCCTCACGACTGTCCTAACCAATCCCATTAATATGCCACAAACGAACACTACTTAGCTACCGTACACTACGCCTTGACACAGTTAACAAACGCAGCACGAATACTAAGTAATGCTTGTAAGAAATGACGGAGGGCTACGTCTAGTTTTTGGCGAAAAACTTTTAACGTAATGATCTTGATATTGTTGAAGGAACTGCATAGCTTTTTATAAAAATATAGCGACGAAAACCTTTGCTAAAGAGGTCACTCCCGGTGAAGGGATCTCGGCTCTTTCCCCGTAGAATGAGGTGCAGGATATTCCAACTGAATACCACGATGCAAAGCAAAAGTAAACGACTATAGTGAAGTTATTGCCCTGACGCAAACTTCTGTCCAAGGGGTCACTTCCGGTGAAGGGATCTCGGCCCTTGCCTCGTCGACTGAGGTGCAGGATATTCCCACTGAATATCACTGTTCAAAACAAAAGAGAACGCCCTTGCAATAACAGCTTTTTGAAAAATGTTCCAACAACATCAGAATAGGTTTGTTTAGCTTGCATTGATCCGAATCAACGCAGTCCCATCAATTGATCACACCAATAAAGAACGAAAATAATGATGTACGTATATGCCATCCGCATTCGCCACTGGGTCCCGTCATTACCCGTTAGGTTACTTAACTAACGACAGAGTGGGGACTGGACTAGCGCGGATGCAAAACATATACAACATCTACTAGTATATATATCAATATATAATATTCGCTCAAGGCGTGATAAAATGCAACATCATAGAAATGTAATAAGCATCACAGAACAATACAGATATCTGGGATCCCCGGGTTTCATAGAGCCGCTACTGAAACCCGACATTCCTCTGGTCGTGTGGATAGCCTGTGCAATGAAATCCTAGACCCCTACGGGCGCGGCAAGTTACCCACCAAAACCTGAAGCGAGGCAACCCCCTTCACCAACGTGAATGGACCACCCAGCACTTCACGGAATCCGGTAACTTGAGCACCCCTCCTTGGGTCAACCTGTTGTAACATTTCAAAAAAAATAAAATATTATTTTTGGGAATTTTCATAATTTAATATTAATTTTTAATGAATATTTTAATATATCGGTATAATTAAATACAGATAAATGGGAAAAAAATTTGGAAATCCTAAAATAGGTTATTTTATGGAATTATGCCATTTTTAAGTTTCTATGATTAGTTATATGCTAATTTAGTGCTAATCGCAATTAAAAATCGCTAATCGGATTTTTAGCATTTTTGTGTAAAAATGTGCACATATCATTTTTTCCACACTTGTTACACTTGTTACATGTTTTGGGGTATGGTTTCTTAGGGTTTGCCATTGTATGAGAGAAAAGAAATGAAAAGAGAAAAGTGAAGCATTGATGATTATGAGAGAGAGAGGGTAGGTATAGGTCAACTTGCTTTTTTTTAACCTTACCCCCATCATTTCCCATATCACTTTCTCTCTCCTTCTCCATGAGAGCTGCTGCTGCTCCAGCTCCCTCTTCTTCTTTCTCCTCCTTCAATTCCCCCAAAACACCATTAAAACAAACCCAAAACCCCAATACCACTTCACAAAACTTGTTCCCGAGCTCGCTAGCTACACATCGGACCAAGCAAGATAGGATTTTGAGGACTTTGAGCAACTCAAGAATTTTCTTGAGTTGCCAAAGGAGGTAATTTCTGCACCCTAGAGTAGTAGTTCAAATTCTTATTTCGTCCATGCTAGTTTCATATCGATATTGTGTCGTTTTGTGGACTTTGGAGAATTCAAGTTAGGGTTTAGGGTTAGACCTGAAATCAAAAGTGAAATTGAGGCTTGTGGTGACCCTAGAACCCCCGGTGTGATGATAGATTGAACCAAACCTGAAGCTAAAACACAGAATACGGATTAATGAGACGATTTCGGGGAAAAACTCTGAATCTGTGATCGTATTTAGGAATCTGTTATCACTCCGAGAACCCTAAAATAAAATTGAGTTGACAGTGAGATATGCAGGCACCCTGGAACAACCACACCAAACCCTAGCCCCCAACTCCAATTCCCGGCCGCAAATTTATCCATTCTGGCCGCAATTTACGGCCAGACCATGGTGGATTTGCCTCGTTTTTGTTTTGGTGCCCCCTTACCAGTAGTTTAGACCCCTGGCATATGTAGATTTGTCTAATTTGACCTAGGGTGAAATCTGGAGCCTATTTCCTTAGTTGTTGTTTTGGATTCGTGTTTCCGTATTCCGTATTTTAATTCTGAATTTACGTATTGTGTTTTACCTCGAATACTTGGCGTCTGTACGATGATATCGAGGATTGATTGTTGGTTTTGAAGGCATGCCCATAGGTTCTAACCTATAGGCCCTTATCGTATCGTTTTGGGTTTCGTGTGCCGTTTTAGATTTGATTTGGTTTTAATGCGCATTACGATACTTTGACGTGTGGGTACCCCGTGAAGACTTCGGGACGAGAAGCAAGCGCGTGGCGACATCGACAAATAAAGACACATGGTGAGTAGATTATATCTATAGGGGGAAGTCGGGTGGATGGCGTATAGCACCCCCGCAGTCCGTAGTTGATATACTATATTTATTATATATGATAGTTATAGTGTGTCATTGATATTGTGTTAGGTGGGGTTAGAAGTAAACTAGTGTAGTTCATAGTCGCGAACCCTAGAATAGATTTACACCCACGCGCACACCCTTGCATATTCACTTTACTTACACTGTATTGGATGACATTAGAGATGAGTCGATGGTATTGGGCATTGTTCCGCGAGATCGGTGATTTGATAAGATTCGTATTTGGGATACGACATGTGGTCTCTAGCGGGCCTTTGGACGTGTGCTTACACACGCAGTGTATAGATGGTATCAGTTGTACTAGACTTAGATCAGTACCCTAGATTATATGATATGATGATAATGATACCTGATATTTGTTGAGAGGAATGTGATATTGACCCGTACCCAGCTATTGGGATGTCGTACGACGATTTACCGTATGAGCTTTATATTGATGATAGATCCGCACTCATGACTTGAGTATGTCATATGATATACTGTATCGTACGCGATACTACTGAGGCGAGATCACCGACTACTATATATATATACATATCGACTCAGATTTAGGTGGTTTCCATACCCCTCCCGATTTACTTGATACTTAGATCTGTAGTTTGCATAGTAGATGTTAGACTAGACCCGAGTCATACCTATTTCAAAACTACGAATCAGGAATATCTTAAAGACAAGTAAAAGGATTCTACGGGTATTTTCAAAGACGTATCTTTCTTAAAAACACCGTAGCCCTTATTTTACTAAAAATACTGATTCGTCTTATTTCAAATGGCATAACTGCATGACATATACATATGGATGTAGATTCTTTACTGTTGCGTTGATTATTCGATTTCCGCATATTCATGCTATTCACATCGCTTTGCATGTGTTTATTGCTACATTACCATTATGCTGTTAGGACACCAGCACCATTATCGATGATGCATATATTCTACGTACACTTGCTTGCCGTCTCACACACTTCATCATCGATAATTGCCAAGTCACTACACAATAGTATTATTGCATCAGGATATGAACTTGTATGTGCATACCATTATTCCATGTTTCCTGATATACTGTTATACTTGCATTTCATTTATATGTCACATACATCATGCTTTCTGATTAAGCACATTGGGATATTTGTTTTCATGATATTTCTGGATTTGGGGAACCGTGGGTATTTCAAGAGATTATGTAAATGTTTTAAAACCCGGTTACCCTTGATATGATATTTTATCTTCCACCATGAGTTTTATCGGTTCTGATTTATATACCCCTATGAGGAGGCGTCGAGGCCGTATGAGGGTACATGGTGGGGCCCGGAGTACCCCGGGGTAAGAAAGGGTGTGCTATGAGCCGATGAGCCCGGCTGGGGAACCATATTGTCCGGTGATATTACCTTTTACTCGGCGGTTATCTTGGGGATACCGACCGGAGTTATGTGCGTATGATACGTCGAAATTCGAGGGTCGAAGCTGGGCACTCGGGTTTCAAGGGAGCGTATGATACGTACCTATCAGGGCTAGTCTTGGTGACAGTGCCTGATAGATGAGGATTTACGTGCCGATGCTAGGCACGGGTTTCATGATGATTTCCATGATTTTGATTATATCCTCATATTTGCATACATGATGCTTATTGTCATTGGGTGACAGGTGGACGGGATCCACATATATACAGACATGGTCACATACGGACTTTTAATACATTGATCATACTTCATTTGTATATATAACAGGATACGAGGGCGCTGTTATATATACCCTTACACCAATATTAGTGGAATGGGACGCTAATATATGTGTATTGATATCCATTTTGATACTTCATCATATTTACTTCATGCAGACATACCTTATATTTATGACATGTTATTACCAGAGGCACTGGCACGAGCATTTGGCACTACCTACATGTTTAGATGTTACTTTGCCACTTTATCATGCTTCAGACTTACTCTTGAGGTTTATATTATATACTGATCGTTTTGACCTAGGATTATGTCATGCATTCAGTTTCTGCTTGTAGATGTTTTCTATTCACGAGTTGGCAACTCACCCCCGTTGTGCCATAGCTTCTTGCTGGTTTTGCCGTACAGGTTCCATAGCGGCATTTCTGGCATACTGCTTCCTTTGCGGGTGAATTGCTTTTGGTAGGTGGATTCTTTGCATCAGAACCACCCTTGTATATGTATTATTCATTGTATCTAGAAATTCCATCAACCAAAAACTTGTATGTTGCTTCAGACTTAGACACTAGTGATGTATTATTTTGACCATAGAGTCGCGTGTAGCAGTTTTTTTCGGCTTTCATGTTATTTTGAGTTTCTTTTTGAGTTTTGATCCTCGCCCTTCGGCGTTGTATATTATATTGCTTGCGTGGTTGTGACCGTCGATTGACGAAGAGCTCGCTCCCGCTTGGGGATGCCTTTTATCATTGCATATATATTATGCTTGTTATGCCCCGTTCGGGGCCAGTTTTTACAAAGGAAACTCTGCCGAAATTTTTAGAAAAGACTTTACATTTTAAAAATCCATTTTCGGCTTAGTTATTTAAAAACCTTGACTTCAAAACATGTTTTCTTCACTTCTTTAAACTAGTTTTTTTTATTTACTTCTTAAAATGGTTTTAGATTTCTGGACTTTTGGCTTACTTGGATCAGATGGAGTCTTATAGACTTCATATGGTTCAAGGGCCAGTCACGTGCTCTTTCCGGTCGTGACAAAGTTAGTATCAGAGTGCTAGGTTAACCTTGGTTCGAGTATAAGTTTGACTATGTGGAGCCTAGGGCGTCTATATATATACGGAACTTAGGCTTGACCTTACGGAACTTAGACTTAGTCGAGGGGGGTATTAGACCCGAACTTTCGTTGCATAGGATGACCCTTGGTTGATGGAGTAGGTGACTGCAGTAGAGTGACGTACCGTGTGTATATTCCGCGGCATACTTACGACACGCCACTCCGCTTAAGGAGCCTTAGGATGTACATTTCCTTGCACAGTATTATATTCCTTCCTATGATCTATCTTCATCGATACTGGTTATGTTTTTGCTGCCACGTTTGCACGGGCAGAGAGAGAGAGCTACGGCTAGAGTTGCATCAGCTTGAGCTCGTCGCAGACGAGGACTAACCAGGGCGTGATTCCAGAGACATACGATTGCATATAGAGGCGTCGTCTTATCGTGTTTACGCGCCATGAGCGTTTGACAGATCGCTTTCACGAGATTTCTCGGACGTGCCGATTGGTACCAGAGGATCAGGCTACTGCTAGAGACCAACCAAGATGTGATGGCCATTGATATATTGCTTATTCAGGATGATTGAGGCACTGTTCAGCATACAGAAGAATGAGCCAGTTGTTGCTGCAAATGACGAGGTGTCACCCAGATGATTGGAGCTACTGCAGCATGAGTATATACTTAGAGATATGTTGGAAGGTCGCTAGTCACCCGAGGATGAATGACTAGGAAATGTGGTTCGTTCGCTTACCCCGATGCGAGATCATCAGATAGATTGCTTCCGGCTAGAGACGAGTTCACGCGGAGACGTTGAGAGTCGACAGAGACGATCGAAGGTCAGGAGCCCATTTTTCAAGTTTAAAGTATACGGAAAGACATGCAGGCGATTCTATGGACCCTCTAGAAGAATGAAACCCTAACTCGACTTAATGACCATGTGAAAGCCTTTAAACCTTAGGGTTTGCGGCAGTTCCGCGGCGCCATTAGTGAGGCTTGGGTTTGCCCTTCTACGGCTGGACCACTGATGTTGTGGTATGTACTCGATATTATTAAACTGTACCCATGATGTTGATCTCTTGGGGGATTATGAGGTTTTGACAATCGATCGGATGGTTCGGCATCATTCGGATATTATGTGATGGGACACACTACTTGGGAGACTCCAGATATGAGCATAGCCGTTAGAGCGCAGTCCGTGCAGCCACGATGAGACGAGTCTGAATCAGTCGACATTGAGCAGAGTGAAGTAAAGAGTTCGTAAGAGATTTCGACGAGATGACGTCCTACTCCGCCGACATCAGAAATGCGATACGCACGCAGAGGCATTGTATATGGATATAGCTTCCAAAAAGAGGCGCGATGAGTATGCAACCGTTCCGGAACAAGAATTAGCTTCAGTAAAGGACGATGACTTCCGGGTAATTCGGCAGAAAAGAGATTTGAGAGAGACTTCGGATTGACCGTAGCCGAGAACATTGCAGTGCGCAGATAGAGACGTGACGTCGAAGTGGACGATGATACAGACAAGCCGGACCAGAGGTTCGTACGAGACGCTAACGAGCTGTCATTACTTCCCGTCGAGACCAGAGACCTGATATACTTACCGAGGCGTTGGGATGCGACCGGTTTCCGAGAAATGTTGTGCTGAGGACACAGATGTCCATTGAGCGAGAAGAGATTATGCAAGAGTACCAGCCTCCGTACAGATCGGCATAGGCAAGATCGGCAGAGACCTTGAGCAGGACTCCTTCCAGGACACTGTTGCAATGATGTTTGCACCCAGGATCAGATGTGTGATGTGCATTCAGAGATGACCAGAGAAGTGCCAGAACGGAATCGTCCCCGTTATCACACCTGACAGGGCCGATGAGCCGATGGATTGCGAGATAGGTAACCCACAGGGAAGATAAGGATCCAGAGACAGAGGACGCCAGACCATGAGCAAGAGGCAAGTAGATAATTTGCGCTGCTAGCGTTAGATGCACCGACACCTTCTCGACCTTGAAGGAGGAACTACCGACGATGGTATTTATGATTTGTGATTTTGTGATTCGATTATCACGTATCTGTCATCTTGGATTTCGGTATTTTGGGCGTTCTGTTTGCATGATTTAGTTTTTATGACTGAGTTTCATGATATTTGTTTTATGCACCCACTGGGTATTTATATTTTGTGCATAGTTATTACATTTGAGATATTGATTGGGATTTCATGCCTATTTTATGCCAGTGATGTGATTTACGTTTCCAGCATAGTTTTCATGCACCTTTAGTGTTTTGATATACGATTTTGGTGCATGCCAAATGCACTAAATCGGAATTCTTCGTGCATGTCAAATACACCTGATTTTGCTGTCAGGTGTTGGAGATAGTGCCCTCATAGTCAATTATTGGATCGCAGGTACGTGATTGCAATGATTGCGGAGGACCTATACCAGTAGGACAGTCTTACTCGAAATGATAGTATGCTATCTGGTTTGCCTTTATCAGTCGTGTACATGTTCAGGTGACTGATTACATGTTACACTTTGATAGAGCCCTTAGGATCTTGCTTTACTACCAACAGTATGATGGCGATCATATACGTGAGAGTTGGGTAGTTTATATGCATATCCTTAATTGTGGTCCTTAGTCGTGGGAGTTTCGAGACAGGGCATCGATACTCCGGAGTAGACTAGTGTGTACAGTCGAGACCCCGACGAGGGGCGGTGGTCGGTCTCACAAGCCACTGGTGTCAGTTGGATCACCTAAGATGTATACAGGTGCTCATTGGGTTATGAGTACACCGGACAGGACTCGCCGGGAATCTGCTAGTTAGTACTATATCTATCGTCAGATAGCAGTTCCCTGGTGACATGTGTACAGGTTAGTTCATCGACCTGAGGTCGTCATTTGTTTCGTGTGAGTTCCCACTGTGCTTTGATTTCTACCCTACCACGGCTCAAAGGAGTCGTGCAAATAGGTAGCTTTTGGGTACAGTCCCGAGCCATATGGAGGCACGTGAGCGGATCGGCAGGGGATTCGTCTCTCCTGGTATTGGGGGCGAGATCGTGCTGTGTCTAGGAGAGCCATTACACAAAGCCCACGGCCGTGGCAGGAGATTTACTGGTAGGTACTCCAGTAGTATCTCAGGGTGTTATTGGGCTTCACTCCGACACGACTTATACTGCTAATGGGGGTCTGACGTTACTAGCCCCCTAGGCAGATATGCGATACTCATAGACGAACAGACCAGACTATATATACATTGTCACTGTTAGGCTCAGTAGGGTTTCTGGATGAGTTCGCTCATCGGCCTCCCTTGAGGTCAGTCCATAGGCAGCCGTTACGCATTGCTAGTGCCGCTGACGGTTTGTGGTTAAACCCACTGCCAGGGTACTGACGAGTCATTAGAGTTCCCCACAGACAGATTCTCAAGTTCGGGCGAAACGTTGTAGAGGCCGTATGGTTTTATGGCAGGGTTCGGAAAATGCACGTGCGTTTACGCACGTGTTATTTTTCGGGCAGATGATACTGGTCGGCTTTGGTTTATGCCGGATCCGAGTATTATATTGAGTAGGTATAATATCTTTGTCTTAGTTGCATTTGTATTCGGTTGTAATACAAATGCGGGTATATTTATACAGTTACGGGGTTATCCTGAAAGTTGTTTCAGGATCACTTTTGGAAGTTGCCAGTTTCCAGTTTTCTATCAGCCGTCTTTTAACATTTGGTTAAAGACGGATTTATCTTTTCTTGGATGAGAGTGACTCAGTGTTCTAGAAGGTTCTAGAGAGGGTGACATGGATTGGTGAGTCATTAGTGCATTAATGGAGTCATTAATGCAATGGTGGCTAAGGGTTTAGATTCATTGTATCTTTGTGACTCATTGTTTTTCATTAATGATCAAGATAAGCTTCATCCTCTTATGGTCACCACTTCCCTCCTACACTCACCCCCCCTCTTGCTATAAGTGGCCGACCCCCTCCTCTCTCTCTAATCACTTGATTTTTCCACTTGAAAAGATTATGATAGAATTTGGGGTGTATGGAATTCACAGCTCATTTCATTCCATCACCCGATTCCCTCGGCAACTTCATTAACCGATCGTCCACGGAGTTGGACGAAGTGAGACAAAGTCATCTACTCATTCTCTACATCATTCTTGGTCGTCTCTTTTAGCAAACTTGACGACCGAGTTGCCTCAAGTCAGAGGTGGGAGCCCGTTTAAAGAATCAGTGACGTGGTGCCACCTAGACGAGCATATTGGAGATCGATGAGATCGGAGCAGCCGCAACGGAGCGTGGGATGATGGTTAAAGAACGAAGGACTCGGATCGTTCGGTATAACCTTTCTACACTCTTTACAGTTTGTTAGTTTAGCAATAATGGCAGATCCGGGTTAAAGTATACGATAGCGCCAGTTAAAAGTTTTTTGTTCCGCATTTGGCGTCTGTAGACGGCCGGGGCGCTAACGTAGACTTACATCAGGCACACACGTTGCCTATGACAGATGTTTCGTGCACACCCGTTGCACCTAGATGTTGTTTTGTGCCCATGTATGGCAAATATATGGACCTTGATTTCCTTGCGCACCAGAAGCACATGATATTCTTATATATACCTTTTTAGGATTGATTTCTTATAGAGCAGTACATTTTTATGATATTCGCTGTGTATTGATGTTTTCGGAGCCCCGACAATTTGGATTTTTACTGAAATGTTTTAGTACTTGGGAGTTTAAATTTAAATTCGGGGACCGAATTTCTCTAAAGGGGGAAGATTGTAACATTTCAAAAAAATAAAATATTATTTTTGGGAATTTTCCTAATTTAATATTAATTTATAATGAATATCTTAATATTTCGGTATAATTAAATATCGATAAATGGGAAAAGAATTTGGAAATCCTAAAATAGGTTATTTTATGGAATTATGTCATTTTTAAGTTTTTATGATTAGTTATATGCTAATTTAGTGCTAATCGCGATTAAAAATCGCTAATCGGATTTTTAGCATTTTTGTGTAAAAATGTGCACGTATCATTTTTTCCACACTTGTTACACTTGTTACATGTTTTGGGGTATAGTTTCTTAGGGTTTGCCATTGTGTAAGAGAAAAGAAAAGAAAAGAGAAAAGTGAAGCATGATGATTATGAGAGAGAGAGGGTAGGTATAGGTCAACTTGCTTTTTTTAACCTTACCCCCATCATTTCCTATCTCACTTTCTCTCTCCTTCTCCATGAGAGTTGCTGCTGCTCCAGCTCCCTCCTCTTCTCCCTCCTCCTTCAATTCGCCCAAAACACCATTAAAATAAACCTAAAACCCTAATTCCACTTCACAAAACTTGTTCCCGAGCTCGCTAGCTACACATCGGACCAAGCAAGATAGGATTTTGAGGACTTTGAGCAACTCAAGAATTTTCTTGAGTTGCCAAAGGAGGTAATTTCTGCACCCTAGACTAGTAGTTCAAATTCTTATTTCGTCCATGCTAGTTTCATATCGATATTGTGTCGTTTTGTGGACTTTGGAGAATTCAAGTTAGGGTTTAGGGTTAGACCTGAAATCAAAAGTGAAATTGAGGCTTGTGGTGACCCTAGAACCCCCGGTGTGATGATAGACTGAACCAAACCTGAAGCTAAAACATAGAATACGGATTAATGAGACGATGTCGGGGAAAAACTGTGAATCTGTGATCGTATTTAGGAATCTGCAATCACTACGAGAACCCTAAAATAAAATTGAGTTACAGTGTGATGTGCAGGCACCCTGGAACAACCACACCAAACCCTATCCCCCAACTCCAATTCCCGGCCACAAATTTATCCATTCTGGCCGCAATTTGCGGCCAGACCATGGTGGCTTCGCCTCGTTTTTGTTTTGGTGCCCCTTACCAGTAGTTTAGACCCCTGGCATATGTAGATTTGTCTAATTTGACCTAGGGTGAAATCTGGAGCCTATTTCCTTAGTTGCTGTTTTGGATTCGTATTTCCGTATTCCGTATTTTAATTCTGAATTTACGTATTGTGTTTTACCTCGAATACTTGGCGTTTGTACGACGATATCGAGGATTGATTGTTGGTTTTGAAGGCATGCCCATAGGTTTTAACCTATAGGCCCCTTATCGTATCGTTTTGGGTTTCGTGTGCCGTTTTAGATTTGATTTAGTTTTAATGCGCATTACGATACTTTGACGTGTAAGTACCCCATGAAGACTTCGGGACGAGAAACAAGCGCGTGGCGACATCGACAAATAAAGACACAAGGTGAGTAGATTATATCTACAGGGGGAAGTCGGGTGGATGGCGTATAGCACCCCCACAGTCCGTAGTTGATATACTATATATATTATATATGATAGTTATAGTGTGTCATGGATATTGTGTTAGGTGTATTATGGATAGTTTAGGGTTAGAAGTAAACTAGTGTAGTTCATAGTCGCGAACCCTAGAATAGATTTACACCCACACGCACACCCTTGCATATTCACTTTACTTACACTGTATTGGATGACATTGGAGATGAGTCGATGGTATTGGGCATTGTGCCGCGAGATCGGTGATATGATAAGATTCGTATTTGGGATACGACATGTGATCTCTAGCGGGCCTTTGGACGTGTGCTTACACACGAAGTGTATAGATGGTATCAGTTGTACTAGACTTAGATCAGTACCCTAGATTATGTGATATGATGATAATGATACCTGATATTTGTTGAGAGAAATGTGATATTGACCCGTACCCATCTATTAGGATGCCGTACGACGAATTACCGTACGAGCTTTATATTGATGATAGATCCGCACTCATGACTTGAGGATGTCAGATGATATACTGTATAGTACGCGATACTACTGAGGCGGGATCACCGAATACTATATATATATACATATCGACTCAGATTTAGGTGGTTTCTATACCCCTCCCGATTTACTTGATACTTAGATCTGTAGTTTGCATAGTAGATGTTAGACTAGACCCGAGTCATACCTATTTCAAAACTACGAATCAGGAATATCTTAAAGACAAGTAAAAGGTTTCTACGGGTATTTTCAAAGACGTATCTTTCTTAAAACACCGTAGCCCTTATTTTACTAAAAATACTGATTCGTCTTATTTCAAATGGCATAACTGCATCACATATACATATGGATGTAGATTCTTTACTGTTGCGTTGATTATTCGATTTCAGCATATTCATGCTATTCACATCGCTTTGCATGTGTTTATTGCTATATTACCATCATGCTGTTAGGACACCAGCACCATTATCGATGATACATATATTCCACGTACACTTGCTTGGCGGCCCACACACTTCATCATCGATAATTGCCTTGTCACTACACAATAGTATTATTGCATCAGGATATGACCTTGTATGTGCATACCATTATTCCATGTTGCATGATATGCTGTTATACTTGCATTTCATTTATATGTCACATACATCATGCTTTCTGATTATGCGCATTGGGATATTTTTTTTCATGATATTTCTGGATTTGGGGAACCGTGGGTATTTCAAGATATTATGTAAATGTTTTAAAACCCGCTTACCCTTGATATGATATTTCAGCTTCCACCATGAGTTTTATCGGTTCTGATTTATATACCCATACGAGGAGGCGTCGAGGCCGTAGGAGGGTACATGGTGGGGCCCGGAGTATCCCGGGGAAAGAAAGGGATGTCGATGTGCTATGAGCCGATGAGCCCGGCTGGGGAACCATACTGTCCGGTGATATTTCCTTTTACTCGGCGGTTATCTTGAGGATACCGACCGGAGTTATGTGCGTATGATACGTCGAAATTCGAGGGTCGAAGCTGGGCACTCGGGTTTCGAGGGAGCGTATGATACGTACCTATCAGGGCTAGTCTTGGTGACAGTGCCTGATAGATGAGGATTTACGTGCCGATACTAGGCACGGGTTTCATGATGATTTCCATGATTTTGATTATATCCTCATATTTGCATACATGATGCTTATTGTCATTGGGTGACAGGTGGACGGGATCCACATATATACAGACATGGTCACATACGGACTTTTATTACATTGATCATACTTCATTTGTATATATAACAGGGTACGAGGGCGCAGTTATATATACACTTACACCAATATTAGTGGAATGGGACGCTAATATATGTGTATTGATATCCATTTTGATACTTCATCATATTTACTACATGAAGACATACCTTATATTTATGGCATGTTATTACCTGAGGCACTGGCATGAGCATTTGGCACTACCTACATGTTTAGATGTTACTTTGCCACCTTATCATGCTTTAGACTTACTCTTGAGGTTTATATTATATACTGATCGTTTTGACCTAGGATTATGTCATGCATTCGGTTTCTGCTTGTAGATATTTTCTATTCACGAGTTGGCAACTCACCCCCGTTGTACCACAGCTTCTTGCAGGTTTTGCCGTACAGGTTCCATAGCGGCATTTCTGGCACTCTGCTTCCTTTGCGGGTGAATTGCTTTTGGTAGGTGGATTCTTTGCATCAGAACCACCCTTGTATATGTATTATTCATTATATCTAGAAATTCCATCAACCAAAAACTTGTATATTGCTTCAGACTTAGACACTAGTGATGTATTATTTTGACCTTAGAGTCGCGTGTAGCAGTTTTTTTCGGCTTTCATTTTATTTTGAGTTTCTTTTTGAGTTTTGATCCTCGCCCTTCGGCGTTGTATATTATATTGCTTGCGTGGTTGTGATCGTCGATTGACGAAGAGCTAGCTCCCGCTTGGGGATGCCTTTTATCATTGCATATATTTTATTCTTGTTATGCCCCGATCGGGGCCAGTTTTTACAAAGAAAACTCTGCCGAAATTTTTAGAAAAGACTTTACATTTTAAAAATCCATTTTCGGCTTAGTTATTTAAAAACCATGACTTCAAAACATGTTTTCTTCACTTCTTTAAACTAGTTTTCTTTATTTACTTCTTAAAATGGTTTTAGATTTCTGGGCTTTTGGCTTACTTGGATCAGATGGAGTCCTATAGAATTCATATGGTTCAAGGGCCAATCACGTGCTCTTTCGAGTCGTGACACCTGTACCCCCTACGAGTGCGGTGAATAGCCCGCCATTTCTAGAGTGAAGCCCCCTCCGTCTCAATGCCATGAGATGCGGGCCCGTTGCCCTCTAGAACCCGGCTATCCGTGCACCCCACCGTGGGGTAATCCTAGTACAGAAAGTAAAATATACATACAATGGGTACATCGACCTCAGCCCGGTCGTGCCCCAAAAGAATAATATACAAATAAGCATTGACGGCAGTCCACATGTCGGACGCTCGCCACGCAATATCAAATGTACATAATAAACCAAACTGTACTTCCATTGCATCCAGGCTATCCACCATGACAATCCGCAACATCACAGCACAACACAGAACATTAACGTGAATGTCACGTTCGCAAATCCGTCTAAAAGGGCTATAGCAGTTAGACAGGATTTACCGATCAAATGACATTCACGGTCGCAGATATAATGTAAATACTGTGAACTAACATGTTTAAAATTTTCGATCGACTAAATTTACCGAAGTGGGCCCCAAGCACAACTGTAGCACTCAAAGAAAATCTGGGCCCAAACAGAACATACCAAAAACCTTATTTCCATGTCAGAAGCCCACTGTGAAAATTTGGTGCAGTTTGGCCACAAAACGCAGGCGGATCCGCGGCCAAAACATGGTTTTGGCCGCTGATCCGCCGCGCTACAGTAACATCAGCTTACCAAATTTTCACAGAATTCATAAAAACCCCTGCACGTAATTTTCTAATGTACCAAATAATTTTTAGAGCACAGAAAAATTCGACAGAAAGTATGACATGGAAAAGCGGTTATTGGAAAATCCGTTCGATCGAACTTGTAAACACGTTAGAGCAAGCTAGACTAGGTTAATGGCGTGGCTCTGATACCATGTTAGGCCACGGCAGCGCCCCGGCCGTCTGTACGAGGCCAAAATGCGGAACCAAAATTTTTTCTTAACTTTAAACCGGCGCTACCGCGGACTATAAAACCCAGATCGGGCCATTAACCTACTCCTAGCTAAAAAGAGAAGGGTAGAGAGATATACCGAGTGATCTGTGTCCTCCGGTCTTCTCGTCGTCGTCCCGATCTCCCCGCAGAATCTCCGGTCTTCATCTCCTCCTCGGAAAGGCACCATATCGCCGGGTTCTTTTACGGGCTCCTACCTCTGGACCGACAACTCGAGCACGAAGTTGGCGAGTCAACATGCCCAAGGATGCTATAGGCAAAGTGTAGAAAACATACGTCTCTATTGGGGTTGAAGTTGCCATGTATTGGTGGAGGAATGAGATGCAAGTTTTTGGATGAACAATGGGATTTTGTGCCAACAAAATGAGAACCATCCTTCACCCAAAAATTGGGACAGCCCCTATGAAGAAGTGGCCGGCCTCTTGGTTAAGGGAGAGAGAGAGAGAGAAAAGCCAAGAGGTGGGTGGAAAATAATAATGCAAGCAAGTGATGTTGAGAAACAATGATCACTCCCAAGTCCCCACTCCATCACATAATCATATCCAAAAGTCAAGCAATCATGATCAAAAGAAAGTCAAGGGATGGTGGAACCATCATGAAACCATCATGATGCAACTACTTGCAACAACAACCCTCCAAATTGCTAATTTCCACATTTGCAAATTAGCCCTCCTCCACCATTTTTCATCCAAGGAAAGAAACAAAGGAAAATGGCCGAAACGGAATGCAAACTGGCAACTTCAGAAAACAGATCCCGTAATAAATTACAGGAAAACCCCGCGACTGTATATACATACCCGCTTTTGTATTCCGACCGAATACAAATGCAATGAGACAAAATCTACACTGTAAAATACTAGGATCCGGCTTAAACCAAAGCCCGCTAGTATTATCCGTCCGATCATGATCCGTGCAATACCGCACGTATATGATCGAACCCTGCTATATCTCCATACGGCCTCTACAGCGTTTCGCCCGAAACTTGAGAAACGGTCTGTGGGGGACTCTAAAGACTCGTCAACACTTTGGCTATGGATTTAACCACAAGCACGTCAGAGGTATTAGCCATACGTAACGGGCTACCAGGTATTGACCAAAAGGGACATCGATGAGCGAACTCATCCTGACACCCTACTGAGCCTGTCAGTGACAATATCCGTACAGTCCGGTCCGTTCGTCTATGAGTATCGCATGGCGGGCCTAGGGGGTTGGTAAAAGTCAGACCCCCAAAAGCGGTACAAGTCGTATCGGAGTGTAGCCCAGAACACCCTGAGATACTACTAGAATACCTGCCAGTAATTCTCCTGCCTCGGCCGAGGCCTTTTTGTAATGGCTCTCCTAGACACAGCGCGACCTCACCCCCAATACCGGGAGAGACGAACCCCTGCAGATCCGCTCACTGCCTCGATGTGGCTCGGGACTGTACCCAACTAAAACCTGTTTGCACGACTCCTTTGAGCCGTGGTAGGGTAGTGTTCATACCAGAATATTGCATTTTATACCGCCTATTCTTACGCTCGTGTGTTTATAGGTAGGTGCTTTTAATCCGTGTTTGTTACATATTGACAGAATACAGGTTTCCGGTACAAATATTGCAAATCAAGATAAAATCTCCACAGTTACGCCAAATACAGATCATCTGTCACAGCAGATAAAAGCCGGGTTCCGGTCATCAATATCCGTCCAGTGCCGAGTACCGGTTCCAGATACAAGACATGTGACAGTGGTCATTCGTGTCTGGGACAAGCACAGAGCACGAGGGGGGCTGCACAAGAATCAATGGGTGCGCGGAGCTCGAGGGAGATAAAGTCAAAAGTAAACAAAGATAATGCAATCTTGGACTTGGAAATCTGCTGATATTCTAGAAGACTTTTGTGCATTTTGAAGTTAACAAACACAAGGAAACATCCAACCAGGGACCCAGACCAAAACCCACGACCCAACTCACCAAGGGAGCCGCGTTTCCGCGGCCAATAGGGGGTATTGGCCGCGGAAACGCGGCCGTACTGTGGCTTCAGCATGTCGTATTTTGGGGGCTTTTTTGTAACTTCCCATAGGTTCTGTTGGTTGCCCTAGATTTCCATTCTCCAGCCTATAAATACTCCAGAATCGAGTTAAGCCAAGGGTCATTCTTTTGTTCCTCTTTTGTAGTCTTTTGTATAGTTTTTCTTCTTCTTCTTCATTCTTTTTCCATGAAAATTGTAGTGAGAGCTTTTTGAGTGGGAGATCAATGAAGATGAGGGTTTTGTATCATTCTCTTTTGTTTCTTCTTCCCCTTGAGATTCTTGCTTTCTCTTGATCATTCAACCTCTTTATTAAGCTTGAATGGTTAAGGGTTAGTTATTGATCTCAAGGGTCGTATTCTTTCATGGAATTAGCACTTCATTTCACATGCGTTCTCTACCCTTCCCTTGATCTTGCAACCCCTTGATTGAGCTTGCAAGTTTAAGGGTTGGCTATTGATCACATGCTTGTCTTGAGTCCTAATTTCTTGTTCTTTTTATCGCTTTTTATTACTTGCTTTTTATTACCTTGTCTTTAATTTCTTGCACTTAAATTCATGCACTTAATTACTTGTATCTTTTCTTTTCTTTGTTCTATTCTTTTTGTTCTCTCTTTTTGGTTCTCTTTTGTGAATGAATGTAATTATTATTGTTAAGAAGAAATACGGTATTATAAGTTAACATTTCTTTACCCATTCCCTTTTCCCGTATTTTCCATTGAACTCCGCCCAAACGATACGCAAGCGCTCGATAGGCACCGTACCCTGACAAGGTAACGGTGATTCCTAACCACGACCGGTTGCGTTCGGTTTGGCCGGAGGCGAAAGCAAAAGACAAGAACGGAAGGACAAGGGTAAATAAGCCGGATTCCACGAATACCGCGCTTAAATCCCCTAATCCACGTTGTTGCCGATTGCTCTAGCTTCAATTGGTCAAGACTCGGCTCAAAGGTTTTGAGTACGGATTTCTTAGCTTACAATCTCGTATTTTCTTCTTAACAACTTTATACTTGCAAATAAACACATAGGTTAGAATCAAACTCATACAAATTCTTTATTGACTCGTCTAAAACAAGAAAGGACATACAACCATCTCCCTGCGGATCGACCCGTGCTCAACCGGCTAGCTGCAAAGCGACACCGTCTTGATAACTTTAATTCTTTGAACATCCGACACGCCAAAAGCGTGCGACCAAATGGCGCCGTTGCCGGGGAGACGGTAGCGTATTTTCTTTCTTGTTATTCGGGTTAATATTCTTTTTGTACATATATAAAAAAAAAATTAAAAATTAAAAAAAAAATCTTTTTGTTTTTTTTTTGATAATTTTTGTGGGCAAGTGTGCAGATTTTTGCGTATTTGCAAACTGCGATTGTGGGAGCAAAGTGTACATTCAAAGCAAAGGTGATTACGAAGTACAGTGCCAAAGATCCGGGTAGTTTGACCCGCGCAAGCGAACCTTTCAAGCTTACCGGATTTGATTCAACGGGGGTTTCCTAACCCAAAAACTTAACGGTACGTACTTTCCTAACACCTTCTTCTCAAATCCGACGCTTCCAATATACTATTCTTTGCAGGATTCTTTGCAAGTTCGCTAGCAAACGCCAAAATTGACTAACCCGTATTTGTTGCAGTGCCGTGCTAAACTAAAAAAAAACAATTTTTTGATTCTTTACAGAATTTTTATTGAATTGCGCATTGCATCAATTAATACGGACTTAAGGGCAAGCGAACCCCACAACATACGGTAAAGGATTTCATCACCTTTTCCATGGCCCACAAATCACGAACTTGAGCATAACGTTTACCCGCACAAAATTTAAAAGAAACTAGACTTTAAGCCTTAAGGACTTCGCGCTCACTAGGAGAAATTAACTGTGTTTAGAACCTTGCTTAACGGTATATTGTTTACGGGGTGTCTAGGAAAGTGTTAACGGCGAAACCGCCAAAAGAGAAAGGGTTATTTAATTAAGGAACTTCGCGAAAGCGTTGGAAAACCTCCCCTTATCTCTGCACTTACCTGGCCTCGTGATCAGTATATCTTGAGCCTGTTTCTCGACACAGTTTTACTTCGACAATTAAGTTCTGGAGCAGGTCTAGTTGACCTAGGTGAACCCTAGAACGATTAGGTGTGTGGTATTTTTGTGTCGTGATTATTTTTGTCCATATTCTTTTTGTGTATATTTCATTCTTTTGTTTACAACTAACTAAAAAAATAACTAAAAAAAAAATCACATTCTTTTTCCTCTCCTTTTCTCTACCTTTCTTTCATTCTTTCTCTTCATATCATGGGTACTCCACCTCGCAAAACTCTTGTCGAACTTTGGTACCCCCAACCAGACATTACTTCCTACGGTTCTTGTTTTGGTCGAACTTCGAACGATCCATCCATGCCAAAAATTTCTTTGAAAGATCGGATAGACGCGTCTAGGACGAACAACTGGACCCCGCAATCCACTTCGTATCAACCGTTTCAAAGATTCACACCTTCTTGCGTTGATACCTCTTTTGAAAGTCCAGTTGTAGCCACAAGACCTATGTCTCTTGCTGAACGTATTGAACAATCTCGTAGCCGATCTTTCACTCCTTTCACCACTTCAAATTCTTGGGATCAACAATTCCATTCACCTTCCTATCCAGATGTTGATCCTGCTCCTTTCCAGCCATTCAATTCCTACCAATCCTACCCTACTTTTGCACCTTCCCTAGACATTGTTTCAGAACCGCCATTTGGGAGTTTCCAGTATCCAAACAACTTTGAATCTTTTCCTGAAACCCCTTCACAACCAATGTCTAGTCTAGAACAGTCGTTGGAAGACTTTAGGGTAGCGTCAAGCCAACAAATAATGGATTTGAATGCGTCCATGGCCGCCCTCATACAACCTAGTGATCCGGTAGCTGGTTTTCAACTAGCTCCAACTTTTTCAATGTATGATGAGGCGGTAGGACAGGCTGAGAATTTGAGTGGAGAGAGTGAGATGTACACCCTTCCAAATCAAACCTACCCGTCCCAAGTTGAATCCCACAACTCCTGTTTTGAATGTCTATCGAGTATCCCACATGATTTATCAATTGAAGATAGAATGATGAATGAGTTGTCCGACTTCGTAGTGTTTGATTTGCCCGATTGTGAAGGGTCTCTTCCAAGTGATACCGATCCTAAACCTTTTGACCTTTACACCTCCACTTTAGAACCTGAAATGATTGATGTCCATGCTTTTGTTGAGGTGTCTGAGAATATAGATTTTCACTTGATCGAGGATATTGACGCTGGGAACATTTTGGATGATGAACCCGTAGATTTGGCTGAGTTTGTCTCTTCAAATCATCATCCCGAGTCTTTAACTGTTTTTCCCAAACCCCATATGCGTCTGGACTTTGATGAAATATGCATGGATGAGCTTAACTTTGAGGAAAATTTTGAGGATATTTTTGAGGATGAAACAGTTCTAGATGATGAGTCGGATTTTCCAATTCATCCTGTTCCTTTCACTGACTGTGTACACCCTCCAGAACCCTTAACCGATACCCTTCCTCAACCACTTTCCTCCATCATTTCCATCGTTCCGACCTTGCAAGAACCCGTATCATTTTCACTTCCTGTGTCTGGTTTACCAAGTTCAGCGTACCCATGGTTTCTCACGAATCTTGAGGGATTTGACCCAATCTCTCGACGGGTTAATAGATTAGCACAATCGTTGTTTACACATCGCTCATCACAAATTGTGCTAATCTATTCACTCCATTTGCACCCTAAAGTTCGTACTCCACTTCTTTTTCCCTTCCGCCATTCTTCTTCTCATCTACCGAGACCGCATTCCACTTCTCTCTACATACGGTCTCGCGTATTCTCCATTTCTTACCTCTTCAACTTCTTTCACCAACCACTGCTTTACCATGATAAAATCTTTGAATGGTTGGTGTTAACTTTTGGCCTGTGTAAGGCCTTGTATAGCTTGATACTTTTCTTTCACCCCTAATCCTGAATTTCAACGCTTAACAGTGGAAACACTGTTTAACTTAAGTTTGGGGGGACACCTTTTTTGTATATATTTTTTTTTTGCTTTCCTTTTTTGTTTTGTATATAATTTGTTTTTAGGGAGCGCCGACAATTTTGACCCTCTTGGTGTAGCCTGACAGTGAGGGCACTGTCAAGTTTAAGTTTGGGGGTGTGCTCGGTAAGCTTTCTTCCTTCGCATTCATTTGTATATTTTGCATTTGCATACCTTATTTAAAAACCCATAAAAATCGAAAAAATTTCCAAAATTATAAAAACTTTGTCGTCAAGTTAGCTAATAAGGTAACTTAGATCTTTATTCTGAAAGTTTAGTCGATATGATAGAAATAACTAAATTCTAGGCTTAGGAATTGAAAACCCTAAAAATAACCCTCATTTCTGTCTAACTTTGGTAAGTATACGTCCTTACAGTTTTTTGAGAAATAGGTAATCTTGAGTTCAGTTTTTTTGAGTTAAGTCAAGAAGAAGGGAAAGTATTGAAGCTTTACCGGAGGATAAGTCTGAAAAATAGTTTATTTTCTTAAGTTCAAATTTAGAAAGTATATACCCTACAAACTGCACTTACACACACCTTGAAACTTGGGATAGTAGAGGATACCTAGAAATACTCTTGCCTGAAAGCCTAGTATGAAAGAAAAAACAGTATTTGAAGCTAAACACCAAAAGAGCATATTGAAAAATATATCCGGTCTTGAAAAAGAAAAAGAAAAAGAAAAAGAAAAATAGAATAAAGTCAAGACCTGGAAACTGCTATTTACGCTTTAAAGCTCACACATTCAGTAATCGGCCGTTAGTGCCTCAAGAAGCATTAATAGTCGCATGAAAGGTGTGTGAGCAAAACCGTCCATCCTTAATGAAAAGAAGTAGTATTAGGTATTAGGGAAAGGGTACTATAGCTTGAATTGAATTCTTAAATGTAGGGGTGCAAATATACACACACGTAGGGGTATATAATCGATGTTTGGATAAAAGATAGAGATGAAGAATAAGACTTGTGTTTTCTGTAAAGTTGATAAAAATACCTGATTTGAGGCCGTACTTTAGAAAAAAAACTCAGGAGAACCAACATCTTTTTAAACTTTTTTTGGAGCGTATACGAACCAAGGTTAAATAGATAAGAGGTGTGAAGAATAAGGGTTGAATATTTCTAACTTAGGATGATAGAGTTTCTAATGTAAATACTAAACTGTAGCAGTAGAATCTATGTTAACTTATGACACTAGTTTGACGGGATTTTGTGGGTGTAATCCGCTGAAAACCCTCAGGAGACAACACTCCTCCTACTAGGGACACCTAGAGGTTTAACGGCTTGTTGCACGCGCTCACTGCAATCGCGTTCCCTGCGAAAGTGCGGTTATCATTTTATTTTTGTGATTAATTGGTTTTGCTCGGGACGAGCAAACGTTAAGTTTGGGGGTATTTGTTCATACCAGAATATTGCATTTTATACCACCCATTCTTACGCTCGTGTGTTTATAGGTAGGTGCTTTTAATCCGTGTTTGTTACATATTGACAGAATACAGGTTTCCGATACAAATATTGCAAATCAAGATAAAATCTCCACAGTTACGCCAAATACAGAACATCTGTCACAGCAGATAAAAGCCGGGTTCCGGTCATCAATATCCGTCCAGTGCCGAGTACCGGTCCCAAATACAAGACATGTGACAGTGGTCATTCGTGTCTGGGACAAGCACAGAGCACGAGGGGGGCTGCACAAGAATCAATGGGTGCGCGGAGCTCGAGGGAGATAAAGTCAAAAGTAAACAAAGATAATGCAATCTTGGACTTGGAAATCTGCTGATATTCTAGAAGACTTTTGTGCATTTTGAAGTTAACAAACACAAGGAAACATCCAACCAGGGACCCAGACCAAAACCCACGACCCAACTCACCAAGGGAGCCGCGTTTCCGCGGCCAATAGGGGGTATTGGCCGCGGAAACGCGGCCGTACTGTGGCTTCAGCATGTCGTATTTTGGGGGCTTTTTTGTAACTTCCCATAGGTTCTGTTGGTTGCCCTAGATTTCCATTCTCCAGCCTATAAATACTCCAGAATCGAGTTAAGCCAAGGGTCATTCTTTTGTTCCTCTTTTGTAGTCTTTTGTATAGTTTTTCTTCTTCTTCTTCATTCTTTTTCCATGAAAATTGTAGTGAGAGCTTTTTGAGTGGGAGATCAATGAAGATGAGGGTTTTGTATCATTCTCTTTTGTTTCTTCTTCCCCTTGAGATTCTTGCTTTCTCTTGATCATTCAACCTCTTTATTGAGCTTGAATGGTTAAGGGTTAGTTATTGATCTCAAGGGTCGTATTCTTTCATGGAATTAGCACTTCATTTCACATGCGTTCTCTACCCTTCCCTTGATCTTGCAACCTCTTGATTGAGCTTGCAAGTTTAAGGGTTGGCTATTGATCACATGCTTGTCTTGAGTCCTAGTTTCTTGTTCTTTTTATCGCTTTTTATTACTTGCTTTTTATTACCTTGTCTTTAATTACTTGCACTTAAATTCATACACTTAATTACTTGTATCTTTTCTTTTCTTTGTTCTTTTCTTTTTGTTCTCTCTTTTTGGTTCTCTTTTGTGAATGAATGTAATTATTATTGTTAAGAAGAAATACGGTATTATAAGTTAACATTTCTTTACCCATTCCCTTTTCCCGTATTTTCCATTGAACTCCGCCCAAACGATACGCAAGCGCTCGATAGGCACCGTACCCTGACAAGGTAACGGTGATTCCTAACCACGACCGGTTGCGTTCGGTTTGGCCGGAGGCGAAAGAAAAAGACAAGAACGGAAGGACAAGGGTAAATAAGCCGGATTCCACGAATACCGCGCTTAAATCCCCTAATCCACGTTGTTGCCGATTGCTCTAGCTTCAATTGGTCAAGACTCGGCTCAAAGGTTTTGAGTACGGATTTCTTAGCTTACAATCTCGTATTTTCTTCTTAAAAACTTTATACTTGCAAATAAACACATAGGTTAGAATCAAACTCATACAAATTCTTTATTGACTCGTCTAAAACAAGAAAGGACATACAACCATCTCCCTGCGGATCGACCCGAGCTCAACCGGCTAGCTGCAAAGCGACACCGTCTTGATCACGGTAAACTTTAATTCTTTGAACATCCGACACGCCAAAAGCGTGCGACCAGGTAGTAATCAAAGTACAGTGGGAACTCACAGGAGACAAATGACGATCCCAGGTCGATGAACTAACATGTACACATTTCACTAGGGAACTGCTATCTGACGTCAGGTATAAGACCAACTAGCATGTTCCCGGCGAGTTCTGTCCGTTGTACTCATAACCCAATGAGCACATGTATACATTTTAGGTGAACCAACTGACACCAGTGGCTTGGGAGACCGGCCACCGCCCCTCGTCGGGGTCTCGACTGTATACACTAGTCTACTCTGGAGTATCAATGCCCTGTCTCAAAACTCCCACGACTAGGGACCTTTTAAGGATGTGCTTATAGACCGCAGCTCCCACGTATATGATCGCCATCATACTGTTGGCCGTCAAGTAAGAATCCTAAGGGCTCTATCAACGCGCAATAGTGACATGTAAGGTCAACTAAAGCAGTACACGATGATAAAGATAAACCAGATAGCATACTATCATCTTGAGTAAGACTGTCCTATCGGCATAGGTCCTCCCTCAATCATTGTAATCACGTGCCTGTGATCCAATAATTGACTTTGAGGGCACTATCTCCAACAACGCACTGCTGGTGCCGTTGACGGTTTGTGGGTATGTGATATGATCACTGCCTACTGCTAGCGTATTGACAAGTCTTAGAGTCCCGCAATGGGGTTACCTAGCTCAGGCGAAACAATGTGGGGTGCAAATTGGGATATGCGCAGGTGCTTGATTAAATGCATGTATATGATACTGCATTTTAATCTGGCGTTTTCTATTGGTTGGGTCGTATGTGATATGACCGGGTTATTAAATCAAGTGTTGGTTTAATAATGACAATTAGATTTTTCATTTAAAACCTTTTCTATTTGCATGCATGCATGAATGAGTGGATGTGCACATGTTGATGTGTATGCACACATACATGCATACATTCATGTCATGGTTGTTGATATAGTGGAGATAGGAATGCAAGACTCACATAGAATCAAATATCCATATATTTTTATTTACTGAGAAAATCAAATGGGATTAATTCATGTATAAGAGTTTCTACACTCTTCTTGTTGACTTTGACCTCACCTAACTATTAACCATGATTTAGTTCTTCATTTGGGTTTTAACTAAATGGTTAAATATTAAGATATTTGTTTACCATGGTTGTAAGTGAGAGTGACTATAATATATATATTATTCTCTTCTCATTTCTCTTCATCTTGATCATAAAAAGAAAAGAACTCTAGCATTTCCATTCTCCTCCTTCTTCTTCCTCAAAGCTCACTACCTTTTCTTGAGTGAGTGAATGAGATAAAAAGGAAAGGTTTTTAAGTGATCATACAACCCACATCACCATTCTACTTTAGTATAGACCACTAGATTAGAGTGTTAGCCTCATCTTCATCTTAGATCAAGAGGAGCTTGGAGCTTGAGAAAAGGGGCCCCGGGTAGATCATCGTTGACTTGGAAGATCTCATGCAAGCCGGTGCAAACTCAAGTTGTTCCAAGGATTCTAGTAAGGTGGTCTACAAAGGTTGTATTCACTTTCACTTAGTGTTAGACACTTGTTTTTATATATGTTACCCTAAACTTCTAGTTTGATCCTAGGTTAAAGATTACTTAGCACCCTAAAAAAATTTATTGTGGCATGTGTATTGCTTGCAAACCCTACTAGAGGTGCTAAGGAATCCCTACATGGTATCAGAGCCAAGCTAGAGCATTCGAGTAACCTAGACGACGTTAAAACATTTCGAACGAACATCGATTGTCCGAAAAACCCACTTTCTGGAAATTTTTCAAAATGTTGGAATTTTTCACGTTAAAAATATTCAGAAAATCATGTAGGTAATTCTATGGACCCTCTAGAAGAACGATACCCTAACTCGACTAAACGACCGCGGAACCACGGAAAAAACCTGCTTTTGGCGGCGTTTCCGCGACGCCGTTTGTGAGGCTCGGGTCGGCCCTTCTACGGTTGGTTCATAGCTACTTCAGCATGCTTCTGGGTAATTTTAATACTGCTCAGGTGTTGAGCTTCTCTGTGGATTTTTAGGTCATTGATCGAGCGATCAAATGTTTTAATATCGCCTAGTTTATTTGCATATATTTACATGAGATGTTGAATGTTGTTGTGAAATGAAGTATAGGATTGTCGTGATGAATGACCGGGGGTTTTATGTGAGATGAGAGTTTTCTTTTCATTCATGTAAAATTCAATTGTTATTAATATTCTTTTCTTGGGGCACATCCGGGATGAGGATGATGTTTCCTTTGATGTATATTATTTACTTTTCAGCATTAGGATAGACCCAAGGTGGGGAGCACAAGTGACCGGGTTCTAGAGTCTAGTGGGAGGCCATCTCGAGGAGTCGAGACCGGGTCTCCTAACTTAAGAATTGGTAGGGTCGCTTGCCGCTCTCGTAGAGGTCTAGGGTGTGAGATTGGCTATTCATCACGACCGTGGAACCCGTATTTTCTATCGTTGGCTAAATACAAAATACGGAATTCCTAGTATATCCTATATTTTCATATATGTATTTCTGCTGCTTATATTCTGTGATGTGATCACTTGATATATCTGAGACGAATGCAATATTATATATGAGATATATAGTAGACGTTGCTTATGTTTTGCACCCGCACTAGTCCCGTCCCGGTATGTCGTTAGTTAAGTAACCTAACGGTGCATAACAGAACATTGTGGCGAATGCGGATGGCATAAGCGTACGTTGTATTTTCGTTTCTTTTTTTTGTTTGGCTTAAGGACTTAAATGATGGGACTACATTAATATGATTATTTTAAGGAATAATAAACCTAAAAGATGTTGTAGAATCGAATTTGAAACCCACTCGTTTTTTTTACGAAAAAGCTACTTTTCAAAATTGCGGAGTTTAAGCCACTCCTTTTGAAAAATCATTTGATTCTACAACGATATCAAGTTCAAAGCGTTAAAGGTTTTCTTAAAAACCATCCGCAGTCCTCCGTAATTTTAGGAAGTAGAGTACTTAGTATTCGTGCTACGTTTGTTGACCTTAGCCAAGGCGTAGTGTACGGTAGCTAAGTGATGTCTTTCTACACAACATATGATGTGATTAATTAGGACAGGCATGTGACTTTGTTGACCTTAGCTAAGGGTCATGTGAATGGGTCTAATTAATCAAGAAATGACGGGTTGAACTTGACTATTGCTTATGATTTGTTGACCATATCCAAGGTCATGAGTGCTAGGGGTAAAAACCATATCGGGAGTTTCAAGAGTTGAAATTGGCAATGAGATTGCATACCTTTCATATAATGGTTGGATCTCGATCCTACTATGAGCAAGAGTTTCTCCCAGGAGAGTTTTGCACTTTACAATTAGCGAACCCATTAGGTGTATAGAAAGGTGTTAATGGGGCTACACCTCTGGAAAAATGAGGTTTACTTTAATTAGGTCCGTGCGAAAGCACGGGGAACCTTCCTCAAGTACCGACACTGGCCTGGCTGAACGGTTAGCGAAGTTGTAGAATGCAATTAATCCTGGCTAGTTTTCCTATTGAGGTTTGAAGGGAAATTTGATAAAAGCAGTGGGAGACATCGATTAAATAAGATAAATAACCAATCTGATTTTTGCAAGAGCTTTCGTTGAGTGTATTCTTTTCTCTCTCTTAATGGCAGATACCAATGACAGGACTCAAGCTTCTACTAGATAAAAATAAACTGAATGGGACCAATTATAAAGACTGGCTGAGGAACCTTAATATTGACTTGACTTGTGATAAGGTATCATATGTCCTCACGGCTCCAGCCTCGCCCGTCCCAGGTCTTAAATCTTCAGTTGCGGATAAAGAAATCCGCAAGACATGGGACGCTGACTGTGCCACGGCCAAATTCCTCGCGCTTGCATCGATGGATAACACACATCAAAAGCAGCACGAGCAGATGGATGTCCAATCCATTTTTCTCTATACAAAAGAGTTGCATGGGGAGCAATCTCGTGTCTTACGATACGGAGCATCTAAAAAGCTGTTTCAGATGCGGATGGCTCCTGGTACACCAGTAGGTGACCATGTTCTGAAGATGATAGCTCTTATAGAAGAGCTTGATGACCTCGGGTGGACAATGAACAACGAACAATATACTGATATTATTCTGCAGTCTCTCCTCTCTACCTTTGCTCAATTTGTAAGAAACTTCAACATGCACAACATGGAGAAGGAATTACCTGAACTCCTTAATATGTTGAGGAGTGCAGAGAGCACGCTGAAGTCAGTGAAGACTCCCGCTTTGACTGTTGGGCCATCTTCCTCCTCTCGCCCGAAGGCTAAGGCCAAGGGAAAGATGAAGAAGAAACCCACCAAATCTAGAGGTGGAGTTAAAAAGGTTAAAGGGAAAGACATGTCCATGGCTGGGGAATCGGGGAAAGGGGAATGTTATCACTGCCACAAAGCGGGACACTAGAAGCGCAACTGCACTGAGTACCTGGATCTCAAAAGGAAGAAGCATGGTGATGCTTCCGCTTCAAGTGTGTTTGTGACAGAAAACTGTTTTTCTATAAACTCTGCTTCTTGGGTATTAGATACCGGTTCAGGTTCTCATATTTGCAATTCCATGCAGGGGCTGAGAAATAGGAAAGTTTTGAAGACAGGTGACCATACTCTCCGGGTTGGAAATGGTTCCAATGTACATACGGTTTCAGTGGGAGAGTATCACCTGGGGTTGCCGTCAGGGTGTATATTGGTTTTGAACCCATGTTATTATGTACCTAGTATGCTCTGTAATATTGTATTCGTTTCTTTGTTAGACAATGAAGGATATAATTTTGTGTTGCAGAATAATGTTATGAACATTAACCTGAATCAAATGTTGGTTGGGTATGGTACACTTAATAACGGGATATACGTCATAAATCAACACAAAGTTTTCAGCATATAACACACTAATAAAAGAAAACTTTCAGAAATAAATAAAGTTTTTCTATGGCACTGTAGACTTGGTCATATTAACGAAACAAGACTAAACAAGTTACACAAAGATGGATATTTAAACCCTTTTGAATATGAATCTTATGCAACTTGCTAGCCTTGTATCAAGGGTAAAATGACCAAATCTCCGTTTACAGGACACGGAGAAAGAGCTACTCAGCTCTTAGCCCTCATACATAGTGATGTATGCGGGCCAATGTCTACACAGGCTAGATGCGGTTTTTCTTACTTCATAACCTTTACTGATGATTTCTTAAGGTTCGGTCATGTGTTTTTACTTAAGCATAAGTCTGAAGCTTTTGAGAAATTCACTGAGTACAAACTTGAAGTAGAAAAACAAACTGGATTGAGTATCAAGATGCTTCGATCAGATCGAGGTGGGGAGTATCTCGGTATAGAATTTGCAGACTTTCTAAAAGAAAATGGGGTTCTCTCTCAGCTCATTCCTCCTTACACACCACAGCACAACGGTGTGTCAGAGCGGAGGAATCGGACCCTATTAGATATGTTTCGTTCCATGATGAGTGATGCTGAGTTACCTGTCTCATTTTGGGGGCATGCATTGGAGACTGCAGCATTTCTATTGAACAGGGTTCCAACCAAAACCGTGTCTACCACGCCATATGAGATATGGCATGGGAACAGACCGTCTCTTAAACGAGTTAAGATTTTGGGTTGTCCGGCCTATGTCAAAAAGCAAAATCCGGACAAACTCGAGACACGGTCAGTCATTTGTAATTTTGTGGGGTATCCAAAGAATTTCTATGGATATCTATTCTACCACAAGGAGGAACAAAAGGTGTTTGTTTCTCAGCACGCCACATTTTTAGAAAAAGAATTTTTTACAAATGATACAGATGGCAATGTGGTAGATCTAGAAGAGGTTCTAGAGACACAAGTTACAAATGACGACTTGGTTGAACCGGCTGTTGCAACAGAAACTAATGAACCTCGGCCACTCCGTAGATCTGGTAGGACTTCTCGCCAACCGGAGAGATACCACGGTTTTCTCATTGATGGTGATAGAGAAGATTGCATCATGGAGGATGATGATCCTACCAGTTTTCAGCAAGCTATCATGAGTGGAGACTCTGTGAAGTGGCTGTATGCCATGAGATCTGAAATGGAGTCTATGTACACCAACAAAGTATGGACTTTGGACGTTGTACCCTCTGGGGTAAAACCCGTAGGGTGCAAATGGATCTTTAAAAGAAAGATTGGTGTAGATGGGCAGGTGGAGACCTATAAGGCAAGACTTGTGGCGAAAGGATTTCGTCAAAGACGAGGTCTGGACTATGACGAAACTTTTTCTCCCGTAGTCATGCTTAAATCCATCAGGATCCTACTTGCTATTGCTGCTCACTACAAGTATGAAATCTGGCAGATGGACGTTAAAACTGCTTTTCTAAATGGTGATTTAGAAGAGTGCGTTTATATGGATCAGCCAGAGGGCTTCATTGACAGTAGGAGCAGCGGGAAAGCATGTAGATTGATTAAATCCATTTATGGATTAAAGCAGACATCACGGAGCTGGAACATCTATTTTGATGATGTTATCAAAGAGTTTGATTTCATCAAAAATCTAGATGAACCCTGTGTTTATAAGAAGGCTGTAGGAAGAGCTGTCACATTTCTCGTATTGTACGTGGATGACATTCTTCTGATAGGAAATGATATTCCTATGTTGTCGGTCAAATCATTCTTATCACAAAGGTTCTCCATAAAGGACCTGGGTGATGTCACGTACATATTGGGCATTCGGATCTATAGGGATAGATCCAAAAGGTTACTGGGATTGTCCCAAACCAGGTACATAAACACCATCCTAAAGAGATTTAGTATGGAGGACTCCAAGCGGGGTGCCTTACCTGCTTGCTATGGAGTCACTCTCTCCAAGGACTTTTGCCCAAAGACCGATGAAGAGAGAGCTCGCATAAGCATTATACCCTATCTTTCAGCCGTAGGATCTATAATGTATGTGATGTTATGTACATGCCCTGATGTAGCTTATGCACTTAGTGTAGTAAGCAGGTATCAGTCCAACCCAGGGGAGAATCACTGGGCAGCTGTGAAGAACATTCTTAAGTACTTGCGAAGGACTAAAGAATTGTTCTTGGTGTATGGTAATGGAGATCTCCGAATGGAGGACTTTACCGATTCGAGCTTCCAGAGTGATAAGGACAACAGCAAATCTATCTCTGGGTTAGTATTTACCCGCAATGGAGGGGCGGTGAGTTGGAAGAGTTCCAAACAGGATACCGTTGCAGACTCTACGATAGAAGCTGAGTACATTGCTGCAAATGATGCCGCCAAGGAAGCCGTCTGGATGAAGAAGTTCGTCATGGAGCTAGGAGGAGTTCCAAACATTATTGATCCAATACCCTTGTATTGCGATAATAATGGGGCTATGGCATTAGCCAAAAAGCCCAGGTCCCATCAACGGTCCAGACACATCCCGAGGCGTTTTCATCTGATCTGGGAGATAGTTGATCGCCGCGAGATCGAGATTAGGAGAGTAGACACAAATAATAACACCGCGGATCCACTCACCAAGGCCCTCCCTCAGCCGCAGCATGAGCGACTTTTTGAGATGTTGGGTATGAGATACGCCAATAACTGGCCTTAGTGCAAGTGGGAGATTGTTGGATATATGTATGCCCTAGAGGCCATTATATGATAGTGGATGTATTTATACATGTATATATATACAGAGGACTTTCTTGCTCGACATGATAGTATGCTATCTGGTTACTCTTTATCTGACATGTTCACTTGATCATGCTTTTATTCATTTGTACATGTTGATAAAGCCCTAAGGATATTTGCTTGACTACTCTAATTATGATACATATCATACTAGTAGGACATGTGTAGTTTATAAGCATATCCTGAAATGTCCCTAGTCGTTGGTATATCGAGACGGGGAATCGATATTCCAGAGTAGACTAGCGTATACGACACTGACCCATGAGATGGGCGATGGATGTTCCCATATCCATTGATGTTTGACATCGAGATCGTATGCGGGTACTCAGTGAAGACTGGGTACAGTGGACGGACTCACCGAGAACTCCTATATGGTATTATATCTATCGTCGAAGATACCGGACTGTACGGTAGGTGTTACCGGTTGGCTCGACAGGAGTTTTTACAGGCTCGCTTGTTCTTCTTCTGATCGCTCAATACCTAGGAGTCGTTACGCACTATTGGTGCCGCTGACGGTTTGTGGGTATGTGATATGATCAATGCCTACTGCTAGCGTATTGACTAGTCTTAGAGTCCCACAATGGGGTTACCTAGCTCAGGAGAAACGATGTGGGGGTGCATATAGGAATATACGCAGGTGCTTGATTAAATGCATGTATATGATACTGCATTCTAATCTGGTGTTTTATATTAGTCGGGTCGTATGTGATATGTCCGGGTTATTAAATCAAGTGTTGGTTTAATAATGACCATTAGATTTTTCATTTAAAACCCTTTCTATTTGCATGCATGAATGAATGAGTGTATGTGCACATGTTGATGTGTATGCACACATACATGCATACATTCATGTCATGGTTGTTGATATAGTGGAGATGGAAATGCAAGACTCACATGGAATCAAATATCCATATATTTTTATTTATTGAGAAAATCAAATGAGATTAATTCATGGTTAAGAGTTTCTACACTCTTCTTGTTGACTTTGACCTCACCTAACTATTAACCATGATTTAGTTCTTCATTTGGGTTTTAACTCAATGGTTAAATATTAAGATATTTATTTACCATGGTTGTAAGTGATAGTGACTATAATATATATATATTATTCTCTTCTCATTTATCTTCATCTTGATCATAAAAAGAAAAGAACTCTAGCATTTCCATTCTCCTCTTTCTTCTTCCTCAAAACTCACTACTTTTTCTTAAGTGAGTGAAAGAGATAAAAAGGAAAGGTTTTTAAGTGATCATACAACCCACATCACCATTCTACTTTAGTATAGCCCACTAGATTAGAGTGTTAGCGTCATCTTCATCTTAGATCAAGAGGAGCTTGGAGATTGAGAAAAGGGGCCCCGGGTGGATCATTGTTGACTTGGAAGTGTTGGATATAGTACCCTCAAAGTCAATTATTGGATCGCAGGTACGTGATTGCAATGATTGAGGGAGGACCTATACCGGTAGGACAGTCTTACTCGAGATGATAGTATGCTATCTGGTTTGCCTTTATCAGTCGTGTACAGCTTTTGGTGACATTGATGTTCGCTATTACACGTTGATAGAGCCCTTAGGATCCTTCTTGACTACAAACAGTATGATGGCGATCATATACATGAGAGTTGGGTAGTCTATAAGTACATCCTTAATAGTGGTCCCTAGTTGTGGGAGTTTCGAGACAGGGCATTGATACTCCGGAGTAGACTAGTGTATACAGTCGAGACCCCGACGAGGGACGGTGGCCGGTCTCACAAGCCACTGGTGTCAGTTGGATCACCTAAGATGTATACAGGTGCTCATTGGGTTATGAGTGCACCGGACAGGACTCGCCGGTAATCTGCTAGTTGGTAATATACCTAGCGTCAGATAGCAGTTCCCTGGTGACATGTGTACAGGTTAGTTCATCGACCTGAGATTTTCATTTGTCTCGTGTGAGTTTCCACTGTGCTTTAATTATTACCCTACCACGGCTCAAAGGAGTCGTGCAAACAGGTTTTAGTTGGGTACAGTCCCGAGCCACATGGAGGCAAGTGAGCGGATCGGCAGGGGATTATGTTGTGCCACAGCAGCGCCCCGGCCGTCTACTCGACGCCAAATTGCGGAATCAAAAATTTTCTTAACTTTAAACCGGCGCTACCGCAGACAATAAACCCGGATCATAACCATTAACCTAATGCTAGCAAACAAGAGATGGGGTAGAATGCTGAAACGACCGATCCGTGTCCTTCGGTCTTCGTCTCCACTCCGATCTCCCCGCGGAATCTCCGGTCGTCGCCTCCTCGTCGAAAAGGGCACCATGTAGCCAAATTCTTTTACGGGCTCCCAACTCTTGACCGAGGCAACTCGGGCGCGAAGTTGGCAAGCCGACGCATCCAAGAGTGCTGTAGGTGTAGTGTAGAATCTATGTCTCTTTGGGGGTGAAGTTGCCTTGATGGAGGAATAGAATGAACTATGAACTTTGGAGATCTTGAGTTTTGTGGCAAGTAGAGAAAATGAGATATGAATCATCTTTCACAAAAGGAATCCTCTCATCTCCCCTCTCTCAATGTGGCCGGCCCCTCTACAAAATGTTATTTGCACACTTGCAAATAACCCCCTCCAACGGAAAAGTCCGGCCGGGAAGGAACAAAGGAAAACCGGCCGGAACGGAATACAAACTGGCAACTTCAGAAAACTGATCCCGTAATAAATTACAGAAAAACCCCGCTACTGCATATACATGCCCGCATTTGTATTCCCACTGAATACAAATGCAAAGAGACAAAACTACACTGTCTAATACTAGGATCCGGCTTAAACCATAGTCGGCTAGTAAAAACCGTCCGATCATGATCCATGCCATACCGCACGTATCTGATCGAACCCTGCCATATCTCCATACGGCCTCTACAGCGTTTCGCCCGAAACTTGAGTAACTGTGTGTGGTGGACTCTAAAGACTCGTCAATACTATGGCTGTGGATTTAACCACTAGCACGTCAGAGGTATTAGCCATACATGATGGGCTACCAGCTATTGACCAAAAGGGACGTCGATGAGAGAACTCATCCTGACACCCAACTGAGCCTGTCAGTGACAATATCCGTACAGTCCGGTCCGTTCGTCTATGAGTATCGCATGGTGGGCCTAGGGGGTTGGTAAAAGTCAGACCCCCAAAAGCGGTACAAGTCGTGTCGGAGTGAAGCCCAGAACACCCTGAGATACCACTGGAATACCTACCAGTAAATCTCCTGCCTCGGCCGAGGGCTTTGTGTAATGGCTCTCCTAGACACAGCGCGACCTCACCCCCAATACCGGGAGACACGAACCCCTGCAGATCCGCTCACTGCCTCCATGTGGCTCGGGACTGTACCCAACTAAAACCTGTTTGCACGACTCATTTGAGCCGTGGTAGGGTAGTAATCAAAGCACAGTGGGAACTCACACGAGATAAATGACGATCTCAGGTCGATGAACTAATCTGTACACATGTCACCAGGGAACTGCTATCTGACGTCTGGTATAATCCCAACTAGCATGTTCCCGGCGAGTCCTGTCCGGTGTACTCATAACCCAATGAGCACCTGTATAAATCTTAGGTGAACCAACTGACACCAGTGGCTTGTGAGACCGGCCACCGACCCTCGTCGGGGTCTCGACTGTATACACTAGTCTACTAATGGAGTATCGATGCCCAGTCTCGAAACTCCCACGACTAGGGACCTTTTAAGGATATACTTATAGACCCCAGCTCCCACGTATATGATCGCCATCATACTGCTGGCCGTCAAGCAAGAATCCTAAGGGCTCTATCAACGTGCAATAGTGATCAGTAAGGTCACCTAAAGCAGTACACGATGATAAAGATAAACCAGATAGCATACTATCATCTTGAGTAAGACTGTCCTACCGGGATAGGTCCTCCCTCAATCATTGCAATCACGTGCCTGTGATCCAATAATTGACTCTGAGGGCACTATCTCCAACAATCTCCCACTTGCACTCAAGGCTAATTATTGCGATGTCGCATACTCACAGCCTTGTGATACCGAACACCTAACTCCTCTACTGGTCAGTCTCATAAAGCTCGTTTGCGAAACTATCGCGTTCGAGGAATAGCCTCAGTGAGTGGATCCGCTGTGGTGTTTCTTTCTATGTCTCTCTTTATCTCAAGATCGCGGAGAAAACCATCTCCCGAAATGAGCAATACCTGTCTTAGAATATGTCCGGATATCTGATGGGACCTAGCTCATAAATGAACTCCAAATCCAAACTTCTTACAATGTATCGTCGACTGAACTTAATCAGTGTCCTGCGCCATGCCTCCCTCAGTATTCATCTGGACCACCTGTCCAAAATACTGCCCCTCGTCAGAGGGAAAACTATAACTCTGACAGCCACTCTGTCATCCAGGTCACCTTGGAAGCCTGGAATGATAACTGTCTCCCGAAGGAGGCTGTCGTTATCATATCCCTAGAACATCCACGTATGTTCTAAAACTGCTTCCAAATGTTTCTCCAGAATTGGATTAATATCAACTTATTGCACCTACTGCAAAAACAACATCTGGTGTGGTACTTGACATCTCATGATTGACTCAATTTCCTAAGCAAGTGACCTGCCAATCATGCACATCCCTCTCCCCTTTAGTCTGTAAGACACCTTTTGAGAGGGTGACTCCATCACCTGCAGGCATACTACCGTGCCAGGAGTCGTCCATTCTAAATACTCATAGAATGCTGTCTAAGTACCCAGATTGGGAAACCACCCAAATCTAGATCTAAAACCATAGATCTAGTGACCAGAATGTCTGATATAATATCCAAGTTCTGTATGGAGAAACCACTGTGTGACAACTAAAGAATAACCGATCGTATTATAGGAATTTCACTTCCTACTCTGTGCATGTCATCCAAATACCAGGATATCACACCCTACTACCTTCTTAACAGATCCATCCCCTATTCTGATGAAGTCAAACCTATGACTTCACATCAGAAATAGATGATCTATCTCCGCTATATCCGCTTTAGTCTATAAATAGACATAAGCCACTTGTCCACCAATGCTTCCGCTGCTCCCACTGACCACGAAAACCCTCTGACAGAGTCATATACACGTACGCTTCTAAAGCCAGTTTAGAATGACGCTATACTCATCCTCCTGCCGGGTCTCACAGTCTGGAGCAACAGCAATAGAAAGTCTGGGTAAACAAGAACCTCCCTGTCACCGTCCTTGAGGCTACCGGAGTACCTCTCGGGTGCCTGAGGTTACCCACCATATCTGCGGAGTGGCCAATGGAATATCAAACCAGATTGAATCTTTAGGTTCTTATCAAATCTTAAGTAATCGTTTGCGGTTCTGGAATCACTTCCAGTTCTACCATACTCCCACTACTGTTTTCTGAAAAAATCCATTTTTGTTAAAACTGTGGCGAGTCAAGAACAATATCACTATTGATCTTCCTGATGGTAGAAAGTCAACCCTCGTCATACCCTGGGTCAACCCACAAACAGCCATTACATAAACGTGCCTTGAGTTATCCGGAGTCTGGTTTTAAGCATAAGCCGGACAACTCCCCGTACCTTAACATCGTTAAGATATGAACTGTTCTATATCCAATATAGAAATAGAGGCACTGATTTAATTGAACCAGATTCAAATCATGCAGCTATCTCCAGTGCATGTCAACTAAATGGAGAGAGGCCGATCAGCGTTACTCAACTTAGGAGTGCTTCCAATTTTGAGTAACCTGAAAGAGAAGCAAGTTCTCTTAATCATTACTATCAACTGAATACCATACGCAAGTATCTACATCTTCGATCACCTTGAAAAATCCTGATACTTGCAACACTTGGTTCTCTACTTTACTCTTATACCTATAACTTCTCAAAACATGGACCTTGTGTTTCTACGAAACACATGTCTAAGAACCTTAGAAGTCACAAGTAAACAGAACACAGTACGAGGACCAACCCCTCTGTCCTAATGGACACTGGACAATATACAATACTCTGTATAAGTCCCTTGAGTCTAATAACTCATTCACTGTGTGTCGTAGGTTGAAAACTGTACTTATGGTTAAGAAGAATTACACCGCTGTTTAATACTCCTTACCTAACCATCTACTGATATAGGTAAATGTCACAGACATAATTTCAAAAAGTCATATCTCACTCTATAAAAATAGACGTACACATATATCAATTTGAAATTGATGCATAACAACGGATATTCAAAACTAAATATTTGTCGTCCGGCAAAGAGCCCAGGTGATTTCCTCAAATATTACCAATTACAACGAATTCCGATATAATGAGGATAATCACCTAATTCCCAATAACTTACTCCCACTCATCATTTGTAAAACCATACAGATGTGAGAATCATACCTGGTAAATACATACCCTGGAGTAAGGACAATCGGGAAATCAGTTTTCTTTTAACAGTACACAGTGAAACTGAAACATTGAAATGTTTCGATGGGGTATCCCGGTATTCCTAGTAATGCCTCTTCCATTATCCAGATTCACAACTGTAACCGTATATTTCTTTGCCATCTCTCCAAATCCCTTTATATGTCTTTAGTCATTTCCTTCTGTACACCCCTTTAGGCCAAATGGTTTTCTTCCTTCCCTACCGTTCGGCACCAGCCTATGGTTTGGAAGAAGACTATCCAATAAGCATAATGGGTGTACTGTCCTAATCCTAGGAGCACTCGCAATGCGAGAGAAGGTGAAGATAAAAGACAACTGAATAAAACCTTATTCCTATTTCTCCTGAACCAGAATCCATCCCCGAACTGGAACAAGTTCCTTTCGAGTTCGTATATAACCATACGATGGAGTATCCAAATAAACTGTGGATCTTCGTAGTGATACGGAGTGTCCTGGAGAAATACAAAGGTGATTTAGGATTGGCGAAGAAGTACTTGGTTTGGTCGTGAATAGCAGTCGCAATTTACTTTGCCCTCTTACTAATCCATTTCTTTGTCATTACATAATACCTTCTATACACCATCGTTATGCTAATCGGCTTTCTTCATTCCCGACCGTTCGGCACCAGCCTAAGGTTTGGAAGAAGACTATCCAATTTGCGTAATAGGTGTACTATCTCCTAAACCAAGGAGTACCCGCAAGCTCAGAGAAGGTAAAAGGAAAAGACAACTGAATAGTCTTATTCGTTTTCTCCAGAACCGGAAACCATCCTCGAATAAATTCCTTCGAGTTTGTATATAACCATACGATGGTTTTGTCCAATGGAAGTGGACATTCGTAGTAATACGGGGTGTCCTGGAGAAAAGGGTAAAAGTAGGAGTGGCAATGAGGTTTGCAACTCTGACAATCCAAAAGCCAGTGTTTAAGAAGGTTCGGTTAATTTTGGTCACTGAGTCATAGTCAAGGGTCGGTCCATGGTCTCTGCCAAAGAGAGAGAGAAAAGAAACACTCAGCGTGCACTCTAACCTAGATCAGAATGGTTACCAATTTATCTAATCAGGAAACCTCCCACTGTACCGTCAAATTCTCCTCCAAACCTGAAAGAAGAATTAGTCGGGATCACCCGATGAGTAAACCAACTCATCAGTGGGAATCGGGATCCAACTATCATCGCATGACAATGTGACGGAATCCACTCACGCTATCACTCTCCAGAAGGTATGCGCATGCCTGGCAAGTTTCTGTTTCTTTAGAAACTCCCGATGTGATTTTTACCCCTAGGACCCAAGTGACCTTGACACAGTCAACAAATCAAAGAGTCCTAGTCAAGTTCAACCCGTCATTATCCTGGATTGCATTAAACCCACCCATACGAGCCCTTGACACAGTCAACAAGGCCGCACGACTTTCCCAACCAATCCCATTAATATGCCACAAACGAACACTACTTAGCTACCGTACATTACTCCTTGACACAGTCAACAAACGCAGCACGAATACTAAGTAATGCTTGTAAGAAATAACGGAGGGCTACGTCTAGTTTTTGGCGAAAAACTTTTAACGTAATGAACTTGATATCGTTGAAGGAACTGCATAGCCTTTTTATAAAAATATAGTGGCGAAAACCTTTGCTAAAGAGGTCACTCCCGGTAAAGGGATCTCGGCTCTTTCCCCGTAGAATGAGTTGCAGGATATTCCAAATGAATACCACGATGCAAAGCAAAAGGCAATCGGCTATAGTGAAGTTATTACCCTAACGCAAACTTCTATCCAAGGGGTCACTCCCGGTGAAGGGATCTCGGCCCTTGCCTCGTCGACTGAGGTGCAGGATATTCCAACTGAATACCACTGTGTAAAACAAAAGAGAAAGTCCTTGCAATAATAGCTTTTGGAAAAATTGTTCCAACAACAGCTGAATAGGTTTGTTTAGCTTGCATTGATCCGAATCAACGCAGTCCCATCAATTGATCACACCAATAAAGAACGAAAATACGATGTACGTATATGCCATCCGCATTCGTCACTGGGTCCCGTCATCACCCGTTAGGTTACTTAACTAACGACAGAGCGGGGACTGGACTAGCGCGGATGCAAAACATATACAACATCTACTAGTATATATATCAATATACAATATTCGCTCAAGGCGTGATAAAATACAACATCACAGAAATGTAATAAGCATCACAGAACAATACAGATAACTGGAAGCCCCGGGTTTCATAGAGCCGCTGCTGAAACCCGACGTTCCCCTGGTCGTGTGGATAGCCTGTGCAATGAAATCCTAGACCCCTACGGGCGCGGCAACTTACCCACCAAAACCTGAAGCGAGGCAGCCCCCTTCAGCAATGTGAATGGACCACCCAGCACTTCACGGAATCCGGTAACTTGGGCACCCCTCCTGGGTTAACCTGTACCCCCTACGAGTGCGGCGAATAGCCCGCCAATTCTAGAGTAAAGCCCCCTCCGTCTCAATGCCATGAGATGCGGGCCCGTTGCCCTCTAGAATCCGGCTATCCGTGCACCCCTCCGCGGGGTAATCCTAGTACAGAAAGTAAAATATACATACACCGGGTACATCGACCTCGACCCGGTCGTGCCGCAAAAGAATAATACAAACAGGCAGTGACGGCAGTCCACATGTCGGACGCTCGCCCAGCAATATCAAATGTACATATAAAAAAAACTGTACTAATATTGCATCCAGGCTATCCTCCACGACCAATCCGCAACATCACAGCACAACACAGAACATCAACGTGAATGTCACATTCGCAAATCCTTCTAAAAGGGCTATAGCAGATAGACTGGATTTACCGATCGAATGACATTCACGGTCGCAGATATAATGTAAATACTGTGAACTAACATGTTTAAAATTTTCGATCGATCAAATTTATCGAAGTGGGCCCCAAGCAGTACTGTAGCACTCACAGAAATCTGGGCCCAAACAGAATATCCCAAAACCCCTATTTCCAATTCAAAAGCCCACTGGAAAAATTTGGTACAATGAGGACACTTTCCCACCGTGGAACCGCGGCCAAACTAGGGATTTGGCCGCGTTTCCACGGTCGTACTAAAGGATCACTGCATCGAATTTTCCCAGAATTCTTAGAATTGCTTTCTTGTGTTTTTGCAACAACCTGAAAAAATTTTAGAGCTAAAAAAATTTCAACAGAAACCAGTGCACTTGAAAATCCAGTTTTTGGGATTTTTGTTCGATCGAGTTCTAAACATACTAGAGCAAGCTAGACTAGGTTAATGGCGTGACTCTGATACCATGTTGTGTCACGGCAGCGCCCCGGCCATCTACTCGAGGCCAAAATGCGGAATCAAAAATTTTCTTAACTTTAAACCGGCGCTACCGCATACAATAAACCCGGATCGTAACCATTAACCTAATGCTAGCAAACAAGAGATGAGGTAGAATGCTGTACCGAGCGATCCGTGTCCTTCGGTCTTCGTCTCCACTCCGATCTCCCCGCGGAATCTCCGGTCGTCGCCTCCTCGTCGAAAAGGGCACCACGTAGCCAAATTCTTTTACGGGCTCCCACCTCTTGACCGAGGCAACTCGGGCGCGAAGTTCTCAAACCGACGCATCCAAGAGTGCTGTAGGTGTAGTGTAGAATCTATGTCTCTTTGGGGTGAAGTTTCCTTGTTGGAGGAAAAGAATGAACTATGAACTTTGGAGATCTTGAGTTTTGTGGCAAGTAGAGAAAATGAGATATGAATCATCTTTCACAAAAGGAATCCTCTCATCTCCCCTCTCTCAATGTGGTCGGCCTCTCTACAAAATGTTATTTGCACACTTGCAAATAACCCCCTCCAACGGAACAGTCCGGCCGGGAAGGAACAAAGGAAAACCGGCCGGAACGGAATACAAACTGGCAACTTCAGAAAACTGATCCCGTAAAAAATTACAGGAAAACCCCGCTACTGCATATACATGCCCGCATTTGTATTCCCACTTAATACAAATGCAAAGAGACAAAACTACACTGTCTAATACTAGGATCCGGCTTAAACCATAGTCGGCTAGTAAAAACCGTCCGATCATGATCCGTGCAATGCCGCACGTATCTGATCGAACCCTGCAATATCTCCATACGGCCTCTACAGCGTTTCGCCCGAAACTTGAGTAACTGTGTATGGTGGACTCTAAAGACTCGTCAATACTATGGCTATGGATTTAACCACTAGCACGTCAGAGGTATTAGCCATACGTGACGGGCTACCAGCTATTGACCAAAAGGGACGTCGATGAGCGAACTCATCCTGACACCCTACTGAGCCTGTCAGTGGCAATATCCGTATAGTTCGGTCCGTTCGTCTATGAGTATCGCATGGTGGGCCTAGGGGTTGGTAAAAGTCAGACCCCCAAAAGCGGTACAAGTCATGTCGGAGTGAAGCCCAGAACACCCTGAGATACCACTGGAATACCTACCAGTAAATCTCCTGCCTCGGATGAAGGCTTTGTGTAATGGCTCTCCTAGACACAGCGCGACCTCACCCCCAATACCGGGAGAGACGAACCCCTGCAGATCAGCTCACTGCCTCCATGTGGCTCGGGACTGTACCCAACTAAAACCTGTTTGCACGACTCCTTTGAGCCGTGGTAGGGTAGTAATCAAAGCACAGTGGGAACTCACACGAGACAAATGACGATCTCAGGTCGATGAACTAACCTGTACACATGTCACCAGGGAACTGCTATCTGACGTCTGGTATAATCCCAACTAGCATGTTCCCGGCGAGTCATGTCCGGTGTACTCATAACCCAATGAGCACCTGTATATATCTTAGGTGAACCAACTGACACCAGTGGCTTGTGAGACCGGCCACCGCCCCTCGTCGGGGTCTCGACTGTATACACTAGTCTACTAATGGAGTATCGATGCCCAATCTCGAAACTCCCACGACTAGGGACCTTTTAAGGATGTACTTATAGACCCCAGCTCCCACGTATATGATCGCCATCATACTGCTGGCCATCAAGCAAGAATCCTAAGGGCTCTATCAACGTGCAATAGTGATCAGTAAGGTCACCTAAATCAGTACACGATGATAAAGATAAACCAGATAGCATACTATCATCTTGAGTAAGACTGTCCTACCGGGATAGGTCCTCCCTCAATCATTGCAATCACGTGCATGTGATCCAATAATTGACTTTGAGGGCACTATCTCCAACAGATTCGTCTCTCCCGGTATTGGGGGTGAGATCGCGCTGTGTCTAGGAATGCCATTACACAAAGCTCTCGGCCGAGGCAGGAGATTTACTGGTAGGTACTCCAGTAGTATCTTAAGGTGTTCTGGGCTACACTCTGACACGACTTATACCGCTTTTGGGGGTTTGACGTTACCAGCCCCCTTGGCCCGATATGCGATGCTCATAGACGAACGGACCGGACTGTACGGATATTGTCACTTATAGGCTCAGTAAGGTTCCAGGATGAGTTCTCTCATCGGCTTCCCTTTCGATCAGTACATGGGCAGCCGTTAAGCACAGCTAGTGCCGCTGACGTGCTTGTGGTTAAACCCACTGCCAGAGTACTGATGAGTCTTTAGAGTCCCCCACAGATAGTTTCCCAAGTTCGGGTGAAACGTTGTAGAGGCCATATGGTTTTATGGCAGGGTTCGAACATGCACGTGCACTTGTGCACGTGTCGTGTTTCGGACAGATAATACTGGTGGGCTTTGGTTTAAGCCGAATCCATGTATTATATTGAGTCGGAATTTTTTAGTCTCATCGTATTCGTATTCGTATTCGGTCGGAATACGGATATAGGTATGTATTTACAGTTGAGGGGTGTTCTCGTAATCCGTTACGAGATTACTTTAGAAGATGCATTTATTTTTGGGTTAATCATTTTGGTTTAAATGATTATTGGTTTTGGAAAGAGTGAATCATTTTGGATGACACATTAATTCTAGAATGTTCAACTAATGACTCATATAATGAGTCATCTAGTAAGTCATTAAAGAGTTAATGAGTTTTGTTTTGGGTATGGATATTTGAGGAGATATTTTTATGAGATATTTTCTTGGTTTCAGAAATACAACCTCATATATCTATTCACAAAAGAGAGAGAGAGATATATATAAGTTTATATGCTTGGTTTTCTTTTGCTCTCTTGATTTTCTTGAGCTCACACTCTCCAAACCTTAGCATCTTCTTCAACCTCCACCCTAACCCTCTCATGTGATGAGAACCCTAGGGTGTTTGAGAAAAAGTATTCCACTCATTCTCTACTTCATCTTGGTCATCTCTTTTAGCAGACTTGATGTCCGAGTTGCCTCGGTATAGAGGCGGGAGCCCGTTTAAAGATCCGATGACGTGGTGCCACCTCGAGGAGGAGATAGGAGATCGGAGATGCCGCGAGGAGCGTGGGATGATGGCTAAAGACCGAAGGACACGGATCGATCGTATAGCCTTTCTACCATCTTTGTAGTTAGCTAGTTTAGCGTTAATGGCAAGATCCGGGTTATAGTTTGCGATAGCGCCAGTTGTAAAAGTTTTTGTTCCGCGTTTGGCCTCAGATTGACGGTCGGGGCGCTACCGAAGACTTACATGGTATCAGAGCCACGTCATTAACCTTTACTAGATTGTTCTAACGTGTTTAAAATATCGATTGAACGAAATTTCCAAAACCGTATTTTTCATGTCAAAGTTTCTGTCGAATTTTTAAACTGGTCTAAAAATCATTTTGAGTATCTCAGAAAATCGTGCAGGCTTTTTTAAGACTACTGTAGAAATTTGGTAGACTGCATCCATAAGACCGCCGCGGAACCGCCGCACAAACCATGGTTTGGCCGCGGTTCCGCCGCCTATTTGTGGCAACAGTACACCATATTTCTTCTGGGTGTTTTTCATGTGGAATTGTGGTTTTTGGAATAGTTTGTTTGGGCCCAGATTTTGTTTGAGTACTGGAGTTGTACTTGGGGCCCACTTCGGGAAGTTTTGTCGATCGGAATTTTAAACGTGTTAGTTTACAGTATTTACATTATATCTCCGACCGTGAATGTCATTCGAGCGGTAAATCATTCGAGCGGTAAATCGTGTCTAATTGCTATAGTCCTTTTAGACGGGTTTGCGAACGTGACATTCGCGTTGATGTTCTGTGTTGTGCTGTGATGTTGCGGATTTGTCGTGGTGGATAGCTGTGTGCAATGGTAGTGCAGTTTGGATTTATTTGTACATTTGATATTGTGGGGAAAGCGTCCAACATGTGGACTGCCGTCTCTGCCTGTTTGTATAATATTCTTTTGGGGCACGGCCGGACTGAGGTCGATGTACCTGTTGTACATTTTTTTCATTTCTGTACTAGGTTTACCCCACGACGGAGTGCACGGATAGCCGGGTTCTGGAGGGCAACGGGATAGACATGAATAAAGACAAATAAAGGGGTGTACAGAAGGTAATGAATAAAGACAAATAAAGGGTTTTGGAGAGATGGCAAAGAAATATACGGTTATAGTCATGATTTGGATTATGGAAAAGGCACTACTAGGAATACCAGGATACCCCTACGAAACATTTTCATGTTTCAGTTTCACTGTGCATTGTTAAAGGAAAACTGATTTCCCGATTAAATACTTACTCCAGGGTATGTATTTTCCAGGTATGATTATCACATCTGTATGGTTTAACAGATGATGAATGAGAGTAAGTTATTGGGAATAAGGTGATCATCCTCATTATATCGGAATTCGTTGTAATTGGTGATATTTGAGGAAATCGCATTGGTTTTTGCCGGACGGCAAGTATTTGGTTTTGAGTATCCATTGTTGTGCACAAATTTCAAACTGATATATCTGTACGTTTATTTTTATAAAGTGAGATATAACTTTTTGAAATTATGTCCGTGATATTTATGTTAGTTATATATATGCCCTAGAGGCCATTACTGTACATAGGATGTATATTGTAGTGGATGCTGGGACATATATAGGGAAGACTTTCTTGCTCGACATGATAGTATGCTATCTGGTTACTCTTTACCTTAACGTGTGCACTGATTGTCTCTCTATTACATGTTGGTAAAGCCCTTAGGATGTGTACTTGACTACCTAGACTATGATGTGGATCATACTAGTGGGGACATGGTAGTCCATAAGTACATCCTTCAAAGTCCCTAGTCGTGGGTGTATCGAGACGGGGCATCGATATACCAGAGTAGACTAGCGTGTAGCTTCTCGACCCATACAGATGGGCGATGGATGATCCGATATCCATTGGTGTTTGACATCGGAGATGATATACGGGTGCTCAGTAGAGACTGGGTACACTGGACGGACTCGCCGAGAACTCCCAGATGGTATTATACCTCACGTCAGATGGCAGTTCTCTGGTGACACTGGTACAGAGTAGTCTGTTGACCCGAGATCGTCATAGAGTCTTGTGTGGTTCCCACTGTGCTTTGATTTCCATCTTACCACGTCCAAGAGGACGTGCAAAACGGTGGTTTTTGGATACAGTCCCGAGTCACATGGAGGCAATGAGCGATAGGAGGGGATTCGTCTCTCCCGGTATAGGGAGTTGATGTTGCGCTGTGTACGATTGGCTATAACAGGAAATCCCTGGCCAGGGTTGCTGAGATTTACTGGTAAGTGTTACCAGTAGTTTCTTGAATTGTTATAGACCTCATATCGACACGACTTATCGAGCTATTGGGGTCTGACGTTTACCACCACTAGGCGAGATATGCGACATATCAGACGATCAGACCGGACTGTACGGTAGTGTTACTGGTCGGATTCACTGGAGTGTGAGCGGGCTTTCTCGTCGATCTTCAGATCGCTCAATACCCGAGTGGCCGTTACGTTTGGCAGACCACTTGAGGCTTGTGGGTGTTTGATATGATCATCGCCTGCTGCCGGCGTATTGACGAGTCTTTAGAGTCCTACACAGAGGTTTCCTGGCTCAAGCGAAACGAAATAGGAGCGCATATGAGATATGTGCGGGACCGAGAATAATATGGTATGTGATACTGTATTCGATTCTCGCGATGTGACATTGATCGGTTATATGCGATATAGCCGGGTTATCGGATCAAGTGTTGATTCGATAAGTTGTTACTGATGATACCAGTCGGTTATGTGCGACATGACCGGATCGTTAAATCAAGTGTTGATTTAATGATTTAATGCATAATTATATATTTGATATATTACTTTGCATTAACTAGTATCGGTTCACTTTAAGATGGATTTTCTCACTCGGATGTGCGCATTATATATGTGATATGATTTTGTGCACTAGCTTGTATCATGTTTGATGATACATGCTTTTTGGTTTAGTGTAAAGTGTTAAACCTTGGTTAATGAATAGGTTAGGGTTTATTATTTATTATTCATTTATCTTATTTAATTATCCATTTCTTTATGATAAATGAATAAAAGAAAATGAAATGAAATGGTTGCTAATTTTGGATTCTAGTTGAAGCTTCTTGATCTTTTGACTAAGTGACCATTTTGTCTCTAGTTTGACCCTAACCATTCCTTTAACCATGATCAATTCTCTACACTTAACTAAGGTAAAGATTATGATAAGTATTGTATTATTTTCTATTTATCAAAAAGAACTTATCATATTCTTCATCTTCTTCTTCTTCACTTCAAAAAAAAGCTTCACTAGTTAATGGCAAAGTGAGAATTAGAGTGAGAAATCCAAATCTAAAGTTTACCCACTTCCTATTTCTTCATCCTATACCTCTTGCCAAGTAGTAGAGTGTGTTTACTTCACAAGTTTCTTGACTTGGTGAAGTCGGAGCTTGATTTAGCGATGCCTCGACGTAGATCATCTTCGGCATGGACATCGACGACCTAGCTTGCCCATTCTCCGACGAAGCCGACGCTAGAGCCCGGGACTTCTTATGGACAGCGAGAGGACGTCGTTGTGGAGCTATGGAGGTGGAGCAAACGGATCTACAAAGGTTGTATTTCCGTATTCTCATTAGCTAAGTTGTTAGCTTGTTTTAGTTTCGCCTAGAAATCTAGCAAACGATCCGTACATTAGGGTCTCTCGACACTAGAATATTTGAAATTGGCATGATCGATGCCTTGTGAGACCTCACTAGAGTGCCTAGGAACCCTACAGTGGTATCAGAGCATAGCTAGAGCCTTAGGCGAAATCTAGACGGAAATTGAAGTCCGAACGAACCCGAAAACCCAAACCTTACATGCTCTCTGTCCAGATTTTAAAATTGTGGATTTTTCAAGATTAAAAATATCCAGAAAATCAAGCAGGGTTTTCTAAGAATTACTGTAAATTTCATGGACCTAATTCAATTTTTCCACCGCGTTTCCGCGGCACGAGCATGGCTCGTGCGGCTGAAGCGCGGCAGTTTTGTCGTTTTGTGAGGTAATGTTTGCACAGTAATTCTTAGTATTCTGTTCTGGTTTTCCTGGGATATTTTAATATTTATTATACAGTTGAATTTTCAGAGGTGGTTTTGGGGTTTCGGAGTTTCGATCGGAATATCAAATTTTGTCTATGTGGCTTTCCGGATAATTTTACAATATGTTAAAAAGTTCGACCGGATATAAATACCCAATTTTTCCCCTGTCGGGAAATTTCCAAGTGTTGGATTTTTCCGTAGTTTAACGACGTTCTAAGTAGTGCAAGTAACGCGATGGACCCTCTAGAAGACAACAAACCTTAACTCGATTATGTGACCGTCTTGAACTGCCCTTTGAACCTTCGGGTTTGGGGCAGTACGGCGTGCCACATGTGAGGCGTTGGCTTGACCCTTCTACGGCTGGACCATTGGTACTGAGGCACGAACGGAGTGTTGTTAGACTTGTTTCATGTGTTGAGCTGTATCGGGAAAACTTGGGTGTTCGATTGTTCGATCGAAAAGTTTAACATTTTCTGTTTATCTGGAATGGGATACAATAATTGGAATTCACAATAAGTTATGTGATAACTGGATGAATGTTATAAACATAGCAATTTAGTCTCACTTGATCGGTTGCCACGGAAGTTTGATGTGATCAAAAGTCCGTTGCAATCACGTAGCGTACGCGGATACTCGCCGGGTAAACTTAATAGACAGCTACATCCCTTAGCCCCGACCAAGTGACTGTAGGAGAACCCCGTCGCCGAAAGCATCCGGTCGGGTGCTCGCGGTAGCGGTGTTCCGCCTTGGTGCACTTCGTCGACGGTATCAGGGGTGCGGCCGTCTACTAAAGTTTGCGACGAGCATTCGATCAGGATGTCGGGAATCCTGTTGAATTACCCGACTTCATATTGAAAAGAGTTTTCGATTTTGAGACTAAAATGCGGGGTTTATAATTGTTAGGCATGCGATGTCTAAGGTATTCATTTGGTCAGGCATGCGATGTCTGAGGTGGTTGCGGATTCCAACTGTTGTAGTTTTACACTTTCTTTTCTGTGACCGTAAGTGTAATATGTGATTTCGCCGGTTTCGTTGCTATATGTCAACGACAATTGGGATGGACATATTTACTTACGTTGATGACATGTGATGTTATGTGTTGCTGGATATGTTATATTGGATTGTCGTGTTTGAATAGCCGGGGTTTTTTATGTGAGATGAGTGTTTTTCATTTTCATTCATGTAAAAACTTGTATGTAATATTCTTTTATTGGGGCGCTTCCAGGTTGCGGAAGTGGTCACCGTTTGTATATTATTTACTTTTCCGCACTAGGATAGACCCAAGGAGGAGGGCACAAGTAACCGGGTTCTGGGGTCCAGTGGGAGACCAACTCGAGGTGTCGAGTCCGGGTCTCCTAACTCCAGAATTGGTAGGGTTGCTTGCCGCTCTCGTAGGGGTCTAGGGGTGTGGGTTTGGCTATTCATCACGACCGTGGAATCCGTGTTTTATACTGGCTCGTATTGAAAACACGGACGTCCTAGTATATCCAATATTTCATATGTTTCTTCTGCTGTGCTTTATCTGTGATGAGATCATGTGATGTTCTGTGGCAGATATTATATATAGTATATATGATATATTATATAGACGTTACTTATGTTTTACACCCGCGCTAGCCCTGCCCCGCTCTGCCGTTAGTTACCTAACCTAACGGTGCACGAGGGGACAACGAGGCGAATGCGGATGGCATAAGTGTACGTCGTATTTATCTGTGATGTTTAGGTATTTAAATGATGGGACTTCATTAATGTGATTAATGAAATAAAAGAAACCTAAGATGTAGTAGAATCGAATTTCAAAATAAAACAGGTAGCTACAGTTCTTGCTTTGCACAGCGGTATATGTGATATATCCTGCACCTTATTCGATAAGGAAAGGACCGAGATCCCTTCACCGGGAGTGACTCCTTTAGCAATAACTGGCAGATGCTACACACTCGGTTTGTCTTTTGATTGCTTTTAAGTGTTTTTGCTTTGCACAGTGATATATATGATATATCCCGCACCTCATTCGACGAGGAAAGGACCGACGATCCCTTCACCGGGAGTGACTCCTTTAGCAAAACTAGAAAAGCCTCAAAAGCGCTCCATTTTAAAATCATTCGATCCTACAACGATATCAAGTTCATTACGCAATAGGTTTTCAGAAAAACCTGTCGTAGCCCTCCGTCATTTCAGATATGTACTAGTTAGTATTCGTGTTGCGGTTGTTTGGCCTCCGTCAAGGCGTAGTGTACGGTAGCTAACTAGTGCTTATCTGCTAGCATATGATGCGATTGGATTAGGGTATTCGTACGGCGTTGTTTGGCCTCCGTCAAGGGTCGTGCGGGTGGGTTTAATTCAATCAGGAAATGACGGGTTGAACTTGACTAGCGGACTATGGGTTGTTTGGCCTCCGTCAAGGTCATAGGACGCTAGGGGTAAAACATTATCGGGAATTTCAAGTGTTCAAATTTGCAATGAGATTGCATACCTTCTATGAGATAGTTGGATCCCGATACCCGCTGCGAGTAAGTGTTACTCCTGGGAGAGTTTTATACATTACAATTAGCCGATCAAGTAGGTGTCTAGAAAGGTGTCAACGGGGTTACGCCTCTGGGAAAACGAGGTTTACATTAATTAGGTTCGTGCGAAAGCACGGGGGACCTCCCTCAAAGTACCGACACTGGCCTGGCTGAAAGATTGGCGAACTTGTAGTGTGTAATTAATCCCGGCTAGTCTTTCCTTTTAGGGTTTGAAGGAAGATTTGATAAAAAGCAGTGGGAGCCATCCTGATTAGATAAAATAATAACCAATCTATTCTTGAAAGAGCGCACGCTGAGTGTTTTCTTCTCTCTCTCTCCTGGTAGCGACCATATCACGCCTTAATCAAGATAATAATACGGAATATTGACCGAACCAGCTTGTTATACTGAGCTGGGGAACGTTGGTCCCGCTCCAACTTATAATTGTTATAAGACAGAGCAGGAAATTGGGGAATACCAGATTTCCCGTGCCGCCCAAACGAAGAAAGTGCATACGATGCATCATCTTCGGGTGTGTTCATTATACAGAACTGTTTCTCAGTATCCTCCGCATCCTTGGTATATGATACCGGATCAGGATCCCAGATATGTAAGATGTTACATAGGGCTACAAAAGGGTAGAAAAACTGAGAACGGGTGATAAGTTTCATAAGGCAGAAAACGGGGCAAGTGTTGCAGCCAAGTCTGTTGGTCACTGTCACCCTGTATTGTAATACATTGATTCTGAACGAATGTTATTAGATACCGAACCTGATATACAAAATCATATCTGTCTCTTTATTAGTAAAGAAACGATAAAATTTCGTATTGTTGGATAATGTTTTGAACAATTCCTATATCAAAAGTTGATCGGTTCAGGCACGTTATCTAAAAGCATTGATGTTCTAAATCAAACTACAGTTCTTGGTATATAGAACACACACAAGAGGAAGAGTTCAGAATTGAACCATTCCTTCTTGAGGCATTGTAGACTAGGTCATATCAATGCGACCTGACTAGCTGGAGTTACATTTAGATGCATATTTAAATCTGTTTGAATTTACATCTTGTGAAACTCGCCAGTCATGTCACAAAGATAAGATGACCATAGCTCTGTTTATTGGAAACAGAGAAAGAGTTAGTGAACTCTTGGGATGATACATGTTGATGTATGTAGGTCTCCTGTCTACACATACCAGGATTGGTTCTTTATACTTCATTACGTTCTCTGATGATCTCTTTAGATTCAGACATATGTTCTTGTTGAAACACAAGTCCGAACCTTTTGAGATATTCACAGAATATAAGTTAGAAGTAGAGAACCAAAATACGGGTATAAGTATTATGTCCTATGATGAGATCAAGGAGGAGAATACTTGTGCATGGAATTCCTGGACTATTCTAAAGGAGAATGAGATTCTCTCTCAGCATTACTCCTCCGTATACACCATAGCACGATGGTATATCGGGGCGGAGCAAATACACCCTATTTGATATGGTGTGCTCTATGATGAGTAATACTGAATTACCTTTTTCCTTAAGGGGTTATGCACTTGAGAAGTTGCATACCTATTGAATAGGGTTCGAATCAAATCAGTGCCTACCACTTCATATGTGATATGGAAGGGGAAGAGCCCATATCTTAAGTTAGTTAAGATTTGGGGTTGTCCGGCCTATGTCTAAAAGCAAAATCCGGACAAGCTCGAGGCAAGGTCTGTTAAGTACAACTGGAAAGGTTCCAGATATACAAATGACAGCAGCTGATTTGGTAGAACCAAAGGATTCAGTAGAAACCAACGAACCTCAGCCTCTCCGCCGATCTAGTAGGGTTCCTCACCCACCTGAAAGATACTTCTGTTTCTCTATGACAGTGGGAGCGAAGATTGCATCATGAGATGATGACCCAACTAGCTTCGAGCTGGCCATCAGGAGTAAGACTCTGTAAGAATGGCTGGATGCTTAGTGATCTGAGATGGAATCCTTATACACCAACAAAGTATGGACTTTAGTTACTATATCTGAAGGGTTAAATCCCCATCAGGAGCAAGTATATCATGAGAAGATTACTTGGTGTACATGGAAAAGTTGAGACTTTCAAAGCTAGACTTGTTAAAAGTTTGCATCATTGACCAGGTGTGGATAATGATGAAACCTTTTCAAGTAGCTATGCTTAAGTCCATCCAGATCCTACTTGCCACGGCTATATACCATGACTACGATATCTGGTGGTTGGGTGTCATGACAGCTCTTCTAAAATGATGTTTTGGAAGAGAGTGTCTATAAGTACACAGCCAGAGGGCCTCGTAGACAGTGGGAGCAGCGGAAACGTGTGCAAGATGCTTTATAGGATAAAGTAGGCATCGCGGAGTTGGAACGTCTGTTTTGATGTGTTTGTCAAGGAAGTTGACATCATCAAAATGGTAGATGAACCTTGTATATACAAAAAGGTAGTAGGGAGTATGGTGGTGATCCTCGTAGAGTACGTGGATGACATACTCTTGATAAGAAAGGAGTTTCCTATACTACGCTCGGTCAATCTTCGTTTATCACAATAATTCTCCATATAGGATCAAAGTGATACCTCCTTAATCCTGAGTTTTGGATCTATGAGATAGATTTAATTGGATGTTAGGATTCTCACTAGTTGTAGTGAGATGGTATCAAGTGATCCTGGGGAGAATCACTGGAAGTGTTCCAGGGTGATAAAGACGACTGAATGTCAGTCGCAGGCATTGTCTTTACCCTCAGTAAAGGGACGGTATGTTGGAAGAGTTCCAAGCTAGATACCGTGATATACTAGACGATAAAGGCTGGATACATCGCTACTTATGATGCTACTAAAGAGGATGTTTGGATGTATAATGGTTCATGAGATGAACTATGTTCCTACCATTGTGAGACAATGGAGTTGTGGCTTATGCCAAGGAACGCCGGTCCCATCAGTGATCCAGACTTATTCTAAGGCAGTATCACCTGATCGTGGAGATGGTTGATCTCCAGAGTGATCGAGGCAAGGAGAGCAGACTTAGAGGATAACGCAGCGGATCCACTCACGAAGGCCTATTCCCAGAGAGAGACTTTTATGGGATGGTTGAGTATGAGATACTACAACCACTGCTACAGATGGCCCTAGTGCAAGTGGGAGATTGTTAGTTATATGTATGCCCTAGAGGCCATTACTGTACATAGGATGTATATTGTAGTGGATGCTGGGACATATATAGGGAAGACTTTCTTGCTCGACATGATAGTATGCTATCTGGTTACTCTTTACCTTAACGTGTGCACTGATTGTCTCTCTATTACATGTTGGTAAAGCCCTTAGGATGTGTACTTGACTACCTAGACTATGATGCGGATCATACTAGTGGGGACATGGTAGTCCATAAGTACATCCTTCAAAGTCCCTAGTCGTGGGTGTATCGAGACGGGGCATCGATATACCAGAGTAGACTAGCGTGTAGCTTCTCGACCCATACAGATGGGCGATGGATGATCCCATATCCATTGGTGTTTGACATCGGAGATGATATACGGGTGCTCAGTAGAGACTGGGTACACTGGACGGACTCGCCGAGAACTCCCAGATGGTATTATACCTCACGTCAGATGGCAGTTCTCAGGTGACACTGGTACAGAGTAGTCTGTTGACCCGAGATCGTCATAGAGTCTTGTGTGGTTCCCACTGTGCTTTGATTTCCATCTTACCACGTCCAAGAGGGCGTGCAAAACGGTGGTTTTTGGGTACAGTCCCGAGTCACATGGAGGCAATGAGCGATAGGAGGGGATTCGTCTCTCCCGGTATAAGGAGTTGATGTTGCGCTGTGTACGATTGGCTATAACAGGAAATCCCTGGCCAGGGTTGCTGAGATTTACAGGTAAGTGTTACCAGTAGTTTCTCGAATTATTATAGACCTCATATCGACACGACTTATCGAGCTATTGGGGTCTGACGTTTAGCACCCCTAAGCGAGATATGCGACATATCAGACGATCAGACCGGACTGTACGGTAGTGTTACTGGTCGGATTCACTGGAGTGTGAGCGGGCTTGCTCGTCGATCTTCAGATCGCTCAATACCCGGGTGGCCGTTACGTTTGGCAGACGGCTTGCGGCTTGTGGGTGTTTGATATGATCATCGCCTGCTGCCGGCGTATTGACGAGTCTTTAGAGTCCTACACAGAGGTTTCCTGGCTCAAGCGAAACGAAATAGGAGCGCATATGAGATATGTGCGGGACCGAGAATAATACGGTATGTGATACTGTATTCGATTCTCGCGATGTGACATTGATCGGTTATATGCGATATAGCCGGGTTATCGGATCAAGTGTTGATTCGATAAGTTGTTACTGATGATACCAGTCGGTTATGTGCGACATGACCAGATCGTTAAATCAAGTGTTGATTTAATGATTTAATGCATAATTATATATTTGATATATTACTTTGCATTAACTAGTATCGGTTCACTTTAAGATGGATTTTCTCACTCGGATGTGCGCATTATATATGTGATATGATTTTGTGCACTAGCTTGTATCATGTTTGATGATACATGCTTTTTGGTTTAGTGTAAAGTGTTAAACCTTGGTTAATGAATAGGTTAGGGTTTATTATTTATTATTCATTTATCTTATTTAATTATCCATTTCTTTATGATAAATGAATAAAAGAAAATGAAATGAAATGGTTGCTAATTTTGGATTCTAGTTGAAGCTTCTTGATCTTTTGACTAAGTGACCATTTTGTCTCTAGTTTGACCCTAACCATTCCTTTAACCATGATCAATTCTCTACACTTAACTAAGGTAAAGATTATGATAAGTATTGTATTATTTTCTATTTATCAAAAAGAACTTATCATATTCTTCATCTTCTTCTTCTTCACTTCAAAAAAAAGCTTCACTAGCTTTAATGGCAAAGTGAGAATTAGAGTGAGAAATCCAAATCTAAAGTTTACCCACTTCCTATTTCTTCATCCTCTACCTCTTGCCAAGTAGTAGAGTGTGTTTACGTCACAAGTTTCTTGACTTGGTGAAGTCGGAGCTTGATTTAGCGATGCCTCGACGTAGATCATCTTCGGCATGGACATCGACGACCTAGCTTGCCCATTCTCCGACGAAGCCGACGCTAGAGCCCGGGACTTCTTATGGACAGCGAGAGGACGTCGTTGCGGAGCTATGGAGGTGGAGCAAACGGATCTACAAAGGTTGTATTTCCGTATTCTCATTAGCTAAGTTGTTAGCTTGTTTTAGTTTCGCCTAGAAATCTAGCAAACGATCCGTACATTAGGGTCTCTCAGCACTAGAATATTTGAAATTGGCATGATCGATGCCTTGTGAGACCTCACTAGAGTGCCTAGGAACCCTACAATTTACCTATATCAGTTGACGATTGGGTAAGGAGCATTGAACAGCGGAGTAGTTCTTAACCATAAGTACAGTTTTCAACCTACGATGCACAGGTTTTGAGTTATTCAACTCAGCGGATTTATACAGAGTATTGTATGCTGTCCAGTGTCTATCAGGACAAAGGGGTTGGTCCTCGTACTATGTTCTGTTTACATGTGACTTCTCTAGTTTTTAGACAAGTGTTTTGTAGAAATACAATGTCTAAGTTTTGAGAAGTTATAGGTATAGGAATAATGTAGAGAACCAGTTGTCGCAAGTATCGGGATTCTTCAAAGAGATCGAAGATGTAGATACTTGTGATTGGTATTCAGTTGATAGTAATGGTTTTGAGAAACTTGTTTCTCTTTCAGATTACTCATAATTGGATGCATTCATAAGTTAAGTTAATGCTGATTAACCTCTTTCCATTAAGTTGATATGCACTGAAGACAGCTGCATGATTTGAATCTGGTTCCAATTAAATAAGTGCCAAAGTTTCTATATTGGATAGAGAATGGTTCATATCTTAACGATGTTAAGGTACGGGGAGTTGTCCGGCTTATGATTAAAACCAGACTCTGGATAACTCAAGGCACGTTTCTGTAATGGCTGTTTGTGGGTTGACCCAGGCTATAACGAGGGTTGATTTTCTACCATCGGAAAGATCAATGGTGATATTGTTCTTGACTCGCCACAGTTTTAGTAAAATAGTTTTTTCAGAAAACAGTAGTGGGAGTATGGTAGAACTGGAAGTGATTCCAGAACCGCAAACGACTACGAAAAATTTAATAGGACCTAAAGATTCAATCGGTTTTGACATTCCATTAACCACTCCGCAGATATGGTGGGTAACCTCAGGCACCCGAGAGGTACTCCGGTAGCCTCAAGGACGGTGACAGGGAGGTTCTCGTTTACCCAGACTTGCCATTGCTGCTGTTCCAGACTATGAGACCCGGCAGGTGTAGGGTTACTAGGCACTCTAACAAGGTACTTCAAGGCATCAACCATGCCCGATTAAAATTTTAGCCGTGCCTAACAACCCTAAACAAGATCTTTGCTGGACTATTAGGCTATCACATGCAAGTAAATATCATTTACCACTAAGTGAATACGAAATAAAACTTTGTAGATCGGTCCTTCACTTCCAAAGCTCCTTGTTGTAGTCCCTTCGCTGCGATCATGGTTCTCCCAGGCTCTTGCATGACTTCACGAGGCGAAAGAAACGTCCTTGCTTGAAGTCTTCGAGGCCGAAGATGATCTACGTCGAGGGAATATCAACTCAAGCTACTACTTCACTAACTAGAGAATTAGTGAAGCAAACACCCTAAACTAAAGTGCTAGTCTAGTAGAGGATGGAGAAATAGGAAGTGGGTTCACTTTAGAATTTGTTTTCTCACAATGTTTCTCTCTTTGGATCAAACCTTAGAGAGCTTTTTAGCTCAAGGAAGAAGATGAAGAAATAAAATGAGAAGAGATAATGATCAAGTGAGTGAGCTAACCTTGGGTGAGTGAGTATCATATACTAACTCATGTAGAGACATAACCATGGCTAATCCAAATGGTTAGGTTAAAAAAAATCTAAAGTAAAGACAAAGTTAGTGGACTTTGTCAAAGCAAAGCAAGCTTCATGCTCTTTCCAAATCTCCACTAATTTTGTAATTACCTTAAATAATTATAACCCGCCATAATAAATAGAATGGTGTATGTCTAGCACACCCATGCATGATGTATCAACAACCATGATACAAAATGATAACACATTTTATTATATATCTCATATAAATACTAAAGTTGTGCACATGTAAGAAAAATCCTTAAGTGAACAAATGTTAGTTAATGTAAATTAGTATATCATATATACACTTATACACTAAATTATTAAATCAACACTTGACTTAATAATCCGGTTATATCTCATATAACCGACTAACATCCAATGTATCGACTTATCGAATCAACACTTGATTCGATAACCCGGCTATATCACATATAACCGACCGATACAAAAAGTCGCGAGAATAGGATACGGTATCACATACACGCATCATTCTCGGTCCCGCACATATCACATATGCGCTCCTATTTCGTTTTGCCTGAGCCAGTAAAAGCTCTATGTAGGACCCTAAAGACTCGTCAATACGCCGGCAGTAGGTGATGATCACATCAAGCACCCACAAGCTGTCAGCGGTACTAGCTGGATGTAACGGCTACCCGGGTATTTAGCGATCAGAAGATCAGCAAGCAAGCCCGCTCCAACTCCTGTAAAAAGCCAAACGGTAACACTTCTCGTACAGTCCGGTCTCCTCGTCTGATATGTCGCATATCAAGTATAGGGTGGTAAACGTCAGACCCCAAAAACCGATAAGTCGTGCTGATGTGAGGCTCATAACGGGTCGAGAAACTACTGGTAACACTTACCAGTAAATCTCTAAATAAGCCCTGGCCAGCGACTTCCTTGTTATAGGACTCGGGACTGTACCCAAAAACCACCATTTTGCATGCCCTCTTGGGCGTGGTATGGTAGAAATCAAAGCACAGTGGGAATCACACGAGACTCTATGATAATCTCGGGTCTACAGACTAACCTGCACAAGTGTCACCAGAGAACTGCCATCTGACGTGAGGTATAATACCATCTGGGAGTTCTCGGCGAGTCCGTCCAGTGTACCCAGTCTCCACTGAGCACCCGTATACCATCTCAGATGTCAAACACCAATGGATATGGGATCATCCATCGCCCATCTCATGGGTCGAGAAGCGTATACGCTAGTCTACTCTGGTATATCGATGCCCTGTCTCGATACACCTACGACTAGGAACATTAAAGGATGTACTTATGGACTACTCTGTCCCCACTAGTATGATCTGCATCATAGTCCAGGTAGTCAAGTACACATCCTAAGGGCTTTACCAACATGTAACTATGAGACAGTATCAAGAGACAAGTATACATGTTAAGATAAAGAGCAACCAGATAGCACACTATCATATCGAGCAAGAAAGTCCTCTTTATATATGTCCAAGCATCCAATATAATATACATCATCTGTACAATATTGGCCTCTAGGGCATACATACAACTAACAATCTCCCACTTGCACTAGGGCCAGCTGCTGTAATATCGCATACCAAGCATCCCAAAGAGTCTCTCAAACTGTATCTGGGGAATGGCCTTCGTGAGTGGATCCGCAGTGTTGTTCTTCGTGTCAACCCTCCTGACCTCGATCTCCCGGCGATCAACTATCTCCCGGATCAGGTGATACCGCCTCAGAATATGCCTGGATCGCTTATGGGACCTGGGTTCCTTGGCCAAAGCCACCGCTCCATTGTTATCACAATACAAAGGTATTGGATGCTCAATGGATGGAACCACTCCAAGTTCAGTAATGAACTTCTTGATCCAGACAGCCTCTTTGGCAGCATCGTTGGCAGCGATGTATTCAGCCTCCATCGTCGAGTCTGCCACGGTTTCCTGCTTGGAACTCTTCCAGCTAACCGCCCCTCCGTAAAGGGTAAAGACAAATCCCGAGTGCGACTTAGAGGCGTCCTTATCACTCTGGAAGCTCGAATCGGTAAAGGACTCCACTTGGAGTTCTCCGTTACCATACACCAAGAGCATCTCTTTAGTCCTTCGCAAGTACTTGAGAATGCTCTTCACAGCTGTCCAGTGACTCTCTCCAGGATCAGCTTGATACCTACTCACTACACTTAGTGAGTGTGCTGCATCGGGTCTGGTACATAGCATCGCGTACATGATAGAGCCTACAGCCGAAGCATAGGGTATCCCTTGCTTGCGAGCTCTCTCCAAATCAGTCTTGGGAGACATCTCTTTGGAGAGAGTGAGTCCAGAGATCGTGGGTAAGTTCCCACGCTTGGATTCTTCCATACTAAACCACTTTAGTATGGTGTCAATGTACCTGGATTGGGACAATCCCAATATCCTTTTAGATCTATCTCTATAGATCATAATTCCCATTATGCAGGAAGCATCACCTAGATCTTTCATTAAGAATCATTGTGATAAGAAGAGCTTGACCGATTGCAGCATAGGAATGTCATTTCCTATCAAGAGTATGTCGTCCACGTATAATACGAGGAAGACAACCTTACTCTCTGCCACCTTCTTGTAGATACAAGGTTCATCTACGTTTTTGACGAAATCAAACTCTTTGATAACGACGTCAAAGCAGATGTTCCAACTCCGCGATGCTTGCTTTAATCCAAAAATGGATTTAAGCAGCTTGCACACCTTCCCGCTGCTCCCACTAGCTACGAAGCCCTCTGGCAGAGTCATGTACACGCTCTCTTCTAAATCACCATTTAGAAAGGCGGTCTTAACATCCATTTGCCAGATTTCGTAGTCATGATATGCAGCGATGGCAAGCATGATCCGGATGGATTTAAGCATAGCCACTGGAGAAAAGGTTTCGTCATAGTCCACACCTGGTCTTTGACAAAAACCCTTTGCAACAAGTCTAGCTTTGAAAGTCTCCACTTTCCCATCTACACCAAGTTTTTTCTTGATGATCCACTTGCTCCCAATGGGTTTTACCCCTTCAGGAGCATCTTCCAAAGTCCATACTTTGTTGGTGTACATTGATTCCATCTCGGACCGCATTGCATCCAGCCATTTCACTGAGTCCCCACTCGTGATGGCCTGCTCGAAGCTAGTTAGGTCATCATCAACCATGATGCAATCCTCGCTCCCACCATCCATGAGAAAACCGTAGTATCTCTCAGGTAGGTGAGGAACCCTACTAGATCGGCGGAGTGGCTGGGGTTCATCGGGAACTACCGAATCCTCTGGTTCCACTAAATCTTCAGTTTGAGTTTGTGTAGCCGGAATCTCTTCCAGTTCTACCTCGTCGCCACTAATTTCTTTTTTAAGAAATTCCTTTTCTAAAAAGGTGGCATGTCGAGAAACAAACACTTTTTGTTCCTCGGTATGGTAGAAAAGATATCCATGTGAATGTTTGGGATATCCCACAAACTTGCATAGAACTGACCGTGCCTCGAGTTTGTCCGGATTTTGCCTTTTGACATAGGCCGGACAACCCCATATCTTAACTCGTTTAAGACATGGTCTCTTCCCACTCCATATCTCATATGGTGTGGTAGGTATAGATTTTGATGGAACTTGATTCAATAGGTATGCTGCTGTCTCCAGCGCATACCCCCAGAAGGAAATAGGTAACTCAGCTGTGCTCATCATAGAGCGCACCATATCTAATAGGGTGCGGTTCCTCCGTTTCGATACACCGTTGTGCTGTGGCGTATATGGAGGAGTTAGCTGAGAGAGAATCCCATTCTCTTTTAGGAAGTCCAGGAATTCATTGCTCAAGTATTCACCTCCTCGATCAGATCGAAGGATTTTAATACTTTTCCCGGTTTGGTTCTCGACTTCTTGTTTATATTCTCTAAATTTCTCAAAAGCTTCTGATTTGTGTTTCATCAGGAACACATATCCGAATCTAGAGAGATCGTCAGTGAATGTAATGAAATACGAAGAACCATTCCTGGCATGTGTAGACATGGGACCGCATACATCACTATGTACCAGTCCCAAGAGTTCCGTAACTCTTTCTCCGTGTCCCGTAAATGGAGTTTTGGTCATCTTTCCTTTGAGACATAACGGGCAAGTGTCATAAGATGAAAATTCAAACGGATTCAAATATCCATCCTTATGCAACTTAGCTAGTCATGTCGCATTGATGTGACCCAGTCTACAATGCCACAAGAAGGATTCGTTCAGTTCTGAACTCTTCCTCTTGTGTGTGTTTGTTATGCTCAGAACTGTTGATTGATTTAGAACATAAATGCCATTGCACAACGTGCCTGATCCAACCAACTTTTGGTTTAGAAAAATGTTCATAACATTATCCTGTAATACAAAATTATATCTTTCTTTACTCAACAAAGAAACCGATATAATATTGCATATCAGGTTCGGCATGTAATAGCATTCGTTCAGAATCAATGTATTATCAGTTGGCAATACAAGGTGATATTCCATGACGGTTTTAACTGCAACAATTGCACCATTTCCAACCCTTATGTCTTTATCACCTTCTCCAAGTTCTCTACCTTTCCTAAGCCCATATAACTGATTACATATATGGGATCCTGACCCGGTATCTAATACCCAGGACGTAGAGCAAATGGAGAAACAGTTCTCTGTAACGAACACACCCGAAGAAAATGCATCAACATGTACTTTCTGCATTCGGGTGGCATAGGAATCCTGGTATTCCCCTATATCCTATTCAGTCTTATAACTTTTATAAGAAAGAACGGAACCAACGTTCCCCAGCACAGTATAACATGCGGGTTCGGTCAATACATCCATATTATTATCTTTATTAAGGCATGATATGGTCGCTACCTGGAGAGAGAGAGAGAAGAAAACACTTTAGCGTATGCTCTTGCAAGATCAGATTGGTTATTATTTTATCTAATCAGAATGGATCCCACTGTTTTTATCAAATCATCCTTCAAACCCTAAAAGGAAAAGACTAGCCGGGATTAATTACACCCTACAATTTCGCCAACCTTGCAGCCAGGCCAGTGTCGGTACTTTGAGGGAGGTTCCCCGTGCTTTCGCATGGACCTAATTAAAGTAAACCTCGTTTTCCCAGAGGCGTAACCCCGTTGACACCTTTCTAGACACCTACTTGATCGGCTAATTGTCCTGTGTAAAACTCTCCCAGGAGTAACAATTACTCGCAGTGGGTATCGGGATCCAACTATCTCATAGAAGGTATGCAATCTCATTGCAAATTTCAACACTTGAAATTCCCGATAATATTTTGCCCCTAACCCCTATGACCTTGACAAAGGCCAACAAATCATAGGATGCTAGTCAAGTTCAACCCGTCATTTCTTGATTGAATCGAACCCACCCGCACGACCCTTGACAAAGGCCAACAAGGTCGTACGACTACCCAAAAACAATCTGCATCATATGCATAAGCAGATAAGCACCATTCAGCTACCGCACACTACGCCTTGACAAAGGCCAACAAACGCAACACGAATACTAAACAGTTCTTATCTGAAATGACGGAGGGCTACGACAGGTTTTTCTGAAAACCTATTGCGTAATGAACTTGATATCGTTAGAATCGAGTGAATTTTGAAATGGAGTGATTTTGAGGCTTTTATTAGTTTTGCTAAAGAGGTCACTCCCGGTAAAGGGATCTCGGCTCTTTCCTTATAGAATAAGTGTTAGTAATATGTATGCCCTAGAGGCCATTACTGTACATACGATGTATATTGTAATGGATGCTTGGACATATATAGGGAGGACTTTCTTGCTCGACATGATAGTATTGTAGGGTTCCTAGGCACTCTTGTGAAGGTTCTTAAGGCATCAAACATGCCCGGATTAAATTTTAGACGTGCCGAACAACCCAAAGCCGGGATCTTTGCTAGATTATTAGGGTTTTATATGCAAGATGATAACTTTTATCTAAGTGTGAGGGATTACAACCTTTGTAGTCCGCTCCTTCACTTCACAAGCTCCGAGTAGAAGTCCCTTTGCCACGATCCACGATCTCCCGGACACATGAGAGGCTCCACGACTCGAACAATCCATTCTAGCTTGTCGTATTCCAAATCTCCGATGATCTACTTTGAAGTCGCTTCGACTCAAGCTTTCTCACTCAAAAGAGAAGAACACCCTAATCCCAAGGGCTAGATAAGATGAGGATGAGAGAGTAGTGATTTTGCTTTCTTTTTATATCATTTTCTCATATTTTATCATCACTTAAGAAAATCAAGCAAGCTTTTCTTTCAAGAGAGAAGAAGAAGATGATAATCGAAAAAGAATAATGATTCTCATTTTCTTTTGTGATGAATAGAAATATAAACATATGATTGAATCATTAACCATGGTTAAGGATGATTGGATGAGAACAAGTAGAGAAACAACTAGGGTTAGGGTTTGGTTGAGTTAATAATGTGTCATCACAAAATATCCTAACCTTGACAAAAGAAATAGCTTCTAGAAGGAACTTGAAGCTACTAACCCTAATCAAACCCTAACCTCAATTAATCATCCTTAAACATGTTAAACAATTAATCATATCATGTCACAATAATATATATCACATATATATTATATATTTGCAACAAAAAGAAAATAATACAATTAATATATATTGCATATATATCAATGTATCATCCCGCGAGAAAATGAAATAATAAAGTAAGCCAATATTAGTTAATATAATAATATATCATATATATTATTATATATTAAATCATCGAATCAACACTTGATCCGACGATCCGGCTATATCGAATATAACCGACTAATATATCATGTACCGATTTATCGAATCAAAACTTGATCCGATGTCCCGGTTCATATCTTAATATCGCGAGAATATAATACGGTATCCCATATCGCATTATTCTCGGTCCTGCACATATCACATATGTGCCTCTACTCCGTTTCGCCTGAGCCAAGAAACCTCTGTGTAGGACTCTAAAGAATCTTCAATACGCCGGTAGCAGGTGATGATCATATCAAACATCCACAAGCTGCAAGCGGTCAGCTAAACGTAACAGCCACCCAGGTATTGAGCGATCAGAAGATCAACAAGCTAGCCTGTCCGTTCTCCTGTGAATCCGATCAGTAACACTCCCGTACAGTCCGGTCTGTTCGTCTGATATGTCGCATATCAAGTCTAGGGCTGGTATACGTCAGACCCCGGTAACCGATAAGTCGTGTCGATGTATGGCTCATAACGGGTCGAGAAACTACTAGTAACACTTACCAGTAAATCTCTATATCAGCCCTGGCCAGGGACTTCCAGTTATAGCCAATCGAACACAGCACAACATCAACTCCCTATACCGGGAGAGACGAATCCCCTCCTATCGCTCATTGCCTCCATGTGATTCGGGACTGTACCCAAAAGCCACCGTTTTGCACGCCCTCTTGGACGTGGTAAGGTGGAAATCAAAGCACAGTGGGAATCACACAAGACTCTATGACGATCTCGGGTCTTCAGACTACCCTGTACCTGTGTCACCGGAGAACTGCCATCTGACGTGTGGTATATCACCATCTGGGAGTTCTCGGCGAGTCCGTCCAGTGTACCCAGTCTCTACTGAGCACCCGTACACCATCTCTGATGTCAAACACCGATGGATATGGGATCATCCATCGCCCATCATATAGGTCAAGATGCGTATACGCTAGTCTACTCTGGAGTATCGATGCCCTGTCTCGATATACCCTCGACTAGGAACAGTTATAGGATGTACTCATCGACTACCGCGGCCCCACTAGTATGATCTCATCATAGTCCCAGTAGTCGAGTACAGATCCTAAGGGCTTTATCAACATGTGAGAGTAAAACAGTAAACCAATACAAGTCAACATGTTAAGATAAAGTGAAACCAAATAGCATACTATCATGACGAGCAAGAAAGTCTTCTCTATATATAACCAAGCATCCATTATAATATACATCATATGTACAACAATGGCCTCTAGGGCATATACATAACTAACAATCTCCCACTTGCACTAAGGCCAGCTGCTGTAGTATCTCATACCTAGCATCCCGAATAATCTCTCAAACTGTATCTGGGGAATAGCCTTCGTGAATGTATCCGCAGTATTGTCCTTCGTATCTACTCTCCTGACCTCGATCTCCCGGCGATCAACTATCTCCCTGATCAGGTGATACCGCCTCAGAATATGTCTGGACTTCTGATGGGACCTGGGTTCCTTGGCCAAAGCCACAGCTCCATTGTTATCGCAATACAGAGGTATTGGATGCTCAATGGATGGAACCACACCAAGTTCACTAATGAACTTCTTGATCCAGACAGCCTCTTTGGCAGCATCGTTGGTAGCGATGTATTCAGCCTCCATCGTTGAGTCTGCAACGGTATCCTGTTTGGAACTCTTCCAACATACCGCCCCTCCATTGAGGGTAAAGACAAAACCCGAATGCGACTTAGAGTCGTCCTTATCACTTTGGAAGCTGGAATCGGTAAAGGACTCCACCTGGAGTTCTCCGTTACCATACACCAAGAACATCTCCTTAGTCCTTCGTAAGTACTTGAGAATGTTCTTCACTGCTGTCCAATGACTCTCTCCAGGATCTGCTTGATACCGACTCACTACACTTAGTGAGTATGCTACATCGGGTCTGGTACATAGCATCGCATACATGATAGAGCCTACTGCCGAAGCATAGGGTATCCCTTGCATGCGAGCTCTCTCCAAATCAGTCTTGGGAGACATCTCTTTGGAGAGAGTGAGTCCAGAGATCGTGGGCTGATTCCCACGCTTGGATTCTTCCATACTAAACCTCTTTAGTATGGTGTCAATGTACCTGGATTGGGACAATCCCAGTATCCGTTTAGATCTATCTCTATAGATCATGATTCCCAATATGCAGGAGGCATCACCTAGATCTTTCATTGAGAATCTCTGTGATAAGAAGAGCTTGACTGATTGCAGCATAGGAATATCATTTCCTATCAAGAGTATGTCGTCCACGTACAATACGAGGAAGACTACCTTACCCTCTGCCACCTTCTTATAGATACAAGGTTCATCTATATTTTTGATGAAGTCAAACTCTTTGACTACAACATCAAAACAGATGTTCCAACTCCGCTCAGACACACCGTTGTGCTGTGGTGTATAAGGAGGAGTAAGCTGAGAGAGAATCCCATTCCCTTTTAGATAATCTAGGAACTCATTGCTTAAGTATTCACCTCCTCGATCAGATCGAAGAATCTTAATACTTTTGCCCGTTTGATTCTCTACTTCGTGCTTATATTCTCTGAATTTCTCAAAAGCTTCAGACTTGTGTTTCATCAGAAACACATGTCCGAATCTTGAGAGATCGTCAGTGAATGTAATGAAGTAGGAAGAACCGTTCCTGGCATGCGTAGACATGGGACCGCATACATCACTATGTACTAGTCCTAAGAGTTCGGTAACTCTTTCTCCGTGTCCACTAAACGGAGCTTTGGTCATTTTTCCTTTGAGACATGAATGGCAAGTATCATAAGATGATAATTCGAAAGAATTCAAATAACCATCTCTATGCAACTTAGCCAGTCGTGTCGCATTGATATGACCAAGTCTACAATGCCACAAGTAGGATTCGTTCATATCTGAACTTTTCCTCTTGTGTGTGTTTTGTATATTTAGAACTGTATTATGATTTAGAATGAATATGCCATTATGTAACGAGACTGATGCAATCAACTTTTGATCTAGGAATATGTTCATAACATTATCTTGTACTACAAAATTATATCCCTCTTTACTTAATAAAGAAACTGATATAATGTTGCACATCATGTTCGGTATATAATAGCACTCATTTAGAATCAGTGTATTACGACTTGGTAATACAAGGTGATATTCGCCAACTGCTTTGGCTACAATACTTGCACCGTTCCCTACTTGAACGGAATGATCACATTTTCCCAGTTCTCTACCTTTACGTAGCCCATGCAACTGTTTGCATATGTGGGATCCTGATCCGGTATCTAATACCCAGGACGTAGGGTGAACTGAGAAACAGTTCTCAATAACAAACACACCTGAAGAAGATGCATCAACATGCATGTTCTTTTGGGCGGCGTGAGAATCCAGATATTCTCATGTTTCCTGTTCAGTCTTATAACTCTTATAAGAAAAAACGGGTTCAACGTTCCCTTGATCAGTACAATAATTAGGTTCAGTCAATACATCCATATTATTATCTTGATTATAGCCTGAAATGGTCGCTACCTGGAGAGAGAGAGAAGAAAACATTTTTAGCGTATGCTCTTGCAAGATTAGATTGGTTATTATCTTATCTAATCAGGATGTCTCCCACTGTTTTTATCAAATCTACCTTAAAACCCTAAAAGGTAAGATTAGCCGGGATTAATTACACCCTACAACTTCGTCAATCTTTCAGCCAGATCAGTGTCGGTACTTTGAGGGAGGTTCCCCGTGCTTTCGCACGGACCTAATTAAAGTAAACCTCGTTTTCCCAGAGGCGTAACCCCGTTAACACTTTTCTAGACACCTACTTGAATGACTAATTGTCCTGTGTAAAACTCTCCCAGGAGTAACTCTTACTCGCAGTGGGTATCAGGATCCAACTATCTCATAGGAGGTATGCAATCTCATTGCAAATTTCAACACTTGAAATTCCCGATAATGCTTTTTCCCCTAACCCCTATGACCTTGACAAAGGCCAACAAACCATAGGAAGCTAGTCAAGTTCAACCCGTCATTTCTTGATTGAAATCAAACCCACCCGCACGACCCTTGACAAAGGCCAACAAGGTCGTACGAATACCCTAATCCAATCACATCATATGTTTAAACAGATAAGTACCAGTTAGCTACCGCACACTACGCCTTGACAAAGGCCAACAAACGCAGCACGAATACTAAACAGTCTTTATCTGAAATGACGAAGGGCTACGCAAGTTTTTCAGAAAACCCTGAGCGTAACGAACTTGATATCGTCGTAGAATCTAGTAGTTTTTTAAAAGGAGTGTTTTGAGGCTTTTCTTAGTTTCGCTAAAGGGGTCACTCCCGGTGAAGGGATCGTCGGCCCTTTCCTCATCGAATAAGGTGCAGGATATATCATATATACCGCTGTGCAAAGCAAAACACTAAAAGCAATCAAAAGAAAAACCGCGTTTTGTAGCATCTGCCAGTTTTGCTAAAGGAGTCACTCCCGGTGAAGGGATCTCGGTCCTTTCCTCATCGAATAAGGTGCAGGATATATCATATATATCATTGTGCAAAGCAAAACTGTAGCTACCCTTTTTATTAAGTTTTGATTCTACAACATCTTTAGGTTTCTTTTCTTTTATTAATCTCATTAATAAAAATCCCATCAGCTTATGCTTCCTAAGCATCACAGAAGAAACGAAAGCAGTAATATTTATATATCAGCATATATAGTATAAGCATTCGTCTCAGGCAGTAATATGATCTCATCACAGAACATTGCAGCAGAAGAACATATATGAAATATTGGATATACTAGGACGTCCGTGTTTTCAATACGAGCCTGTATAAAACACGGATTCCACAGTCACGATGAATAGCCAAACCCACATCCCAAGACCCCTACGAGAGCGGCAAGTAAGGCTGCCAATTCTAGGGTTAGGAGACCCGGTCTCGACTCCTCGAGATGGCCTCCCACTGGACCCTAGAACCCGGTTACTTGTGCTCCCCTCCTTGGGTCTACCTAATGCGGAAAAGTAAATAATATATACTGGTGACAGCAACCGCAACCTGGAAGTGCCCCAAATAAAAGAATATTACATTACAAATGAATTTTACATGAATGAAAATAAAAACTCTCATCTCACATAAAACCCCCGGCTATTCTGAACGCGACGATCCAATATAACATATCACAGCAACACATAATATCTCATATCATCAACGTAAGTAAATATGCGCATCCCAATTGTCGTTGACATATAGCAACGAAACCGGCGATATCACATATTACACTTACGGTCACAGAAAAGAAAGTGTAAAACTACAATATTTGGAATCCACAATCACTTTAGACATCATAAATCCGAAATATCATATACTCCGCATTTCATGCCTAACTCTATGAATTCCACATATTGTATCACATTCCAGATAAATATACAGTATTAAACTTTCCGAACAGATAATCAAACACCCAAAATTTCCCAAACTGCTCAACACTTGAGCGGGGTTCAAATAATCCCAGAATATGTCACAGTACCGGTGATCCAGCCGTAGAAGGGTCAAGCCAACGCCTCACATGTGGCACGCCGTACTGCCCCAAACCCGAAGGTTCAAAAGGCAGTTCAAGACGGTCACATAATCGAGTTAAGGTTTGTTGTCTTCTAGAGGGTCCACCGCTTAACTTGTACAATTTTCCGAAAGATTTAAACCCAATAAAAATTCAACGCTTGAAAGTTTGCCGTGCCGGGAAAAAGTCGGTTAATGATATCCGTTCAACTAGTTTAGCAATTTCTAAATATCCGGAAAGAAATACGAATTTAAAATTTCTGATCGAGTCTACTATTACAAAACAAACCCCTGAATTTTAATCACCTGGAACAGAATAAAAATATCCAGAATGGTCAGCAAGTAGCTACGGTTAAAACCATGAAGCCACGTGTCCCAATCCTACAGCGCCGCCGCGGAACCGCCGCGAGAACCCTCTTTCTGCCGCGAATCCGCTCTCTGTTGGTCGAATTGTGGGCACGTGTTTCATAGTAATTCTAAGAATTCCCTGCTGATTTTTTTACATATTTTTAATTCAGAAAAATCCCAAAATTTAAAAAATTTCCAGAGAGGGGTCAAGTTTCGTCATTTCGGGTTCGATCGGAGTTTTAACTTCGTAAACACATCGCCTAATGCTCTAGCTAGGCTCTGATACCACTGTAGGGTTCCTAGGCACTCTTGTGAAGGTTCTTAAGGCATCAAACATGCCCGGATTAAATTTTAGACGTGCCGAACAACCCAAAGCCGGGATCTTTGCTAGATTATTAGGGTTTTATATGCAAGATGATAACTTTTATCTAAGTGTGAGGGATTACAACCTTTGTAGTCCGCTCCTTCACTTCACAAGCTCCGAGTAGAAGTCCCTTTGCCACGATCCACGATCTCCCGGACTCATGAGAGGCTCCACGACTCGAACGATCCATTCTAGCTTGTCGTATTCCAAATCTCCGATGATCTACCTTGAAGTCGCTTCGACTCAAGCTTTCTCACTCAAAAGAGAAGAACACCCTAATCCCAAGGGCTAGATGAGATGAGGATGAGAGAGTAGTGATTTTGCTTTCTTTTTATATCATTTTCTCATATTTTATCATCACTTAAGAAAATCAAGCAAGCTTTTCTTTCAAGAGAGAAGAAGAAGATGATAATCGAAAAAGAATAATGATTCTCATTTTCTTTTGTGATGAATAGAAATATAAACATATGATTGAATCATTAACCATGGTTAAGGATGATTGGATGAGAACAAGTAGAGAAACAACTAGGGTTAGGGTTTGGTTGAGTTAATAATGTGTCATCACAAAATATCCTAACCTTGACAAAAGAACTAGCTTCTAGAAGGAACTTGAAGCTACTAACCCTAATCAAACCCTAACCTCAATTAATCATCCTTAAACATGTTTAACAATTAATCATATCATGTCACAATAATATATATCACATATATATTATATATTTGCAACAAAAAGAAAATAATACAATTAATATATATCGCATATATATCAATGTATCATCCCGCGAGAAAATGAAATAATAAAGTAAGCCAATATTAGTTAATATAATAATATATCATATATATTATTATATATTAAATCATCGAATCAACACTTGATCCGACGATCCGGCTATATCGAATATAACCGACTAATATATCATGTACCGATTTATCGAATCAACACTTGATCCGATGTCCCGGTTCATATCTTAATATCGCGAGAATATAATACGGTATCCCATATTGCATTATTCTCGGTCCTGCACATATCACATATGTGCCTCTACTCCGTTTCGCCTGAGCCAAGAAACCTCTGTGTAGGACTCTAAAGAATCGTCAATACGCCGGTAGCAGGTGATGATCATATCAAACACCCACAAGCTGCAAGCGGTCAGCTAAACGTAACAGCCACCCAGGTATTGAGCGATCAGAAGATCAACAAGCTAGCCTGTCCGTTCTCCTGTGAATCCGATCAGTAACACTCCCGTACAGTCCGGTCTGTTCGTCTGATATGTCACATATCAAGTCTAGGGGTGGTATACGTCAGACCCCAGTAACCGATAAGTCGTGTCGATGTATGGCTCATAACGGGTCGAGAAACTACTAGTAACACTTACCAGTAAATCTCTATATCAGCCCTGGCCAGGGACTTCCAGTTATAGCCAATCGAACACAGCACAACATCAACTCCCTATACCGGGAGAGACGAATCCCCTCCTATCGCTCATTGCCTCCATGTGATTCGGGACTGTACCCAAAAGCCACCGTTTTGCACGCCCTCTTGGACGTGGTAAGGTGGAAATCAAAGCACAGTGGGAATCACACAAGACTCTATGACGATCTCGGGTCTTCAGACTACCCTGTACCTGTGTCACCGGAGAACTGCCATCTGACGTGTGGTATATCACCATCTGGGAGTTCTCGGCGAGTCCGTCCAGTGTACCCAGTCTCTACTGAGCACCCGTACACCATCTCTGATGTCAAACACCGATGGATATGGGATCATCCATCGCCCATCATATGGGTCAAGATGCGTATACGCTAGTCTACTCTGGTGTATCGATGCCATGTCTCGATATACCCTCGACAAGGAACAGTTATAGGATGTACTCATCGACTACCGCGGCCCCACTAGTATGATCTCATCATAGTCCCAGTAGTCGAGTACAGATCCTAAGGGCTTTATCAACATGTGAGAGTAAAACAGTAAACCAATACAAGTCAACATGTTAAGATAAAGTGAAACCAAATAGCATACTATCATGACGAGCAAGAAAGTCTTCTCTATATATAACCAAGCATCCATTATAATATACATCATATGTACAACAATGGCCTCTAGGGCATATACATAACTAACAAGTATGCTATCTGGTTGTACTTTATCTTAACATGTACTCTGATTGTCTCTATGTTACATGTTGATAAAGCCCTTAGGATATGTACTCGACTACTGGGACTATGATGAGATCATACTAGTGGGGCCACGGTAGTCGACGAGTACATCCTATAACTGTTCCTAGTCGAGGGTGTATCGAGACAGGGCATCGATTCACCACAGTAGACTAGCGTATACGCATCTTGACCCATATGATGGGCGATGGATGTGTAGGGTTCCTAGGCACACTCTAGAGGTCTCATAAGGCATCAACCATGCCAATTTCAAATTTTACAAGTGCCGAGATACCCTAATACGGATCGTTGACTAGAGTTTAGGCGATAACTACAACTAGTAAACTGCTTTACTAATAGTGACAGAAAATACAACCTTTATAGATCCGGTCCTCCACCTCCATAGCTCCGTGACGATGTCCCTTCGCTGCGATCATCGGATCTCGGACTCTAGTGTTGATTCCATCGGAGAAATGATCGGGCTAGGTCGTCGTCTTCGATGCCGAAGATGATCTACGTCGAGGCAACTCAAGATCAAGCTCCAACTTCACCAAGTCATGAAACTTGTGAAGATAACACCCTATACTACTTAGCAAGTGATAGAGGATGAAGAAATAGGAAGTGGGTTCACTTTAGAATTGGATTTCTCACTCTTTTTCTCATTTCACCATTGTTGGTAGCAAGCTTCTTCATCTTGAAGAAGAAGAAGAAGAAGAAGATGATAATATGATAAGTATTTTAAAAAAAAGGAAAAATAAAATGATACTTATCATATTTACAACCATGGTTAAGTGTAGAGAATTAACTAGGGTTTAGTTGAATGGTTAGGGTTAGGACATGAAGACAAAATGGTCACTTAGTCAAAGCTTCATGAAGCTTCAACAACAAAACAAACTAAGCCACCATTTCATTTTTGCCCAAAATGAATTAATGAATAAATAAATAAATGAATAAGTAAGTAAATCAAAACCCTAACCATTAACATAACCATGGTTTAATTTTTTACACAAACCCAAGATTGCATGTATCATCAAACATGATACAAACAAGTGCACAAAAGTATATCATATATACAAGTTGTGTATTTCAAGTGAGAAAATCCATTTAAAGTGAACCAATACTAGTTAATGCAAAGTAATATATCAAATATATAATTATGCATTAAATCATTAAATCAATACTTGATTTAACGATCCGGTCATATCGCATATAACCGACTAATATACAATGTATCGGCTTATCGAATCAATCCTTGATTCGATAACTAGGTTATATCTCATACAACCAATCGATACATTCATCGTGAGAATGGAATACGGTATCACATACAAGCATTATTCTCGGTCCCGTACATATCTCATATGCGCTCCTATTTCATTTCGCTTGAGCCAAGAAACCTCTGTGTAGGACTCTAAAGACTCGTCAATACGCCGGCAGCAGGTGATGATCATATCAAACACCCACAAGCCGCAAGCGGTCTGCTAAACGTAACGGCCACCCGGGTATTGAGCGATCAGAAGATCGACGAGCAAGCCCTCTCACACTCCTGTGAATCCAACCAGTAACACTTACCGTACAGTCCGGTCTGATCGTCTGATATGTCGCATATCTCGTCTACGGGTGGTAAACGTCAGACCCCAATAACTCGATAAGTCGTGTCGATATGAGGTCTATAACAGTTCGAGAAACTACTGATAACACTTACGAGTAAATCTCAGCAACCCTGGCCAGGGATTTCCGGTTATATCCAATCGAACACAGTGCAACATCAACTCCCTATACCGGGAGAGACGAATCCCCTCCTATCGCTCATTGCCTCCATGTGATTCAGGACTGTACCCAAAAGCCACCGTTTTGCACGCCCTCTTGGACGTGGTAAGGTGGAAATCAAAGTACAGTGGGAATCATACAAGACTCTATGACGATCTCGGGTCAACAGACTAACCTGTACCAGTGTCACCAGAGAACTGCAATCTGACGTAAGGTATAATACCATCGAGGAGTTCTCGGCGAGTCCGTCCAGTGTACCCAGTCTCCACTGAGCACCCGTATATCATCTCTGATGTCAAACACCAATGGATATGGGATCATCCATCGCCTATCTATATGGGTCGAGAAGGTATACGCTAGTCTACTCTGGTATATCGATGCCCCGTCTCGATACACCCACGACTAGGGACCTTGAAGGATGTACTTATGGACTACCATGTCCCTACTAGTATGATCCGCATCATAGTCCAGGTAGTCAAGTACACATCCTAAGGGCTTTACCAACATGTAACAGAGAGACAATCAGTATACACGTTAAGGTAAAGATTAACCAGATAGCATATTATCATGTCGAGCAAGAAAGTCCTCCCTATATATGTCCCAGCATCCACTACAATATACATCCTATGTACAGTAATAGCCTCTAGGGCATACATATAACTAACAATCTCCCATTTGCACTAGGGCCATCTGTAGCAGTGGTTGAAGTATCTCATACTCAACCATCCCATAAAAGTCTCTCTATGGGAAAAGGCCTTTGTGAGTGGATCCGCCGTGTTGTCCTCTGAGTCTACTCTCCTAACCTCGATCACCTTGGAGATCAGCCATCTCCATGAACAGGTGATACTGCCTTAGAATATGTCTGGATCACTGATGGGACGGACGTTCCTTGGCATAAGCTACAACTCCATTGTCACACAATGGGAGGAACTAAGTTCATCTCATGAACAAATATACATCCAGACTGCCTCTTTGGTAGCATCTTAAGTAGCGATGTATCCAGCCTTTATCGTCTAGTATGCCACGGTATCTAGCTTGGAACTCTTCCAACATACCATCCCTTTACTGAGGGTAAAGACAATGCCTGTGACTGACTATCAGTCGTCCTTATCACCCTGGAACCCTTCCAGTGATTCTCCCCAGGACCAATTGATACCATCTCACTACAACTAGTGAGTATCCTAATATCCAATTAGATCTATCTCATAGATCCAAAACCCAGGATTTAGTAGGTATCACTTTGATCCTATATGGAGAATCATTGTGATAAGCGGAGATTGACCGAGCGTAGCATAGGAAACTCCTTCCCTATCAAGAGTATGTCATCCACGTACTCTACGAGGATCACTACCATACTCCCTACTACCTTTTTGTATATACAAGGTTCATCTACCATTTTGATGATGTCAAACTGTTTGACTAACTCATCAAAACAGATGTTCCAACTCCGCGATGCCTGCTTTATCACATAAAACATCTTGCACACGTTTCCGCTGCTCCCACTATCTACGAGGCCCTCTGGCTGTGTACTTATAGACGCACTCTTCTAAAATATCATTTAGAAAAGCAGTCATGGCACCCAACCGCCAGATATCGTAGTCATGGTATGTAGCTGTGGCAAGTAGGATCTGGATGGACTTAAGCATAGCTACTGGAAAAGGTTTCATCATTTTCCACGCCTGGTTGATGACGAAAACCTTTAATAAGTCTAGCTTTGAAAGTCTCAACTTTTCCATCTACACCAAGTAATCTTCTCAAGATATACTTGCTCCTGATGGGGATTTAACCCTTCAGATAAAGCAACCAAAGTCCATACTTTGTTAGTGTATAAGGATTCCATCTCAGATCGCTAAGCATCCAACCATTCTTACAGAGTCCCACTCCTGATGGCCAGCTCGAAACTAGTTGGGTCATCATCTCATGATGCAATCCTCGCTCCCACTGTCATTGAGAAACCGAAGTAACTCTCAGGTGGGTGAGGAACCCTACTAGATCGGCGGAGAGGCTGAGGTTCGTTGGTTACTATTGAATCCTTCGGTTCTACCAAATCATCAGCTGCAGTTTGTATAGCTGGAACATTTCCAGTTCTACATAACAGACCTTGCCTCGAGCTTGTCCGGATTTTGCTTTTAGACATAGGCCGGACAACCCCAAATCTTAACTAACTTAAGATATGGGCTCTTCCCTTTCCATATCGCATATGAAGCGGTAGGCAACCGATTTGATTGGAACCCTATTCAATAGGTATGCAACTTCTCAAGTGCATAACACCCAATAGGAAAAAAAAAGTAACTCAGTAGTACTCATCATAGAGCACACCATATCAAATAGAGTGTATTTGCTCCGCCCCGATATACCATCGTGCTATGGTGTATGCGGAGGAGTAATGCTGAGAGAGAATCTCATTCTCCTTTAGAATAATCCAGGATTTCCGTGCTCAAGTATTCTCCTCCTCGATCACATCAAAGGACGTAACACTTATACACGTATTTTGGTTCTCTACTTCTAAATCATATTCTGTGAATATCTCAAAAGGTTCGGACTTGTGTTTCAACAGGAACATATGTTTGAATCTTGAGAGATTATCAGAGAATGTAATGAAGTACAAAGAACCGGTCTTGGCATGTGTAGACAGGGGACCTACATACATCAGCATGTATCATCCCAAGAGTTCACTAACTCCTTCTCTGTTTCCAGTAAACGGAGCTATGGTCATCTTATCTTTGTGACATGACTGGCAAGTTTCATAAGTTGTAAATTCAAACTGATTTAAATATGCATCTAAATGTAACATTAGCTAGTCGGGTCACATTGATCTGACCTAGTCTACAATACCTCAAGAAAGATCTGTTCATTTCTGAACTATTCCTCTTGTGTGTGTTCCGTATACTTAGAACCGTAGTTTGATTTAGAACATCAATGCTTTTAGATAACGTCCCTGAATCGATCAACTTTTGATATAGCAAATGTTCAAAACATTATCCAACAATACAAAATTTTATCATTTCTTTACTTATAAAGAGACTGATATGATTTTGTATATCAGGTTCGGTATCTAATAACATTTGTTCAGAATCAATGTACTGATAATACAGGGTGACAGTGACCAACAGACTTGGCTGCAACACTTGCCCCGTTTTCTGTCTCATGAAACTTATCACCCATTCTCAGTTCTTTACCTATCTGTAGCCCATGTAACAGATTACATATGCGGGATCCTGATGCGGTATCATATACCCAGGACGTAAAGGACATTGAGAAACAGTTCTCTGTAATGAACACACCCGAAGATGATGCATCAACATGCACTTTCTTCGTTTGGGCGGCACGGGAAATCTGGTATTCCCCAATTTCCTACTCTGTCTTATAACAATTATAAGTTGGAGCGGGACCAACGTTCCCCAGCTCAGTATAACAAGCGGGTTCGGTCAACATTCCGTATTATTATCTTGATTAAGGCGTGACATGGTCGCTACTAGGAGAGAGAGAGAAGAAAACACTCAACGTACGCTCTTGCAAGAATAAATTGGTTATTATTTTATCTAATCAGGATGGCTCCCACTGTTTTTTATCAAATCTTCCTTCAAACCCTAAAAGGAAAGACTAGCCGGGATTAATTACACGCTACAAGTTCGCCGATCTTTCAGCCAGGCCAGTGTCGGTACTTTGAGGGAGGTTCCCCGTGATTTCGCACGGACCTAAATACTGTAAACCTCGTTTTCCCAGAGGCATAACCCCGTTGACACTTTTCTAGACACCTACTTGATCGGCTAATTGTAATGTGTAAAACTCTCCCAGGAGTAACAATTACTCGCAGTGGGTATCGGGATCAAACTATCTCATAAAAGGTATGCAATCTCATTGCAAATTTCAACACTTGAAATTCCCGATAATATTTTGCCTCTAGCGTGCTATGACCTTGACGCATGCCAAACAACCCATAGTCCGCTAGTCAAGTTCAACCCGTACATTTCTTGATTGAATTAAACCCACCCGCACGACCCTTGACGAATGCCAAACAACGCCGTGCGAATACCCTAATCCAATCGCATCGTATGCAAGCAGATAAGCACTAGTTAGCTACCGTACACTACGCCTTGACGCATGCCAAACTACCGCAGCACGAATACTAACTAGTACTTATCTGAAATGACAGAGGGCTACGACAGGTTTTTCTGAAAACCTATTGCGTAATGAACTTGGTATCGTTGTAGGATCGAATGAATTTTGAAATGGAGTGTTTTTGAGGCTTTTCTAGTTTTGCTAAAGGAGTCACTCACGGTGAAGGGATCGTCGGTCCTTTCCTCGTCTAATGAGGTGCGGGATATATCATATATATCACTGTGCAAAGCAGAAACTATAGAAGCAATCAAAAAAACAAACCGAGTGTGTAGCATCTGCAAGTTATTGCTAAAGGAGTCACTCCCGGTGAAGGGATCGTCGGTCCTTTTCTTATCGAATAAGGTGCAGGATGTTCTACAAGGAACACCGCGATGCAAAGCAAGAACTGTAGCTACCTATTTTAATTTTTGAAATTCGATTCCACAACATCTTAGGTTTCTTTTATTTCATTAATCTCATTAATGAAGTCCCATCATTTAAGTACCAAAACTTCACAGATAAATACGACGTACACTTATGCCATCCGCATTCGCCTCGATGTCCCCTCGTGCACCGTTAGGTTAGGTAACTAACGACAGAGCGGGGCAGGGCTAGCGCGGGTGTAAAACATAAGTAACGTCTATATAATATATCATATATACCATATACAGTATTTATCACAGAACATCACATGATCACAACACAGATATCACAGCAGAAGAATCATATGAAACATTGGATATACTAGGACGTCCGTGTTTTCAATACGAGCCAGTATAAAACACGGATTCCACGGTCGCGATGAATAGCCAAACCCACACCCCTAGACCCCTACGAGAGCGGCAAGCAACCCTACCAATTCTAGGGTTAGGAGACTCGGACTCGACTCCTTGAGATGGTCTCCCACTGGACCCTAGAACCCGGTTACTTGTGCTCCCCTCCTTGGGTTTATCCTAGTGCGGGAAATGTAAATAATATACAAAAGGTGACATCTACCGCAACCTGGAAGTGCCCTAATAAAAGAATATTACATACAAGTTTTTACATGAATGAAAAGGAAAAAACACTCATCTCACATAAAAAAAACCGGCTATTCAAACACGACGATCCAATATAACATATCCAGCAACACATAACATCACATGTCATCAACGTAAGTAAATATGCGCATCCCAATTGTCGTTGACATATAGCAACGAAACCGGCGATATCACATATTACACTTACGGTCACAAAAAAGAAAGTGTAAAACTACAACAGTTGGAATCCGCAACCTCCATAGACATCGCATGCCTAATCAAATGAATTCCTTAGACATCACATGCCTAACAATTATAAACCTCGCATTTTAGTCTCATTATCGAAAACACTTTTCAATATCAAGTCGGGTAATTCAACAAGATTCCCGACATCCTGATCGAATGCTCGTCACAAACTTTAGTAGACGGCCGCACCCCCGATACCGTCGACGAAGTGCACCAAGGCGGAATACCGCCGCCGCGAGCACCCGAATGGATGCTTTCGGCGACGGGGTTCTCCTACAGTCACTTGGTCGGGGCTATGGGGTGAGGCTGTCTATTAAGTTTATCCGGCGAGTATCCGCGTACGCTACGTGATTGCGACGGACTTTTGATCGCATCAAAATTCCATGGCAACCGATCAAGTGAGACTAAAGTGCTGTGTTTATAACATTCATTCAGTTATCTCATAACTGCTTGTGGATTCCAAGTATTGTATCCCATTCCAGATAAATAGAAAATGTTAGACTTTCCGATCGAACATTCAAACACCCAAGTTTTCCCGAAACAGCTCAACACATGAAACAAGTTTAAAAACATCCAGTTCATGCCTCAGTACCAATGGTCCGGCCGTAGAAGGGTCAAGCCAACGCCTCACATGTGGCACGCCGTACTACCCCAAACCCTAAGGTTCAAAGGGCAGTTCAAGACGGTCACATAATCGAGTTAATGTTTGTTGTCTTCTAGAGGGTCCATCGCGTTACTTGCACTACTTAGAACGTTATTAAACCACGGAAAGAACCAACACTTGGAAATTTCCCGACAGGGGAAAAAGTGGGTATTTATATCCGGTCGAACTTTTTAACATATTCTAAAATTATCCGGAAAACACATAGACAAGATTAGACAATCCGATCGAATCCACGAAGCTCCAAAACACCCCAGAAAACTCAACTCTTGAGTGAAAATTAAAAATTCCCAGAAAACTCAGCACCTGAAGAGACAAATTACTGTGCAAAAATGGAACTCTAATCTCGTTATTTGGCCGCGGAACCGTCGCTGAAGCCATGTTTATGCCGCTGTTCCGCCGCGCTTTAGCCGTATCACTTGGTCAATTTTGCACCGTAATTCTTAGAATTTCCTGCTGAAATTTTTAAGAATTTTTAATCTGGAAAAAACCCAGTTTTGAAAAAATATCCAGAAAGGGGTCATGGATTGGCGTTTCGGGTTCGAACGGGTTTCTAACTCCGTCTACTCATCACCTAAGGCTCTAGCTAGGCTCTGATACCACTGTAGGGTTCCTAGGCACACTCTAGAGGTCTCATAAGGCATCAACCATGCCAATTTTAAATTTTACAAGTGCCGAGAAACCCTAATACGGATCGTTGACTAGAGTTTAGGCGATAACTACAACTAGTAAACTGCTTTACTAATAGTGAACGGAAAATACAACCTTTGTAGATCCGGTCCTCCACCTCCATAGCTCCGTGACGATGTCCCTTCACTACGATCATCGGATCTCGGACTCTAGTGTTGATTCCATCGGAGAAATGATCGGGCTAGGTCGTCGACTTCGATGCCGAAGATGATCTACGTCGAGGCAACTTAAGATCAAGCTCCAACTTCACCAAGTCATGAAACTTGTGAAGATAACACCCTATACTACTTGGCAAGTGGTAGAGGATGAAGAAATAGGAAGTGGGTTCACTTTAGAATTGGATTTCTCACTCTTTTTCTCATTTCACCATTGTTGGTAGCAAGCTTCTTCATCTTGAAGAAGAAGAAGAAGAAGATGATGATAATATGATAAGTATTTTAAAAAAAAGGAAAAATAAAATGATACTTATCATATTTACAACCATGGTTAAGTGTAGAGAATTAACTAGGTTTTAGTTGAATGGTTAGGGTTAGGACATGAAGACAAAATGGTCACTTAGTCAAAGCTTCATGAAGCTTCAACAACAAAACAAACTAAGCCACCATTTCATTTTTGCCCAAAATGAATTAATGAATAAATAAATAAATGAATAAGTAAGTAAATCAAAACCCTAACCATTAACATAACCATAGTTTAATTTTTTACACAAACCCAAGATTGCATGTATCATCAAACATGATACAAACAAGTGCACAAAAGTATATCATATATACAACTTGTGTATTTCAAGTGAGAAAATCCATTTAAAGTGAACCAATACTAGTTAATGCAAAGTAATATATCAAATATATAATTATGCATTAAATCATTAAATCAATACTTGATTTAACGATCCGGTCATATCGCATATAACCGACTAATATACAATGTATCGGCTTATCGAATCAATCCTTGATTCGATAACTAGGTTATATCGCATACAACCAATCGATACATTCATCGCGAGAATGGAATACGGTATCACATACACGCATTATTCTCGGTCCCGCACATATCTCATATGCGCTCCTATTTCATTTCGCTTGAGCCAGGAAACCTCTGTGTAGGACTCTAAAGACTCGTCAATACGCCGGCAGCAGGTGATGATCATATCAAACACCCACAGGCCGCAAGCAGTCTGCTAAACGTAACGGCCACCCGGGTATTGAGCGATCAGAAGATCGACGAGCAAGCCCTCTCACACTCCTGTGAATCCAACCAGTAACACTTACCGTACAGTCCGGTCTGATCGTCTGATATGTCACATATCTCGTCTACGGGTGGTAAACGTCAGACCCCAATAACTCGATAAGTCGTGTCGATATGAGGTCTATAACAGTTCGAGAAACTACTGATAACACTTACGAGTAAATCTCAGCAACCCTGGCCAGGGATTTCCGGTTATATCCAATCGAACACAGTGCAACATCAACTCCCTATACCGGGAGAGACGAATTCCCTCCTATCGCTCATTGCCTCCATGTGATTCGGGACTGTACCCAAAAGCCACCATTTTGCACGCCCTCTTGGACGTGGTAAGGTGGAAATCAAAGCACAGTGGGAATCACACAAGACTCTATGACGATCTCGGGTCAACAGACTAACCTGTACCAGTGTCACCAGAGAACTGCCATCTGACGTAAGGTATAATACCATCTGGGAGTTCTCGGCGAGTCCGTCCAGTGTACCCAGTCTCCACTGAGCACCCGTATATCATCTCTGATGTCAAACACCAATGGATATGGGATCATCCATCGCCCATCTGTATGGGTCGAGAAGGTATACGCTAGTCTACTCTGGTATATCGATGCCCCGTCTCGATACACCCACGACTAGGGACCTTGAAGGATGTACTTATGGACTACCATGGCCCCACTAGTATGATCCGCATCATAGTCCAGGTAGTCAAGTACACATCCTAAGGGCTTTACCAACATGTAACAGAGAGACAATCAGTATACACGTTAAGGTAAAGAGTAACCAGATAGCATACTATCATGTCGAGCAAGAAATTCCTCCGTATATATGTCCCAGCATCCACTACAATATACATCCTATGTACAGTAATGGCCTCTAGGGCATACATATAACTAACAGGATGATCCTATATCCATCGGTGTTTGACATCAAGGATGGTGTACGGGTGCTAAGTGGAGACTGGGTACACTGGACGGACTCGCCGAGAACTCCCAGATGGTATTATACCTCACGTCAGATGGCAGTTCTCTGGTGACACTGGTACAGAGTAGTCTGTTGACCCGAGATCGTCATAGAGTCTTGTGTGATTCCCACTGTGCTTTGATTTCCATCATACCACGTCCAAGAGGGCGTGCAAAAAGGTTGCTTTTGGGTACATTCCCGAATCACATGGAGGCAATGAGCGATAGGAGGGGATTCGTCTCTCCCGGTATAGGGAGTTGATGTTGTGCTGTGTTCGATTGGCTATAACCGGAAATCCCTGGCCAGGGTTGCTGAGATTTACTGGTAAGTGTTATCGGTAGTTTCTCGAACTGTTATAGACCTCATATCGACACGACTTATCAAGCTACTGGGGTCTGACATTTACCACCCCTAGGCGAGATATGCAACATATCAGACGACGAGACCGGACTGTACGGGAGTGTTACTGTTTGGATTCACAGGAGAATGTACAGGCTTGCTTGTTGATCTTCTGAGTGCTCAATACCTGGGTGGCTGTTACGTTTAGCTGACCGCTTGCAGCTTGTGGGTGTTTGATATGATCATCACCTACTACCAGCGTATTGACGATTCTTTAGAGTCATACACAGAGGTTTCTTGACTCAGGCAAAACGGAGTAGGGGCACATATGTGATATGTGCAGGACCGAGGATAATGCGATATGAGATACCGTATTCTATTCTCGCGATATATGATATCAGCCGGGTCATCGGATCAAGTGTTGATTCGATGAATCGGTACGGATAAATATTAGTCGGTTATATGCGATATAGCCGGATTGTCGGATCAAGTGTTGATTCGATAATTTAATGTATAATAATATATATGATATATTAAATTGCATTAACTAATATTAGCTCACTAAAAGATTCTTTTTCTCACTCGGGTAATACATTGATATATATGCGATATATGTTAATTGTGATATGATAACTAATGCCACATGTTTAGTGGAGTTTAAACATGATTAGGGTTTGGATTTGGGTTAAGCTTTCTAGATGATTCTAGAAGGTTTTGGTTTTGTTTTGTGAAAGATATTTTCAAGTGACTCATTCTTAACCTAACCCAAACCCTAGCCTTGGTTAATTCTCTACAAAGGTTTAGTCAACCATGGTTGCATTATTCATCATTATCTTCTTTGCATTATTCATCACAAAATGAATTCCATTATCATTCTTCATCTTCTTCCTTCTTCTTTCTTCATGGAAAAAGCTTACTAGCTTTTTTCCAAGTGATGAATAAATGTGAGAAAAAGATAAATAAAGAGAGCAAAAATCCTACTTCATCATCCTCATCTTCCCTTGCCCTTTAGATGAGAGTGTTCACTCAATTTTAGTGAGTGTTAGCTTGTGTTAATGAAACTTCAAGGTAGATCATCTTTGTATCGAAGATCGGAAACAAGACTGCATCTTTCTCTTCGTGGAACCTCTCGAGAGTCTGGAACCCGATGATCGCAGCGAAGGGACCACAACACGGAGCTTATGAAGTGAAGGACCAGATCTACAAAGGTTGTAATCCCTCTCACTTAGTGTTAAAGTGTTTAGCATGCTTGTTTTCGCCTAATCTCTAGTTTAAAGATCCGGCTTTGGGTTGTTCGGCACGGCTAAATTTTTAATCGGGCATGGTTGATGTCTCTAGACCCTTGTGGCAGTGCCCAGCAACCCTACAGTGGTATCAGAGCCAAGCTAGAGATTTAGGCGATGTCTAGACGAAGTTTAAAGTCCGATCGAACCCGGAAAACCCAATATACCCTAGTTTCTGGAAAAATTTTCAAACTGTGATTGTTTTCATATTAAAAATACTCAAAAAAATCAGCAGGGAATTACATGAGTTACAGTGAAGCACGTGCCTCCAATTCCTCTAAAGCGCCGCGGAACCGCGGCCGTACCATGGTATTGGCGGCGGTTCCGCGGCCAAAAAGTTGCCTCATGTTTTCAATGTTGCACAGTAACCTCCGTATGTGATTCCTGATTCTTCTGGGAATTTTTAATTCTACTCAAGTGTTGAGATTTCTGGGTTGTATTGGGGACTCGTTGTTTCGATCGGAAATTTTAACTTTGTTTAGTTTGTCCGGATAATTTTTAGAAACTGTTAAAAAGTTCGAACGGATATCAATAACTCACTTTTTCCCCTGTCGGAAAATTTTTCAAAAGTTGGATTTTTTCTCGAGTTTGAAACTTTCGTAAAATCGTGCAAGTAACGCGGTGGACCCTCTAGAAGACAACAAACCTTAACTCGATTATGTGACCGTCTTGAACTGCCTCTGAACCTTAAGATTTGCGGCAGTACGGCGTGCCACATGTGAGGCGTTGGCTTGACCCTTCTACGGCTGGACCATTGGTACTGTGGCATGTGATGGATGTTTTTAAACTGATTTCAAGTGTTGAGATAAATTGGAGAAATCTTGGGTGTTTGATCATTCGATCGGAAAGTTTAACATTGTCTATTTATCTGGAATATGATACAATAATTGGAATCCACAGGTAGTTATGAGATAACTAATTTGAATATTATAAACATAGCAGTTCAGTCTCATTTGATCGGTTGCCACGGAATTTTGACGTGATCAAAAGTTCGTCGCAATCACGTAGCGTACGCGGATACTCGCCGGGTAAACTTAACAGACAGCCACGCCCCATAGCCCCGACCAAGTGACTGTAGGAGAACCCCGTCGCCAAAAGCATCCGTTCGGGTGCACGCGGCAACGGTGTTCCGCCTTAGTGCACTTTGTCGACGGCATCCGGGGGTGCGGCCGTCTACTAAAGTTTGCGACGAGCATTCGATCAGAATGTCGGGAATCTTGTTGAATTTCCCGACTTGATATTGAAACGAGTTTTCGATAATGAGACTAAAATGCGGGGTTTATAATTGTTAGGCATGCGATGTCTAAGAAATTCATTTGGTTAGGCATGCGATGTCTAAGGAGGTTGCGGATTCCAACTGTTGTAGTTTTACACTTTCTTTTCTGTGACCGTAAGCGTAGTATGTGGTGTATCGCTGGCTTCGTTGCTATACATCAACGACAATCGGGATACGCATACTTGCTTACGTTGATGATATGAGATATTATGTGTTGCTGTGATATGTTATATTGGATCGTCGCGTTTTGAATAGCCGGGGGTTTTATGTGAGATGAGAGTTTTTCTTTTTCATTCATGTAAAATTCATTTGTATGTAATATTCTTTTATTGGGGCACTTCCAGGTTGCGGAAGATGTCACCGTTGTATATTATTTACTTTTCCGCATTAGGTAGACCCAAGGAGGGGAGCACAAGTAACCGGGTTCCAGGGTCCAGTGGGAAACCATCTCGAGGAGTCGGGACCGGGTCTCCTAACCCTAGAATTGGCTGTGCTGCTTGCTGCTCTCGTAGGGGTCTAGGGATGTGGGTTTGGCTATTCATCGCGACCGTGGAATCCGTGTTTTATACAGGCTCGTATTGAAAACACGGACGTCCTAGTATATCCAATATTTCATATATGTTTCTTCTGCTGCAATGTTCTGTGATGAGATTATATTACTGCCTGAGATGAATGTTTATATTATATATATGAGATATATTTTATATTGCAGATTTCGTTTCAAATGTGATGCTTGCGAAGCATAATTAAAATGGGACTTCATTAATGAGATTAATGAAATAAAAGAAACCTAAAGATGTTGTAGAAACTTGTTTAAAAAACTGGTATCTCTAGTTCTTGCTTTGTATAGCGGTGTTCCTTGTAGAACATCCAGCACCTTATTCGATAAGGAAAGAGCCGACGATCCCTTCACCGGGAGTGACCTCTTTAGTGAAACTAGCAGATGCTACAAACTCGGTTTGTCTTTTGATTGCTTCTATAGTTCTTGCTTTGCACAGCGGTATATATGATATACCCTGCACCTTATTCGATGAGGAAAGGGCCGACGATCCCTTCACCGGGAGTGACCCCTTTAGCAAAACTAGAAAAGCCTCAAAAACACTCCATTTAAAATCACTCGATTCTACAACGATATCAAATTCATTACGCAAAGGGTTTTCTTAAAAACCCGTCGTAGCCCTCCGTCATTTCAGATAAGTACTACTTAGTATTCGTGCTGCGGTAGTTTGGCATTCGTCAAGGCGTAGTGTACGATAGCTAACTAGTGCTTATATGCATGCATATGATGCAGATTGGATTAGGGTATTCGTACGGCGTTGTTTGGCATTCGTCAAGGGTCGTGCGGGTGGGTTTAATTCAATCAAGAAATGTACGGGTTGAACTTGACTAGTGGACTATGGGTTGTTTGGCATTCGTCAAGGTCATAGAACGCTAGGGGTAAAATATTATTGGGAATTTCAGGTGTTGAAATTTGCAATGAGATTGCATACCTTCTATGAGATAGTTGGATCCCGATACCCACTGCGAGTAAGAGTTACTCCTGGGAGAGTTTTACACATTACAATTAGCCGATCAAGTAGGTGTCTAGAAAGGTGTTAACGGGGTTACGCCTCTGGGAAAACGAGGTTTACTTTAATTAGGTTCGTGCGAAAGCACGGGGGACCTCCCTCAAAGTACCGACACTGGCCTGGCTGAAAGATTGACGAACTTGTAGCGTTTAATTAATCCCGGCTAGTCTTTCCTTTTAGGGTTTGAAGGAAGATTTGACTAAAACAGTGGGAGACATCCTGATTAGATATATTAGATAACCAATCTAATCTTGCAAGAGCATACGCTGAGTGTTTTCTTCTCTCTCTCTCCAGGTAGCGACCATATCACGCCTTAATCAAGATAATAAAACAGATATATTGACTGAACCCGCTTGTTATACTGAGCTGGGAAACGTTGGTCCCGCTCCAACTTATAATTATTATAAGACAGAGCAGGAAATTGGGGAATACCAGATTTCCCGTGCCGCCCAAACGAAGAAAGTGCATATTGATGCATCATCTTCGAGTGTGTTCATTACAGAGAACTGTTTCTCAGTATCCTTTACGTCCTGGGTATGAGATACCGGATCAGGATCCCGCATATGTAATCTGTTACATGGGCTATAGAAAGGTAGAGAACTGAGAACGGGTGATAAGTTTCATGAGACAGAAAACGGTGCAAGTGTTGCAGCCAATTCTGTTGGTCACTATCACCCTGTATTACCTGAATACATTGATTCTGAACGAATGTTATTAGATACCGAACCTGATATACTACATCATATCAGTCTCTTTATTAGTAAAGAAACGATATAATTTTGTATTGTTGGATAATGTTTTGAACATATCCTATATCAAGAGTTGATCGGTTCGGGCACGTTATCTAAAAGCATAGACGTTCTAAATCAAACTACAGTTCTTAGTATACAGAACACACACGAGAGGAAGAGTTCAGAAATGAACGAATCCTTCTTGAAGCATTGTAGACTAGGTCATATCAATGCGACCCGACTAGCTAAGTTACATTTAGATGCATATTTAAATCTGATTAAATTTACATCTTGTGAAACTTGCTGGTCATGTCACAAAGATAAGATGACCATAGCTCTGTTTATTGGAAACAGAGAAAGAGTTAGTGAACTCTTGGGATTGATACATGCTGATGTATGAAAGTCCCCTGTCTACACATGCCAAGACCGGTTCTTTATACTTCATTACATTCTCTCATAATCTCTCAAGATTCAGACATGTGTTCCTGTTGAAACATAAGTCCAAAGCTTTTGAGATATTCACAGAATGTAAGTTAGAAGTAGAGAACCAAAATACAGGTATAAGTATTATGTCCTTTGATGAGATCAAAGAGGAGAATACTTGAGCACGGAATTCCTGGACTATTCTAAAGGAGAATGAGATTCTCTATCAGCATTATTCATCCGTATATACCATAGAACGAAGGTATATCGGGGCGGAGCAATAACACCTTATGTGATATGGTGTGCTCTATGATGAGTACTACTGAGTTTCCTATTTCCTTTTGGGAGTTATGCACTTGAGAAGCTGCATACCTATTGAATAGGGTTCAAATCAAATCAGTTACCTACCACTTCATATGTGATATGGAAAGGGAAGAGCCCATATCTTAAGTTGGTTAAGATTTGGGGTTGTCCGGCCTATGTCTAAAATCAAAATCCGGACAAGCTCCAGGTAAGGTCTGTTATGTAGAACTGGAAATGTTCCAGCTATACAAACTGCAGCTGATGATTTGGTAGAACCAAAGGATTCAATAGTTTCCAACGAACCTCATCCTCTCCGCCGATCTAGTAGGGTTCCTCACCCACATGAGAGATACTTCGGTTTCTCTATGACAGTGGGAGCGAGGATTGCATCATGAGATGATGACCCAACTAGTTTCGAGCTGGCCATCAGGAGTGGGACTCTGTAAGAATGGCTGGATGCTTATCGATCTGAAATGGAATCCTTATACACCAACAAAGTATGGACTTTGGTTGCTTTATCTGAAGGGTTAAATCCCCATCAGGAGCGAGTGTATCTTGAGAAGATTACTTAGTGTACATGGAAAAGTTGAGACTTTCAAAGCTATGCTTAAGTCCATCCAGATCCTACTTGCCACGGCTACATAACATGACTACGATATCTGGTGGTTGGGTGTCATGACTGCTTTTTTAAATGATGTTTTAGAAGATAGCGTCTATAAGTACACAGCTAGAGGGCTTCGTAGACAGTGGGAGCAGCGGTAACGTGTGCAAGATGCTTTATAGGATAAAGAAGGCATCGCGGAGTTGGAACATCTGTTTTGATGTGGTAGTCAAAGAGTTTGACTTCAAAATGGTAGATGAACCTTGTATATACAAAAAGGTAGTAGAGAGTATGGTGGTGATCCTCATAGAGTACGTGGATGACATACTCTTGATAGGGAAGGAGTTTCATATGCTACGCTCGGTCAATCTCCGCTTATCACAAGGATTCTCCATATAGGATCAAAGTGATACCTCCTAAATCCTGGGTTTTGGATCTATGAGATAGATCTAATTGGATGTTAGGATACTCACTAGTTGTAGTGAGATGGTATCAATTGATCCTGGGGAGAATCACTGGAAAGGTTCCAGGGTGATAAGAATGACTGAATGCCAGTCGTAGGCATTGTCTTTACCCTCAGTGGAGGGACGGTATGTTGGAAGAGTTCCAAGCTAGATACTGTAAGTCGATGTAGTACACCCCAGTACTTATGGGGAGGCGGAATTTTCAAAAACAATCAAGTTTAAACAACGAACATCGACTAACCGCTCGAATCGAAGCTAAACTATAAATAACCGTATCTTATGAGTTTCTTTTCACAAGTGATTAGGGATTATACCTAATGAAACCGGTCCTTCTTCTTTACGTCCTCCTTTGTTCTCCTCGACCTTCTCTAGGTAGTAGACGATCCACCCGAGAGCGAAACTCCAAGCTAAACCTCTAACTTGAGGTAACTAATCAACTTTGATTGCTAATCAAAGATGAAAGGATGATGTAGAGTGTAGGTTATGGATTGTTTAGTCTAACTAATCCTTTGATCTCAACACATGAGGATTAAGGATTAGGGTTTAAAGATGAGAGCTTGAGGAGAGAGAATGTGAGATGAGATAATGAGAGAAGAGAGAGAGTGTATCATAATATTATGAAGCATTCTTATTTTAGAATAATCAATAAAGGAAATGAATAAGCATGCTTCATAAAATATCTTGTGATGATTCATTAGCATGAGTCATTAAGCAATAAATGTGCATTAATGAAGTGAATGAATCACCACCATGACTCACTCTCTTATCCAAAAGAAACCTCCTTAGTCACATCTTCTAGAAGCTTCTCGAGTAATTACGAGAACGCCCCTCCGATCCGTAAAAATACGGAAAAACTTTAGACTGTATAAATCCAATAACCAGATACCAGTAACTGGCTTAAACCAAAGCCGACTGGTAAAAACTGTCCGAAAGTCGTACGCGCGTAAACGCACGTATGCGTCCGAACCCTTTGTCGCAAAACCATACAACCTCTATATCGTTTCGCCTGGAGTAGGAAACTCTCTGTGTGGGACTCTAGAGACTCGACTACTACGCTGGCAGTGGGTTTAACCACAGACCGCAAGCGGCACTAGCTGTACGTAACGGTCCCCAGGTAGTTGTCGATAAGAAGGCCGATGAGTAAACCCATCTGAACTCCTACTGAGTCTGATGTGACAATCTCCATACAGTCCGGTCCGTTCGTCCAAGACTATCGCATATCGGGCCTAGGGGGGCGGCAAGCGTCAGTCCCCTAATAGCGGTATAAGTCGTGTCGGAGTGAAGCCCATTACACCCTGAGAAACTGCTGGAACCTACCAGCAAATCTCGCTTGCCCTGGCCAGGGACTTTGCGTAATGGCTCTCTGACACAGCACGATATCTACTCCCAATACCGGGAGGGACGAATCCTGTCTAACCGCCACTGCCTCCAAGTGCTCGGGACTGCACCCAACTGCTACCTGTTTGCACGACTCATTTGAGCCGTGGTAGGGTAGCAATCTAAGAACAGTGGGACACACTCGAGGCGAAGTAGCAGTGTCAAGTCTGCGGACTATGCTGTACTCAAGTCACCTGGGAACTGTTCACTGACGACTGGTATAAAACCAACCAACAGTTCCCTGTGAGTCCTGTCCGGTGTACCCGTAACCTAACGAGCACCTGTATACTATCTCCAGTACGACGTACTGACGGCTGTGGGACAGACCATCTCCCCAACTGGGATGAGAAGCGTACACACCAGTCTACTCCGGAGTATCGATGCTCTGTCTCGATAATCCAACGACCGGGGACCTGAATAAGGATGTGCTTGTAGACTACCCAGCCCCCACTAGTGTGACTGCCATCACAACGCTGGTAGACAAGCAAGATCCTAAGAGCTCTATCAATACGTACACTCACATATTAAGATAGAAAAACCAAGTAGCATACTACCATGTTTAGCAAGACTGTTATATACATGTGAATATCCCAAGCTTCCATTAAGTAATATACAAGCTAGTATGATACAGTAATGGCCTTCTAGGGCATAAACACTAACAATCTCCCACTTGCACTAGGGCCATGTACTGGCATATCGCAGACCAATGATCTCGAGCAGCCTCTCGAACTGAATCTGAGGAAGGGCCTTCGTGAATGGATCAGCAATGTTCTCTTCTGAAGCAACTCTCCGAACCTCGATCTCCTGACGATCAATGATCTCCCTGATCAGGTGATACCGCCTCAAGATGTGTCTGGACTTCTGATGGGACCTTGGTTCCTTCGCTAAAGCTATAGCTCCGTTGTTGTCGCAATACAGAGGTATTGGATCAACTATGGTAGGAACCACCTGAAGTTCTGTTAGGAACTTCTTCATCCAGACTGCTTCTTTTGCGGCATCGCAAGCAGCTATATACTCCGCTTCCATCGTCGAGTCAGCAACGGTGTCCTGCTTGGAGCTCTTCCAGCACACCGCCCCTCCATTGAGGGTAAAGACATAACCCGACATGGACTTGGAATCGTCCTTATCACTTTGGAAGCCGGAATCGGCAAAGGCCTCCAACCTGAGGTCTTTTCCGCCGTAAACCAAGAACATCTCCTTAGTCCTCCTCAGGTACTTGAGAATGTTCTTTACTGCTATCCAGTGTTTCTCCCCTGGGTCTGACTGATACCGGCTTACCACGCTCAGTGCGTAAGCTACATCTGGTCTGGTACACAACATCGCATACATTATAGAGCCTACCGCAGAAGCGTAGGGTATAATAGACATGCGTTCCCTTTCCAAATCAGTCTTGGGAGACATCTCTTTGGAGAGGGTGATTCCGTGACAAGCCGGTAGATTACCGCGCTTAGAATCTTCCATACTGAATCTTTTCAGTACAGTGTCGATATACCTGGACTGCGAAAGTCCCAACATCCTCTTGGATCTATCACGATAGATCCGGATCCCCAGAATGTAAGAGGCATCACCCAGGTCTTTCATGGAGAACCTGTGTGACAAGAATCCTTTGACAGATTGTAGCATAGGAATGTCATTTCCTATCAATAGAATGTCATCCACGTACAAGACGAGGAATACGACACTTCTGGCCACAACTTTACTATATATGCACGGTTCATCTGGATTTTTGATAAAGTCATATTCTTTGACTGTCTCATCAAAACAGATGTTCCAACTCCGCGATGCCTGCTTTAGTCCGTAAATAGACTTAAGCAGCTTGCATACTTTCCCGCTGCTCCCACTCTGATTGAAACCCTCTGGCTGATCCATATAGACGCTCTCTTCTAAATTTCCATTCAGAAAAGCCGTCTTTACGTCCATCTGCCAGATTTCATAATCATGAAAGGCAGCAATAGCAAGAAGGACCCGAATGGATTTGAGCATAGCCACTGGAGAAAAAGTTTCGTCATAGTCCAAACCAGGTCTTTGACGAAAACCCTTTGCAACAAGTCTAGCCTTATAGGTTTCCACCTGTCCATCTACACCAATCTTTTTCTTGAAGATCCATTTGCATCCTATGGGTTTTATCCCATCTGGAGCAAAGTCCAAAGTCCATACTTTGTTGGTGTACATGGACTCCATCTCGGTCCGCATTGCATCTAGCCATCGTACCGAGTCGCCGCTCTGGATGGCCTGCTGGAAGTCAGTAGGTTCATCATCATCTATGATGCAATCCTCTCTATCCCCGTCTATGAGAAAACCGTAGTATCTCTCAGGCGGATGAGACGGCCTACTACTCCTGCGGAGGGGTGCGGGAATGTTCTGTTCTTCTTGAACCTCTGGTTCTACCAAACTTTCAGTAGCAGTTTGTGGTTCTGGAATTTCTTCCAGTTCTATTTCGCTCCCACTTGATTCCTTTTCTAAAAACTGATGTTCTAGAAAATGGGCATTACGAGAAACAAATACCTTCTGTTCCTCTGCGTAATAGAATAGATATCCCCTGGAGTGCTTTGGATATCCCACAAACAAACACTTTACTGATCGTGCCTCGAGCTTGTCCACATGCTGCTTTTTAACAAAAGCTGGACATCCCCAAATCTTTATATACTGTAGATGGGGTTTCTTCCCACTCCACATCTGATATGGAGTGGTAGGCACAGTCTTGGTAGGTACCATGTTCAAAAGATATGCCGCTGATTCTAGCGCATGTCCCCAGAAAGATTGCGGTAACTCAGCATTACTCATCATGGATCGTACCATATCCAATAGGGTTCGATTCCGTCTCTCCGACACACCGTTATGCTGTGGAGTGTACGGAGGAGTAAGCTGAGAGAGAATTCCTTTCTCTTTTAGGTAACCTAGGAACTCGGCACTCAAGTATTCACCACCTCGATCAGATCTAAGTGTCTTTATACTTTTGCCGGTTTGGTTTTCTACTTCATTCTTATACTCTTGGAATTTCTCAAAAGCCTCGGATTTATGTTTCATCAGATAAATGAATCCGTATCTTGAGTAATCATCCGTGAAAGTAATGAAATAGGAAAAACCACCTCTCGCATGTGTAGACATTGGACCGCATACATCACTGTGTATGAGTCCTAAGAGCTCGCTCGCTCTTACTCCTTGTCCAGTGAATGGAGTCTTTGTCATCTTTCCTTTGAGACAAGATTGACAAGTGTCATAAGTTTGATATTCGAACGTGTCCAAATATCCTTCTCTATGCAACTTAGTCAACCTTCTCTCATTGATGTGACCCAGTCTACAATGCCATAAGAAAGCTTTATTTAAATCTGGAGACTTTCTTTTTAGTGTGTTCTGGACATTGAAAATTTGGAGTTGGTTTAACACATATATGCCGTTATTTAGAGTACCGGACCCAATCAAACCATGATTAAGGTGGATGTTGACAACATCTCTTACAAACGTGAAATCATAACCTTTATTTGATAACAAGGAAACTGATATGATATTACACGTTAAGCTGGGTACAAAATAACAGTTATGTAAAACCAAAATGTGTCCACTCGTCAATCCTAGGTGATAATCCCCGACGGACGCAGCTCCCACGCTAGCTCCGTTAGCAACCCTGAGGATCATATCACCTTCCTTCAGCACTCTACGGTTTCTCAGTGCCTGCAATGAATTGCAAATATGAGATCCTGACCCGGTATCCAATACCCAGGAAGTAGAGTTGATCGACAGACAATTCTCAATTACAAACACACCTGAAGTCGAAGCCACAGCCTGCTTCGGTTCCTGGTTCTTGGCGTTCCACGCCTTGCAATCCTTCTTCCAGTGCCCTTTCCTGTGACAATGGAAGCACTCATCCTGGCCAACTATCGGTACTGCTTTCTTTTGCTTTCCCTTCCCTCTCACCTTACTAACACCTCCTCTAGGTTTGGGTGCGGCCTTCTTCTTCCTTCCTTTGGCCCTAGCCTTGGACCCGGAAGAAGATGCACCGCCAACAAACATAGCGGGTGTTTCCCTTGCCTTCTGCAAGGTGCCCTCTGCACTCCTTAACATGTTCAGGAGTTCCGCAAGTTCAACTTCTTTTCCTTGAAGATTGAAGTTGAGGATAAACTGGGCGTAGGTGGGAGGAAGGGACTGGAGAACAAGGTCTGTATAGAGCTCATTATCCAAAGTCGTCCCAAGGTCTGCGAGCTCTTCTATATAGCCAATCATCTGTAGGACATGTTCACCTACCGATGACCCGACAGCCAACCTCGCTCGAAACAATTTCTTTGAGGTCTCGTATCTTGCTATACGAGATTGCTCTCCATAAAGTTCCTTTGTATGGAGAAATATGCCATCTAGGGACATATCCTCGTGCCTCCTCTGATGTTCATTATTCATCGAGGCAAGCACGATGCACTTGGCTCTCGCGCAATCTAAATCCCAGGTTTTGCGGATTTCCTTATCCGCATTGCTGGATTTGGGACCAGGGACAGCAGGTGCCGTAGCGGTGAGGACGTACCCCAGTTTGTCATAGGTCAAAGCCATCTTGACATTCCGCAGCCAATCTTTATAGTTTGGCCCCGTCAGTATATTTTTCTCTAAAAGTAACTTAAGTCCAGTCATTTTCAGGGTCGCTGCAATTAGGAGAGAGAGAAGAAAACTCTTTAGCATGATGCTCTTGCAAGTTTAGAGTGGTTTTTAGTTTATCTAAACTGGATGGCTCCCACTGTTTCTCGAATCCTTCCTCAAACCATAAAAGAAGAATTAGCCAAGACTATTCTCACCGTACAATACTTGCTTAACCGTTCAGCCAGGCTGGTGTCGATACTTCGAGGGAGGTTTTCCAACGCTTTCGCGAAGTTCCTTAATTAAGTAACCTCTTTTCTCTGGGGGCGTAACCCCGCTGACACTTTTCTGGACACCTACTAGGTTTATAGCATTGATCGTTAAGCGACGAATATCCTGATAAGTAGCATATACTCACAGTAGGATCGGGATCCAAATATCATCGTCTGATAATGTTGTAGGAATGCTACCAACATTCATCAAACTCAAAATGGTATGCATCTCTTTGCAAATTTCAGTTTCTTTAGAAATTTCCGATATTAGTTTTTGCCCCATGCTCTTATGACCTTGGCGTTAGGTCAAAATGTCATAAGTCACATGTCAAGTTCTACCCATCATTATCTTGTCAATTTGAACCCATCCGTATATATCCTTGACGTTCGGCCAAAATGATAATACGACTGTCCCAAACTAACTCATCTATCTATGCAACAAATGAATATCCAGCAGCTACCAAACACTATGCCTTGGCGTTAGGTCAAAATACATAGCTTGAATACTACTGAATACCCAGATGAAATGACGGAGGGCTACGAATGGTTTTGGCGAAACCGTGAACGTAGTGAACTTGATATAACCGAAGGAACCTGATAGCTTTTAAAAGGAGTGGTTAAATCTCCGCGTTTAAAATTATCTGTTTTAAAAATAACCGAGTGGTTTCTTTTAAATTGTTCCAACGATTTAAACTTTGGTTTGTTTTACTTTGCATTATAGATAATGCGTCCCATCATTAACCTATCATTGCAGAAAACAACGAAAATACAACGTCCTCTTATGCCATCCGCATTCGCCACGGGGTCCCGTCATCACCCGTTAGGTTACTTAACTAACGACAGAGCGGGGGCTGGGCTAGCGCGGGTGTAAAACATAAGTGGCGTCTAAATAGCTATCATAAATATAGATATTTTACATTCGTCTGACGCAATGATATTCATTCCAGAACACAGATAAACAATATTGGATTTGCAAGCAATCTGTATTTCTTTTGAGCCTGCAAGAAAAGACAGATTACACAGTTGTGATGAATAGCCGTTTACCCCACCCTCGACCCCTACGGGTACGGCAAACTACCCACCCGGTAGTCTGTGTACCCCACCTTGGGCCAGTCCTAGGAGCAAAAACAGTAAAATGAAATAATACAACGGTGGCTACAACCGCAACCTGGAAGTGCCCCGCGAAAATAATATTACAACAAATTACATTTACAACAAATGAATTAATCAATAACCCATTGCTAACCCCGGCTATACACCACAACAGTCCAATACAGTTTATATGCACAAACAGATATAACCATTTCAGAAATGTGCAACCCCCTGCCAACCGACATACTAGCAGTTAGGGGAGGTTTACGAACACATTAAACAATCACAGATATAATCCAATACGCAAATACTGTACAATTCGATCGAATAAACAACTTCAATATTGCTCCAAAATCTGCTCTGTTAAACAGTAACCTGAGCAATAATTAAATATTCCAGAAAACCCCAAATGTCACAGGGGACCCACACAAGAAAGACGAGTCCATGACTCGGCCAAAGCGCCGCGGAAGGGCGGCGGATCCCACCGATCCGCCGCGCTTTCGCGGCCGAGTTGCCGATTCATGGGCTCGAATTTCTTGGGTGTTCTCCTGGACTCCTTTCTAGCTCTCTGAACACACCAGAAAAATTTTAGGACTTCATTTTAAGTTCGACAGAAACTAAACAGAATTAGGGTTTTCCGGCTTCGTTTTTTCGTTCGAAATTCGTACAAATTTGCGATTAAGTTATTTATTGTTTAGCGAGGCTCTGATACCACTGTAAGTCGATGTAGTACACCCCAGTACTTATGGGGAGGCGGAATTTTCAAAAACAATCAAGTTTAAACAACGAACATCGACTAACCGCTTGAATCGAAGCTAAACTATAAATAACCGTATCTTATGAGTTTCTTTTCACAAGTGATTAGGGATTATACCTAATGAAACCGGTCCTTCTTCTTTACGTCCTCCTTTGTTCTCCTCGACCTTCTCTAGGTAGTAGACGATCCACCCGAGAGCGAAACTCCAAGCTAAACCTCTAACTTGAGGTAACTAATCAACTTTGATTGCTAATCAAAGATGAAAGGATGATGTAGAGTGTAGGTTATGGATTGTTTAGTCTAACTAATCCTTTGATCTCAACACATGAGGATTAAGGATTAGGGTTTAAAGATGAGAGCTTGAGGAGAGAGAATGTGAGATGAGATAATGAGAGAAGAGAGAGAGTGTATCATAATATTATGAAGCATTCTTATTTTAGAATAATCAATAAAGGAAATGAATAAGCATGCTTCATAAAATATCTTGTGATGATTCATTAGCATGAGTCATTAAGCAATAAATGTGCATTAATGAAGTGAATGAATCACCACCATGACTCACTCTCTTATCCAAAAGAAACCTCCTTAGTCACATCTTCTAGAAGCTTCTCGAGTAATTACGAGAACGCCCCTCCGATCCGTAAAAATACGGAAAAACTTTAGACTGTATAAATCCAATAACCAGATACCAGTAACTGGCTTAAACCAAAGCCGACTGGTAAAAACTGTCCGAAAGTCGTACGCGCGTAAACGCACGTATGCGTCCGAACCCTTTGTCGCAAAACCATGCAACCTCTATATCGTTTCGCCTGGAGTAGGAAACTCTCTGTGTGGGACTCTAGAGACTCGACTACTACGCTGGCAGTGGGTTTAACCACAGACCGCAAGCGGCACTAGCTGTACGTAACGGTCCCCAGGTAGTTGTCGATAAGAAGGCCGATGAGTAAACCCATCCGAACTCCTACTGAGTCTGATGTGACAATCTCCATACAGTCCGGTCCGTTCGTCCAAGACTATCGCATATCGGGCCTAGGGGGGCGGCAAGCGTCAGTCCCCTAATAGCGGTATAAGTCGTGTCGGAGTGAAGCCCATTACACCCTGAGAAACTGCTGGAACCTACCAGCAAATCTCGCTTGCCCTGGCCAGGGACTTTGCGTAATGGCTCTCTGACACAGCACGATATCTACTCCCAATACCGGGAGGGACGAATCCTGTCTAACCGCCACTGCCTCCAAGTGCTCGGGACTGCACCCAACTGCTACCTGTTTGCACGACTCATTTGAGCCGTGGTAGGGTAGCAATCTAAGAACAGTGGGACACACTCGAGGCGAAGTAGCAGTGTCAAGTCTGCGGACTATGCTGTACTCATGTCACCTGGGAACTGTTCACTGACGACTGGTATAAAACCAACCAACAGTTCCCTGTGAGTCCTGTCCGGTGTACCCGTAACCTAACGAGCACCTGTATACTATCTCCAGTACGACGTACTGACGGCTGTGGGACAGACCATCTCCCCAACTGGGATGAGAAGCGTACACACCAGTCTACTCCGGAGTATCGATGCTCTGTCTCGATAATCCAACGACCGGGGACCTGAATAAGGATGTGCTTGTAGACTACCCAGCCCCCACTAGTGTGACTGCCATCACAACGCTGGTAGACAAGCAAGATCCTAAGAGCTCTATCAATACGTACACTCACATATTAAGATAGAAAAACCAAGTAGCATACTACCATGTTTAGCAAGACTGTTATATACATGTGAATATCCCAAGCTTCCATTAAGTAATATACAAGCTAGTATGATACAGTAATGGCCTTCTAGGGCATAAACACTAACAGATACCATGACTTACTAGACGATTAAAAGCAAGATACATCGTTACCAAGGATACTACCAAAGAGGCAGTCTGGATATATAAGTTCATGAGATGAACTTCGTTCCTACCATTGTGTGACAATGGTGTTGTGGCTTTAGCCAAGGAACTAACGTCCCATCAGAAATCCAGATATAATTCTTAGGCAGTATCACCTGATCATGGAGATGGTTGATCTCCAGGGAGATCGAGGTTAGGAGAGTAGACACAGAGGACAACAGCGCGGATCCACTCACAAAAGCCTTTTTCCCAGTAGAGACTTTTATGGGATGGTTGAGTATGAGATACTTCAACCACAGCTAATTGTTGGGTATGCGATACCACAACAGATGGCCCTAGTGCAAGTGGGAGATTGTTAGTAATATGTATGCCCTAGAGGCCATTACTGTACATACGATGTATATTATAATGGATGCTTGGACATATATAGGGAGGACTTTCTTGCTCGACATGATAGTATGCTATCTGGTTGTACTTTATCTTAACATGTACTCTGATTGTCTCTATGTTACATGTTGATAAAGCCCTTAGGATATGTACTCGACTACTGGGACTATGATGAGATCATACTAGTGGGGCCACGGTAGTCGACGAGTACATCCTATAACTGTTCCTAGTCGAGGGTGTATCGAGACAGGGCACCGATACACCAGAGTAGACTAGCGTATACGCCTCTTGACCCATATGATGGAAGATGGATGATCCCATATCCATCGGTGTTTGACATCAAGGATGGTGTACGGGTGCTCAGTGGAGACTGGGTACACTGGACGGACTCGCCGAGAACTCCCAGATGGTATTATACCTCACGTCAGATAGCAGTTCTCTGGTGACACTGGTACAGAGTAGTCTGTTGACCCGAGATCGTCATAGAGTCTTGTGTGATTCCCACTGTGCTTTGATTTCCATCATACCACGTCCAAGAGGGCGTGCAAAAAGGTTGCTTTTGGGTACATTCCCGAATCACATGGAGGCAATGAGCGATAGGAGGGGATTCGTCTCTCCCGGTATAGGGAATTGATGTTGTGCTGTGTTCGATTGGCTATAACCGGAAATCCCTGGCCAGGGTTGCTGAGATTTACTGGTAAGTGTTATCGGTAGTTTCTCGAACTGTTATAGACCTCATATCGACACGACTTATCAAGCTACTGGGGTCTGACGTTTACCACCCCTAGGCGAGATATGCAACATATCAGATGACGAGACCGAACTGTACGGGAGTGTTACTGTTTGGATTCACAGAAGAATGTACAGGCTTGCTTGTTGATCTTCTGAGCGCTCAATACCAGGGTGGCTGTTACGTTTAGCTGACCGCTTGCAGCTTGTGGGTGTTTGATATGATCATCACCTACTGCCAGCGTATTGACAATTCTTTAGAATCCTACACAGAGGTTTCTTGACTCAGGCAAAACGGAGTAGGGGCACATATGTGATATGTGCGGGACCGAGGATAATGCGATATGAGATATCGTATTCTATTCTCGCGATATATGATATCAGCCGGGTCATCGGATCAAGTGTTGATTCGATGAATCGATACGGATAAATATTAGTCGGTTATATGCGATATAGCCGGATTGTCGGATCAAGTGTTGATTCGATAATTTCATGTATAATAATATATATGATATATTAAATTGCATTAACTAATATTAGCTCACTAAAAGATTCTTTTTCCCACTCGGGTAATACATTGATATATATGTGATATATGTTAATTGTATTATTTTATTTTGTTACGATAAATATTATATATGTAATATATAATATTGTAACATGTTATGATAAGTAATGCAACATGTTTAGTGGAGTTTAAACATGATTAGGGTTTGGATTTGGGTTAAGCTTTCTAGATGATTCTAGAAGGTTTTGGTTTTGTTTTGTGAAAGATATTTTCAAGTGACTCATTCTTAACCTAACCCAAACCCTAGCCTTGGTTAATTCTCTACAAAGGTTTAGTCAACCATGGTTGCATTATTCATCATTATCTTCTTTGCATTATTCATCACAAAATGAATTCCATTATCATTCTTCATCTTCTTCCTTCCTCTTTCTTCATGGAAAAAGCTTACTAGCTTTTTTCCAAGTGATGAATAAATGTGAGAAAAAGATAAATAAAGAGAGCAAAAATCCTACTTCATCATCCTCATCTTCCCTTGCCCTTTATATGAGAGTGTTCACTCAATTTTAGTGAGTGTTAGCTTGTGTTAATGAAACTTCAAGGTAGATCATCTCTGTATCGAAGATCGGAAACAAGACTGCATCTTTCTCTTCGTGGAACCTCTCGAGAGTCCGGAACCCGATGATCGCAGCGAAGGGACCACAACACGGAGCTTATGAAGTGAAGGACCGTATCTACAAAGGTTGTAATTGTTAGTTATATGTATGCCCTAGAGGCCATTACTGTACATAGGATGTATATTGTAGTGGATGCTGGGACATATATAGGGAGGACTTTCTTGCTCGACATGATAGTATGCTATCTGGTTACTCTTTGCCTTAACGTGTATACTGATTGTCTCTCCGTTACATGTTGGTAAAGCCCTTAGGATGTGTACTTGATTACCTGGACTATGATGCGGATCATACTAGTGGGGACATGGTAGTCCATAAGTACATCCTTCAAAGTCCCTAGTCGTGGGTGTATCGAGACGGGGCATCGATACACCAGTGTAGACTAGCGTATACCTTCTCGACCCATACAGATGGGCGATGGATGATCCCATGTCTATTGGTGTTTGACATCAGAGATAATATACGGGTGCTCATTTGTTAGTTATATGTATGCCCTAGAGGCCATTACTGTACATAGGATGTATATTGTAGTGGATGCTGGGACATATATAGGGAAGACTTTCTTGCTCGACATGATAGTATGCTATCTGGTTACACTTTACCTTAACGTGTACACTGATTGTCTCTCTGTTACATGTTGGTAAAACCCTTAGGATGTGTACTTGACTACCTGGACTGTGATGCGGATCATACTAGTGGGGACATGGTAGTCCATAAGTACATCCTTCAAAGTCCCTAGTCGTAGGTGTATCGAGATGGGGCATCGATATACCAGAGTAGACTAGTGTGTACCTTCTCGACCCATACAGATGGGCGATGGATGATCCCATATCCATTGGTGTTTGACATCGGAGATGATATACGGGTGCTCAGTAGAGACTGGGTACACTGGACGGACTCGCCGAGAACTCCCAGATGGTATTATACCTCACGTCAGATGGCAATTCTCAGGTGACACTGGTACAGAGTAGTCTGTTGACCCGAGATCGTCATAGAGTCTTGTGTGGTTCCCACTGTGCTTTGATTTCCATCTTACCACGTCCAAGAGGGCGTGCAAAACGGTGGTTTTTGGGTACAGTCCCGAGTCACATGGAGGCAATGAGCGATAGGAGGGGATTCGTCTCTCTCGGGATAAGGGGTTGATGTTGCGCTGTGTTCGATTGGCTATAACAGGAAATCCCTGGCCAGGGTTGCTGAGATTTACTGGTAAGTGTTACCAGTAGTTTCTCGAATTGTTATAGACCTCATATCGACACGACTTATCGAGCTATTGGGGTCTGACGTTTACCACCCCTAGGCGAGATATGCGACATATCAGACGATCAGACCGGACTGTACGGTAGTGTTACTGGTTGGATTCACAGGAGTATGAGCAGGCTTGCTCGTCGATCTTCTGATCGCTCAATACCCGGGTGGCCGTTATGTTTAGCAGACCGCTTGCGGCTTGTTGGTGCTTGATATGATCATCACCTGCTGCCGGCGTATTGACGAGTCTTTAGAGTCCTACACAGAGGTTTCCTGGCTCAAGCGAAACGAAATAGGAGCGCATATGAGATATGTGCGGGACCGAGAATAATGCGTGTATGTGATACCGTATTTCATTCTCGCGATCAATGTGTCGATTGGTTGTATGCGATATAACCTAGTTATCGATTCAAGCGTTGATTCGATAAGCCGATACATTGTGTACTAGTCGGTTGTGTGCGACATGACCGGATCATTGAATCAAGTGTTGATTTAATGATTTAATGCATAATTATATATTTGATATATAACTTTGCACTAACTAGTATTGGTTCACTTTAAATGGATTTTCTCACTCGGGATGTGCGCATTATATATGTGATATGATTTTGTGCACTTGCTTGTATCATGTTTGATGATACATGCTTTTTGGTTAAGTGTAAAGTATTAAACCTTGGTTAATGAAATGGTTAGGGTTTATTATTTGTTATTCATTTATCTTATTTAGTTATCCATTTATTTTTGATAAATGAATAAAAGGAAGAGAAAAGAATGGTGGCTTCATTTGTTGTTTAGTTAAAGCTTCATGAAGCTTTGACTTAGTCCACCATTCTTATCTCATCCTTAACCCTAACCATACCACTCAACCATGATTAATTCTCTACACTAAACCATGGTTCTAAGATGATAAGAATGGATTATTCTTTTCATTTAGAATTATCTTATCATAATTTTTCTTCTTCTTCTTCCTTGAACTCAAGAAGAAAAAGCTTTCTTCATCAATGGTGAATTGAGCAAATGAGTGAGAAATCCAAATCTAAAGTCTACCCACTTCCTATTTCTTCATCCTCTACCTCTTGCCAAGTAGTAGCCTGTGTTTACTTCACAAGTTTCTTGACTTGGTGAAGTCGGAGCTTGATCTTGCGATGCCTCGACGTAGATCATCTTCGGCACGTCGTCGATGACCTAGCCCGTCCATTCTCCGATGATGCCGGCTCTAGAGCCCGGGATGGATTTTGGACAGCGAGGAGACATCGTTGCGGAGCTATGGAGGTGGAGCACCGGATCTACAAAGGTTGTATTTCCGTATTCCCTTAGTTAAATGTTAACTAGTTAGCTTTTCGCCTAAACATCTAGTCTAAGATCCGTAGTCTAGGGTCTCTCGGCACCGTTAAAATTTGAAATTGGCATGTTCGATGCCTTGTGAGACCACTATAGGGTGCCTAGGAACCTTACAGTGGTATCAGAGCCTAGCTAGAGCCTTAGGCGAAGTCCAGACGGAATTTGAAGTCCGAACGACCCGAAAACCCTACCCTATATATGCTCTCTGTACATTTTTTAATTTCTGGGATTTTTCCAGATTAAAAGTTTCCAAAAAATTCAGCAGGTAATTTAATAAGTTACTGTGAAGCTCGTACAGCTAACTCGACTATATAGGCGCGGAACCGCGGCCCCCACTATGGGATTAGCGGCGGTTCCGCGGCTAATTGTTTGAATTAGTGCACGTGGCTTGCACAGTAAATCTTGTTTTTAAGTACTGAGTCTTCTGGAAATTTTTAATATTTTCTCTACAGAAGAGTATTCTGGGGTACTTTTGGGTATTCGGTGTTTCGATCGGGGTATCAAATTTTGTCTGTGTGGCTTTCCGGATAAATTTTTGAATATGTTAAAAAGTTCGACCGGATATAAATACCCACTTTTTCCCCTGTCGGGAAATTTCCAAGTGTTGGATATTTCCGTAGTTTAACGACGTTCCAAGTAGTGCAAGTAATGCGATGGACCCTCTAGAAGACAACAAACCTTAACTCGATTATGTGACCGTCTTGAACTGCCCTTTGAACCTTCGGGTTTAGGGCAGTACGGCGTGCCACATGTGAGGCGTTGGCTTGACCCTTCTACGGCTGGACCGTTGGTACTGAGGCACGAACTGAATGTTGTTAGACTTATTTCATGTGTTGAGCTGTATCGGGAAAACTTGGGTGTTCGATTGTTCGATCGGAAAGTTTGACATTTTCTATTTATCCGGAATGGGATACAATAATTGGAATTCATAATAAGTTATGAGATAACTGAATGAATGTTATAAACGTAGCAATTTAGTCTCACTTGATCGGTTGCCACGGAATTTTGATGTGATCAAAAGTTCGTCGCAATCACGTAGCGTACGCGGATACTCGCCGATAAACTTAATAGACAGCCTCACTCCATAGCCCCGACCAAGTGACTGTAGGAGATCCCCGTCACCGAAAGCATCCGTTCGGGTGCTCGCGGCAGCGGTGTTCCGCCTTGGTACACTTCGTCGACGGTATCGGGGGTGCGGCCACCTACTAAAGTTTGCGACGAGCATTCGATCAAAATGTCGGGAATCCTGTTGAATTGCCCGACTTGGTATTGAAAAGAGTTTTCGATAATGAGACTAAAATGCGGGGTTTATAATTGTTAGGCATGCGATGTCTTAGGAATTCATTCGATTAGGCATGCGATGTCTAAAGAGATTGCGGATTCCAACTGTTGTAGTTTTACACTTTCTATTCTGTGACCGTAAGTGTAATATGTGATATCGCCGGTTTCGTTGCTATATGTCAACGACAATTGGGATGCGCATGTTTACTTACGTTGATGACATGTGATGTTATGTGTTGCTGGATATGTTATATTGGATCGTCGTGTTTGAATAGCCGGGTGTTTTTATGTGAGATGAGTGTTTTTCATTTTCATTCATGTAAAAACTTGTATGTAATATTCTTTTATTGGGGCGCTTCCAGGTTGCGGAAGTTGTCACCTTTTGTATATTATTTACTTTTCCACACTAGGATAGACCCAAGGAGGAGGGCACAAGCAACCGGGTTCTGGAGTCCAGTGGGAGACCAACTCGAGGGGTCGAGGCCGGGTCTCCTAACTCTAGAATTGGTAGGGTTGCTTGCCGCTCTCGTAGGGGTCTAGGGGTGTGGGTTTGGCTATTCATCACGACCGTGGAATCCGTGTTTTATACTGGCTCGTATTGAAAACACGGACGTCCTAGTATATCCAATATTTCATATGTTTCTTCTGCTGCGATATCTGTGATGTGATCATGTGATGTTCTGTGATAGATACTGTATATAGTATATATGATATATTATATAGACGTTACTTATGTTTTACACTCGTGCTAGCCCTGCCCTGCTCTGCCGTTAGTTACCTAACCTAACGGTGCACGAGGGGACATCGAGGCGAATGCGGATGACATAAGTGTACGTCGTATTTATCTGTGATGTTTAGGTACTTAAATGATGGGACTTCATTAATGTGATTAATGAAATAAAAGAAACCTAAGATGTTGTAGAATCGAATTTCAAAATAAAACAGGTAGCTACAGTTCTTGCTTTGCACAGCGGTATATATGATATATCCTGCACCTTATTCGATAAGGAAAGGACCGAGATCCCTTCGCCGGGAGTGACTCCTTTAGCAATAACTGGCAGATGCTACACCCTCGGTTTGTCTTTTGATTGCTTTTAACTGTTTTTTGCTTTGCAAAGTGATATATATGATATATCCCGCACCTCATTCGACGAGGAAAGGACCGACGATCCCTTCACTGGGAGTGACTCCTTTAGCAAAACTAGAAAAGCCTCAAAAGCACTCCATTTTAAAATCATTTGATTCTACAACGATATCAAGTTCATTACGCAATAGGTTTTCAGAAAAACCTGTCGTAGCCCTCCGTCATTTCAGATAAGTTGTATATAGTATTCGTGCTGCATTTGTTGGCTTTCGTCAAGGTGCAGTGTGCGGTAGCTATATGCTGCTTATCTGCTAGCATACGATGCGATTGGATTAGGGTAGTCGTGCGGCTTTGTTGGCTTTCGTCAAGGGTCGTGCGGGTGGGTTTAATTCGATCAAGAAATGTACGGGTTGAACTTGACTAGCGGGCTATGGTTTGTTGGCTTTCGTCAAGGTCATAGCACGTTAGGGGCAAAATATTATCGGGAATTTCAAGTGTTGAAATTTGCAATGAGATTGCATACCTTCTATGAGATGGTTGGATCCCGATACCCGCTGCGAGTAAGTGTTACTCCTGGGAGAATTTTATACATTACAATTAGCCGATCAAGTAGGTGTCTAGAAAGGTGTCAACGGGGTTACGCCTCTGGGAAAACGAGGTTTACATTAATTAGGTTCGTGCGAAAGCACGGGGGACCTCCCTCAAAGTACCGACACTGGCCTTGCTGAAAGATTGGCGAACTTGTAGTGTGTAATTAATCCCGGCTAGTCTTTTCTTTTAGGGTATGAAGGAAGATTTGATAAAAAGCAGTGGGAGCCATCCTAATTAGATAAAATAATAACCAATCTATTCTTGCAAGAGCGCACGCTGAGTGTTTTCTTCTTTCTCTCTCCTGGTAGAGACCATATCACGCCTTAATCAAGATAATAAAACGGATTATTGACCGAACCCGCTTGTTATACTGAGTTGGGGAACGTTGGTCCCGCTCCAACTTATAATTGTTATAAGACAGAGCAGGAAATTGGGGAATACTAGATTTCCCGTGCCGCCCAAACGAAGAGAGTGCATGCTGATGCATCATCTTCGGGTGTGTTCGTTACAAAGAACTGTTTCTCAGTATCCTCCGCATCCTGGGTATATGATACCGGATCAGGATCCCAGATATGTAATCTGTTACATAGGGCTACAAAAGGGTAGAAAAACTGAGAACGGGTGATAAGTTTCATGAGGCAGAAAACGGGGCAAGAGTTGCAGCCAAGTCTGTCGGTCACTGTCACCCTGTATTACCGATACATTGATTCTGAACGAATGTTATTAGATACCGAACCTGATATACAAAATCATATCAGTTTCTTTATTAGTAAAGAAAGGATATAATTTTGTATTGTTGGATAATGTTTTGAATATTTCCTATATCAAAAGTTGATCGGTTCAGGCACGTTATCTAAAAGCGTTAATGTTCTAAATCAAACTACAGTTCTTAGTATATGGAACACACATAAGAGGAAGAGTTCAGAAATGAACGGATCCTTCTTAAGGTATTGTAGACTAGGTCATATCAATGTGACCCGACTAGCTTGAGTTACATAAAGATGCATATTTAAATTAGTTTGAATTTACATCTTGTGAAACTCGCCAGTCATGTCACAAAGATAAGATGACCATAGCTCCGTTTACTGGAGACAGAGAAAGAGTTAATAAACTCTTGGGATGATACATGTTGATGTATGTAGGTCCCGTGTCTACATATACCAGGATTGGTTCTTTATACTTCATTACGTTCTCTGATGATCTCTTTAGATTCAGACATATGTTCTTGTTGAAACACAAGTCCGAACCTTTTGATATATTCACAGAATATAAGTTAGAAGTAGAGAACCAGAATACGGGTATAAGTATTATTTCCTTTGATGAGATCAGGGAGGAGAATACTTGTGCATGGAATTCCTGGACTATTCTAAAGTAGAATGAGATTCTCTCTCAGAATTACTCCTCCGTATACACCATTGCACGATGGTATGTCGGGGCGGAGCAGATACACCCTATTTGATATGGTGTGCTCTATGATGAGTAATATTGAGTTACCTATTTCCTTTTGGGTGTTATGCACTTGAGAAGTTGCATACCTATTGAATAGGGTTCCAATCAAATCAGTTGCCTACCACTTCATATATGATATGGTATGGGAAGAGCCCATGTCTTAAGCTAGTTAAGATTTGGGGTTGTCCGGCCTATGTCTAAAAGCAAAATCCGGACAAGCTCGAGGCAACGTCTGTTATGTAGAACTGGAAACGTTCCAGCTATACAAACTGGAGTTGATGATTTGGTAGAACCGAAGGATTCAGTAGATTCCAACGAACCTCAGCCACTCCGCCGATCTAGTAGGGTTCCTCACCCACCTGATAGATACTTCGGTTTCTCTATGACAGTGGGAGCGAGGAATGCATCATGAAATGATGACCCAACTAGTTTCGAGCTGGCCATCAGGAGTGAGACTCTGTAAGAATGGCTGGATGCTTATCGATCTGAGATGGAATCCTTATACACCAACAAAGTATGGACTTTGGTTGCTATATCTGAAGGGTTAAATCCCCATCAGGAGAAAGTATATCTTGAGAAGATTACTTGGTGTAAATGGAAAAGTTGCGACTTTCAAAGCTAGACTTGTTAAAGGTTTTCGTCATCGACCAGGCCTGGACAATGATGAAACCTTTTCAAGTGGCTATGCTTAAGTCCATCCAGATCCTACTTGCCACGGCTACATACCATAACTACGATATCTGGTGGTTGGGTGTCATGACTGCTTTTCTAAATGATGATTTAGAAGAGTGCGTCTATAAGTACACAGCCAGAGGGCCTCGCAGACAGTGGGAGCAGCGGAAACGTGTGCAAGATGCTTTATAGGATAAAGCAGGCATCGCGGAGTTGGAACATCTGTTTTGATGAGTTAGTCAAAGAGTTTGACATCATCAAAATGGTAGATGAACCTTGTATAAACAAAAAGGTAGTAGGGAGTATGGTGGTGATCCTCGTAGAGTACGTGGATGACATACTCTTGATAAGAAAGGAGTTTCTTATGCTACGCTCGATCAATCTCCGCTTGTCACTATGATTCTCCATATAGGATCAAGATGATACCTCCTAAATCATGAGTTTTGGATCTATGAGATAGATTTAATTGGATGTTAGGATTCTCACTAGTTGTAGTGAGATGGTATCAATCGATCCTGGGGAGAATCACTGGAAGGGTTCCAGGGTGATAAAGTCGACTGAATGTTAGTCGCAGGCATTGTCTTTACACTCAGTAAAGGAACGGTATGTTGGAAGAGTTCCAAGCTAGATACCGTGGCATACTAGACGATAAAGGCAGAATACATCGCTACTTAAGATGCTACCAAAGAGGCTGTTTGGGTCTATATTGGTTCATGAGATGAACTATGTTCCTCCCATTGTGTGACAATGGAGTTGTGGCTTATGCCAAGGAACGTAGGTCCCATCAGTGATCCAGACATATTCTAAGGCAGTATCACTTGATCATGGAGATGGTTGATCTCCAGGGTGATCGAGGTAAGGAGAGTAGACTCAGAGGACAACACGGCGGATCCACTCACGAAGGCCTGTTCCCAGAGAGAGACTTTTATGGGATGGTTGAGTATGAGATACTACAACCACTGCTACAGATGGCCCTAGTGCAAGTGGGAGATTGTTAGTTATATGTATGCCCTAGAGGCCATTACAGTACATAGGATGTATATTGTAGTGGATGCTGGGACATATATAGAGAGGACTTTCTTGCTCGACATGATAGTATGCTATCTGGTTACACTTTACCTTAACGTGTACACTGATTGTCTCTCTGTTACATGTTGGTAAAGCCATTAGGATGTGTACTTGAATACCTGGACTGTGATGCGGATCATACTAGTGGGGACATGGTAGTCCATAAGTACATCCTTCAAAGTCCCTAGTCGTGGGTGTATCGAGATGGGGCATCGATATACCAGAGTAGACTAGCGTGTACCTTCTCGACCCATACAGATGGGCGATGGATGATCCCATATCCATTGGTGTTTGACATCGGAGATGATATACGGGTGCTCAGTAGAGACTGGGTACACTGGACGGACTCGCCGAGAACTCCCAGATGGTATTATACCTCACGTCAGATGGCAGTTCTCAGGTGACACTGGTACAGAGTAGTCTGTTGACCCGAGATCGTTATAGAGTCTTGTGTGGTTCCCACTGTGCTTTGATTTCCATCTTACCACGTCCAAGAGGGCGTGCAAAACGGTGGTTTTTGGGTACAATCCCGAGTCACATGGAGGCAATGAGCGATAGGAGGGGATTCGTCTCTCTCGGGATAAGGGGTTGATGTTGCGCTGTGTTCGATTAGCTATAACATGAAATCCCTGGCCAGGGTTGCTGAGATTTACTGGTAAGTCTTACCAGTAGTTTCTCGAATTATTATAGACCTCATATCGACACGACTTATCGAGCTATTGGGGTCTGACGTTTACCACCCCTAGGCGAGATATGCGACATATCAGACGATCAGACCGGACTGTACGGTAGTGTTACTGGTTGGATTCACAGGAGTATGAGCGGGCTTGCTCGTCGATCTTCTGATCGCTCAATACCCGGGTGGCCGTTACGTTTAGCAGACCGCTTGCGGGTTGTGGGTGCTTGATATGATCATCACCTGCTGCCGGCGTATTGACGAGTCTTTAGAGTCCTACACAGAGGTTTCCTGGCTCAAGCGAAACGAAATAGGAGCGCATATGAGATATGTGCGGGACCGAGAATAATGCATGTATGTGATACCGTATTTCATTCTCGCGATCAATGTGTCGATTGGTTGTATGCGATATAACCTAGTTATCGATTCAAGCGTTGATTCGATAAGCCGATACATTGTGTACTAGTCGGTTGTGTGCGACATGACCGGATCATTGAATCAAGTGTTGATTTAATGATTTAATGCATAATTATATATTTGATATATTACTTTGCACTAACTAGTATTGGTTCACTTTAAATGGATTTTCTCACTCGGGATGTGCGCATTATATATGTGATATGATTTTGTGCACTTGCTTGTATCATGTTTGATGATACATGCTTTTTGGTTAAGTGTAAAGTATTAAACCTTGGTTAATGAAATGGTTAGGGTTTATTATTTGTTATTCATTTATCTTATTTAGTTATCCATTTATTTTTGATAAATGAATAAAAGAAAGAGAAAAGAATGGTGGCTTCATTTGTTGTTTAGTTAAAGCTTCATGAAGCTTTGACTTATTCCACCATTCTTATCTCATCCTTAACCCTAACCATACCACTCAACCATGATTAATTCTCTACACTAAACCATGGTTCTAAGATGATAAGAATGGATTATTCTTTTCATTTTAGAATTATCTTATCATAATTTTTCTTCTTCTTCTTCCTTGAACTCAAGAAGAAAAAGCTTTCTTCATCAATGGTGAATTGAGCAAATGAGTGAGAAATCCAAATCTAAAGTCTACCCACTTCCTATTTCTTCATCCTCTACCTCTTGCCAAGTAGTAGAGTGTGTTTACATCACAAGTTTCTTGACTTGGTGAAGTCGGAGCTTGATCTTGCGATGCCTCGACGTAGATCATCTTCGGCACGTCGTCGATGACCTAGCCCGTCCATTCTCCGATGAAGCCGACTCTAGAGCCCGGGATGGATTTTGAACAGCGAGGAGACATCGTTACGGAGCTATGGAGGTGGAGCACCGGATCTACAAAGGTTGTATTTCCGTATTCCCTTAGTTAAATGTTAACTAGTTAGCTTTTCGCCTAAACATCTAGTCTAAGATCCGTAGTCTAGGGTCTCTCGGCACTGTTAAAATTTGAAATTGGCATGTTCGATGCCTTGTGAGACCACTATAGGGTGCCTAGGAACCTTACATCAGTGGAGACTGGGTACACTGGACGGACTCGCCGAGAACTCCCAGATGGTATTATACCTTACGTCAGATGGTAGTTCTCTGGTGACACTGGTACAGGTTAGTCTGTAGACCCGAGATCGTCATAGAGTCTTGTGTGATTCCCACTGTGCTTTAATTTCCACCTTACCACGTCCAAGAGGGCGTGCAAAACGGTGGCTTTTGGGTACAGTCCCGAATCACATGGAGGCAATGAGCGATAGGAGGGGATTCGTCTCTCCCGGTATAGGGAGTTGATGTTGCGCTGTGTTCGATTGGCTATAACCGGAAATCCCTAGCCAGGGTTGCTGAGATTTACTGGTAAGTGTTACCAGTAGTTTCTCGAACTGTTATAGACCTCATATCGACACGACTTATCGAGCTATTGGGGTCTGACGTTTACCACCCCTAGGCAAGATATGCGACATATCAGACGATCAGACCGGACTGTACGGTAAGTGTTATTGGTTGGATTCACAGGAGTGTGAGCGGGCTTGCTCGTCGATCTTCTGATCGCTCAATACCCGGGTGGCCGTTACGTTTAGCAGACCGCTTGCGGCTTGTGGGTGTTTGATATGATCATCACCTACTGCCGGCGTATTGACGAGTCTTTAGAGTCCTACACAGAGGTTTCCTGGCTCAAGCGAAACGAAATAGGAGTGCATATGAGATATGTGCGGGACCGAGAATAATGCGTGTATGTGATACCGTATTCCATTCTCGCGATGAATGGATCGATTGGTTGTATGCGATATAACCTAGTTATCGATTCAAGGATTGATTCGATAAGCCGATACATTGGATATTAGTCGGTTATATGAGATATGACCGGATCGTTAAATCAAGTGTTGATTTAATGATTTAATGCATAATTATATATATGATATATTACTTTGCATTAACTAGTATTGGTTCACTTTAAATGGATTTTCTCACTTGATGTGCACATTGTATATGTGATATACTTTTGTATATTTGATTGTATCATGTTTGATGATACATGATAGTTTGGGTGTATGTTAAGATTAAACCATGGTTATGTAATGGTTAGGATTTTGATTTTATTTACTCATTCATTTATTTATTTATTTATTCATCTTTGAAAGATAAATAGAATGGTGGCTTATTTTGTTTCTTTCATGAAGCTTCATGAAGTGTTGAAAGCTTGACCATTTTGTTTGTTGACTTAACCCTAACCATTCAACCTAACTATAGTTTATTCTCTACACCAAACTATGGTTGCTATATGATAAGTATTCATTTTTGATTTTCTTTTTGAGATATTCTTATCATATTCTTTTGCTTCTTCTTCTTCTTCAAGATGAAGAAGCTTGCAACCATCAATGGTGACTTGAGAAAAAGAGTGAGAAATCCAATTCTAAAGTGAACCCACTTCCTATTTCTTCATCCTCTACCACTTGCCAAGTAGTATAGGGTGTTTTCTTCACAAGTTTCTTGACTTGGTGAAGTTGGAGCTTGATCTTGTGTTGCCTCGACGTAGATCATCTTCGGCATCGAAGTCGACGACCTAGCCCGCCCTTTTCTCCGATGAAGCCGACGCTTGAGCCCGGGATCCGATGATCGCAGCGAGGGGAATTCATCATGGAGCTAAGGAGGTGGAGGACCGGATCTACAAAGGTTTAATTTCCGTTCACTCTTAGTTAAGTTGTTAACTAGTTATCGTTTTCGCTTAATCTCTAGTCAACGATCCGTATTAGGGTTTCTCGGCACTTGTAAAATTTGAAATTGGCATGGTTGATGCCATGTGAGACCTCATTAGTGTGCCTAGGAACCCTACAGTGGTATCAGAGCCTAGCTAGAGCCTTAGGCGATGCGTAGACGGAGTTAGAAGTCCGATCGAACCGAAACCCTAATCCAAATTTGTTCTCTGTACATTTTTTGAAATCGGGGATTTTTGAGAATTAAAAATATTCAGAAAAATCAACAGGAATTTGTAGTAATTACTGAGAAATTCGAGCGGCTAAATCCATCAATCCGCCGCGGTTCCGCGGCACGAGAATGGCTATTGCGGCGGTTCCGCGGCCGTACGGTCGCCTCTCCCATTATTTTTTGCACAGTAATTTCTATATTTGGGTGCTGGAGTTTCTGGGAATTTTTAAATCTTACTCAAGAGTTGAGTATTCTGGGTTGTATTGGGGACTCCGTGTTTCGATCGGGAAGTTTAACTTCGTCTGTGTTTTTCTGGATAATTTTAGAATATGTTAAAAAGTTCGAACGGACATAAATACCCAATTTTTCCCCTGTCGGGAAATTTCCAAGTGTTGGATCTTTCCGTAGTTTTCTGACGTTCTAAGTAGTGCAAGTAACGCGATGGTCCCTCTAGAAGACAACAAACCTTAACTCGATTATGTGACCGTCTTGAACTGCCCTTTGAACCTTCGGGTTTGGGGCAGTACGGCGTGCCACATGTGAGGCGTTGGCTTGACCCTTCTACGGCTGCACCGTTGGTACTCAGGCATGAACTGGATGTTTTTAAACTTGTTTCATATGTTGAGCAGTTTCGGGAAAACCTGGGTGTTTGAATGTTCGATCGGAAAGTTTAACATTTTCTATTTATCTGGAATGTGATACAAAATTTGGAATCCACAGGTAGTTATGAGATAACTGATTTGAATGTTATAAATCTAGCAATTTAGTCTCACTAGATCGGTTACCACGAAATTTTGATGCGATCAAAAGTCCGTCGCAATCGCGTAGCGTATGCGGATACTCGCCGGATAAACTTAATAGACAGCTACACCCCATAGCCCCGACCAAGTGACTGTAGGAGAACCCCGTCGCCGAAAGCATCCGTTCGGGTGCTCGCGGCAGCGGTGTTCTGCCTTGGTGCACTTCGTCGACGGTATCGGGGGTGCGGCCGCCTACTAAAGTTTGCGACGAGCATTCGATCAGAATGTCGGGAATCCTGTTGAATTGCCCGACTTGATATTGAAAAGAGTTTTCGATAATGGGACTAAAATACGGGGTTTATAATTGTTAGGCATGTGATGTCTAAGGAATTCATTTGATTAGGCATGCGATGTCTAAAGAATTTGCGGATTCCAACTGTTGTAGTTTTACACTTTCTTTTCTGTGACCGTAAGTGTAATATGTGATATCGCCGGTTTCGTTGATATATGTCAACGACAATTGGGATACGCATGTTTACTTACGTTGATGACATGTGATGTTATGTGTTGCTGGATATGTTATATTGGATCGTCGTGTTTGAATAGCCGGGGGTTTTTATGTGAGATGAGTGTTTTTCATTTTCATTCATGTAAAATCTTGTATGTAATATTCTTTTATTGGGGCACTTCCAGGTTGCAGAAGTTGTCATCGTTGATGTATATTATTTACTTTTCCGCACTAGGATAGACCCAAGGAGGAGGGCACAAGTAACCGGGTTCTGGAGTCCAGTGGGAGACCAACTCGAGGAGTCGAGTTCGGGTCTCCTAACTCTAGAATTGGTAGGGTTGCTTGCCGCTCTCGTAGGGGTCTAGGGGTGTGGGTTTGGCTATTCATCGCAACCGTGGAATCCGTGTTTTATACTAGCTCGTATTGAAAACACGGACGTCCTAGTATATCCAATATTTCATTTGTTTCTTCTGCTGCGATATCTGTGATGTGATCATTTGATATGTTCTGTGATAAATACTGTATATAGTATATATGATATATTATATAAGCGTTACTTATGTTTTACACCCGCGCTAGCCCTGCCCCGCTCTGCCGTTAGTTACCTAACCTAACGGTGCACGACGGGACATCGAGGCGAATGCGGATGGCATAAGCGTACGTTGTATTTATCTGTGATGTTTAGGTAACTTAAATGATGGGACTTCATTAATGTGATTAATGAAAGAAAAAGAAACCTAAGATGTTGTGGAATCGAATTTCTAATTAAAACAGGTAGCTACAGTTCTTGCTTTGCATCGCGGTGTTCCTTGTAGAACATCCTGCACCTTATTCGATAAGGAAAGGACAGAGATCCCTTCACCGGGAGTGACTCCTTTAGCAATAACAGGCAGATGCTACAACTCTCGGATTGTCTTTTGATTGCTTCTATAGTTTCTGCTTTGCACAGTGATATATATGATATATCCCGCACCTCATTCGACGAGGAAAGGACCGACGATCCCTTCACCGGGAGTGACTCCTTTAGCAAAACTAGAAAAAGCCTCAAAAACACTCCATTTCAAAATTCATTCGATCCTACAACGATATCAAGTTCATTACGCAATAGGTTTTCAGAAAAACCTGTCGTAGCCCTCCTTCATTTCAGATAAGTCCTGCTTAGTATTCGTGCTGCGTTTGTTGACCTTGTCAAGGCGTAGTGTGCGGTAGCTAACCAGTATTTATCTTCTTATGCATATGATGCAGATTGGGTTAGGGTAGTCGTGCGGCCTTGTTGACCTTATCAAGGGTCGTGCAGGTGGGTTTGATTCAATCAAGAAATGACGGGTTGAACTTGACTTGCGGTCTATGGTTTGTTGACCTTGTCAAGGTCATAGACCGTTCGGGGCAAAATATTATCGGGAATTTTAAGTGTTGAAATTTGCAATGAGATTGCATACCTTCTATGAGATAGTTGGATCCCGATACCCACTGCGAGTAATTGTTACTCCTGGAAGAGTTTTACACATTACAATTAGCCGATCAAGTAGGTGTCTAGAAAGGTGTCAACGGGGTTACGCCTCTGGGAAAACGGGTTTACTGTAATTAGGTCCGTGCGAAAGCACGGGAAACCTCCCTCAAAGTACCGACACTGGCCTGGCTGAAAGATTGGCGAACTTGTAGCATGTAATTAATCCCGGCTAGTCTTTCCTTTAAGGGTTTGAAGGAAGATTTGATAAAAAGCAGTGGGAGCCATCCTGATTAGATAAAATAATAACCAATCTGATCTTGCAAAAGCATACGCTGAGTGTTTTCTTCTCTCTCTCTCCAGGTAGCGACCATATCACGCCTTAATCAAGATAATAAAACGGATATATTGACTGAACCCGTTTGATATACTGAGCTGGGGAACGTTGGTCCCGCTCCAACTTATAATTGTTATAAGACAGAGCAGGAAATTAGGGAATACCAAGATTCCCATGCCGCCCAAACGAAGAAAGTGCATATGATGCATCTTCTTCGGGTGTGTTCGTTACAAAGAACTGTTTCTCTGTATCCTCTACGTCCTGGGTATATTGATACCGGATCAGGATCCCAGATATGTAATCTGTTACATAGGGCTACAGAAAGGTAGAAAACTGAGAAAGGGTGATAAGTTTCATGAGGCAGAAAACGGGGCAAGAGTTGCAGCCAAGTCTGTTGGTCACTGTCACCCTGTATTACCAATACATTGATTCTGAACAAATGCTATTAGATACCGAACCTGATATACAAAATTATATCAGTCTCTTTATAAGTAAAGAAATGATAAAATTTTGTATTGTTGGATAATGTTTTGAACATTACCTATATCAAAAGTTGATCGGTTCAGGCACGTTATCTAAAAGCATTGATGTTCTAAATCAAACTACAGTTCTTAGTATACGGAACACACACAAGAGGAAGAGTTCAGAAATGAACGGATCCTTCTTGAGGTATTGTAGACTAGGTCATATCAATGCGACCCGACTAGCTAAGTTACATTTAGATGCATATTTAAATCAGTTTGAATTTACATCTTGTGAAACTTGCCAGTCATGTCACAGAGATAAGATGACCATAGCTCTGTTTACTGGAAACAGAGAAAGAGTTAGTGAACTCTTGGGATTGATACATGTTGATGTATGTAAGGTCCCCTGTCTACACATGCCAAGACTGGTTCTTTGTACTTCATTACACTCTCTAATGATCTTTTTAGATTCAGACATATTTTCTTGTTGAAACACAAGTCCGAACCTTTTGAGATATTCACAGAATATAAGTTAGAAGTAGAGAACCAATACGGGTATAAGTATTATGTCCTTTGATGAGATCAGGGAGGAGAATACTTGAGCACGGAAATCCTGGACTATTCTAAAGGAGAATGAGATTCTCTCTTAGTATTACTCCTCCGTATACACCATAGCACGATAGTATATCGGGGCAGAGCAATCACACCCTATATGATAAGGTGTGCTCTATGATGAGTACTACTGAGTTACCTGCTTCCTTTAGGAGTTATGCGCTTATGAAGTTGCATACCTATTGAATAGGGTTCCAATCAAATCAGTTGCCTACCACTTCATATGTGATATGGAAAGGGAAGAGCCCATATCTTAAGTTAGTTAAGATTTAGGGTTGTCCAGCCTATGTCTAAAAAGCAAAATCTGGACAAGCTCGAGGCAAGGTCAGTTATATAGAACTGGAAAGGTTCCAGCTATACAATCTAAAGCTGATGATTTGGTAGAACCAAAGGATTCAATAGAATCCAACGAACCTCAGCCTCTCCGCCGATCTAGTAGGGTTCCTCACCCATCTGAGAGTTGCTTTGGTTTCTCGATGACAGTGGGAGCGAGGATTGCATCTTGAGATGATGACCTAACTAGTTTCGAGCTGGCCATCAGGAGTGAGACTCTGTAAGAATGGCTGGATGCTTAGCGATCTGAGATGGAATCCTTATACACCAACAAAGTATGGACTTTGGTTGCTATATCTGAAGGGTTAAATCCCCATCAGGAGCAAGTATATCTTGAGAAGATTACTTGGTGTACATGGAAAGGTTAAGACTTTCAAAGCTAGACTTGTTAAAGGTTTGCATCATTGACCAGGCATGGATTATGTTGAAACCTTTTCTAAGGATCTATGCTTAAGTCCATCCAGATCCTACTTGCCACGGCTACATACCATGACTACGATATCTGGCGGTTGGGTGCCATGATTGCTTTTCTAAATGATGTTTTAGAAGAGTGCGTCTATAAGTACACAGCCAGAGGGCCTCGTAGACAGTGGGAGCAGCGGAAACGTGTGCAAGATGTTTTATGTGATAAAGCAGGCATCGCGGAGTTGGAACGTCTGTTTTGATGTCTTAGTCAAAGAGTTTGACTTCATCAAAATGGTAGATGAACCTTGTATATACAAAAAGGTAGTAGGGAGTATGGTGATGATCCTCGTAGATTACATGGATGACATACTCTTGATAGGGAAGGAGTTTCCTATGCTACGCTCGGTCAATCTCCGCTTATCACAATGATTCTCCATAAAGGATCAAAGTGATACCTACTAAATCCTGGGTTTTGGATCTATGAGATAGATCTAATTGGATATTAGGATACTCACTAGTTGTAGTGAGATGGTATCAATTGGTCCTGGGGAGAATCACTGGAAGTGTTCCAGGCTGACTGAAAGTCAGTCACAGGCATTGTCTTTACCCTCAGTAAAGGGACGGTATGTTGGAAGAGTTCCAAGCTAGATACCGTGGCATACTAGACAATAAAGGCTGGATACATCGCTACTTAAGATTCTACCAAAGAGGAAGTCTGGGTGTATATTGGTTCATGAGATGAACTTCGTTCCTCCCATTGTGTGACAATGGTGCTGTGGCTTTGGCCCAGGAACCCCGGTCCCATCAGTGATCCAGAAATATTCTAAGACGGTATCACCTGATCATGGAGATGGTTGATCTCCAGGATGATCGAGGTTAAGAGAGTAGACTCAGAGGATAACACGGCGAATCCACTCATGAAGGCCTATTCCCAGAGAGAGACTTTTATGGGATGGTTGAGTATGAGATACTGCAACCACTGCTACAGATGGCCCTAGTGCAAGTGGGAGATTGTTAGTTATATGTATGCCCTAGAGGCCATTACTGTACATAAGATGTATATTGTAGTGGTGTTAGTTATATGTATGCCCTAGAGGCCATTACTGTACATACGATGTATATTGTAGTGGATGCTAGGACATATATAGGGAGGACTTTCTTGCTCGACATGATAGTATGCTATCTGGTTGTACTTTATCTTAACATGTACTCTGATTGTCTCTATATTACATGTTGATAAAGCCCTTAGGATATGTACTCGACTACTGGGACTATGATGAGATCATACTAGTGGGGCCACGGTAGTCGACGAGTACATCCTATAATTGTTCCTAGTCGATGGTGTATCAAGACAGGGCATCGATACACCAGAGTAGACTAGCGTATACGCATCTTGACCCATATGATGGGCGATGGATGATCCCACATCCATCGGTGTTTGACATCAAGGATGGTGTACGAGTGCTCAGTGGAGACTGGGTACACTGGACGGACTCGCCGAGAACTCCCAGATGGTATTATACCTCACGTCAGATGGCAGTTCTCCGGTGACACTGGTACAAAGTAGTCTGTTGACCCGAGATCGTCATAGAGTCTTGTGTGATTCCCACTGTGCTTTGATTTCCATCATACCACGTCCAAGAGGGCGTGCAAAAAGGTGGCTTTTGGGTACAGTCCCGAATCACATGGAGGCAATGAGCGATAGGAGGGGATTCGTCTCTCCCGGTATAGGGAGTTGATGTTGTGCTGTGTTCGATTGGCTATAACCGGAAATCCCTGGCCAGGGTTGCTGAGATTATGTTGCTGTCTCCAGCGCATATCACCAGAAGGAAATAGGTAACTCAGCTGTGCTCATCATAGAGCGCACCATATCTAATAGGGTGCGGTTCCTCCGCTCTGATACCAATGTAAGGTTTGTCTAGCACCCTATAATGAGTTTTGAAGCATCACATGTCCCAAAGTTTGGATTTTGATGGTGCTAAACAAGCATGCAAAGGAATCGATCCTAGAAAATTAGGGTTTCGAAACTTAAAACTTATAAAGTTAGGGTTTCAAGACTACAACCTTAGTAGCTCCCTTTTGTTGGGCTCCTTGGTCTCTTGGGTGTTGAATGGAGGTCCTCTTGAAGTCCTCTCGCGTCCACGACGATCCACCCGGAGATCCCCGTCCAAGCTCGCAACTTCGAGAATCGAAGAGAACACTCTAAACAAGTTGGCTAAACTAGTGTAGAATGAAGTTGTGGTTAAGATTCTCACTTCAAAAACCTTTCTTTATGTGTATATAACTCACTAGAAGAAACTAGAGAGCAAATATGGAGGAAGAAGATGGTGGCAATATTTTTTCAAGAGATGATAAAAATAACCATCATAAGGAAAAAATGAAATATATCCTTTTTATATTTTATTCCTTCTCACATGAAACCATGGTTAAATCTTTTGGTTGGTATTTGATTAGGGTTTAAACCATGTAAGGAAAGGTTAATCCAAGGTTAAGGGTAGGTGAGAATGGTTAGGTTAGAGAAGAGTGTAGAAGCAAGTGAAGATTATCCTTTCCTTTTTCTATTTTGTTTTAAACCTTAAATCAAACAAGAAACAAAAGATTTATCCATGGTGTGAGTCTCATATTGCCACCATTTCCATGTGTAAACAACCATGATAGATGGGTGTATGTACATACGATGTATATTGTAGTGGATGCTAGGACATATATAGGGAGAACTTTCTTGCTCGACATGATAGTATGCTATCTGGTTGTACTTTATCTTAACATGTACTCTGATTGTCTCTATATTACATGTTGATAAAGCCCTTAGGATATGTACTCGACTACTGGGACTATGATGAGATCATACTAGTGGGGCCACGGTAGTCGACGAGTACATCCTATAACTGTTCCTAGTCGAGGGTGTATCGAGACAGGGCATCGATACACCAGAGTAGACTAGCGTATACGCATCTTGACCCATATGATGGACGATGGATGATCCCACATCCATCGGTGTTTGGCATCAAGGATGGTGTACGGGTGCTCAGTGGAGACTGGGTACACTGGACGGACTCGCCGAGAACTCCCAGATGGTATTATACCTCACGTCAGATGGCAGTTCTCCGGTGACACTGGTACAAAGTAGTCTGTTGACCCGAGATCGTCATAGAGTCTTGTGTGATTCCCACTGTGCTCTGATACCATATGTTAACCCAATCCAAACCATTAACCCTAGTTAACTCTCTACAAGGGTTAACTCTCTCATGTTTAACCCTTGGTTAGATTTGTAACCACTACAATAATTCATTGTTCATCACAAAAGGAAAAAAGTTATCTTCTTCATTCTTCTTCTTCATGCTTGAGTTCTTTGATGAAAAAGCTTTCTTTTGTGATGAAAGTGAGTGAGAAAAAGATGATAAATGAGAGAAAAAATCCTACTTCATCATCCTCATCTATCCTTGCCATTTAGATGAGGGTGTTCACTTCATATTATGAGTGTTAGCTTGTGTTATCGAAACTTCAAGGTAGATCATCTTGGTATCGAAGATCGGAAGCAAAGGTTGCATCATTCTCTTCGTGAAGCCTCTCGAGAGTCGGGAACACGATGATCGCAGCGAAGGGACCTCAACACGGAGCTTAAGAAGTGAAGGACGAGATCTACAAAGGTTGTAATCCCTCTCACTTAGTGTTAAAGCGTTTAACATGTTCGTTTTCGCCTAAACCCTAGTTTAAAGATCCGTATTCGGGTTGTTCGGCACGGCTAAAATTTTAATCGGGCATGGTTGATGCCTTGTAGACCCTTGTGCGCGTGCCTAGCAACCCTACAGTGGTATCAGAGCCAAGCTAGAGCTTTAGGCCAAGTCTAGGCGAAGTTTAAAGTCCGATCAAACCCGGAAAACCCGATATACCCTAGTTTCTGGAAATTTTTCAAAACTGTGATTTTTGCCATATTAAAAATACCTAAAAAATTCAGCATGGAATTTTAAGAAATACTGTGAAGCACGTGCGCCTGATTCCACCAAAGCGCGGCGGAACCGCGGCACAAGCATGGCATGTGCGGCGGTTCCACGGCTAGTTAGTCACTTCAGCATTTGAAATTTGCACAGTAATTCTTATCTTTTAGTGCTGTATTTTCTGGGAATTTTTAATATTTATTCAACTGTTGAATTTTCTGGGTTGTATTGGGGACTTAAAGATTCGATCGGATATTTTAACTTTGTTTAGTTTTGTCCGGATAACTTTTAGAAACTGTTAAAAAGTTCGAACGGATATCAATAACTCACTTTTTCCCCTCTCGGAAAATTTTTCAAAAGTTGGATTTTTCCTCGTGTTTAAGAATGTTCTAAGTCATGCAAGTAACGCGGTGGACCCTCTAGAAGACAACAAACCTTAACTCGATTATGTGACCGTCTTGAACTGCCTTTTGAACCTTAGGGTTTGGGGCAGTACGGCGTGCCACATATGAGGCGTTGGCTTGACCCTTCTACGGCTGGACCATTGGTACTGTGGCACGTGATGGATGTTTTTAAACTGATTTCAAGTGTTGAGATATATTGGGGAAATCTTGGGTGTTTGATTATTCGATCGGAAAGTTTAACTTTGTCTATTTATCTGGAATGTGATACAATATTTGGAATCCACAAAAAGTTATGAGATAACTAATTTGAATATTATAAATCTAGCAGTTCAGTCTCAAATGATCGGTTGCCATGGAATTTTGATGTGATCAAAAGTCCGTCGCAATCACGTAGTGTACGCGGATACTCGCCGGGTAAACTTAATAGACAGCTACGCCCCATAGCCCCGACCAAGTGACTGTAGGAGAACCCCGTCGCCGAAAGCATCCGTTCGGGTGCTCGCGGCAGCGGTGTTCCGCCTTAGTGCACTTCGTCGACGGCATCTGGCAGTGCGGCCGTCTACTAAAGTTTGCAACGAGCATTCGATCAGGATGTCGGGAATCTTGTTGAATTGCCCGACTTGATATTGAAAAGAGTTTTCGATAATGAGACTAAAATGCGGGGTTTATAATTGTTAGGCATGAGATGTCTAAGGAATTCATTTGGTTAGGCATGCGATGTCTAAAGAGATTGCGGATTCCAACTGTTGTAGTTTTACACTTTCTTTTCTGTGACCGTAAGCGTAGTATGTGGTGTATCGCCGGCTTCGTTGCTATACATCAACGACAATCGGGATACGCATACTTGCTTACGTTGATGATATGAGATATTATGTGTTGCTGTGATATGTTATATTGGATCGTCGCGTTTTGAATAGCCGGGGGTTTTATGTGAGATGAGAGTTTTTTCTTTTTCATTCATGTAAAATTCATTTGTATGTAATATTCTTTTATTGGGGCACTTCCAGGTAGCGGAAGATGTCACCGTTGTATATTATTTACTTTTCCGCATTAGGTAGACCCAAGGCGGGGAGCACAAGTAACCGGGTTCTAGGGTCCAGTGGGAGACCATCTCGAGGAGTCGAGACTGGGTCTCCTAACCCTAGAATTGGCAGTGTTACTTGGCGCTCTCGTAGGGGTCTAGGGATGTGGGTTTGGCTATTCATCGCGACCGTGGAATTCGTGTTTTATACAAGCTCGTATTGAAAACACGGACGTCCTAGTATATCCAATATTTCATATATGTTTCTTCTGCTGCAATGTTCTGTGATGAGATCATATTACTGCCTGAGACGAATGTTTATATTATATATATGAGATATATGTTATATTGCAGATTTCGTTTCAAAAGGGATGCTTGTGAAGCATAATAAAATGGGACTTCATTAATGTGATTAATGAAATAAAAGAAACCTAAGATGTTGTAGAAACTTGTTTATAAAAACTGGTAGCTCTAGTTGTTGCTTTGCATAGCGGTGTTCCTTGTAGAACATCCAACACCTTATTCGATAAGGAAAGGACCGAGATCCCTTCACCGGGAGTGACTCCTTTAGCGATAACTGGCAGATGCTACAAACTCGGTTTGTCTTTTGATTGCTTCTATAGTTTCTGCTTTGCACAGTGATATATATGATATATCCCGCACCTCATTCGACGAGGAAAGGGCCGACGATCCCTTCACCGGGAGTGACCCCTTTAGCAAAACTAGAAAAGCCTCAAAAACACTCCATTTAAAATCACTCGATTCTACAACGATATCAAGTTCATTACGCTCAGGGTTTTCTGAAAAACCTGCATAGCCCTCCGTCATTTCAGATAGATATTATTTAGTATTCGTGCTATGTTTGTTGACTTAGTTAAGGCATAGTGTACGGTAGCTAAGTAATGTTTATCTGCTAAAACATGAGATGTGATTGGATTAGGGTATTCGTACGGCCTTGTTGACTCAGTTAAGGGTCGTACGGGTGGGCTTAATTCAATCGGGAAATGTACGGGTTGAACTTGACTTGCGATTTATGGTTTGTTGGCTTAGTTAAGGTCATAGATCGCTAGGGGCAAAATATTATTGGGAATTTCAAGTGTTGAAATTTGCAATGAGATTGCATACCTTCTATGAGATAGTTGGATCCCGATACCCGCTGCGAGTAAGAGTTACTCCTGGGAGAGTTTTACACATTACAATTAGCCGATCAAGTGGGTGTCTAGAAAGGTGTTAACGGGGTTACGCCCCTGGGAAAACGAGGTTTACTTTAATTAGGTTCGTGCGAAAGCACGGGGGACCTCCCTCAAAGTACCGACACTGGCCTGGCTGAAAGATTGGCGAACTTGTAGCGTGTAATTAATCCCGGCTAGTCTTTCCTTTTAGGGTTTGAAGGAAGATTTGATTAAAACAGTGGGAGACATCCTGATTAGATATATTAGATAACCAATCTAATCTTGCAAGAGCATACGTTGAGTGTTTTCTTCTCTCTCTCTCTATGGTAGCGACCATATCACGCCTTAATCAAGATAATAATACGGATATATTGACCGAACCCGCTTGTTATACTGAGCTGGGGAACATTGGTCCCGCTCCAACTTATAATTGTTATAAGAGAGAGCAGAAGATTGGGGAATACCAGATTTCCCGTGCCGCCCAAACGAAGAAAGTGCATATTGATGCATCATCTTCGGGTGTGTTCATTACAGAGAACTGAGAACGGGTGATAAGTTTCATGAGATAGAAAACGGTGCAAGTGTTGCAGCCAAGTCTGTTGGTCACTATCTCCCTGTATTACAAGAATACATTGATTCTGAACGAATGTTATTAGATACCGAACCTGATATACAAAATCATATCAGTCTCTTTATTAGTAAAGAAAGGATATAATTTTGTATTGTTCAATAATGTTTTGAACATTTCCTATATCAAGAGTTGATCGGTTCAGGCACGTTATCTAAAAGCATTGTCGTTCTAAATCAAACTACAGTTCTTAGTATACGGAACACACACAAGAGGAAGAGTTCAGAAATGAACGAATCCTTCTTGAGGCATTGTAGACTAGGTCATATCAATGCGACCCGACTAGCTAAGTTACATATAGATGCATATTTAAATTAGTTTGAATTTACATCTTGTGAAACTTGCCGGTCATGTCACAAAGATAAGATGACCACAACTCTGTTTATTGGAAACAGAGAAAGAGTTAGTGAACTCTTGGGATTGATACATGTTGATGTATGTAAGGTCCCCTGTCTACACATGCCAAGATCGGTTCTTTCTACTTCATTACATTCTCTGATAATCTCTCAAGATTCAGACATATGTTTCTGTTGAAACACAGGTCCAAAGCTTTTGAGATATTCACAGAATATAAATTAGAAGTAGAGAACCAAAAATGGGTATAAGTATTATGTCCTTTTATGTGATCAAGGAGGAGAATACTTGAGCACGGAATTCTTGGACTATTCTAAAGGAGAATGAGATTCTCTCTCAGCATTACTCCTCCGTATACACCATAGCACGATGGTATATCGGGGCGGAGCAATAACACCCTATGTGATATGGTGTGCTCTATGATGAGTACTACTGAGTTTCCTATTTCCTTTAGGATGTTATGCGCTTGAGAAGCTGCATACCTATTGAATAGGGTTCAAATCAAATCAGTTGCCTACCACTTCATATGTGATATGGAAAGGGAAGAGCCCATATCTTAAGCTTGTTAAGATTTGCGGTTGTCCGGCCTATGTCTAAAAGCAAAATCCGGACAAGCTCGAGGCAAGGTCTGTTATGTACAACTGGAAAGGTTCCAGCTATACAAACTGCAGCTGATGATTTGGTAGAACAAAAGAATTCAATAGTTTCCAACGAACCTCAGCCTCTCCGCCGATCTAGAAGGGTTCCTCACCCACCTGAGAGATACTTCGGTTTCTTTATGACAGTGGGACCGAGGATTGCATCATGAGATGATGACCCAACTATTTTCGAGCTGGCCATCAGGAGTGGGACTCTGTAAGAATGGCTGGATGCTTATCGATCTGAGATGGAATCCTTATACACCAACAAAGTATGGACTTTGGTTGCTTTATCTGAAGGGTTAAATCCCCATCAGGAGCGAGTATATCTTGAGAAAATTACTTGGTGTACATGGAAAAGTTGAGACTTTCAAAGCTATGCTTAAGTCCATCCAGATCCTACTTGCCACGGCTACATACCATGACTACGATATCTGGTGGTTGGGTGTCATGACTTCTTTTCTAAATGATGTTTTAGAAGAGAGCGTCTATAAGTACACAGCCAGAGGGCTTCATAGACAGTGGGTGCAGCGGAAACGTGTACAAGATGTTTTATATGATAAAACAGGCATCGCGGAGTTGGAACATATGTTTTGATGTGGTAGTCAAAGAGTTTGACTTCATCAAAATGGTAGATGAACCTTGTATATACAAAAAAGGTAGTAGGGAGTATGGTGGTGATCCTCGTAGAGTACATGGATGACATACTCTTGATAGGGAAAGAGTTTCCTATGCTACGCACTGTCAATCTCCACTTATCACAAGGATTCTCCATATAGGATCAAAGTGATACCTCCTAAATCCTGGGTTTTGGATCTATGAGATGGATCTAATTGGATGTTAGGACACTCACTAGTTGTAGTGAGATGGTATCAATCGATCCTGAGGAGAATCACTGGAAAGGTTCGAGGGTGATAAGGACGACTGAATGTCAGTCGCAGGCATTGTGTTTACCCTCAGTGGAGGGACGGTATGTTGGAAGAGTTCCAAGCTAGATACCGTGACATACTAGACGATTAAAGGCAAGATACATCGTTACTAAGGATACTACCAAAGAGGCAGTATGGATATATATAAGTTCATAAGATGAACTTCGTTCCTACCATTGTGTGACAATGGAGTTGTGGGTGGAGTTGTGGCTTTAGCCAAGAAACTACCGTCCCATTAGAAATCCAGATATAATCCTTAGGCAGTATCACCTGATCATGGAGATGGTTGATCTCTAGGGAGATCGAGGTTAGGAGAGTAGACACAGAGGACAACAGCGCGGATCCACTCACAAAGGCCTTTTTCCCAGTAGAGACTTTTATGGGATGGTTGAGTATGAGATACTTCAACCGCAGCTAATTGTTGGGTATGCGATACCACAACAGCCCTAGTGGAAGTGGGAGATTGTTAGTTATATGTATGCCCTAGAGGCCATTACTGTACATACGATGTATATTGTAGTGGATGCTAGGACATATATAGGGAGGACTTTTTTGCTCGACATGATAGTATGCTATCTAGTTGTACTTTATCTTAACATGTACTCTGATTGTCTCTATATTACATATTGATAAAGCCCTTAGGATATGTACTCGACTACTGGGACTATGATGAGATCATACTAGTGGGGCCACGGTAGTCGACGAGTACATCCTATAACTGTTCCTAGTCGAGGGTGTATCGAGACAGGGCATCGATACACCAGAGTAGACTAGCTTATACGCATCTTGACCCATATGATGGGCGATGGATGATCCCACATCCATCGGTGTTTGACATCAAGGATGGTGTACGGGTGCTCAGTGGAGACTGGGTACACTGGACGGACTCGCCGAGAACTCCCAGATGGTATTATACCTCACGTCAGATGGAAGTTCTCCGATGACACTGGTACAAAGTAGTCTGTTGACCCGAGATCGTCATAGAGTCTTGTGTGATTCCCACTGTGCTTTGATTTCCACCTGACCACGTCCAAGAGGGCGTGCAAAAATGTGGCTTTTGGGTACAGTCCCGAATCACATGGAGGCAATGAGCGATAGGAGGGGATTCGTCTCTCCCGGTATAGGGAGTTGATGTTGTGCTGTGTTCGATTGGCTATAACCGGAAATCCCTGGCCAGGGTTGCTGAGATTTACTGGTAAGTGTTATCAGTAGTTTCTCGAACTGTTATAGACCTCATATCGACACGACTTATCGAGCTACTGGGGTCTGACGTTTACCACCCCTAGGCGAGATATGCAACATATCAGACGACGAGACCGGACTGTTCGGGAGTGTTACTGTTTGGATTCACAGGAGAAGTTACAGGCTTGCTTGTTGATCTTCTGAGCGCTCAATACCTGGGTAGCTGTTACGTTTAGCTGACCGCTTGCAGCTTGTGGGTGTTTGATCTGATCATCACCTACTGCCGGCGTATTGACGATTCTTTAGAGTCCTACACAGAGGTTTCTTGGCTCAGGCAAAACGGAGTAGGAGCACATATGTGATATGTGCGGGACCGAGGATAATGCGGTATATGATACCGTATTGGATTCTCGCGATATGAGATATCGGCCGGGTATATGTGATATAGCCGGGTCATCGTATTAGTCGGTTATATGCGATATAGCCGGATTGTCGGATCAAGTGTTGATTCGATAATTTAATGTATAATAATATATATGATATATTAAATTACATTAACTAATATTAGCTCACTAAAAGATTCATTTTCTCACGGGATAATACATTGATATATATGCGATATATGTTAATTGTATTATTTTCTATTGTTACAAAATATATTGTATATGTGATATATAATATTATAACATGTTAGGGTTACAAATTTAACTATGGTTTAGGGTTTAAACTTGGTTAGGGTTTGGATTAGGGTTGGCTTTTGCATGAAGCTTCATGAAGCTTTGACTTTGTGGTTGCTTGATATATTTTTTGTGAGATATTATGTTAACCCAATCCAAACCATTAACCCTAGTTAACTCTCTACAAGGGTTAACTCTCTCATGTTTAACCCTTGGTTAGATTTGTAACCACTACAATAATTCATTGTTCATCACAAAAGGAAAAAAAGTTATCTTCTTCATTCTTCTTCTTCATGCTTGAGTTCTTTGATGAAAAAGCTTCCTTTTGTGATGAAAGTGAGTGAGAAAAAGATGATAAATGAGAGCAAAAATCCTACTTCATCATCCTCATCTATCATTGCCATTTAGATGAGGGTGTTCACTTCATATTATGAGTGTTAGCTTGTGTTATCGAAACTTCAAGGTAGATCATCTTGGTATCGAAGATCGGAAGCAAAGGTTGCATCATTCTCTTCATGAAGCCTCTCGAGAGTCGGGAACACGATGATCGCAGTGAAGGGACCTCAACACGGAGCTTAAGAAGTGAAGGACCGGATCTACAAAGGTTGTAATCCCTCTCACTTAGTGTTAAAGCGTTTAACATGTTCGTTTTCGCCTAAACCCTAGTTTAAAGATCCGTATTCGGGTTGTTCGGCACGGCTAAAATTTTAATCGGGCATGGTTGATGCCTTGTAGACCCTTGTGCGCGTGCCTAGCAACCCTACAAGTGGATGCTGGGACATATATAGGGAGGACTTTCTTGCTCGACATGATAGTATGCTATCTGGTTACTCTTTGCCTTAACGTGTATACTGATTGTCTCTCCGTTACATGTTGGTAAAGCCCTTAGGATGTGTACTTGATTACCTGGACTATGATGCGGATCATACTAGTGGGGACATGGTAGTCCATAAGTACATCCTTCAAGGTCCTTAGTCGTGGGTGTATCGAGACGGGGCATCGATATACCAGTGTAGACTAGCGTATACCTTCTCGACCCATACAGATGGGCGATGGATGATCCCATGTCCATTGGTGTTTGACATCAGAGATGATATACGGGTGCTCAGTGGAGACTGGGTACACTGGACGGACTCGCCGAGAACTCCCAGATGGTATTATACCTTACGTCAGATGGTAGTTCTCTAGTGACACTGGTACAGGTTAGCCTGTAGACCCGAGATCGACATAGAGTCTTGTGTGATTCCCACTGTGCTCTGATTTCCACCTTACCACGTCCAAGAGGGCGTGCAAAACGGTGGCTTTTGGGTACAGTCCCGAATCACATGGAGGCAATGAGCGATAGGATGGGATTCGTCTCTCCCGGTATAGGGAGTTGATGTTGCGCTGTGTTCGATTGGCTATAACCGGAAATCCCTGGACAGGGTTGCTGAGATTTACTGGTAAGTGTTACCAGTAGTTTCTCGAACTGTTATAGACCTCATATCGATACGACTTATCGAGCTATTGGGGTCTGACGTTTACCACCCCTAGGCAAGATATGCGACATATCAGACGATCAAACCGGACTGTACGGTAAGTGTTACTGGTTGGATTCACAGGAGTGTGAGCGGGCTTGCTCGTCGATCTTCTGATCGCTCTATACCCGGGTGGTCGTTACGTTTAGCAGACCGCTTGCGGCTTGTGGGTGTTTGATATGATCATCACCTGCTGCCGGCGTATTGACGAGTCTTTAGAGTCCTACACAGAGGTTTCCTGGCACAAGCGAAACGAAATAGGAGCGCATATGAGATATGTGCGCGACCGAGAATAATGCGTGTATGTGATACTGTATTCCATTCTCGCGATGAATGTATCGATTGGTTGTATGCGATATAACCTAGTTATCGATTCAAGGATTGATTCGATAAGCCGATACATTGGATATTAGTCGGTTATATGAGATATGACCGGATCGTTAAATCAAGTGTTGATTTAATGATTTAATGCATAATTATATATATGATATATTACTTTGCATTAACTAGTATTGGTTCACTTTAAATGGATTTTCTCACTTGATGTGCACATTGTATATGTGATATACTTTTGTACATTTGATTGTATCATGTTTGATGATATATGATAGTTTGGGTGTATGTTAAGATTAAACCATGGTTATGTAATGGTTAGGGTTTCGATTTTATTTACTTATTCATTTATTTATTTATTTATTCATCTTTGAAAGATAAATAGAATGGTGGCTTATTTTGTTTCTTTCATGAAGCTTCATGAAGTGTTGAAAGCTTGACCATTTTATTTGTTGACTTAACCCTAACCTTTCAACCTAACTATAGTTTATTCTCTACACCAAACTATGGTTGCTATATGATAAGTATTCATTTTTGATTTTCTTTTTGAGATATTCTTATCATATTCTTTTGCTTCTTCTTCTTCTTCTTCAAGATGAAGAAGCTTGCAACCATCAATGGTGACTTGAGAAAAAGAGTGAGAAATCCAATTCTAAAGTGAACCCACTTCCTATTTCTTCATCCTCTACCACTTGCCAAGTAGTATAGGGTGTTTTCTTCACAAGTTTCTTGACTTGGTGAAGTTGGAGCTTGATCTTGTGTTGCCTCGACGTAGATCATCTTCGGCATCGAAGTCGACGACCTAGCCCGCCCTTTTCTCCGATGAAGCCGACGCTTGAGCCCGGGATCCAATGATCGCAGCGAGGGGACTTCATCATGGAGCTAAGGAGGTGGAGGACCGGATCTACAAAGGTTGTATTTCCGTTCACTCTTAGTTAAGTTGTTAACTAGTTATCGTTTTCGCTTAATCTCTAGTCAACGATCCGTATTAGGGTTTCTCGGCACTTGTAAAATTTGAAATTGGCATGGTTGATGCCATGTGAGACCTCATTAGTGCGCCAAGGAACCCTGCAGTAATCCCTCTCACTTAGTGTTAAAGTGTTTAGCATGCTTGTTTTCGCCTAATCTCTAGTTTAAAGATCCGGCTTTGGGTTGTTCGGCACGGCTAAATTTTTAATCGGGCATGGTTGATGCCTCTAGACCCTTGTGGCAGTGCCCAGCAACCCTACAATAAGGTGCAGGATATATCATATATATCGCTATGCAAAGCAAAAAGTCCAAAAGCAATCAAAAACAAACCGAGTGTTGTAGCATCTGCCAGTTTTGCTAAAGAGGTCACTCCCGGTGAAGGGATCTCGGCTCTTTCCTCATCGAATCAGGTGCAGGATATATCATATATATCGCTATGCAAAGCAAAAACTGTAGCTACCCTTTTTTTTGAAAAACTGATTCTACAACATCTTTTAGGTTTCTTTTCTTTCATTAATCACATTAATGAAGTCCCATCATTTAAGTCACCTAAACATCACAGATAAATACGATGTACACTTATGCCATCCGCATTCGCCTCGATGTCCCCTCGTGCACCGTTAGGTTAGGTAACTAACGGCAGAGCGGGGCAGGACTAGCGCGGGTGTAAAACATAAGTAACGCCTATATAATATATCATATATACTATATACAGTATTTATCACAACATATCAAATGATCACATTACAGATATCGCAGCAGAAGAAACATATGAAATATTGGATATATTAGGACGTCCGTGTTTTATTTTAAGCCTCTATAAAACACGGATTCCACGGTCGCGATGAATAGCCAAACCCATACCCCTAGACCCCTACGAGAGCGGCAAGCAACCCTACCAATTCTAGAGTTAGGAGACCCGGACTCGACGCTTCGAGTTGGTCTCCCACTGGACTCTAGAACCCGGTTTCTTGTGCTCTCCTCCTTGGGTCTATCCTAGAGCGGAAAAGTAAATAATATACAAATGGTCACATCAACCTCATCCCGGAAGTGCCATAATAAAAGAATATTACATACATTTAATTTTACATGAATGAAAATAAAAAAAACCATCTCACAAAAAAACCCCGGCTATTCAGAAACGCGACGATCCAATATAACATATCCAGCAACACATAACATCACATGTCAGCAACGTAAGTAAATATGCGCATCCCAATTGTCGTTGACATATAGCAACGAAACCGGCGATATCACATATTACACTTACGGTCGCAGAAAAGAAAGTGTAAAACTACAACATTTGGAATCCACAATCTCTTTAGACATCGTAAATCTGAAATATCACATACTTCGCATTTCATACCTAACAATATGAATTCCACATATTGTATCACATTCCAGATAAATAGACAGTATTAAACTTTCCGATCGAATTATCAAACACCCAAGATTTCCTAAATAGCTCAACACTTGAGCGGAGTTCAAAAATTCCAGAATACGTCACAGTACCAACGGTCCAGCCGTAGAAGGGTCAAGCCAACGCCTCACATGTGGCACGCCGTACTGCCCCAAACCCTAAGGTTTAGAGGCGGTTCAGACGGTCACATAATCGAGTTAAGGTTTATGTTCTTCTAGAGGGTCCATCAGTTTACTTGCACATTTTTCCGAAAGATTTAAACCAAAGAAAAATTCTACACTTGAAAGTTTTTCGTGCCGGAAAAAAATGAGTTAATGATATCTATTCGAACATTTTAATACTATCTAAATTATCTGGAACACATAACGAAATTAAATATTCCGATCGGATCAACGAATACAAAATACTCCCCAGAACACTCAACACTTGAATCAATTTTAAAATACCCAGAAATTAGCAATTTTGCCTACGGATGACACAGTATGTCAAAACGAGGCAGTAAGCCTTCTGTACGGCCGCGGATCCGCGACACAAGTAGGGTATTGCCGCGGTTCCGCGGCCAATTGTATGGATTACTGTCTCGTTTTTCACAGTGTTGCTTATATTTCCCTGCAGAATTTTTTAGGTATTTTTAATATAGAATAATCACAATTTTTAAAAAATGTCCAGAGAGGGGTTTAAAATGACGTTTTGGAGTTCGTTCGGAGTTTTAACTTCGTATACACGTCGCCTAATGCTCTAGCAAGGCTCTGATACCACTGTAGGGTTACTAGGCACTCTAACAAGGTACTTCAAGGCATCAACCATTCCCGATTAAAATTTTAGTCGTGCCTAACAACCCTAAACAAGATCTTTGCTAGACTATTAGGCTATCACATGCAAGTAAATATCATTTACCACTAAGTGAATACGAAATACAACCTTTGTAGATCGGTCCTTCACTTCTAAAGCTCCTTGTTGTAGTCCCTTCGCTGCGATCATGGTTCTCCCGGGCTCTTGCATGGCTTCACGAGGTGAAAGAAGCGTCCTTGCTTGAAGTCTTCGAGGCCGAAAATGATCTACGTCGAGGGAATATCAACTCAAGCTACTACTTCACTAACTAAAGAATTAGTGAAGCAAACACCCTAAACTAAAGTGCTAGTCTAGTAGAGGATGGAGAAATAGGAAGTGGGTTCACTTTAGAATTTATTTTCTCACATTGTTTCTCACTTTGGATCAAACCCTAGAGAGCTTTTTAGCTCAAGGAAGAAGATGAAGAAATAAAATGAGAAGAGATAATGATCAAGTGAGTGAGATAACCATGGGTGAGTGAGTATCATATACTAACTCAAGTAGAGACATAACCATGGCTAATCCAAATGGTTTGGTTAACAAAAATCTAAAGTAAAGACAAAGTTAGTGGACTTTGTCAAAGCAAAGAAAGCTTCTACAAGCTTCATGCTCTTTCCAAATCTCCACTAATTTTGTAATTACCTTAAATAATTATAACCCACCATAATAAATAGAATGGTGTATGTCTAGCACACCCATGCATGATGTATCAACAACCATGATACAAAATGATAACACATTTTAATATATATCTCATATATATACTAAAGTTGTGCACATGTGAGAAAAATCCTTAAGTGAACAAATGTTAGTTAATGTAAATTAGTATATCATATATACATTTATACACTAAATTATTAAATCAACACTTGACTTAATAATCCGGTTATATCTCAAATAACCGACTAACATCCAATGTATCGACTTATCGAATCAACACTTAATTCGATAACCCGGCTATATCACATATAACCGACCGATACAAAAAGTCGCGAGAATAGAATACGGTATCACATACACGCATCATTCTCGGTCCCGCACATATCACATATGCGCTCCTATTTCGTTTTGCCTGATCCAGTAAAACCTCTATTTAGGACTCTAAAGACTCGTCAATACGCCGGCAGTAGGTGATGATCACATCAAGCACCCACAAGCCGTCAGCGGTACTAGCTGGACGTAACGGCTACCCGGGTATTGAGCGATCAGAAGATCGACAAGCAAGCCTGCTCCAACTCCTGTAAAAAGCCAAACGGTAACACTTCCCGTACAGTCCGGTCTCCTCTTCTGATATGTCGCATATCAAGTATAGGGGTGGTAAACGTCAAACCCCAATAACCGATAAGTCATGCCAATGTGAGGCTCATAACGGGTCGAGAAACTACTGGTAACACTTACCAGTAAATCTCTAAATCAGCCCTGGCCAGGGACTTCCTTGTTATGGCCAATCGAGCACAGCGCAACATCAACCCCCAATACCGGGAGAGACGAAACCCCTCCTATCGCTCATTGCCTCCATGTGACTCGGGACTGTACCCAAAAACCACCGTTTTGCACGCCCTCTTTGGCATGGTAAGGTGGAAATCAAAGTACAGTGGGAATCACACAAGACTCTATGACGATCTCGGGTCTACAGACTAATCTGCACAAGTGTCGCCAGAGAACTGTCATCCGACGTGAGGTATAATACCATCTGGGAGTTCTCGGCGAGTCCGTCCAGTGTACCCAGTCTCCACTGAGCACCCGTATACCATCTCTGATGTTAAACACCAATGGATATGGGATCATCCATCGCCCATCTAATGGGTCGAGAAGCGTATACGCTAGTCTACTCTGGTATATCGATGCCCTGTCTCGATACACCTACGACTAGGAACATTAAAGGATGTACTTATGGACTACTTTGTCCCCACTAGTATATGTTCTGCATCATAGTCCAGGTAGTCAAGTACACATCCTAAGGGCTTTACCAACATGTAACTATAAGACAGTATCAAGAGACAAGTATACATGTTAAGATAAAGAGCAACCAGATAGCACACTATCATATCGAGCAAGAAATTCCTCTCTATATATGTCCAAGCATCCAATATAATATACATCATCTGTACAATACTGGCCTCTAGGGCATACATACAACTAACAGCAGGAGGTTAAGTATAGAGTCGTTCTAAACTAGCTTTAGAAGTGCACGTATATATTATTCTGCCAGAGGGTTGTTGTGATCAGTGGGAGCAGCAGAAGCATAGTGGGCAAGTAGCTTATGTCTATTTATATACTCGAGCAGATATAGCGGAGAAAGATCGTCTAATTTTGATGTGACAGTTATGGGTTTGATTTCATCAGAATAGGAGATGGATCTGTTAAGAAGGTAGTAGGGTCTGATGTCCTGGTATTTAGATGACATATACAGAGTAGGAAGTAAAATTCCTATACTACGATCGGTTGTACTGTGGTTGTCACACAGTTGTTTCTCCACACAGGATATGGATATAATATCAGACATTCTGGTTACTAGATCTATAGTTTTAGATCTAGATTTGGGTAGTTTCCCAATCTGGGTACTTAGACAGTATTCTAAAGGTGTTTTAGAATGGACGACTCCTGGCATGGTGGTGTACCTGCAGGTGATGGAGTCTCCCTCTCTAAAGGTGTCTTACAGACTAAAGGGGAGAGGGATGTGCATGATTGGAATATCACTTGCTTAGGCAATTGAGTCAATCGTGAGATGTCAAGTACCACACCAGATGTTGTTTTTGCACTAGATGCAATAAGTTTATATTAATCCAATCCTGGAGAAACATTCGGAGGCAGTTTTAGAACATAAGTGAATGTTCTACGGATTTGATGATGGCAGCATCTTTCAGAGACGGTTATCATTCCAGGCTTCCAAAGGTGACATGGTTGACAGAGTGATTGTCAGAGTTATAGTTTTCCCTCTGGCAAAGGGGGCAGTATTATGGACAGGTGGTCCATGAGGATACTGTAGGAGGCATGGTGCAGGATACTGATTAGGTTCAGTTGACGATACAGTCTAAGAAGTTTGGATTTGAAGTTCATTTATGAACTAGGTCCCATCAGATATCCAGACATATTCTAAGACAGGTATTACTAAATTCAGGAGATGGCTTTCTCCGCGAACTTCAGATTAAGAGAGACATAGAAAGGAACATCAGTGCGGATCCACTCGCTGAGGCTATTTCTCGAACACAAGAGTTTTACAAATGGACTTTGTGAAACTGATTAGTAGAGGAGTTGGATGTTCGGTATCACACGGGCTGTGAGTATGCGACATCGCAATAATTAGCCTTAAGTGCAAGTGGGAGAAAGTTGGATATGGTGCCCTCAAAGTCAATTATTGGATCGCAGGTACGTGATTGCAATGATTGAGGAAGGACCTATACCGGTAGGACAGTCTTACTCGAGATGATAGTATGCTATCTTGTTTGCCTTTATCAGTCGTGTACAGCTTTTGGTGACATTGCTGTTCATTATTACACGTTGATAGAGCCCTTAGGATCCTGCTTGACTACCAACAGTATGATGACGATCATATACGTGAGAGTTGGGTAGTCTATAAGCACATCCTTAATAGTGGTCCCTAGTCGTAGGAGTTTCGAGACAGGGCATCGATACTCCGGAGTAAACTAGTGTATACAGTCGAGACCCCGACGAGGGGCGGTGGCCAGTCTCATAAGCCACTGGTGTCAGTTGGATCACCTAAGATGTATACATGTGCTCATTGGGTTATGAGTGCACCGGACAGGACTCGCCGGGAATCTGCTAGTTGGTAATATACCTAGCGTCAGATAGCAGTTCCCTAGTGACATGTGTACGGGTTAGTTCATCGACCAGAGATCGTCATTTGTCTCGTGTGAGTTCCCATTGTGCTTTGATTATTACCCTACCATGGCTCAAAGGAGTCGTGCAAACAGGTTTTAGTTGGGTGCAGTCCCGAGCCACATGGAGGCAAGTGAGTGGATCGGCAGGGGATTCGTCTCTCTCGGTATTGGGGGTGAGATCGCGCTGTGTCTAGGAAAGCCATTACACAAAGCTCTCGACCGAGGCAGGAGATTTACTGGTAGGTACTCCAGTAGTATCTCAAGGTGTTCTGGGCTACACTCTGACACGACTTATACCGCTTTTGGGGGTCTGACATTACCATCCCCCTAGGCCCGATATGCGATGCTCATAGACGAACGGACCGGACTGTACGGATAATGTCACTGATAGGCTCAGTAGGGTTCCAGGATGAGTTCGCTCATCGGCTTCCCTTTCGGTCAGTACATGGGCAGCCGTTACGCACAGCTAGTGCCGCTGACGTGCTTTTGGTTAAACCCACTGCCAGGGTACTGATGAGTCTTTAGAGTCCCCCACAGATAGTTTCCTAAGTTCGGGCGAAACGTTGTAGAGGCCGTATGTTTTATGGCAGGGTTCGAACATGCACGTGCACTTGTGCACTGTCGTGTTTCGGACAGATAATACTGGTGGGCTTTGGTTTAAGCCGGATCCATGTATTATATTGAGTCGGAATTTTTTAGTCTCATCGTATTCGTATTCGGTCGGAATACGGATACAGGTATGTATTTACAATTGAGGGGTGTTCTTGTAATCCGTTACGAGATTACTTTAGAAGATGCATTTATTTTTGGGTTAATCATTTTGGTTTAAATGATTATTGGTTTTGGAAAGAGTGACTGATTTTGGATGACACATTAATTCTAGAATGTTCAACTAATGACTCATGTAATGAGTCATCTAGTGAGTCATTAAAGAGTTAATGAGTTTTGTTTTGGGTGTGGATATTTGAGGAGATATTTTTATGAGATATTTTCTTGGTTTTAGAAATACAACCTCATATATCTATTCACAAAAGAGAGAGAGAAAGATATAAGTTTTTATGCTTGGTTTTCTTTTGCTCTCTTGATTTTCTTGAGCTCACACTCTCCAAACCTTAGCATCTTCTTCAACCTCCACCCTAACCCTCTCATGTGATGAGAACCCTAGGGTGTTTGAGATAAAGTATTCCACTCATTCTCTACTTCATCTTGGTCATCTCTTTTAGCAGACTTGATGTCCGAGTTGCCTCGGTATAGAGACGGGAGGCCGTTTAAAGATCCGATGACGTGGTGCCACCTCGAGGAGGAGATAGGAGATCGGAGATGCCGCGATGAGTGTGGGACGATGGCTAAAGATCGAAGGACACGGATCGATCGTATAGCCTTTCTACCCTCTTTGTTGTTAGCTAGTTTAGCGTTAATGGCAAGATCCGGGTTATAGTATGCGATAGCGCCAGTTGTAAAAGTTTTTGTTCCACGTTTGGCCTCAGATTGACGGCCGGGGCGCTACCGTAGACTTACATGGTATCAGAGCCACGTCATTAACCTTTACGAGCTTGTTCTAACGTGTTTAAAACATCGATCGAACGAAATTTCCAAAACCGCATTTTTCATGTCAAAGTTTCTGTCGAATTTTTAAACTGGTCTAAAAATAATTTTGAGTATCTCAGAAAATCGTGCAGGCTTTTTTAAGACTACTGTAGAAATTTGGTAGGCTGCATCCACAAGACCGTCGCGGAACCGCCGCACAAACCATGGTTTGGACGCGGTTCCGTCGCCTATTTGTGGCAACAGTACACCATATTTCTTCTGGGTGTTTTTCATGTGGAATTGTGGTTTCTGGAATAGTTTGTTTGGGCCCAGATTTTGTTTGAGTACTGGAGTTGTACTTGGGGCCCACTTCGAGAAGTTTTGTCGATCGGAATTTTAAACGTGTTAGTTTATAGTATTTACATTATATCTCCGACCGTGAATGTCATTCGAGCGGTAAATCGTGTCTAATTGCTATAGTCCTTTTAGACGGGTTTGCGAACGTGACATTCGCGTTGATGTTCTGTGTTGTGCTGTGATGTTGCGGATTTGTCGTGGTGGATAGCTGTGTGCAATGGTAGTGCGGTTTGGATTTATTTGTATATTTGATATTGCGGGTAGAGCGTCCAACATGTGGAATGTCTTCACTGCCTGTTTGTATAATATTCTATTGGGGCACGACCGGACTGAGGTCAATGTACCCGTTGTACATTTTTTTCATTTCTGTACTAGGTTTACCCCGCGATGGAGTGCACGGATAGCCGGGTTCTGGAGGGCAACGGGTCCGCATCTCATGGCTTTGAGAGGTAGGGGCCTCACTCTAGAATTGGTAGACTATTCGCCGCACTCGTAGGGGATACAGGTTGACCCAAGGAGGGGTGCTCAAGTTACCGGATTCCGTGAAGTGCAGGGTGGTCCATTCATTTTGCTGTAGGGGGCTGCCTCGCTCCAGGTTTTGGCGGGTGACCTGCCGCACCCGTAGGGTCTAGGTTTCATTGCACAGGCTATCCACACGACCACGGGAACGACTAGTTTCAGCAGCGGCTCTGTGAAACCCGAGATCCCAGATTATCTGTATTGTTCTGCGATGCTTATTGCTTTTCTGTAATGTTGCATTTATGGTATATATACTAGTAGATGTTGTATATGTTTTACACCCGCGCTAGTCCAGTCCCCACTCTGTCGTTAGTTAAGTAACCTAACGGGTGATGATGGGACCCCGTGACGAATACGGATGGCATATACGTACATTTTATTTTCGTTCTTTTCTGGTGTGATTAATTGATGGGACTGCGTTGATTCTGATCAATGCAAAGCAAAACAAACCCGTTTGACGTTGTTGGAAAAGTTTTCAAAAGTGTTGTTACAAGGACATTTTCTTTTGTTTTGCACAGTGGTATTCAGTTAGAATATCCTGCACCTCATTCGACGAGGCAAGGGCCGAGATCCCTTCACCGGGAGTGACCCCTTGGGCAGAAGTTTGCGTCAGGGTAATAACTTCACTATAGTCGATTACATGTTGCTTTGCATCGCGGTATTCAGTTGGAATATCCTGCACCTCATTCCACGAGGAAAGAGCCGAGATCCCTTCACCAGGAGTGACCTCTTTAGCAATGGTTTTCGCCACTATATTTTTATAAAAAGCTATCAGGTTCCTTCAACGAGACCAAGTTCATTACGTTAAAGGTTTTTCGCCAAAAACCAGTCGTAGCCCTCTGTCGTTTCAGACGGGTAGTGTCACGACGCGCAGGGTACGGAACGTGACTGGCACTTAGGTTACGAAACGTCTCAAGACGTCCGTAAAATAAGTAAGCCAAAGTCCAGAAACCAAAACCAAATAAGCAAAAGAGTGAAGAAAACCCAATCAATTGAAAGCGAGTTTATCAAATAAGTCATATAAAACCTTTTTTAAAAAACAATATCAATTTTTCCGAAAATTTCGGCAGAGTCTCCTTTGTAAATACTGGCCCCCAAAATGGGTACAACAAGAATATATATGAATCCAACAAATAAGGTATCCCCAAGCGGGTGCTAGCTCTTCGCCACAAGGAGGTCACAAATCCCACGCAATATAAAGCAACAACATGCGAAATAATCATAATGAAGCATAAGAAAAACATCATGTCGACTCAAGTGAGCTCGACCCCAAAATACAGCATAAAAGTCCACAAACCTCACAGTCTCATCTCTAGGTCAATATATAATAATACTGGTAGATACAGTAGATGGAGTACACTAGATACAAAGAATATACAAGGTGGTGCAAAAATAATCATATAACCCACCTAAGAGCAAAACCTCGAGTCCAGGCAAAAGAGGCAAAAGAAGCAAGCGCACCCGCCGCTACTGTACTGACGGAGCGGACCTGCAAAAGGCTATGGCACAACGGGGGTGAGTTCCCAACTCGTGAGTAATAAATAACATCTACACAGGCTATCGAATGCATGCACACAAGCATTCTAGCATCTAAATACAGGTAAGGCAGGACATAATGGCAAGCATGTATGCAATATGGATATACTAGCAGGTATGAATGCAATGCGAATCAACTCGTGATCTGAATGTGTAAGTATAAGAAATCATGTTTTTCCCTTTAAGAATGTCTTTTGAAATACCAGCACAATACCAATAGAATCAACAAGAACCTGTGTCCAGCAACGACACCTCAAAACTATCTCAAATCTCATATATCCATGTCATAGTATCTCTGGCTTCAGCCATCCGGCTGACCCAGCTCAATATCAAAATCTCATCATCTCGCGGCCACGGTCGGTATCCTATGGATATCCGCCGTGCCAAACAGTCACCGGTAGGTAATCCATCCCCTGCCAGGCTCAACGTCAACACCACATTCATCTTGCCCCGGGGTACCATACCGGGCCCACCATGTACCCGTGACGGTTCCTCCACTCCTCGACACGGATCTCGAAAACCACAGCAAACTCATGGTGGACGACACTTTACATCACTAGAAAACCGCAATTACATATTTTAAAAACATAATAAGTTTAGAAATTTTGCGGCTTTCCCCCGAAATCCAGAAATATCATAAAATCTCAAGAAATCCTCATAAGTGCATATATCAATGGTGATGAATGGATATGATATCAATAATTAAGCTACGATGTATGATTAATAGACTAGGCATGAACAAATAATATGATGAGGTACATACACATGAATGGCAATCCTATGATTTCATTTTAAGGAATTAAAGGCAATAGCACAGGTTTAAGCATCAATTAGTAAAAGGTTTCAAATTATAGGTTATCTAGTGTGGTGGCATGGCAATTACCAGGGCATGTGTGTAAGCATGAATAGTGCTCGTGCTGCATATAAAAACCCTGGCAATGGTGCAGGTGTCCTATAAAATGGGTTCGCATATGTATGTCAATATAATGCATGGATGCAGCAAATAATCATATAAGTATTTCACCCCTAATTACTAACATCACTAAGAATCTTTTAAGTTACTAAAACTATCGGGCGGCTTGCGCCATCCAACGATAGTCCCCCGTAGATGTTACATCTACTCACCGGAATCCCTAGCTAGTCACGTCCAATCACCGCTTTCCCCTTTCGTGCCGCGTCTGACGTCTCCGCGACCGAACCTGGAATTTACATCAATACCAAACATAAGGTTACATATCAAGAACGACGCAAAACCCAAACGAAACTACTAACGTTCACAAGCTAGGTACAACGTGCACAAAGTGCGCGGAACACACGCGAAAATCGCAAAAACTGTAAAAATAGCCGATTTGGTCGTCCGGCAAAACTAAAACCCGATTACTCAAAAATCCGCACTCACGCATCCTAAATGTCATAGGATAAGCCAACAAAATACTCTAGATATCGCAATTAAATCGCCACAATAATATAATAAAAACCTAGTAAGCTAGAAGTTTGCAAAATTGGTGCAAACATCGACAATTAGCGAGAAAATTAACACAATCCAACACAACAATCCAAACTAACCCACTAGCTAGCCATTACACTAATTTTAAACCATTAACTATGCTTAAAAACCTAATTTCCATAAACAAAACCTTTCTTGATTTTCATAATTAGCAACCTTAATGAAAATTTCACACAACTTTAACATAGATTAGCCTAATATGAAGCCACTTAAGCAAAGTAACCATATAAATTGGTTAAGTAAACAACTAGGTTAATTAAAAAGACTTAATTGACAAAAACATGGTTCAAGAAACCCTAGTTTAATTTTCAATCATTAACTAAAAAAACTAGATTAGGATTAACACTAAAATTAACACTAAGCAACTAAATTAAAGCATTCTAACCATAACAAATTAAAAGAGTAGAAATTATACCTCAAACCTATGGATCTAGCAAGAAGAAATTTGCCTCAATGATGGCCTCCTAGCACCATGATTCCAAGCAAGAGAGGTGAAGGAAAAAGGGATGAAGAATGGGGTTTTAATTTGTGAGTTTTAGCTTGAATTTTTGAAGCAACTTAATGAATTTTTTGAAGAAAAATGAAAAGATCAAGGAGATGAAGGGGGCTGCTGGAATTTCGGCCAGAACAAGGGAAGGGGATGGTGTGGGGTGTGTTGGAAAAGTCTTGGTCAACTCCTACCAACCCACAAAAGACCATACCTAATTAACAATTCAAAAACCTTTAAAAATACCCTCATTTCCACACAAGAATAAAGTCAAAGAGCATGGCATTTTTTTTCTGGGCCTGATGATGGTGGGGCTGGCCTAGGGCTGAGGGAAGAGAGAGAAGGGTTTTACAAAAGAAATTTTATGCAAAAAGACCCCCTACAAGTCAAAAATTGCAAGTTTAAGCTTAAATTCAATAAATTTCGTTTCCTATAATAAAAATTAGTTAAAAATCAAAATAAAATACTAAAAATTTATGTTACAACTAGATTTTAATTAACATAATTTTAAAGATTAAAATTAGCCCAGAAAAATTTGTATTTATCGCTAATTTAATGTATTTTCTTACCGGCTTAAAATAATATTAAAAAATTGAAAAATAGGGAAATTTTTTTAAATGACCAAAATTTCATAAGTAACTCATTAGCTACTAAAAATAAGCAATTACCTATCCATTTTAGGTATAATTAGTCCTAAACTGCAAAATAACGAGAAAGACGGTTTTCGGAAAAATACCGAATTTTCACCGATTTTCAGGAAAACACCAAAACGACTTTTCAAGGCGTTACAATCTTCCCCCCTTAAAGAATTTTGGTCCCCGAATTTAAAAAATATAGCTACGCGTACCTTCAAAGAGATGGGGATATTTCTTCCTCATCTCGCCCTCGGTCTCCCAAGTAACCTCCTCGCTGCTCGGGCTACGCCAAAGGACCTTGACGGTTGGTATAATCTTCGATCTCAACTTCTTCACCTGCCGATCCAGGATGGCCACCGGCTGCTCTGCAAACGAAAGGTCGCGCTCTAGCTGGACTATCGGGTGCTGAATCGCATGCGAAGGGTCGTGAAGGTACTTGCGGAGCATCGAAACATGGAAGACGGGGTGAACATCGGGAAAGCTGGGTGGAAGGGCCAAACGATATGCAACTGCGCCGACACGCTCGAGGATCTTGAAGGGACCTACGAATCTAGGGCTAAGCTTTCCCTTTTGCCCAAAACGCATCACGCCCTTCATCGGAGAGACTTTCAGAAAAACATGGTCGCCAACTGCGAACTCTAATCTGCGACGGCGCCTCTGCCTGCTCTGAGCCGCTCTCATCCGGTCTCGGATCAACTGTATCTTCGATGTCGTCTCCTCAACAAGCTGCGGCCCCAGTATACTGCTCTCGCTGAGCTCTGTCCAACAGACGGGCGATCTGCATCTCCTCCCATACAATGCCTCGAAAGGTGCCATCTGAATAGTATCCTGGAAGCTGTTGTTGTAGGAGAACTCCACTAGAGGTAAATGACGATCCCAGCTACCGCCGAAGTCTAAAACGCACGCTCTGAGCATGTCCTCGAGAGTCTGAATGGTCCGCTCTGACTGTCCGTCGGTCTGTGGATGAAACGCTGTGCTGAAGCTCAAACGAGTGCCCAAAACCTCCTGAAGTCTCTGCCAAAGTCTGCTGGTGAACTGGGTTCCTCGATCTGACACGATACAAGTCGGTACGCCATGCAACCGCACGATCTCGTCGATGTAAAGCTGGGCATACTGAGCGAAACTGAAAGCCGTCTTCACTGGCAGGAAGTGAGCCGCTTTCGTCAGTCTATCCACGATCACCCAGATGGAGTCGTACCCTCGACTGGTCCTGGGTAGACCCACAACGAAGTCCATCGAAATCTGCTCCCATTTCCACTCCGGAATGGGTAACGGCTGCAGCTCTCCTGCGGGCCTCTGGTGCTCGGCTTTGACTTGCTGGCAAGTCAGGCATCTCGATACAAACTCCACAATGTCCCTCTTCATCCCGTCCCACCAGTAGGTCTCTCTCATATCGTGGTACATCTTGGTGGAACCGGGGTGGACACTATACACTGATCGGTGTGCCACCTCAAGAATGTCGCGCCGCAATCCATCAGCATCTGGCACGCACAGTCTAGATCCATAGCGTAAAATCCCCTGATCGTCAATCACGAACTCGGAAAATCTGCCATGTCCCATCTGTGCCATGATCTCTGAGCAACGGTCGTCACTGCGCTGTGCCTCATATATACGGTCAAGCAACTGTGGGCATGCACGAACATGCGCGAGCTGTCCCCCTGCCTGAGTGAACTCGAACTCAACTCGGCTGTCGCATAACATCTGCCAATCTGCTGACGACTGCCTCTGCACTGCGCGCAAAAAGGATAGACTACCCCCGGGCCTCCTACTCGACGCATCTGCCACTACATTCGCCTTGCCGGGGTGATATAAGATCTCGCAGTCGTAGTCTTTCACCAACTCCATCCAACGACGCTGTCTGAGGTTCAGGTCTCGCTGCTGAAATATGTACTTTAAGCTCTTGTGATCGGTGAATATCTGACACGACTCGCCGTATAGGTAATGTCGCCAAATCTTCAGTGCAAAGACCACTGCAGCCATCTCCAAATCATGAGTGGGGTAGTTCTGTTCATGCTTCTTTAGCTGCCGAGAAGCATATGCGATCACCCGGCCATGCTGCATCAACACGCATCCTAATCCCACTCGTGAAGCATCACAGTAGACCACAAATCCGCCTGATCCCGAAGGTAAAGATAATACCGGCGCCGTAGTCAAACGAGTCCGTAGCTGCTGAAAACTGCACTCGCACTCCTCCGTCCAGACGAAAGGAACTCCCTTCCGGGTCAAACCGGTCAACGGTGCAGCTATACGGGAGAAGTCCTGAACAAAACGCCTGTAGTAGCCCGCCAGGCCTAGAAAACTACGGATCTCAGTAACCGATGTAGGTCGTGGCCACGTCTGAACAGCCTCAATCTTCTTCGGGTCCACACAAATGCCGTCTCTCGTAACCACGTGACCCAAGAATCCGACGCTGTCCAGCCAGAATGCACACTTGGAGAACTTTGCGAACAGCTGGTGCTCCCTCAGAGTCTGTAACGTAAACCGCAAGTGCTGCTTGTGCTCCTCTCTGCTCCGGGAGTACACCAAGATATCGTCGATAAACACGATGATGAACAAGTCAAGATACGGCCTGAATGTACGGTTCATCAAATCCATGAATGCTGCTGGGGCGTTGGTGAGTCCGAACGACATCACCAAAAACTCGTAGTGGCCGTAGCGCGTGCGAAAACCTGTCCTCGGTATATCCTCCTGTCGAACTCGCAGCTGATGGTATCCTGATCGCAAGTCGATCCTCGAAAAATATCCCGCACCCTGAAGCTGGTCGAACAAATCATCAATGCGTGGCAACGGATATCTGTTCTGAACGGTAACTTTGTTCAGCTGGCGGTAGTCGATACATAAGCGCAAACTTCCATCCTTCTTCTTGACAAACAGGACCGGAGCACCCCACGGAGAAACACTAGGTCGAATATGCCCCTTATCTAACAAATCCTGCAACTGATCCTTCAGCTCTCGAAGCTCTGCCGGGGCCATCCGATAAGGCGGTATAGAGATAGGCCCCGAGCCGGGAATCAAATCGATGCAGAACTCAATGTCGCGCTCAGGTGGTAGCCCAGGTAGCTCATCAGGGAAAACATCAGGGAACTCACAAACAACCGGGACCCGGTCCAACGGAACCTCTGCAGCTCGAGTATCACAAATAAACGCTAAGAATCCGTGACATCCCTTCCGCAAGAGCTGACCAGCGTGAAGAGACGAAATCAAGCTGGGAAGGGTGACGCTGCGGTCTCCCTGAATAACAAGGACTGGCTCTCCCGGAAAGCTAAATATGACTTCCTTCTCACGGCAGTCCACCGAAGCATAACAAGTGGCTAGCCAATCCATGCCCAGAAGCACATCAAAGTCCAACATATCGAGGAGAATCAAATCAACTGATGAATCCCTCTCCCCGATACGAACGGAACACAAACGAAATACAAAACGAGCGACAAACGACTCGCCTACCGGAGTAACAACAACAAGCGGATGATCTAACGACGACGACTCATGGCCCAACATCGGTGCAAAGTGTGTAGAGACGTACGAATGTGTGGAACCTGGGTCAAATAATACCCGTGCGTCGAAAGAACAAACTGGCAAGGTACTTGTCACAACGGCATTGGATGCCTGCGCATCCTGCGGTGTCAAAGCAAATACTCCGGCCTGTCCTCTACCGATAGAGGGCTGACCTCGACCTCGGCCTCTGCCTCCTCGTCCTCTCTGAACAGGACCTCCGCGTCCATGGCCTCTGGGTGCACCTAACTGGCGTGGAGCATCGCCGGTGGTAGGAAGTAGGGCTCTCTGAGGAGGGGGTGGTGATGGTGGTAGGGTCACATGCGGAACTGTCGCTGCTCCCTGTCGTCTCGCCGGACAGTCTCTGACAAGATGGTGCAGACTCCCGCACCCAAAACACCCTGGCGACGGCTGCTGTCCCTGGGGATAAGAACCATATAACTGTCCCCGTCCAAATCCTCTGCCAGGCCTATCTCTCGGGAAGAATCTGGCGCGCTGTCTCTGAGATGGTACATCGGTGCGAATCTTCTTCGGCCCAGAAATGGCTGAAGTCTGTGATATGCTTGCCTCCATCCGTAATGCCGTATCCATAGCAGCTGAATAAGTGTCGTAGTGCTGGGCGCCAATGGCAAGATATAGCTGGGCATCAAGTCCCTGTACGAACCTCTTCACCATCTTCTCTTCGGTATCCACCAAATACTGAGCATATCGGGATAACTGTGTAAACTGGATGTCATACTCAGACACCGTCATCCCAGGTGTCTTGACTAAGGCCTCGAAGCTACGAGCTCTGGCGTCACGAACGCTCTCTGGGAGGAAACGAGCTAGAAAGACCGCTGTAAACTCGGCCCACGTCATAGGCGGTAGACCTGCAGCTCGACCTCTCAAGACTGACTCCCACCATGTCTGCGCAAGACCCTCTAGTCGGAAACTCGCAAGCTCTACGCATCGATCATCCGAACATCTCAGCGAACGGCAGATCCTGGCTAAACTGTCAAGGAACGTCTGTGGGTCCTCCGTTGCCTCGGTGCCGGTGAATACTGGAGGTCTCAGCCTCATGAAATCCTGTAGCGAAACCGGAATGGCCACGGTGGTGGTAGTAGGAGCAGGTATCATGGTCGTCTGTGATATAGTAGGTACGTCATCCGGCCTCGGTATACGACTGGCTGCAACTAGGGATCCTACCATCTGACGTAGCTCCTGCATGCCCCCCATCATCTATCGCAACTCCTCCATACCAGTCTCGAGCCTATCCATACGGCCTGGGGAAGGTGGATCGGTTTGTCCCTGCGGCGTAGGCATACCACCCTGCTCAGCCCAAGTCTCGGACGAGCCAGCTCGAATCTCGTCTCGGGCGGCAGCCCTCTGTGCCCTCGTAGCCTTCGGCGGCATAGTGGCTGGTACAGAAAAAAGGATAATAAGAACAGTGCAAAAGAATCATAGGATACACGGAATTGAAGAAGGAATTTCAAGCAAGTATCCTAAAGTCACTTAGGCGGAGTACCGTATCGCAAGTATGCCGCGGACATACACACGCTACGTTACCCTACTTAAGTCACTTACTACATCTACCAAGGGTCATCCTACACTCAAAAAGGTAAAACCTATCGCTCTGATACCAACTTTGTCACGACCCGCAGGGTACGGAACGTGACTGGCACTTAGATTACGAAACGTCTCAAGACGTCCGTAAAATAAGTAAGCCAAAGTCCAGAAACCAAAACCAAATAAGCAAAAGAGTGAAGAAAACCCAATCAATTGAAAGTGAGTTTATCAAATAAGTCATATAAAACCTTTTTTAAAAACAATATCAAATTTTCCAAAAATTTCGGCAGAGTCTCCTTTGTAAATACTGGCCCCCAAAATGGGTACAACAAGAATATATATGAATCCAACAAATAAGGCATCCCCAAGCGGGAGCTAGCTCTTCGCCACAAGGCGGTCACAAATCCCACGCAATATAAAGCAACAACATGCGAAATAATCATAATGAAGCATAAGAAAAACATCATGTCGACTCAAGTGAGCTCGACCCCAAAATACAGCATAAAAGTCCACAAACCTCACAGTCTCATCTCTAGGTCAATATACAATAATACTGGTAGATACAGTAGATGGAGTACACTAGATACAAAGAATATACAAGGTGGTGCAAAAATAATCATATAACCCATCTAAGAGCAAAATCTCGAGTCCAGGCAAAAGAGGCAAAAGAAGCAAGCGCACCCGCCGCTACTGTACTAACGGAGCGGACCTGCAAAAGGCTATGGCACAACGGGGTTGAGTTCCCAACTCGTGAGTAATAAATAACATCTACACAGGCTATCGAATGCATGCACACAAGCATTCTAGCATCTAAATACAGGTAAGGCAGGACATAATGGCAAGTATGTATGCAATATGGATATAATAGCAGGTATGAATGCAATGCGAATCAACTCGTGATCTGAATGTGTAAGTATAAGAAATCATGTTTTCCCTTTAAGAATGTCTTTTGAAATACCAGCACAATACCAATAGAATCAACAAGAACCTGTGTCCAGCAACGACACCTCAAAACTATCTCAAATCTCATATATCCATGTCATAGTATCTCTGGCTTCAGCCATCCAGCTGACCCAGCTCAATATCAAAATCTCATCATCTCGTGGCCACGGTCGGTATCCTCTGGATATCCGCCGTGCCAAACAGTCACCGGTAGGTAATCCGTCCCCTGCCAGGCTCAACGTCAACGCCACATTCATCTTGCCCCGGGATACCATACCGGGCCCACCATGTACCCGTGACGGTTCCTCCACTCCTCGACACGGATCTCGAAAACCATAGCAAACTCAAGGTGCACGACACTTTACATCACTAGAAAACCGCAATTACATATTTTAAAAACATAATAAGTTTAGAAATTTTGCGGCTTTCCCCCGAAATCCAGAAATATCATAAAATCTCAAGAAATCCTCATAAGTGCATATATCAATGGTGATGAATGGATATGATATCAATAATTAAGCTACGATGTATGATTAATAGACTAGGCATGAACAAATAATATGATGAGGTACATGCACATGAATGGCAATCCTATGATTTCATTTTAAGGAATTAAAGGCAATAGCACAGGTTTAAGCATCAATTAGTAAAAGGTTTCAAATTATAGGTTATCTAGTGTGATGGCATGGCAATTACCAGGGCGTGTGTGTAAGCATGAATAGTGCTCGTGCTGCATATAAAAACCCTGGCAATGGTGCAGGTGTCCTATAAAATAGGTTCGCATATGTATGTCAATATAATTCATGGATGCAGCAAATAATCATATAAGTATTTCACCCCTAATTACTAACATCACTAAGAATATTTTAAGTTACTAAAACTATCGGGCGGCTTGCGCCATCCAACGATAGTCCCCCGTAGATGTTACATCTACTCACCGGAATCCCTAGCTAGTCACGTCCAATCACCGCTTTCCCCTTTTGTGCCGCGTCTGACGTCTCCGCGACCGAACCTGGAATTTACATCAATACCAAACAAAAGGTTACATATCAAGAACGACGCAAAACCCAAATGAAACTACTAACGTTCACAAGTTAGGTACAACGTGCACAAAGTGCGCGGAACACACGCGAAAATCGCAAAAACTGCAAAAATCGCCGATTTGGTCGTCCGGCAAAACTAAAACCCGATTACTCAAAAATCCGCACTCACGCATCCTAAATGTCATAGGATAAGCCAACAAAATACTCTAGATATAGCAATTAAATCGCCACAATAATATAATAAAAACCTAGTAAGCTAGAAGTTTGCAAAATTGGTGCAAACATCGACAATTAGCGAGAAAATTAACACAATCCAACCCAACAATCCAAACTAACCCACTAGCTAGCCATTACACTAATTTTAAACCATTAACTATGCTTAAAAACCTAATTTGCATAAACAAAACCTTTCTTGATTTTCATAATTAGCAACCTTAATGAAAATTTCACACAACTTTAACATAGATTAGCCTAATATGAAGCCACTTAAGCAAAGTAACCATATAAATTGGTTAAGTAAACAACTAGGTTAATTAAAAAGACTTAATTGACTAAAACATGGTTCAAGAAACCCTAGTTTAATTTTCAATCATTAACTAAAAAAACTAGATTAGGATTAACACTAAGCAACTAGATTAAAGCATTCTAACCATAACAAATTAAAAGAGTAGAAATTATACCTCAAACCTATGGATCTAGCAAGAAGAAATTTGCCTCAATGTTGGCCTCCTAGCACCATGATTTCAAGCAAGAGAGGTGAAGGAAAAAGGGATGAAGAATGGGGTTTTAATTTGTGAGTTTTAGCTTGAATTTTTGAAGCAACTTAATGAATTTTTTGAAGAAAAATGAAAAGATCAAGGAGATGAAGGGGGCTGCTGGAATTTCGGCCAGAACAAGGGAAGGGGATGGTGTGGGGTGTGTTGGAAAAGTCTTGGTCAACTCCTACCAACCCACAAAAGACCATACCTAATTAACAATTCAAAAACCTTTAAAAATACCCTCATTTCCACACAAGAATAAAGTCAAAGAGCATGGCATTTTTTTTCTGGACCTGATGATGGTGGGGCTGGCCTAGGGCTGAGGGAAGAGAGAGAGGGGTTTTACAAAAGAAATTTTATGCAAAAAGACCCCCTACAAGTCAAAAATTGCAAGTTTAAGCTTAAATTCAATAAATTTCGTTTCCTATAATAAAAATTAGTTAAAAATCAAAATAAAATACTAAAAATTTATGTTACAACTAGATTTTAATTAACATAATTTTAAAGATTAAAATTAGCCTAGAAAAATTTGTATTTATCGCTAATTTAATGTATTTTCTTACCGGCTTAAAATAATATTAAAAAATTGAAAAATAGGGAAAAAATTTTAAATGACCAAAATTTCATAAGTAACTCATTAGCTACTAAAAACAAGCAATTACCTATCCATTTTAGGTATAATTAGTCCTAAACTGCAAAATAACGAGAAAGACGGTTTTCGGAAAAATACCGAATTTTCACCGATTTTCAGGAAAACACCAAAACGACTTTTCAAGGCGTTACAGGTAGCACGTAGTATTCATGCTATGTTTGTTGGCATTCGTCAAGGCATAGTGGGTGGTAGCTGCTTGTTACCTTTCTGTTGCATAGATAGATGAGTTGGTTTGGGACAGTCATTCTGCCATTTTGCCAACGTCAGGGGCATATACGGGTGGGTTCAAATTGACAAGATAATGACTGGTAGAACTTGAATGTGACTTATGATTTGTTGGCCTTCGTCAAGGTCATAAGAGCATGGGGTAAAAATCCATATCGGAAGTTTCTAAAGAAACTGAAACTTGCCAAGTATGCGCATACCTTCTGGAGTGTGATAACGTGAGTGGATTCCTTCACTTTATCATGCGATGATAGTTGGATTCCGATTCCCACTGATGAGTTGGTTTACTCTTCGGGTGATCCCGACTAATTCTTCTTTCAGGTTTGGAGGAGAATTTGACGGTATGGTGGAAGGTTTCCTAATTAGATAAAGTGATAACCATTCTGATCTCGGTTAGAGTGCACGCAGAGTGTTTCTTTTCTATCTCTCTTTGGCAGCGACCATTGACCGACCCTAGACTATGACTCAGTGACCAAGTTAACCGAACCTTCTTAAAACACTGGCTTTTGGGTTGTCTGAGTTGCATAAATCATTGCCGCTCCTTCTTCTACCCTTTGCATTTCTCCAGAACACTTCGTATTACTACGAACATACACTTCCATTGGATAAATCCATTGTATGGTTATATACGAACTCGAAGGGACTTCTTCGGGGATGGATTCAGGTTCAGGAGAAATTGAATTGGTTTATTCAGTTGTCTTTTATTATCACCTTCTCTCAGGTTGTGAGGGCTCCTTGGTTTAGGAGAGTACACCTATTACGCTTATTGGATAGTCTTCTTCCAAACCATAGGCAGGTGCCGAAAGGTAGGGAATGAAAAAAACCAATTAGCATAAGTAGGGTGTACAGAAGGTAATAAGTAAAGACAAAATAAAGGTATTAGAAAGAGGGCAAAGTAAATTGCGACTGCTATCATTCATGACCAAACCGCGTACTTCATCGCCGCTCCTACTTCACCTTTGCTTTTTTTCCCCAGTTCGGGAGAAATAGAATAAGGTATTATTCAGTTGACTTTTATCATCACCTTCTCTCAGGTTACGAGTACTCCTAGGATTAGGAGTGTACACCTATTACGCTTATTGGATAGTCTTCTTCCAAACCATAGGCAGATGCCGAAAGGTAGGGAATGAAGAAAACCAATTAGCATAAGTAGGGTGTACAGAAGGTAATAAGTAAAGACAAAATAAAGGGATTAGAAAGAGGGCAAAGTAAATTGCGACTGCTATCATTCACGACCAAACCGCGTACTTCATCGCCACTCCTACTTCACCTTTGCTGTTTTCCCTAGTTCGGGAGAAATAGAATAAGGTATTATTCAGTTGACTTTTATCATCACCTTCTCTCAGGTTACGAGTACTCCTAAGATTTGGAGAGTATACCTATTATGCTTACTGGATAGTCTTATTCCAAACCATAGGCTGGTGCCGAACGGTAGGGAAGGAAGAAAACCACTTAGCCTAAAGGGGTGTACAGAAGGTAATGAATAAAGACAAATAAAGGGTTTTGGAGAGATAGCAAAGAAATATACGGTTATAGTCATGAATTGGATTATGGAAAAGGCACTACTAGGAATACCAGGATACCCCTACGAAACATTTTCATGTTTCAGTTTCACTGTGCATTGTTAAAGGAAAACTGATTTCCCGATTAAATACTAACTCCAGGGTATGTATTTACCAGGTATGATTATCACATCTGTATGGATTTACAGATGATGAATGAGAGTAAATTATTGGAAATAAGGTGACCATCCTCATTATATAGGAATTCGTTGTAATTGGTGATATTTGAGGAAATCGCATGGATTTTTGCCGGACGGCAAGTATTTGGTTTTGAGTATCCATTGTTGTGCACCAATTTCAAACTGATATATCTGTACGTTTATTTTTATAAAGTGAGATATAACTTTTTGAAATTATGTCCGTGACATTTACCTATATCAGTTGACGATTGGGTAAGGAGCATTGAACAGCGGAGTAGTTCTTAACCATAGGTACAGTTTTCAACCTACGATGCACAGGTTTTGAGTTATTCAACTCAGTGGACTTATACAGAGTATTGTATGCTGTCCAGTGTCCATCAGGACAAAGGGGTTGGTCCTCGTACTATGTTCTGTTTACATGTGACTTCTCTAGTTTTTAGACAAGTGTTTTGTAGAAATACAATGTCTAAGTTTTGAGAAGTTGTAGGTATAGGAATAAAGTAGAGAACCAGGTGTCGCAAGTATCGGGATTCTTCAAAGAGATCGAAGATGTAGATACTTGTGATTGGTATTCAGTTGATAGTAATGGTTTTGAGAAACTTGTTTCTCTTTCAGATTACTCATAATTGGATGCATTCATAAGTTGTGTAAATGCTGATTAACCTCTTTCCATTAAGTTGATATGCACTGGAGACAGCTGCATGATTTGAATCTGGTTCCAATTAAATAAGTGCCAAAGTTTCTATATTGGATATAGAATGGTTCATATCTTAACGATGTTAAGGTACGGGGAGTTGTCCGGCTTATGAGTAAAACCAGACTCTGAATAACTCAAGGCACGTTTCTGTAATGGCTGTTTGTGGGTTGACCCAGGCTATGACGAGGGTTGATTTTCTACCTTCTGAAAGATCAATGGTGATATTGTTCTGGACTCGCCACAGTTTTAGTAAAATGGTTTTTTCAGAAAACGGTAGTGGGAGTATGGTATAACTGGAAGTGATTCCAGAACCGCAAACGATTACGGAAAATTTAATAGGACCTAAAGATTCAATCAGTTTCGACATTCCATTAACCACACCGCAGATATGGTGGGTAACCTCAGGCACCCGAGAGGTACTCCGGTAGCCTCAAGGACGGTGATAGGGAGGTTCTCGTTTACCCAGACTTGCCAATGCTGCTGTTCCAGACTATGAGACCCGGCAGGTGTAGGGTTACTAGGCACTCTAACAAGGTACTTCAAGGCATCAACCATGCCCGATTAAAATTTTAGCCGTGCCTAACAACCCTAAACAAGATCTTTGCTAGACTATTAGGCTATCACATGCAAGTAAATATCATTTACCACTAAGTGAATACGAAATACAACCTTTGTAGATCGGTCCTTCACTTCTAAAGCTCCTTGTTGTAGTCCCTTCGCTGCGATCATGGTTCTCCAGGGCTCTTGCATGGCTTCACGAGACGAAAGAAGCGTCCTTGCTTGAAGTCTTCGAGGCCGAAGATGATCTACGTCAAGGGAATATCAACTCAAGCTACTACTTCACTAACTAGAGAATTAGTGAATCAAACACCCTAAACTAAAGTGCTAGTCTAGTAGAGCATGGAGAAATAGGAAGTGGGTTCACTTTAGAATTTGTTTTCTCACAATGTTTCTCTCTTTGGATCAAACCCTAGAGAGCTTTTTAGCTCAAGGAAGAAGATGAAGAAATAAAATGAGAAGAGATAATGATCAAGTGAGTGAGCTAACCATGGGTGAGTGAGTATCATATACTAACTCATGTAGAGACATAACCATGGCTAATCCAAATGGTTAGGTTAACAAAAATCTAAAGTAAAGATAAAGTCAGTGGACTTTGTCAAAGCAAAGAAAGCTTCTACAAGTTTCATGCTCTTTCCAAATCTCCACTAATTTTGTAATTACCTTAAATAATTATAACCCGCCATAATAAATAGAATGGTGTATGCCTAGCACACCCATGCATAATGTATCAACAACCATGATACAAAATAATAACACATTTTAATATATATCTCATATATATACTAAAGTTGTGCACATGTGAGAAAAATCCTTAAGTGAACAAATGTTAGTTAATGTAAATTAGTATATCATATATACACTTATACACTAAATTATTAAATCAACACTTGACTTGATAATCCGGTTATATCTCATATAACCGACTAACATCCAATATATCGACTTATCGAATCAACACTTGATTCGATAACCCGGCTATATCACATATAACCGACCGATACAAAAAGTCGCGAGAATAGGATACGGTATCACATACACGCATCATTCTCGGTCCCGCACATATCACATATGCGCTCCTATTTCGTTTTTCCTGAGCCAGTAAAACCTCTATGTAGGACTCTAAAGACTCGTCAATACGCCGGCAGTAGGTGATGATCACATCAAGCACCCACAAGCCGTCAGCGGTACTAGCTGGACGTAACGGCTACCCGGGTATTGAGCGATCAGAAGATCAGCAAGCAAGCCCGCGCCAACTCCTGTAAAACGCCAAACGGTAACACTTCCCGTACAGTCCGGTCTCCTCGTCTGATATGTCGCATATCAAGTATAGGGGTGGTAAACGTCAGACCCCAATAACCGATAAGTCGTGCCGATGTGAGGCTTATAACGGGTCGAGAAACTACTGGTAACACTTACCAGTAAATCTCTAAATCAGCCCTGGCCAGGGACTTCCCTGTTATGGTCAATCGAGCACAGCGCAACATCAACCCCCAATATCGGGAGAGACGAAACCCCTCCTATCGCTCATTGCCTCCATGTGACTCGGGACTGTACCCAAAAACCACCGTTTTGCACGCCCTCTTGGGCGTGGTAAGGTGGAAATCAAAGCACAGTGGGAATTACACGAGACTCTATGACGATCTCGGGTCTACAGACTAACCTGCACAAGTGTCACCAGAGAACTGCCATCTGACGTGAGGTATAATACCATCTGGGAGTTCTCGGCGAGTCCGTCCAGTGTACCCAGTCTCCACTGAGCACCCGTATACCATCTCTGATGTCAAACACCAATGTATATGGGATCATCCATCGCCCATCTCATGGGTCGAGAAGCGTATACTCTAGTCTACTCTGGTATATCGATGCCCTGTCTCGATACACCTACGACTAGGAACATTAAAAGATGTACTTATGGACTACTCTGTCCCCACTAGTATGATCTGCATCATAGTCCATGTAGTCAAGTACACATCCTAAGGGCTTTACCAACATGTAACTATAAGACAGTATCAAGAGACAAGTATACATGTTAAGATAAAGAGCAACCAGATAGCACACTATCATATCGAGCAAGAAAGTCCTCTCTATATATGTCCAAGCATCCAATATAATATACATCATCTGTACAATACTGGCCTCTAGGGCATACATACACCTAACAATCTCCCACTTGCACTAGGGCCAGCTGCTGTAATATCGCATACCAAGCATCCCGAAGAGTCTCTAAAACTGTATCTGGGGAATGGCCTTCGTGAGTGGATCCACAGTGTTGTTCTTCGTGTCAACCCTCCTGACCTCGATCTCCCGGCGATCAACTATCTCCCGGATCAGGTGATACCGCCTCAGAATATGCCTGGATCGCTTATGGGACCTGGGTTCCTTGGCCAAAGCCACTGCTCCATTGTTATCACAATACAAAGGTATTGGATGCTCAATGGATGGAACCACTCCAAGTTCAGTAATGTACTTCTTGATCCAGACAGCCTCTTTGGCAGCATCGTTGGCAGCGATGTATTCACCCTCCATCGTCGACTCTGCCACGGTTTCCTGCTTGGAACTCTTCCAGCTAACCGCCCCTCCGTAAAAGGTAAAGACAAATCCCGAGTGCGACTTAGAGCCGTCCTTATCATTCTGGAAGCTCGAATCGGTAAAGGACTCCACTTGGAGTTCTCCGTTACCATACACCAAGAGCATCTCTTTAGTCCTTCGCAAGTACTTGAGAATGCTCTTCACAGCTGTCCAGTGACTCACTCCAGGATCAGCTTGATACCTACTCACTACACTTAGTGAGTGTACTGCATCGGGTCTGGTACATAGCATCGCGTACATGATAGCCCATACAGCCGAACCATAGGGTATCCATTGCATGCGAGCTCTCTCCAAATCAGTCTTGGGAGACATCTCTTTGGAGAGAGTGAGTCCAGAGATCGTGGGTAAGTTCCCACGCTTGGATTCTTCCATACTAAACCTCTTTAGTATGGTGTCAATGTACCTGGATTGGGACAATCCCAATATCCTTTTAGATCTATCTCTATAGATCATAATTCCTAGTATGCAGGAGGCATCACCTAGATCTTTCATTGAGAATCTTTGTGATAAGAAGAGCTTGACCGATTGCAGCATAGGAATGTCATTTCCTATCAAGAGTATGTCTTCCACGTATAATACGAGGAAGACAACCTTACTCTCTGCCACCTTCTTGTAGATACAAGGTTCATCTACGTTTTTGACGAAATCAAACTCTTTGATAACGACGTCAAAGCAGATGTTCCAACTCCGCGATGCTTGCTTTAATCCAAAATTGGATTTAAGCAGCTTGCACACCTTCCCGCTGCTCCCACTAGCTACGAAGCCCTCTGGCTGAGTCATGTGTAAGTCGATGTACTACACCCCAATACTTGTGGGGAGGCGGAATTTTCAAAAACGAACTTGTTTAGTGAACAAACATCGACTAACCGCTTGAATCGAAGCTAAACTATAAATAACCAAACACAAAGTATTTCTAAACTACTGTGTTTACGGATTATACCTAATGAACCAACTCCTTCGTCTTTACGATCACCTCTGTAAGTCTACGCTAGCGCCCCGGCAGTCTACAGACGCCAAATGCGGAACAAAAACTTTTTAACTGGCGCTATCGTATACTTTAACTCGGATCTGCCATTATTGCTAAACTAACAAACTATAAAGAGTGTAGAAAGGTTATACCGAACGATCCGAGTCCTTCGTTCTTCAACCATCATCCCACGCTCCGTTGCGGCTGCTCCGATCTCGTCGATCTCCGATTCCTTCGTCGAGGTGGCACCACATCGTCGATTCTTTAAACGGGCTCCCGCCTCTGACTCGAGGCAACTCGATCGTCAAGTTTGCTAAAAGAGACGACCAAGAATGATGTAGAGAATGAGTAGATGACTTTGTCTCACTTCGTCCAAGTCCGTGGACGATCGGTTAATGAAGTTGCCGAGGGAATCGGGTGATGGAATGAAATGAGCTGTGAATTCCATACACCCCAAATATCTATCATAATCTTTTTTTTTCAATGAAATCAACAAGTGAGAGAGAGAGTGAGGAGAGAGAGGGCCGGCCATATATAGCAAGAGGGAGGTGACCGTAGGAGAGGGGGGTGACCACAAGAGAAAGCTTCTCACTCAAAAATATCTTAACCAAAACAAGAATCATTAAAACAAAGCATGACTCACATAAACACCTCATCAAGTCATTAATGCAACCATTAATGTCAAGATGACTCATTAGCCACTTCATCACTTCTAGAACCTTCTAGAATGATGACTCACTCTTATCTGAAGAAAAGATAAATCCGTCTTTAACCGAATGTTAAAAGACGGCTGATAGAACACTGGAAACTGGCAACTTCCAAAAGTGATCCTGAAACGAATTTCAGGACAACCCCGAAACTGTATAAATATACCCGCATTTGTATTACGACCGAATACAAATGCAACTGAGACAGATATTATACCTACTCAATATAATACTCGGATCCGGCTTAAACCAAAGCCGACCAGTATCATCTGCCCGAAAAATAACACGTGCGTAAACGCACGTGCATTTTCCGAACCCTGCCATAAAACCATACGGCCTCTACAACGTTTCGCCCGAACTTGGGAAACTGTCTGTGGGGGACTCTAATGACTCGTCAGTACCCTGGCAGTGGGTTTAACCACAAACCGTCAGCGGCACTAGCAATGCGTAACGGCTGCCCATGGACTGACCTCAAGGGATGCCGATGAGCGCACTCATCCGGAAAACCCTACTGAGCCTAACAGTGACAATGTATATACAGTCCGGTCCGTTCGTCTATGAGTATCGCATATCTGCCTAGGGGGCTAGTAACGTCAGACCCCCAATAGCGGTATAAGTCGTGTCGGAGTGAAGCCCAATAACACCCTGAGATACTACTGGAGTACCTACCAGTAAATCTCCTGCCACGGCCGTGGTCTTTGTGTAATGGCTCTCCTAGACACAGCACGATCTCGCCCCCAATACCGGGAGAGACGAATCCCCTGCCGATCCGCTCACGTGCCTCCATATGGCTCGGGACTGTACCCAAAAACTACCTGTTTGCACGACTCCTTTGAGCCGTGGTAGGGTAGAAATCAAAGCACAGTGGGAACTCACACGAGACAAATGACGACCTCAGGTCGATGAACAAACCTGTACACATGTCACCAGGGAACTGCTATCTGACGGTAGATATAATACTAACTAGCAGATTCCCGGCGAGTCCTGTCCGGTGTACTCATAACCCAATGAGCACCTGTATACATCTTAGGTGATCCAACTGACACCAGTGGCTTGTGAGACCGGCCACCGCCCTTCGTCGAGGTCTCGACTGTACACACTAGTCTACTCCGGAGTATCGATGCCCTGTCTCGAAACTCCCACGACTAGGGACCACAATTAAGGATATGCGTATAAACCACCCAACTCTCACGTATATGATCTCCATCATACTGTTGGTGGTAAAGCAAGATCCTAAGGGCTCTATCAAAGTGTAACATGTAATCAGTCACCTGATCATGTACACGACTGATAAAGGCAAACTAGATAGCATACTATCATCTTGAGTAAGACTGTCCTACCGGTATAGGTCCTCCGCAATCATTGCAATCACGTACCTGTGATCCAATAATTGACTATGAGGGCACTATCTCCAACAATCTCCCACTTGCACTCAAGGCTAATTATTGCGATGTTGCGTACTCACAGCCCGTGTGAAACCAACACCCAACTTCTCTACTAAGCAGTATCACAAAGCCCGTTTGTAAAACTATTGTGTTCGAGAAATAGCCTTAGTGAGTGGATCCTCCTAGAAGTTTCTTTCTATATCTCTCTAAATCTCAAGTTCGCGGAGAAAGCCATCTCCCAAATCGAGTAATACCTGTCTTAGAATATGTCTGGATATCTGATGGGACCTAGTTCATAAATGAACTCCAAATCCAAACTTCTTAGACTGTATCGATCACTGAACCTAATCAGTATCGGGCACCATGCCACCCACAGTATCCTCTTGGACCACCTGTCCACAATACTGTCCCTCTTCGTCAGGGGGAAAAACTATAACTCTGACAGTCACTCTGTCAACCATGTCACCTTTGAAGCCTGGAACGATAACCGTCTCCCGAAAGAGGCTGCCGTCATCAAATCCGTAGAACATGTACTTATGTTCTAAAACTGCTTCCTTATGTTTCTCCAGGATTGGATTAATATAAACTCATCGCATCTAGTGCAAAAACAACATCTGGTGTGGTACTTGACATCTCATGATTGACTCAATTGCCTAAGCAAGTGATCTGCCAATCATGCACATCCCTCTCCCCTTTAGTCTGTAAGACACCTTTAGAGAGGGTGACTCCATCACCTGCAGGTACACCACCATGCTAGGAGTCAACTATTCTAAAAACCATTAGAATACTGTCAAAGTACTCACATTGGGAAACTACCCAAATCTAGATCTAAAACCATAGATCTAGAAACCAGAATGTCAAATATTATATCCATATCCTGTCTGGAGAAACAACTGTGTGACGACCACAGTTCAACCGATCGTAGTATAGGAATTTTACTTCCTACTCTGTGTATGTCATCCAGATACCATGACATCACACCCTACTACCTTCTCAAGTCTATAAATAGATATAAGCATCTTGCCCACTATGCTTCCGCTGCTCCCACTGACTACGACAACCCTCCTACCGGGTTTCATAGCCTGGAACAACAGTAGTGTCAAGTCTTGGTAGATAAGAACCTCCCTGTCACCGTCTCTGAGGCTACCGAAGTACCTCTCGGGCGTCTGAGGTTACCTGCCATATCTGCGGAGTGGCTATTGGAATGTCAAACCTGATTGAATGTATAGGTCCTATTAAATTTTCCGTAATCGTTCGCGGTTCTGGAATCACTTCCAGTTCTACCATACTCCCACTACTGTTTTCTGAAAAAGATCCATTTTTACTAAAACTGTGGCGAGTCAAGAACAATATCACTATTGGTCTTCCAAATGGTAGAATATCAACCCTCGTCATAGCCAGGGTCAACCCACAAACAGCCATTACAGAAACGTGCCCTGAGTTATCCAGAGTCTGGTTTTAAGCATAAGCTGGACAACTCCCCGTACCTCAATATCTTTTAAGGTACGAACTATTCTATATCCAATATAGAAACTTTGGCACTAATTTAATTGGAACCATATTCAAACCATGCAGCTGTCTCCAGTGCATATCAACTTAATGGAAAGAGGCTAATCAGCATTACTCAACTTAGGAATCCATCCAGTTATGAGTAACCTGAAAGAGAAACACGTTTCTCAAAACCATCACTATCATCTGAATACCAATCACAAGAATCTACATCTTCGATCTCTTTGAAGAATCCCGATACTTGTGATACCTGGTTCTCTACTTTATTCTTATACCCACAACTTCTCAAAACTTAGACCTTGTATTTCTACGAAACACTCGTCTAAATACTAGAGAAGTTATAAGTAAACAGAACATAGTACGAGGACCTACCCCTTTGTCCTGATGGACACTTGGACAACATACAATACTCTGTATAAGTCCGCTGAGTTAAACAACTCAAAACCTGTGCGTCGTAGGTTGAAAACTGTACCCTGGTGATTTCCTCAAATATCACCAATTACAACGAATTCCGATATAATGAGGATGATCACCTAATTCCCAATATCTTACTCCCAATCATCATCTGTAAAACCATACAGATATGAGAATGAAACCTGGTAAATACATACCCTTGGAGTAAGTGTCTAATCGGGAAAACAGTTTTTCTTTAACAATGCACTGAAACATGAATATGTTTCGTAGGGGTATCCTGGTATTCATAGCAATGCCTCTTCCATAATCCAATTCATGACTTCAACCGTATATTTTATTGCCGTCTCTCCAAATCCCTTTATTTGTCTTTAGTCGTTACCTTCTGTACACCATCGTTAGGCTAAATGGTTTTCTTCCTTCCCTACCGTTCGGCACCAGCCTATGGTTTGGAAGAAGACTATCCAGTAAGCATAATAGGTGTACCCTCCTAAACCAAGGAGTACTCGCAACTGAGAGAAGGTGATGATAAAAGACAACTGAATAATACCTTATTCTTTTAAAGGTGAAATAGGAGTGGCGATGAAGTACGCGGTTTTGGTCGTGAATGATAACAGTCGCAATTTACTTTGCCCTCTTTCTAATCCCTTTATTTTGTCTTTACATATTACCTTCTGCACACCCTACTTAGGCTAATTGGTTTTCTTTATTCCCTACCTTTCGGCACCAGCCTATGGTTTGGAATAAGACTATCCAATAAGCGTAATAGGTGTACTCTCCTAAACCAAGGAGCCCTCGCAACCTGAGAGAAGGTGATAATAAAAGACAACTGAATAAACCAATTCTATTTCTCCTGAACCTAGATCCATCCTCGAAGAAGTCCCTTCGAGTTCGTATATAACCATACGATGGATCTATCCAATGGAAGTGGATATCCGTAGTAATACGGGTGTTCTGAGAAATTCAAAGGGTAAAAGAAGGAGTGGCAATGACTTATGCAACATAGACAATCCAAAAGCCAGTATTTTAAGAAGGTTCGGTCGACCTGGTCACTGAGTCATAGTCTAGGGTCGGTCAAAGGTCGCTGCCAAAGAGAGAGAGAAAAGAAACACTCTGCGTGCACTCTATCCTAGATCAGAATGGTCATCATTTTATCTAATCCGGAAACCTCCCACTGTCCTGTCAAATTCTCCTCCAAACCTAAAGAAGAATCAATCGGGATCACCCGAAGAGTAAACCAACTCATCAGTGGGAATCGGGATCCAACTCTCATCGCATGATAACGTGATGGAATGCATCCACGTTACTCATACTCCAGAAGGTATGCGCATACTTAGCAAGTTTCAGTTTCTTTAGAAACTCTCGATATGATTTTTTCCCCATGCTCTTATAACCTTGGCTTTGGTCAAAGTGTCATAAGTCACATGCCCAGTTCTACCCGTCACTATCTTGTCAATTTGAACCCACCCGCACATGCCCCTGACTTTGGCCAATCGGCAGAACGACTGTCCCAAACTAACTCATCTATCTATGCAACAATTGAATACCCAGCAGCTACCAAACACTATGCCTTAACTTTGGCTAAAATGCATAGCTTGAATACTACTAAATACACAAAAGAAGTGACGGAGGGCTACGGCTGGTTTTTGGCGAAAAACCTTTAACGTAGTGAACTTGATATCGCTGAAGGAACCTGATAGCTTTTTAAAATATAGTGGCGAAAACCTTTTGCTAAAGAGGTCACTCCCGGTAAAGGGATCTCGGCTCTTTCCTCGTGGAATGAGGTGCAGGATATTCCACTGAATACCGCTATGCAAAGCAACTTTTAATCGACTATAGTGAAGTTATTACTCTGACGCAAACTTCTGCCCAAGGGGTCAGTCCCGGTGAAGGGATATCGGCCCTTGCCCCGTCGAATGAGGTGCAGGATATTCCACTGAATACCGCTATGCATAACAAAAGGAAACGTCTTTGCAATAACACTTTTTAAATTGTTCCAACAACTGTAAACAGGTTTGTTTTACTTTGCGTTGATCAGAATCAACACAGTCCCATCATTTAATCACACCAGAAAAGAACGAAAATAAAATGTACGTATATGCCATCCGCATTCGTCACTGGGTCCCGTCATCACCCGTTAGGTTACTTAACTAACGACAGAGCGGGGACTGGACTAGCGCGGGTGTAAAACATATACAACATCTAATAGTATATAAACCAATATACAATAATCGCTCCAGGCGTGATAATATGCAACATTACAGAAAAGTAATAAGCATCACAGAACAATACAGATAATCTGGGATCCCCGAGTTTCACAGAGCCGCTGCTGAAACTCGACGTTCCCCTGTCGTGTGGATAGCCTGTGCAATGAAACCTAGACCCCTACGGGTGCGGCAAGTTACCCGCCAAAACCTGAAGCGAGGCAGCCCCCTACAGCATAGTGAATGGACCACCCAGCACTCCACGGAATCCGGTAATCTTGGGCACCCCTCCTTGGGTCAACCTGTACCCCCTACGAGTGCGGCGAATAGTCTGCCAATTCTAGAGTGGGACCCCTCTGCCTCTCAAAGCCATGAGATGCGGACCCGTTGCCCTCCCGAACCCGGCTATCCGTGCACTCTGTCTCGGGGCAAAACCTAGTACAGTAATGAAAAATGGTACAATAGGTACATCGACCGCAACCTGGTCGTGCCCCAAAAGAATATTATACAACAGGCAGTGACGGCTGTCCACAAGTTGGACGCTCGCCCCGCAATATCAAATGTACAAATAAACTCAAACTGTACTACCATTGCACACTGCTATCCACCACGACAAATCCGCAACATCACAGCACAACACAGAACATCAACGCGAATGTCACGTTCGCAAACCCGTCTAAAAGAACTATAGCAATCAAACGTGGTTTACCGATCAAATGACATTCCCGGTCGGAGATATAATGTAAGCACTGTAAACTAACGTGTTTAAATTTCGATCGACCAAATATCAAAAAGTGGGCCCCACGACTTACTGGTGAACAGTAACAAAACCTGGGCCAAAACGATATTTACCAAAAACCACAAAATCCAACAGAGGAGACACATACAAAATTTGGTGCACTGATCCCATCATATGGCCGCGGATGCGCGGCCAAACTATGGGTTTGGCCGCTAATCCGCGGCGCTTTGGTGAGATCACGTGCTCAAATTTTGCACGTGTGCTTAAAAAACCCTGCACAGTTTTCTGAGATGTGTGAAATATTTTTAGGACACCGTTTAAAATCTACAGAAACTGTCATATTGTAAAAATGTGATTTTTGATTTCCGGTTCGATCGATGTTTTAAACGCGTTAGCAAAAGTTAGTATAGCAAAATGGTGAGGCTCTGATACCACTGTAAGTCTACGCTAGCGCCCCGGCAGTCTACAGACGCCAAATGCGGAACAAAAACTTTTTAACTGGCGCTATCGTATACTTTAACTCGGATCTGCCATTATTGCTAAACTAACAAACTATAAAGAGTGTAGAAAGGTTATACCGAACGATCCGAGTCCTTCGTTCTTCAACCATCATCCCACGCTCCGTTGCGGCTGCTCCGATCTCGTCGATCTCCGATTCCTTCGTCGAGGTGGCACCACATCGTCGATTCTTTAAACGGGCTCCCGCCTCTGACTCGAGGCAACTCGATCGTCAAGTTTGCTAAAAGAGACGACCAAGAATGATGTAGAGAATGAGTAGATGACTTTGTCTCACTTCGTCCAAGTCCGTGGACGATCGGTTAATGAAGTTGCCGAGGGAATCGGGTGATGGAATGAAATGAGCTGTGAATTCCATACACCCCAAATATCTATCATAATCTTTTTTTTTCAATGAAATCAACAAGTGAGAGAGAGAGTGAGGAGAGAGAGGGCCGGCCATATATAGCAAGAGGGAGGTGACCGTAGGAGAGGGGGTGACCACAAGAGAAAGCTTCTCACTCAAAAATATCTTAACCAAAACAAGAATCATTAAAACAAAGCATGACTCACATAAACACCTCATCAAGTCATTAATGCAACCATTAATGTCAAGATGACTCATTAGCCACTTCATCACTTCTAGAACCTTCTAGAATGATGACTCACTCTTATCTGAAGAAAAGATAAATCCGTCTTTAACCGAATGTTAAAAGACGGCTGATAGAAAACTGGAAACTGGCAACTTCCAAAAGTGATCCTGAAACGAATTTCAGGACAACCCCGAAACTGTATAAATATACCCGCATTTGTATTACGACCGAATACAAATGCAACTGAGACAAAGATATTATACCTACTCAATATAATACTCGGATCCGGCTTAAACCAAAGCCGACCAGTATCATCTGCCCGAAAAATAACACGTGCGTAAACGCACGTGCATTTTCCGAACCCTGCCATAAAACCATACGGCCTCTACAACGTTTCGCCCGAACTTGGGAAACTGTCTGTGGGGGACTCTAATGACTCGTCAGTACCCTGGCAGTGGATTTAACCACAAACCGTCAGCGGCACTAGCAATGCGTAACGGCTGCCCATGGACTGACCTCAAGGGATGCCGATGAGCGCACTCATCCGGAAAACCCTACTGAGCCTAACAGTGACAATGTATATACAGTCCGGTCCGTTCGTCTATGAGTATCGCATATCTGCCTAGGGGGCTAGTAACGTCAGACCCCCAATAGCAGTATAAGTCGTGTCGGAGTGAAGCCCAATAACACCCTGAGATACTACTGGAGTACCTACGAGTAAATCTCCTGTCACGGCCGTGGGCTTTTTGTAATGGCTCTCCTAGACACAGCATGATCTCGCCCCCAATACCGGGAGAGACGAATCCCCTGCCGATCCGCTCACGTGCCTCCATATGGCTCGGGACTGTACCCAAAAACTACCTGTTTGCACGACTCCTTTGAGCCGTGGTAGGGTAGAAATCAAAGCACAGTGGGAACTCACAAGAGACAAATGACAACCTCAGGTCGATGAACTAACCTGTACACATGTCACCAGGGAACTGCTATCTGACGGTAGATATAATACTAACTAGCAGATTCCCGGCGAGTCCTGTCCGGTGTACTCATAACCCAATGAGCACCTGTATACATCTTAGGTGATCCAACTGACACCAGTGGCTTGTGAGACCGGCCACCGCCCTTCGTCGGGGTCTCGACTGTACACACTAGTCTACTCCGGAGTATCGATGCCCTGTCTCGAAACTCCCACGACTAGGGACCACAATTAAGGATATGCGTATAAACCACCCAACTCTCACGTATATGATCGCCATCATACTGTTGGTGGTAAAGCAAGATCCTAAGGGCTCTATCAAAGTGTAACATGTAATCAGTCACCTGATCATGTACACGACTGATAAAGGCAAACCAAATAGCATACTATCATCTTGAGTAAGACTGTCCTACCGGTATAGGTCCTCCGCAATCATTGCAATCGCGTACCTGTGATCCAATAATTGACTATGAGGGCACTATCTCCAACAACCTCGTCCTCCTCGGCCTTCTCTTTGTAGTAGACGATCCACCCGAGAGCAAAACTCCAAGCTTAGCCTCTAAACTTGAGGCAACTAACCTTCTTGGATTGCTAATCAAAGAAGATAGATTGAGATAGAGTGATGGTTATGGATTGTTTAGTCTAGCTAATCCTAGTTCTCAACACATGAGAGGTGAGGATTAGGGTTTGAAGAGGGAGAGCTTGAGGAGAGAGAAGATGATGATAATAATGAGATGAGATTATTGAGTATCATAATAAATATGAAGCATTCTCTTTTATGAAGAAAAGAATAATACATGATGAATAAGCATGCTTCACAAATATCTAATGGTGATTCATTATCATGAGTCATTAAGCATTTATGATGCTTTAATGACATAAATGAATCACCCTCATGACTCACTAATCTCATTCATTGCATATGCCACCTAAACCTCCTTAGTCACCACTTCTAGAAGCTTCTCGCACAATTACGAGAACGCCCCTCCAATCCGCAAAAATACGGAAAAACTTTAGACTGTAAAAATCCAATAACCGGATACCAGTAACTGGCTTAAACCAAAGCCGACTGGTAAAAACTGTCCGAAAGTCGTACGCGCGTAAACGCACGTACGTGTCCGAACCCTTGTCGTAAAACCATACGACCTCTATATCATTTCGCCAGGAATAGGAAACTCTCTGTGTGGGACTCTAGAGACTCGACTACTACGCTGGCAGTGGGTTTAACCACAGACCGCAAGCGGCACTAGCTGTACGTAACGGTCCCCAGGTAGTTGTCGATAAGAAGGCCGATGAGGAAACCCATCCGAACTCCTACTGAGTCTGATGTGACAATCTCCATACAGTCCGGTCCGTTCGTCCAAGTCTATCGCATATCGGGCCTAGGGGGCGGCAAGCGTCAGTCCCCTAATAGCAGTATAAGTCGTGTTAGTGTATATGCCCTAGAGGCCATTACTGTATCATAATAGTTTGTATATTACTTAATGGATGCTTGGGATATTCACCTTGTATATACAATCTTGCTCAAAATAGTAGTATGCTACTTGGTTTGTTTCTACTTCAATGTGTACTTGTGTTTATTTCAGTATATCACTTATACGCATTAGTGGAGCCCTTAGGATCTTTGCTTGATTACCAGCGTTGTGATGGCAGTCACACTAGTGGGGGCTGGGTAATCTATAAGCACATCCTTATTCAGGTCCCTGGTCGCAGGACTATCGAGACAGGGCATCGATACTCCGGAGTAGACCAGCGCATGCGCTTCTCATCCCAGTGTGGGAGACGGTCTGTCCCACAGCCGTCAGTACGTCGTACTTGAGATAGTATGCGGGTGCTCGTTAGGTTACGGGTACACTGGACAGGACTCGTCGGGAACTGACTAGTTGGTATTATACCTATCGTCAGTTATCAGTTCCCAGGTGACATGAGTACAGCTTAGTCCGCTGACTTGACACTGTCACTTCGCCTCGGGTGTGTTCCCACTGTACTTTGATCACTACCCTACCACGGCTCAAAGGAGTCGTGCAAACAGGTGGTGGTTGGGTGCAGTCCCGAAGCACTTGGAGGCAGTGACGGTTAGACAGGATTCGTCTCTCCCGGTATTGGGGGTTGACATCGCGCTGTGTCTAGGAGAGCCATTACACGAGTAGTCCCTGGCCAGGGCAAACGAGATATACTGGTGGGTTTCCAGTGTTATCTCAGGGTGTATTGGGCTTCACTCCGGCACGACTTGTACCGCTTTTGGGGGACTGACGTTTACCGCCCCCTAGGCCCGCCATGCGATGTATCAGACGAACAGACCGGACTGTACGGAGAATGTCACACTCAGGCTCAGTAGGAGTTCAGATGGGTTTCGCCTCGTCGGTCTTCTTGTCGGTATTACCTGGGGACCGTTACGCACAGCTAGTGCCGCTTGCGGTCTGTGGTTAAACCCACTGCCAGCGTAGTGTCGAGTCTTTAGAGTCCCACGCAGAAAGCTTTTCGCCTTTAGGCAAAAGAGTAGAGGTCGCATGGTATTGCGACAGGTTGCATGGCTTTGCGACAGGGTTCGGTCACATCCGTGCACTTGTGCACGTACAGTGTCCGGACAGTTTACACTAGCGGGCTTTGGTTTAAGCCAGATCCTAGTGTACCTTATGGGATTGGATTTATCCAGTTTGCATTCGTGTTCCTCGGAACGCGGATGCGGGTGTGCATGCACAGTTGACAGGGAGGCACAGACAGCGGATTCTCATTAGGGTTGTTGACAGTTGACCGTTGACTTTTTGACTTTTTGCTCAACCCTAATGAGAATATGATATGTGATTAACTATTATATTAATTAAGTATTATGGTGATATGGTTGTTGACTTGTTGACTTTTGTTGACTTGTTGACTTTGTTGACTTGTTGACTTTTGTTGACTTGTTGACCGGTTGACTAGGCTTGACTAGTTGACCATCATGATAACCATGGTTATCATTTCATGCCAAAGACTTTTTCTTGCTTATTCATTTGAGTAAAATGAGTGCATGACATGATAAGGTTATGGTTGCTTCCTACCATCACATAAGACTTTTTTGATATGATGAGTTATGATCACTTTGGATTATGAGAGGGTGAAAGATAAAAGAGAGCCTCATTTTTCTTTCTTGCTCATTCTCTCTCTTGTTCTTGAGCTCTCCTCTTGCTCTCACCCTCAACCTCTTGCTCCCTCTCTTGATCTATGGTTCTCTTGTCTCATGAGTTGAGAATCAAGAACCATAGATAAAATCCCATTCTAAATCATCTCTACTCATTCTAGTTCACTAGGTTTAGCAAACCAAGTGAACTAGTTTCTTCAAAGAACGAAGAAGGAGCTAAAGGTTGGAGCTTTCAAGTGGATCTATCTTCGGCGTACGGAGACAACGAGAAGGAGCCATCGAACCACCATCGGAGCTTGAAGAGAAGGAGTTCAAGTTTAGGTATAACCATCTTCATCCGAGTAGCTAAATATCTTTAGCTTAGTATGCTAGTTTTAGTTTAGGTAAAGATCCCGACCTAGCTTAGTCCATGTTGCCTCTTGCGTTAAAATTTTGATTTTATACCGTTTCCGCCTCCCCGTAAGAACCGGGGGTCGCAACGTGGACTTACAGTGGTATCAGAGCCTAACTAAACTTAAACTAGCTTGGTAGCGAAGTGTAACGAAGTTCGGAACCGGAAAAATCCAAAAACCAAACTTTTACAAAAACTGAGTTTCTGTTGAAATTTTTTCTGGTCAAAATGAAAAACTTTATACTCCTAAATTCGGCTCAGGATTTTGTTAGAACACCCATGAAAAACGGTTCACCAATTCGTTCAAACCGCCGCGCTTCCGCCGCACGAGGTAGGCATGTGCCGCGGAAGCGCCGCGGTTTGTCGTCTTCAGTGCATCGTTTTTCGTGCAGTGTGTGTCTGTGTTGGTTTTGGGATTTTTGAGATATATTATATGTGCCCAGATTTTCCAGAAAAGAAATTTCCTTTTGGGGTCCTATAATTCCGTATTTTTTCCGAACTTCACTGCACTTTGACTATGATGGTTATATCTGTGATGTTTGCATGTATTGAACGTCGGCTAATCGCTATAAGTCGATTAGTCGGGGTTATACATGATCTGTAATGTGCTGGAATGTGTATATAAATATGTTGGATTGTAGCGGGTGAATAGCCGGGGGTTGTGAGACGAGAGTTTACTTTTCTTGCAATTCATGTAAATTTGTAAATTGATGTAATAATTATTTGTTTGGCCGCACAACCGGGTCGGGGTTGTAGCCGTCATTGTATAATTTCTTTTTACTGTTTTTGCTCTTAGGATAGACCCATGGAGGGGTGCACAAACTACCGGGTATGCCGAAGTGTCGAGTGGCCTACTCATAGAGATGAGGGAGGTTGCTACGCTTCGGGTACTTGGCGGGTAGTTTGCCGCACCCGTAGGGGTCTTGGGTGGGGTATTGGCTATTCACCGCGACCGTGTTATCTGTTTTTGTTACAGGCTCGTACAAATTACAGATTACTAGTATATCCAATGTATTTATCTGTGATCTGAAATGTTTATCATTGCAGTATATCTATATATGATATTATTTAGGCGTTGCTTATGTTTTACAGACGCGCTAGACCAGCCCCCGCTCTGTCGTTAGTTAAGTAACCTAACGGGTAATGACGGGGCCCAGTGGCGAATGCGAATGGCATAAGCGTACGTCATATTTTGGTTGTTTTCTGCAATGGTAGGATTAATTGATGGGACGCATTAAAAGAACTAATGCAAGAATATCACGCATTAAAAGAACTAATGCAAGATAATAAACCAAGTCAAAGTCGTTGGAACATTTTCGAAAAACCACTCGGTTCTTTTCAAAAACAACTTTTAAAATACGGAGTTTGAGCCACTCCATTTAAAAGCTATCTCGTTCCATCGACTAAATCAAGTTCACTACGTTCACGGTTTTGCCAAAACCATTCGTAGCCCTCCGTCGTTTCACATGAATAGTCAATAGTATTCAAGCTGTGTTTGTTGGCCAAAGTCAAGGCATAGTGATTGGTAGCTATTGGGTATTCATGTGCAGCATAGATAGATGCGTTGGTTTGGAACAGTCGTACTGCCTTGTTGGCCAAAGTCAAGGGTATGTGCGGGTGGATTCAAATTAACCTGGAGAACGACGGGTAGAACTTGACATGTGACTTATGATTTGTTGGCCAAAGTCAAGGTCATAAGAGCATGGGGCAAAAATCCACATCGGGAGTTTCATAAGTACTGAAACTTGCTAGATTTGCATACCATTTGGAGTGTGATGATTCTGGTAGGATTCCTTCAGTTTCGTCACGCGATGATATTTGGATCCCGATCCTACTGTGAGTATATGCTACTCCTCGGGAAATTTCTCACTTAACGATCAATGCTATAAACCTAGTAGGTGCCTAGAAAGGTGTTAGCGGGGCTACGCCCCCAGGGAAAAGAGGTTCTATAATTAAGGAACTTCGCGAAAGCGTTGGAAAACCTCCCTCGAAGTACCGACACCGGCCTGGCTGAACGGTTAAGCAAGTATTGTACGGTGGGATTGATCCTGAATAATTCTTCCTTTATGGTTTGAGGAGGGATTCGAGAAACAGTGGGAGCCATCCTGTTTAGACAAATTAAAAACCACTCTAAACTTGCAAGAGCATCATGCTGAGTGTTTCTTCTTCTCTCTCCTAATTGCAGCGACCCATCAAAATGACTGGACTTAAGTTACTCCTAGATAAAAACAAACTGACAGGGCCAAACTACAAAGATTGGCTCAGGAATGTCAAGATAGCAATCACTTATGACAAGCTGGGGTATCTTCTTACCACCAAAGCTCCCCCTGTCCCTGGTCCAACTTCCAGTGTCGCGGATAAGGAAATCCGCATGACTTGGGAGATTGATAGCGCAAAGGCCAAGTGCCTCCTGCTTGCCTCGATGGACAACGAACATCAGAGGAGGCATGAGAATATGGACATGGAGTCCATATTGCTCCATACAAAAGAACTGTATGGAGAGCAATCACGTATCGCAAGATACGAAGCGTCGAAAAAGTTATTTTCGACAAGAATGGCCGCCGGATCATCAGTAGCCGAGCACGTGCTAAAGATGATCGGCTTCATTGAGGAGCTCGCTGACCTAGGGATCACATTGGAGGCTGAACTCTATACGGATATAGTCCTCCAGTCCCTTCCTTCCACTTACGCCCAGTTCATATTGAACTTCAACCTACAAGAAAAAGAGGTTGAACTTTCAGAGCTCCTCAACATGCTGAGGAGCGCAGAGGGCACCCTACAGAAAGGTAGGAAAACATCCACTTTGTTTGTAGGAGGATCATCTTCTTCTAGGTCCAAGGCGAAAGCCAAGGGAAAGAAGAAGAAGGCCCCCGCCAAACCAAGGGGCGGTGTTGGTAAAGTGGATACGAAGGGAAAAGGGAAAGCAACAAAGATAGCGGGGAAGCTTGTGGATAAGGAAGAATGCTTCTATTGTCATAAGAAAGGACACTGGAAGAATGATTGCAGGGCCTGGAAGGCCAGAACACAGGAATTGAAGCAGGTTGCAGCTTCAGCTTCAGGTGTGTATGTTATTGAAAACTGTCTTTCAATAAACTCTACTTCCTGGGTATTGGATACCGGATCAGGATCTCATATCTGTAATTCTTTGCAGGCGTTGAGAAACCGTAGTGTTTTGAAAGTAGGTGACATGACCCTCAGAGTTGCGAACGGAGCTAGCATGGATGCTAAAGCCGTGGGGGACTATCACCTGGGAATGTCAGATGGACATGTTTTGGTTTTGCGTAATTGCTTTTTTGTACCCAACGCAACTTGTAATATCATTTCTGTATCTTTAGTTTCTAAAGAAGGTTATGAATTTGCGTTTGTAAGTAATGTTGTAAACATTCACCTTAATCAAGTATTGATTGGGTCAGGTACTCTGAGTAATGGTATATACGTGTTAAACCAACCACAGATTTTTAATGTCCAGAATACACACAAAAGAAAGTCTCCAGAAATAAATCAGACTTTCTTATGGCATTGTAGATTGGGTCACATCAATGAGAGAAGGTTGACGAAGTTACATACAGAAGGGTATTTGAATGCGTTCGAATATCAGTCGTATGCCACTTGTCAATCCTGTCTCAAAGGAAAGATGACAAAGACTCCGTTTACTGGACATGGAGTAAGAGCGAGCGAGCTCTTGGGACTCGTACACAGTGACGTGTGCGGTCCAATGTCTACACATGCCCGAAGCGGACATTCTTACTTCATTACTTTTACGGATGACTTCTCAAGGTACGGTTATGTCTTCTTAATGAAACATAAGTCCGAGGCCTTTGGAAAATTCCAGGAGTATAAGAATGAAGTAGAGAAACAGACCGGCAAAAGTATTAAGATTCTAAGATCGGATCGAGGTGGAGAATACTTAAGTGCCGAGTTCCTGGACTATTTAAAAGAGAACGGAATTCTCTCTCAGCTTACTCCTCCATACACCCCGCAACATAACGGTGTATCGGAGAGACGGAACCGCTCCCTATTGGATATGGTGCGGTCCATGATGGGTAATGCTGAGTTACCGCGATCATTCTGGGGGTATGCGCTAGAATCAGCTGCGTACCTTTTGAACCGAGTTCCGACTAAGACTGTGCCTTCCACACCATATGAAATGTGGTGTGGGAAGAGACCCTATCTTAAGCACATTAAGACATGGGGATGTCCAGCTTTTGTCAAAAAGCAGCATGCGGACAAGCTCGAGGCACGCTCAGTACAGTGCAAGTTTGTGGGGTATCCAAAGAACTCAAAAGGATATTTCTTCTACTGTGAAGAGGAACAAAAAGTTCTTGTTTCTCGTCATGCCTACTTCTTGGAAACTGAGTTTTTGGAAAACCAGATAAGTGGGAGCACAGTAGAACTGGAAGAAATTCCAGAACCACGAACTGTTACTGAAAGTTTAGTGGAACCAGAAGGTTCGGAAGAACAGGACATTCCTACGCCGCTCCGCAGAAGTAGTAGGCAGTCTCATCCGCCCGAGAGATACTGTGGTTTTCTCATAGACGGGGATAGAGAGGATTGCATCATAGATTATGATGAGCCTACTAGCTTCCAGCAGGCCGTTCAGAGCGTTGACTCAGTGAAATGGCTGGATGCAATGCGGACCGAAATGGAGTCCATGTACACCAACAAGGTTTGGACGTTGGACATTGCTCCAGACGGGGTAAAACCCGTAGGATGCAAGTGGATCTTCAAAAGGAAGATTGGTGTAGATGGACAGGTTGAGACCTATAAAGCTAGGCTGGTAGCAAAGGGTTTTCGTCAAAGACCTGGCTTGGACTACGACGAAACCTTTTCTCCAGTAGCCATGCTGAAATCCATTCGGATCCTTCTTGCCATTGCTGCCTTCCACGATTATGAGATCTGGCAAATGGACGTAAAGACAGCTTTTCTAAATGGAAATTTAGAGGAGTGTGTCTATATGGACCAACCAGAGGGTTTCATTCAGAGTGGGAGCAGCGGAAAGGTGTGCAAGTTGCTTAAGTCCATCTATGGACTAAAGCAGGCATCGCGGAGTTGGAACATCTGCTTTGATGAGACGGTCAAAGAATTTGGCTTTATCAAAAATCCAGATGAACCATGCATCTATAGTAGATTTGTAGCGAGAACTGTAGTATTCCTCGTTTTATACGTGGATGACATTCTCTTAATAGGAAATGACATTCCTATGCTACAATCTGTCAAAGGGTTCTTGTCATACAGGTTCTCCATGAAAGACCTGGGTGATGCCTCGTACATTCTGGGTATCCGAATCTACCGTGACAGATCCAAGAGGATATTAGGACTTTCACAGTCCAGGTACATCGACACCATACTGAAGAGGTTCAGTATGGAAGATTCCAAGCGCGGTAACCTACCGGCTTGTCACGGGATCACCCTCTCTAAAGAGATGTCTCCCAAGACTGATTTGGAGAGGGATCGCATGTCTATTATACCCTACGCTTCTGCGGTAGGCTCTATAATGTATGCGATGTTGTGTACCAGACCGGATGTAGCTTATGCACTGAGTGTGGTAAGCCGGTATCAGTCTAACCCTGGGGAGAAACACTGGATAGCGGTAAAGAACATTCTCAAGTACCTGAGAAGGACTAAGGAGATGTTCTTGGTGTATGGCGGAAAAGACCTCCAGATCGAGGCCTTTGCTGACTCCAGCTTCCAGAGTGACAAGGATGATTCCAAGTCCATGTCGGGTTTTGTCTTCACCCTCAATGGAGGGGCGGTGTGTTGGAAGAGTTCCAAACAGGAAACCGTTGCAGACTCGACGATGGAAGCGGAATACATCGCTGCATCTGATGCCGCAAAAGAAGCTGTCTGGATAAGGAAGTTCTTGAAAGAACTTCAGGTGGTTCCGTCCATTGTTGATCCAATACCTCTGTATTGCGACAACAACGGGGCTATAGCTTTAGCGAAGGAACCCAGGTCCCATCAGAGATCCAGGCACATCTTAAGGCGGTATCACCTGATCAGGGAGATCGTGGATCGCCAGGAGATCGAGGTTCGGAGAGTCGCTTCAGAAGACAACACTGCAGATCCATTCACCAAGGCCTTGCCCCAGACTCAGTTCGAGCGGCTGATCGAGATGATAGGTCTTCGATACGCCAGTACATGGCCTTAGTGCAAGTGGGAGATTGTTAGTGTATATGCCCTAGAGGCCATTACTGTATCATACTAGTTTGTATATTACTTAATGGATGCTTGGGATATTCACCTTGTATATACAATCTTGCTCAAAATAGTAGTATGCTACTTGGTTTGTTTCTACTTCAATGTGTACTTGTGTTTATTTCAGTATATCACTTATACGCATTAGTGGAGCCCTTAGGATCTTTGCTTGATTACCAGCGTTGTGATGGCAGTCACACTAGTGGGGGCTGGGTAATCTATAAGCACATCCTTATTCAGGTCCCTGGTCGCAGGACTATCGAGACAGGGCATCGATACTCCGGAGTAGACCAGCGCATGCGCTTCTCATCCCAGTGTGGGAGACGGTCTGTCCCACAGCCGTCAGTACGTCGTACTTGAGATAGTATGCGGGTGCTCGTTAGGTTACGGGTACACTGGACAGGACTCGTCGGGAACTGACTAGTTGGTATTATACCTATCGTCAGTTATCAGTTCCCAGGTGACATGAGTACAGCTTAGTCCGCTGACTTGACACTGTCACTTCGCCTCGGGTGTGTTCCCACTGTACTTTGATCACTACCCTACCACGGCTCAAAGGAGTCGTGCAAACAGGTGGTGGTTGGGTGCAGTCCCGAAGCACTTGGAGGCAGTGACGGTTAGACAGGATTCGTCTCTCCCGGTATTGGGGGTTGACATCGCGCTGTGTCTAGGAGAGCCATTACACGAGTAGTCCCTGGCCAGGGCAAACGAGATATACTGGTGGGTTTCCAGTGTTATCTCAGGGTGTATTGGGCTTCACTCCGGCACGACTTGTACCGCTTTTGGGGGACTGACGTTTACCGCCCCCTAGGCCCGCCATGCGATGTATCAGACGAACAGACCGGACTGTACGGAGAATGTCACACTCAGGCTCAGTAGGAGTTCAGATGGGTTTCGCCTCGTCGGTCTTCTTGTCGGCATTACCTGGGGACCGTTACGCACAGCTAGTGCCGCTTGCGGTCTGTGGTTAAACCCACTGCCAGCGTAGTGTCGAGTCTTTAGAGTCCCATGCAGAAAGCTTTTCGCCTTTACGCAAAAGAGTAGAGGTCGCATGGTATTGCGACAGGTTGCATGGCTTTGCGACAGGGTTCGGTCACATCCGTGCACTTGTGCACGTACAGTGTCAGGACAGTTTACACTAGCGGGCTTTGGTTTAAGCCAGATCCTAGTGTACCTTATGGGATTGGATTTATCCAGTTTGCATTCGTGTTCCTCGGAACGCGGATGCGGGTGTGCATGCACAGTTGACAGGGAGGCACAGACAGCGGATTCTCATTAGGGTTGTTGACAGTTGACCGTTGACTTTTTGACTTTTTGCTCAACCCTAATGAGAATATGATATGTGATTAACTATTATATTAATTAAGTATTATGGTGATATGGTTGTTGACTTGTTGACTTTTGTTGACTTGTTGACTTTGTTGACTTGTTGACTTTTGTTGACTTGTTGACCGGTTGACTAGGCTTGACTAGTTGACCATCATGATAACCATGGTTATCATTTCATGCCAAAGACTTTTTCTTGCTTATTCATTTGAGTAAAATGAGTGCATGACATGATAAGGTTATGGTTGCTTCCTACCATCACAAAAGACTTTTTTGATATGATGAGTTATGATCACTTTGGATTATGAGAGGGTGAAAGACAAAAGAGAGCCTCATTTTTCTTTCTTGCTCATTCTCTCTCTTGTTCTTGAGCTCTCCTCTTTCTCCCACCCTCAACCTCTTGCTCCCTCTCTTGATCTATGGTTCTCTTGTCTCATGAGTTGAGAATCAAGAACCATAGATAAAATCCCATTCTAAATCATCTCTACTCATTCTAGTTCACTAGGTTTAGCAAACCAAGTGAACTAGTTTCTTCAAAGAACGAAGAAGGAGCTAAAGGTTGGAGCTTTCAAGTGGATCTATCTTCGGCGTACGGAGACAACGAGAAGGAGCCATCGAACCACCATCGGAGCTTGAAGAGAAGGAGTTCAAGTTTAGGTATAACCATCTTCATCCGAGTAGCTAAATATCTTTAGCTTAGTATGCTAGTTTTAGTTTAGGTAAAGATCCCGACCTAGCTTAGTCCATGTTGCCTCTTGCGTTAAAATTTTGATTTTATACCGTTTCCGCCTCCCCGTAAGAACCGGGGGTCGCAACGTGGACTTACAAGTCGTGTCGGAGGGAAGCCCATTACACCCTGAGAAACTACTGGAACCTACCAGCAAATCTCGCTTTCCCTGGCCAGGGACTTTGCGTAATGGCTCTCTGACACAGCTCGATATCAACTCCCAATACCGGGAGAGACGAATCATGTCTAACCGCCACTGCCTCCAAGTGCTCGGGACTGCACCCAACTGCTACCTGTTTACACGACTCCTTTGAGCCGTGGTAGGGTAGCAATCTAAGAACAGTGGGACACACTCGAGGCGAAGTAGCAGTGTCAAGTCTGCGGACTATGCTGTACTCATGTCACCTGGGAACTGTTCACTGACGACTGGTATAAAACCAACCAACAGTTCCCTGTGAGTCCTGTCCGGTGTACCCGTAACCCAACGAGCACCTGTATACTATCTCCAGTACGACGTACTGACGGCTGTGGGACAGACCATCTCCCCAACTGGGATGAGAAGCGTACACACTAGTCTACTCCGGAGTATCGATGCTCTGTCTCGATAATCCAACGACTAGGGACCTGAATAAGGATGTGCTTGTAGACTACCCAGCCCCCACTAGTGTGACTGCCATCACAACGCTGGTAGTCAAGCAAGATCCTAAGAGCTCTATCAATACGTACACTCACATATTAAGATAGAAAAACCAAGTAGCATACTACCATGTTCAGCAAGACTGTTATATACATGTGAATATCCCAAGCTTCCATTAAGTAATATACAAACTTGTATGATACAGTAATGGCCTTCTAGGGCATAAACACTAACAATCACCCACTTGAACTAGGGCCATGTACTGGCATATCGAAGACCAATGATCTCGAGTAGCCTCTCGAACTGCGTCTGAGGTAGGGCCTTCGTGAATGGATCAGCAATGTTCTCTTCTGAAGCAACTCTCCGAACCTCGATCTCCTGACGATCAATGATCTCCCTGATCAGGTGATACCGCCTCAAGATGTGTCTGGACTTCTGATGGGACCTTGGTTCCTTCGCTAAAGCTATAGCTCCGTTGTTGTCGCAATACAGAGGTATTGGATCAACTATGGTAGGAACCACCTGAAGTTCTGTTAGGAACTTCTTCATCCAGACTGCTTCTTTTGCGGCATCGCAAGCAGCTATATACTCCGCTTCCATCGTCGAGTCAGCAACGGTGTCCTGCTTGGAGCTCTTCCAGCACACCGCCCCTCCATTGAGGGTAAAGACATAACCCGACATGGACTTGGAATCGTCCTTATCACTCTGGAAGCCGGAATCAGCAAAGGCGTCCAACCTGAGGTCTTTTCCGCCGTAAACCAAGAACATCTCCTTAGTCCTCCTCAGGTACTTGAGAATGTTCTTTACTGCTATCCAGTGTTTCTCCCCTGGGTCTGACTGATACCGGCTCACCACGCTTAGTGCGTAAGCTACATCTGGTCTGGTACACAACATCGCATACATTATAGAGCCTACCGCAGAAGCGTAGGGTATAATAGACATGCGTTCCCTTTCCAAATCAGTCTTGGGAGACATCTCTTTGGAGAGGGTGATTCCATGACAAGCCGGTAGATTACCGCGCTTAGAATCTTCCATACTGAATCTTTTCAGTACAGTGTCGATATACCTGGACTGCGAAAGTCCCAACATCCTCTTGGATCTATCACGATAGATCCGGATCCCCAGAATGTAAGAGGCATCACCCAGGTCTTTCATGGAGAACCTGTGTGACAAGAATCCTTTGACAGATTGTAGCATAGGAATGTCATTTCCTATCAATAGAATGTCATCCACGTACAAGACGAGGAATACAACACTTCTGGCTACAACTTTACTATATATGCACGGTTCATCTGGATTTTTGATAAAGTCATATTCTTTGACTGTCTCATCAAAACAGATGTTCCAACTCCGCGATGCCTGCTTTAGTCCATAAATGGACTTAAGCAGCTTGCATACTTTCCCGCTGCTCCCACTCTGATTGAAACCCTATGGCTGATCCATATAGACGCTCTCTTCTAAATTTCCATTCAGAAAAGCCGTCTTTACGTCCATCTGCCAGATTTCATAATCATGGAAGGCAGCAATAGCAAGAAGGACCCGAATGGATTTGAGCATAGCCACTGGAGAAAAAGTTTCGTCATAGTCCAAACCAGGTCTTTGACGAAAACCCTTTGCAACAAGTCTAGCCTTATAGGTTTCCACCTGTCCATCTACACCAATCTTTTTCTTGAAGATCCATTTGCATCCTATGGGTTTTACCCCATCTGGAGCAAAGTCCAAAGTCCATACTTTGTTGGTGTACATGGACTCCATTTCGGTCCGCATTGCATCTAGCCATCGTACCGAGTCGCCGCTCTGGATGGCCTGCTGGAAGTCAGTAGGTTCATCATCATCTATGATGCAATCCTCTCTATCCCCATCTATGAGAAAACCGTAGTATCTCTCAGGCGGATGAGACGGCCTACTACTCCTGCGGAGGGGTGCGGGAATGTCCTGTTCTTCTTGAACTTCCGGTTCTACCAAACTTTCAGTAGCAGTTTGTGGTTCTGGAATTTCTTCCAGTTCTATTTCGCTCCCACTTGATTCCTTTTCTAAAAACAGATGTTCCAGAAAATGGGCATTACGAGAAACAAAGACCTTTTGTTCCTCTGCGTAATAGAAATAATATCCCTTGGAGTTCTTTGGATATCCCACAAACAAACATTTTACTGATCGTGCCTCGAGCTTGTCCACATGCTGCTTTTTAACAAAAGCTGGACATCCCCAAATCTTCATATGCTGAAGATGGGGTTTCCTCCCAGTCAACATCTGATATGGAGTGGTAGGCACAGTCTTGGTAGGAGCCCTGTTCAGAAGATATGCCGTTGATTCTAGCGCATAACCCCAGAAAGATCGCGGTAACTCAGCATTACTCATCATGGATCGTACCATATCCAATAGGGTTCGATTCCGTCTCTCCGATACACCGTTATGCTGTGGAGTGTACGGAGGAGTAAGCTGAGAGAGAATTCCTTTCTCTTTTAGGTAACCTAGGAACTCGGCACTCAAGTATTCACCACCTCGATCAGATCTAAGTGTCTTGATACTTTTGCCGGTTTGGTTTTCTACTTCATTCTTATACTCTTGGAATTTCTCAAAAGCCTCGGATTTATGTTTCATCAGATAAATGAATCCGTATCTTGAGTAATCATCCGTGAAAGTAATGAAGTAGGAATAACCACCTCTCGCATGTGTAGACATTGGACCACATACATCGCTGTGTATGAGTCCTAAGAGCTCGCTCGCTCTTACTCCTTGTCCAGTAAATGGAGTCTTTGTCATCTTTCCTTTGAGACAAGATTGACAAGTGACATAAGATTGATATTCGAACGAGTCTAAATATCATTCTCTATGCAACTTAGTCAACCTTCTCCCATTGATGTGACCCAGTCTACAATGCCATAAGAAAGCTTTATTTAAATCTGAAGACTTTCTTTTTAGTGTGTTCTGGACATTGAAAATTTGGAGTTGGTTTAAAACATATATGCCGTTATTTAGTGTACCTGACCCAATCAAACCATGATTAAGGTGGATGTTGACAACATCTCTTACAAACGTGAAATCATAACCTTTATTTGATAACAAGGAAACTGATATGATATTACACGTTAAGCTTGGTACAAAATAACAGTTATGTAAAACCAAAATGTGTCCACTCGTCAATCCTAGGTGATAATCCCCGACGGACGCAGCTCGCACACTAGCTCCGTTAGCAACCTTTAGGGTCATATCACCTTCCTTCAGCACTCTACGGTTTCTCAGTGCCTGCAATGAATTGCAAATATGAGATCCTGATCCGGTAGCCAATACCCAGGAAGTAGAGTTGATCGACAAACAATTCTCAATTACAAACACACCTGAAGTCGAAGCCACAGCTTGCTTCGGTTCCTGGTTCTTGGCGTTCCATGCCTTGCAATCCTTCTTCCAGTACCCTTTCCTGTGACAATAGAAGCACTCATCCTGGCCAACTACCGGTACCGCAAACTTTTTCTTTCCCTTCCCTCCCACCTTACTAACACCTCCTCTAGGTCTGGGTGCGGCCTTCTTCTTCCTTCCTTTGGCCTTAGCCTTGGACCCGGAAGAAGATGTACCGCCAACAAACATAGCGGGTGTTTCCCTTGAATTCTTCAAGGTGCCCTCTGCACTCCTTAACATGTTCAGGAGTTCCGGAATTTCAACTTCTTTTCTTTGAATGTTGAAGTTCAGGATAAACAGGACGTAGGTGTGAGGAAGGGACTGGAGAATAAGGTCTGTATAGAGCTCATTATCCAAAGTCGTCCCAAGGTCTGCGAGCTCTTCTATGTAGCCGATCATCTTTAGGACATGTTCTCCTACCGATGACCCGACAGCCAACCTCGCTCGAAACAAGTTCTTAGAGGTCTCGTATCTTGCTATACGAGATTGCTCTCCATAAAGTTCCTTTGTATGGAGAAATATGCCATCAAGGTCCATATCTTCGTGCCTCCTCTGATGTTCATTGTTCATCGAGGCAAGCACGATGCACTTGGCTTTCGCGCAATCTAAATCCCAGGTTTTGCGGATTTCCTTATCCGCATTACTGGATTTGGGACCAGGGACAGCAGGTGCCGTAGCGGTGAGGACGTACCCCAATTTGTCATAGGTCAAAGCCATTTTGACATTCCACAGCCAATCTTTATAGTTTGGCCCTGTCAGTATATTTTTCTCTAAAAGTAACTTAAGTCCAGTCATTTTCAGGGTCACTGCAATTAGGAGAGAGAGAAGAAAACTCTTTAGCATGATGCTCTTGCAAGTTTAGAATGGTTTTTAGTTTATCTAAACTGGATGGCTCCCACTGTTTCTCGAATCCTTCCTCAAACCATAAAAGAAGAATTAGCCAGGACTATTCTCACCGTACAATACTTGCTTAACCGTTCAGCCAGGCCAGTGTCGATACTTCGAGGGAGGTTTTCCAACGCTTTCGCGAAGTTCCTTAATTAAATAACCTCTTTTCTCTGGGGGCGTAACCCCGCTGACACCTTTCTGGACATCTACTAGGTTTATAGCATTGATCGTTAAGTGACGAATATCCTGATAAGTAGCATATACTCACAGTAGGATCGGGATCCAAATATCATCGTCTGATAATGCTGTAGGAATGCTACCAACATTCATCAAACTCCAAATGGTATGCATCTCTTTGCAAATTTCAGTTTCTTTAGAAATTCCCGATATATGTTTTTGCCCCATGCTCTTATAACCTTGGCTTTGGTCAAAGTGTCATAAGTCACATGTCAAGTTCTACCCGTCATTATCTTGTCAATTTGAACCCATCCGTATATACCCCTGACTTTGGTCAAATGGTAATACGACTGTCCCAAACCAACTCATCTATCTTATGCAACAAATGAAAACCCAGCAGCTACCAAACACTATGCCTTGACTTTGGCCAAAATGCATAGCTTGAATACTACTGAATACCCAAATGAAATGACGGAGGGCTACGAATGGTTTTGGCGAAACCGTGAACGTAGTGAACTTGATATAACCGAAGGAACCTGATAGCTTTTAAAAGGAGTGGTTAAGGCTCCGCATTTAAAAATATCTGTTTTTAAAATTAACCGAGTGGTTTCTTTTAAATTGTTCCAACGATTAAAACTTTGGTTTATTTTCTTTGCATTATAGATAATGCGTCCCATCATTAACCTATCATTGCAGAAAACAACGAAAATATGACGTCCTCTTATGCCATCTGCATTCGCCACTGGGTCCCGTCATCACCCGTTAGGTTACTTAACTAACGACAGAGCGGGGACTGGGCTAGCGCGGGTGTAAAACATAAGTGACGTCTAAAATAGCTACAATATATATAGATATTTTACATTCGTCTGACGCAATGATATACATTCCAGAACACAGATAAACTTTATTGGATTTGCAAGCAATCTGTATTTCTTTTGAGCCTGCAAGAAAGGACAGATTACACAGTTGTGATGAATAGCCGTTACCCCACCCAAGATCCCTACGGGTACGGCAAACTACCCGTCCGGCAGTTTGTGTACCCCACCTTGGATCTGTCCTAGGAGCAAAAACAGTAAAATGAAATAATACAACGGTGGCTACAACCGCAACCTGGATGTACCCCGCAAAATAATATTACAACAAATTACATTTACAACAAATGAATTAAATAATAACCCATTTCAAAACCCCGGCTATACACCACAACAGTCCAATACAGTTTATATGCACAAACAGATATAACCATTACAGAAATGTGCAACCCCCTGCCAACCGACATACTAGCAGTTAGGGGAGGTTTACGAACACATTATACAATCACAGATATAATCCAATATGCAAATACTGTACAATTTCGATCGATTAAATATCATTAATATTGCTCCAATACTGCTCTGTAAAACTGAAATCTGAGCAAATATTAAATATTCCAGAAAATCCCAAATACCACAGAGAAGCAACACAGGAAATTTGGATTCCTGACTCGGCAACTCGGCGGCGGAAGCGCGGCGGATCGGTGCGATCCGCCGCGGTTCCGCGGCCGCGTTGCCGATTCAGGAGCCCAAATTTCTTGGGTGTTCTTCTGGTGTCTTTTCAAGCTTTCTGAACTTCCCTGAAAAATTTTTGGACTTCATTTAAATTTCGACAGAAACTTGACAGTTCGGGGTTTTCCGGTTTCGTTTTTTCCGTTCGAAATTCGTACAAATTTGCAATTAAGTTATTTATTGTTTAGCGAGGCTCTGATACCACTGTAAGTCGATGTACTACACCCCAATACTTGTGGGGAGGCGGAATTTTCAAAAACGAACTTGTTTAGTGAACAAACATCGACTAACCGCTTGAATCGAAGCTAAACTATAAATAACCAAACACAAAGTGTTTCTAAACTACTGTGTTTAGCGATTATACCTAATGAACCAACTCCTTCGTCTTTACGATCACCTCGTCCTCCTCGGCCTTCTCTTTGTAGTAGACGATCCACCCGAGAGCAAAACTCCAAGCTTAGCCTCTAAACTTGAGGCAACTAACCTTCTTGGATTGCTAATCAAAGAAGATAGATTGAGATAGAGTGATGGTTATGGATTGTTTAGTCTAGCTAATCCTAGTTCTCAACACATGAGAGGTGAGGATTAGGGTTTGAAGAGGGAGAGCTTGAGGAGAGAGAAGATGATGATAATAATAAGATGAGATTACTGAGTATCATAATAAATATGAAGCATTCTCTTTTATGAAGAAAAGAATAATACATGATGAATAAGCATGCTTCACAAATATCTAATGGTGATTCATTATCATGAGTCATTAAGCATTTATGATGCTTTAATGACATGAATGAATCACCCTCATGACTCACTAATCTCATTCATTGCATTTGCCACCTAAACCTCCTTAGTCACCACTTCTAGAAGCTTCTCGCACAATTACGAGAACGCCCCTCCAATCCGCAAAAATACGGAAAAACTTTAGACTGTAAAAATCCAATAACCGGATACCAGTAACTGGCTTAAACCAAAGCCGACTGGTAAAAACTGTCCGAAAGTCGTACGCGCGTAAACGCACGTACGCGTCCGAACCCTTGTCGTAAAACCATACGACCTCTATATCGTTTCGCCTGGAATAGGAAACTCTCTATGTGGGACTCTAGAGACTCGACTACTACGCTGGCAGTGGGTTTAACCACAGACCGCAAGCGGCACTAGCTATACGTAACGGTCCCCAGGTAGTTGTCGATAAGAAGGCCGATGAGGAAACCCATCCGAACTCCTACTGAGTCTGATGTGACAATCTCCATACAGTCCGGTCCGTTCGTCCAAGACTATCGCACATCGGGCCTAGGGGGCGGCAAGTGTCAGTCCCCTAATAGCAGTATAAGTCGTGTCGGAGGGAAGCCCATTACACCCTGAGAAACTACTGGAACCTACCAGCAAATCTCGCTTTCCCTGGCCAGGGACTTTGCGTAATGGCTCTCTGACACAGCGCGATATCAACTCCCAATACCGGGAGAGACGAATCCTGTCTAACCGCCACTGCCTCTAAGTGCTCGGGACTGCACCCAACTGCTACCTGTATGCACGACTCCTTTGAGCCGTGGTAGGGTAGCAATCTAAGAACAGTGGGACACACTCGAGGCGAAGTAGCAGTGTCAAGTCTGCGGACTATGATGTACTCATGTCACCTGGGAACTGTTCACTGACGACTGGTATAAAACCAACCAACAGTTCCCTGTGAGTCCTGTCCGGTGTACCCGTAACCCAACGAGCACCTGTATACTATCTCCAGTACGACGTACTGACGGCTGTGGGACAGACCATCTCCCCAACTGGGATGAGAAGCGTACACACTAGTCTACTCCGGAGTATCGATGCTCTGTCTCGATAATCCAACGACTAGGGACCTGAATAAGGATGTGCTTGTAGACTACCCAGCCCCCACTAGTGTGACTGCCATCACAACGCTGGTAGTCAAGCAAGATCCTAAGAGCTCTATCAATACGTACACTCACATATTAAGATAGAAAAACCAAGTAGCATACTACCATGTTCAGCAAGACTGTTATATACATGTGAATATCCCAAGCTTCCATTAAGTAATATACAAACTAGTATGATACAGTAATGGCCTTCTAGGGCATAAACACTAACATCATGTACACGCTCTCTTCTAAATCACCATTTTGAAAGGCGGTCTTAACATCCATTTGCCAGATTTCATAGTCATGATATGCAGCGATGTTAAGCATGATCTGGATGGATTTAAGCATAGCCACTGGAGAAAAGTTTTCGTCATATTCCACACCTGGTCTTTGACGAAAACCCTTTGCAACAAGTCTAGCTTTGAAAGTCTCCACTTTCCCATCTACACCAAGTTTTTTCTTGAAGATCCACTTGCTCCCAATGGGTTTTACCCCTTCAGGAGCATCTTCCAAAGTCCATACTTTGTTGGTGTACATGGATTCCATCTCGGACCGCATTACATCCAGCCATTTCACTGAGTCCCCACTCGTGATGGCCTGCTCGAAGCTAGTTGGGTCATCATCAACCATGATGCAATCCTCGCTCCCAACATCCATGAGAAAACCGTAGTATCACTCAGGTGGGTGAGGAACCCTACTAGATCGGCGGAGTGGCTGGGGTTCATCGGGAACTACCGAATCCTCTGGTTCCACTAAATCTTCAGTTTGAGTTTGTATAGCCGGAATCTCTTCCAGTTCTACCTCGTCGCCACTAATTTCTTTTGTAAGAAATTCCTTTTCTAAAAAGGTGGCATGTCGAGAAACAAACACTTTTTGTTCCTCAGTATGGTAGAAAAGATATCCATGTGAATGTTTGGGATATCCCACAAACTTGCATGGAACTGACCGTGTCTCGAGTTTGTCCGGATTTTGCCTTTTGACATAGGCCGGACAACCCCATATCTTAACTCGTTTAAGACATGGTCTCTTCCCACTCCATATCTCATATGGTGTGGTAGGTATAGATTTAGATGGAACTTGATTCAATAGGTATGTTGTTGTCTCCAGCGCATACCCCCAGAAGGAAATAGGTAACTCAGCTGTGCTCATCATAGAGCGCACCATATCTAATAGGGTGCGGTTCCTCCGTTCCGATACACCGTTGTGCTGTGGCGTATATGGAGGAGTTAGCTGAGAGAGAATCCCATTCTCTTTTAGGAAGTCCAGGAATTCATTGCTTAAGTATTCACCTCCTCGATCAGATCGAAGGATTTTAATACTTTTCCCGGTTTGGTTCTCGACTTCTTGTTTATATTCTCTAAATTTCTCAAAAGCTTTTGATTTGTGTTTCATCAGGAACACATATCCGAATCTAGAGAGATCGTTAGTGAATGTAATGAAATACGAAGAACCATTCCTGGCATGTGTAGACATGGGACCACATACATCACTATGTACCAGTCCCAAGAGTTCCATAACTCTTTCTCCGTGTCCCGTAAATGGAGTTTTGGTCATCTTTCCTTTGAGACATGAATGGAAAGTGTCATAAGATGAAAATTCAAACGGATTCAAATATCCATCCTTATGCAACTTAGCTAGTCGTGTCGCATTGATGTGACCCAGTCTACAATGCCACAAGAAGGATTCGTTCAGTTCTGAACTCTTCCTCTTGTGTGTGTTTGTTATGCTCAAAATTGTTGATTGATTTAGAACATAAATGCCATTGCACATCGTGCCTGATCCAACCAACTTTTGGTTTAGAAAAATGTTCATAACATTATCCTGTAATACAAAATTATAACCTTCTTTACTCAACAAAGAAACCGATATAATATTGCATATCAGTTTCGACATGTAATAGCATTCGTTCAGAATCAATGTATTACGAGTTGGCAATACAAGGTGATATTCCCCGACGGTTTTAGCTGCAACAATTGCACCATTTCCAACCCTTATGTCTTTATCACCTTCTCCAAGTTCTCTACCTTTCTTAAGCCCATGTAACTGATTACATATATGGGATCCTGACCCGGTATCTAATACCCAGGACGTAGAGCAAATGGAAAAACAGTTCTCTTTAACGAACACACCCGAAGAAAATGCATCAACATGTACTTTCTGTAGGGTTACTAGGCACAGATAAGAGGTTCCACAAGGCATCTACCATGCCAAATTCAAATTTTTATGTGCCTAACAACTCTATGCAAGATCGTTAACTAGAGATTAGGCAAAACGAAAAGCTAGTAAACTACTTTACTAGTAAGTGAAAGGGATTACAACCTTTGTAGATCCGGTCCTTCACTTCAATAGCTCCGTGTTGACGTCCCTTCGCTGCGATCATCGGGATCCTGGACCCTAGCGTTGGTTTCATCGGAGAAATAAGCGGGCTAGGTCGTTGACTTCGAGGCCGAAGATGATCTACGTCGGAGAGACTCAAACTCAAGCTATTCCTAAACTTGGTCATAAACTTTGTGAAGAGAACACCCTATACTACATGGCAAGTAGTAGAGGATGAAGAAATAGGAAGTGGGTTCACTTTAGAATTGGATTTCTCACTCTTTTTCTCATGGCACCATTGGAGCTAGCAAGCTTTTGTGGAGCTTGATGATGAAGAAGAAGAAGAAAAGAATCATAGAATAAAATGAAACTTATCCTTTTAATTATGGCACCATGGTTGAGTTAAGCTCTCATGCTTAACTCATGTAGAGAATTAACCAAAGCATTAGGTTAAGGGTTGGGTTAACTAATATCCTAAGGAAATGACAAAAGATTTGACTTTGTCAAAGTTTCTTCAAGCTTCATGAAGCTTGATAACTTTGACCAAAGTCTCACTCTTTTGTTATTTGTTAAGAAAATAGTAAACCCTAATTTAACTTTGATTTGGTATAAGTCTCATACACACAACTTGTTTGTATCATCAAGCATGATACAAACATGTACACTTGCATATATCACATATAAACAATGTACCCAATCAAGTGAGAAAATCAATCTTAAGTGAACCAATACTAGTTAATGTAAAGTAATATATCAAATATATAATTATACATTAAATCATTAAATCAACACTTGATTTAACGATCCGGTCATATTGCATATAACCGACTAATATCAATAATAACAAATTATCGAATCAACACTTGATCTGATAATCCTGCTATATCGCATACAACCGATCAATGTCATAAATCGCGAGAATAGAATACAGTATCACATACTAGTATTGTTCTCGGTCCCGCACATATCTCATATGCGCTCCTATTTCGTTTCGCTTGAGCCAGGAAACCCCTGTGTAGGACTCTAAAGACTCGTCAATACGCCGGCAGTAGGTGATGATCATATCAAACACCCACAAGCCGCAAGCGGTCTGCCAAACGTAACGGCCACCCAGGTATTGAGCGATCAGAAGATCAACAAGCAAGCCTGCTCACACTCCTGTGAATCCAATTAGTAACACTACCGTACAGTCCGGTCTCTACGTCTGATATGTCGCATATCTCGTCTAGGGGTGGCAAACGTCAGACCCCAATAACTCGATAAGTCGTGTCGATATGAGTCTCATAACGGGTCGAGAAACTAATGGTAACACTTACCAGTATATCCCTAAAGCAGCCTTGGCCAAGGACTTCATGTTATAGCCAATCGAGCACAGCGCAACATCAACTCCCTATACCGGGAGAGACGAAACCCCTCCTATCGCTCATTGCCTCCATGTGATTCGGGACTGTACCCAAAAACCACCGTTTTGCACGCCCTCTTGGACGTGGTAAGGTGGAAATCAAAGCACGGTGGGAATCATACAAGACTCTATGACGATCTCGGGTATACAGACTAACCTGTACCAGTGTCACCAGAGAACTGCCATCTGACGTAAGGTACAATACCATCTGGGAGTTCTCGGCGAGTCCGTCCAGTGTACACAGTCTACACTGAGCACCCGTATACCATCTCTGATGTCAAACACCAATGGATATGGGATCATCCATCGCCCATCTATATGGGTCGAGAAGGTATACGCTAGTCTACTCTGGTATACCAATGCCTAGTCTCGATACACCCACGACTAGGGACCTTGAAGGATGTACTTATGGACTACCATGTCCCCACTAGTATGATCCGCATCATAGTCCAGGTAGTCAAGTACACATCCTAAGGGCTTTACCAACATGTAACAGAGAGACAATAAGTGTACACGTTAAGGTAAAGAGTAACCAGATAGCATACTATCATATCGAGCAAGAAAGTCATCCCTATATATGTCCAAGCATCCACTACAATATACATCCTATGTATAGTAATGGCCTCTAGGGCATACATATAACTAACAATCTCCCACTTGCACTAGGGCCATCTGATAGCAGTGGTTGTAGTATCCCATACTCAACCATCCCATGAAAGTCTCTCTCTGGGAAAAAGGCCTATGTGAGTGGATCCGCCTTGTTGTCCTCTGAGTCTACTCTCCTAACCTCGATCCTCTGGAGATCAACCATCTCCACGATCAGGTGATACTGCCTAAGAATATGTCTGGATCACTGATGGGACGGGCGTTCCTTGGCATAAGCCACAACTCCATTGTCACACAACGGGAGGAACGAAGTTCATCTCATGAACTAAAATACACCCAGACTGCCTCTTTGGTAGCATCTTTGGTAGCGATGTATCCAGCCTTTATCGTCTAGTATGCCACGGTATCTAGCTTGGAACTCTTCCAACATACCGTCCCTCCACTGAGGGTAAAGACAATGCCTGCGACTGACATTCAGTCGTCTTTATCATCCTGGAACCTTTCCAGTGATTCTCCCCAGGATCGATTGATACCATCTCACTACAACTAGTGAGTATCCTAACATCCATTTAGATCTATCTCATAGATCCAAAACCCAGGATTTAGGAGGTATCACTTTGATCCTATATGGAGAATCATTGTGATAAGTGGAGATTGACTGAGCGTAGCATAGGAAACTCCATCCCTATCATGAGTATGTCATCAACGTACTCTACGAGGATCACCACCATACTCCCTACTACCTTTTTGTATATACAAGGTTCATCTACCATTTTGATGAAGTCAAACTCTTTGACTACCACATCAAAACAGATGTTCCAACTCCGCGATGCCTGCTTTATCACATAAAACATCTTGCGCACGTTTCCGCTGCTCCCACTGTCTACGAAGCCCTCTGACTGTGTACTTATAGACTCTCTCTTCTAAATCTTTATTTAGAAAAGCAGTCATGACACCCAACCGCCAGATATCGTAGTCATGGTACGTAGCCGTGGCAAGTAGGATCTGGATGGACCTAAGCATAGGCACTTAGAAAAGGTTTCATCACAATCCATAGCTGGTCAATGATGCAAACCTTTAACAAGTCTAGCTTTGAAAGTCTCAACTTTTCCACGTACACCAAGTAATCTTCTCAAGATATACTTTCTCTTGATGGGGATTTAACCCTTCAGATAAAGCAACCAAAGTCCATACTTTGTTGGTGTAAAAGGATTCCATCTCAGATCGATAAACATCCAGCCATTCTTACAGAGTCCCACTCCTGATGGCCAGCTCGAAACTAGTTAGGTCATCATCCCATGATGCAATCCTCGCTCCCACTGTCATAGAGAAATCGGAGTATCTCTCAGGTGGGTGAGGAAACCTACTAGATCGGCGGAGAGGCTGAGGTTCGTTGGTTGCTATTGAATCCTTTGGTTCTACCAAATCATCAGCTGCAGTTTGTATAGCTAGAACTGTTTCCAGTTCTACCTCATGACCAATAATTTCTTCACAAGAAATTCCCTTTCACAAAGGTGGGATGCTGAGAAACAAAACATTTTTGTTCCTCGGTTAGGTAGAAGATATTCCCTTGCGTATGCTTGGGATATCCAACAAACTTCCACAGATCTGAATTTGCCTCGAGCTTGTCCGGATTTTGCTTTTCAGACATAGGCCGGACAACCCCAAATCTTAACAAACTTAAGATATGGGCTCTTCCCTTTCCATATCACATATGAAGTGGTAGGCAACTGATTTGATCGGAACCCTATTCAATAGGTATGCAACTTCATAAGTGCATAACTCCCTAAAAGGAAATAGGAAACTCAGTAGTACTCATCATAGAGCACACCATATCTAATAGGGTGTGATTGCTCCGCCCCGATACACCGAGGTGGTGTGGTGTATCCGGAGGAGTAATGCTGAGAGAGAATCTCATTCTCCTTTAGAATAATCCAGGAATTTCGTGCTCAAGTATTCTCCTCCTTGATCTCATCAAAGGACATAATACTTATACCCGTTGTTGGTTCTCTACTTCTTAATTATATTCTGTGAATATCTCAAAAGATTCGGACTTGTGTTTCAACAGGAACATATGTCTGAATCTCGAGATATCATCAGAGAATTTAATGAAGTACAAAGAACCGGTCTTGGCATTTGTAGACAGGGGACCTTCATACATCATCATGTATCATCCCAAGAGTTCATTAACTCTTTCTCTGTTTCCATTAAACAGAGCTATGGTCATCTTATCTTTGTGACATGACTGGCAAGTTTCACAAGATTTAAATTCAAATTGATTTAAAAATGCATCTTAATGTAACTTAGCTAGTCGGGTCGCATTGATATGACCTAGTCTAAAATGCCTCAAGAAGGATTCGTTCATTTCTGAACTCTTCCACTTGTGTGTGTTCTATATACTAAGAACTGTAGTTTGATTTAGAACGTTAATGCTTTTAGATAACGTGCCTGAACCGATCAACTCTTGATTTAGGAAATGTTCAAAACATTATCCAACAATACAAAATTATATCCTTCTTTATCTAAATAAAGAGACTGATATGATTTTGTATATCAGGTTCGGTATCTAATAACATTTGTTCAGAATCAATATATTCTGGTAATACAGGGTGACAGTGACCAACAAACTTGGCTGCAACACTTGCACCGTTTTCTGCCTCATGAAACTTATCACCCGTTCTCAGTTCTCTACCTTTCTGTAGCCCATGTAATATAACATATGTGGGATCCTGATCCGGTATCAAATACGCAGGACGTAAAGGACACTGAGAAACAGTTCACGGTAATGAATACACCCGAAGATGATGCATCAGCATGCACTTTCTTCGTTTGGGTGGCATGGGAATTCTGGTAATCCCCTAAATCCTGCTCTGTCTTATAACATTTATAAGTTGGAGCGGGACCAACGTTCCCCAGCTCAGTATAACAAGCGGGTTCGATCAATACATCCATTTTATTATCTTGATTAAGGAGTGACATGGTCGCCACCTGGAGAGAGAGAGAAGAAAACACTCTGCGTGCGCTCTTGCAAGATCAGATTGGTTATTATTTTATCTAATCAGGATGGCTCCCACTGTTTTTTATCAAATCTTCCGTCAAACCTTAAAAGGAAAGACTAGCCGGGATTAATTACACTCTACAAGTTCGCCAATCTTTCAGCCAGGACAGTGTCGGTACTTTGAGGGAGGTTCCCCATGCTTTCGCACGGACCTAATTAAAGTAAACCTCGTTTTCCCAGAGGCGTAACCCCGTTGACACCTTTCTAGACACCTACTTGATCGGCTAATTGAAATGTGTAAAATTCTCCCAGGAGTAACAATTACTCGCAGTGGGTATCGGGATCCAACTATCTCATAGAAGGTATGCAATCTCATTACGAATTTCAACACTTGAAATTCCCGATAATATTTTGCCCCTAACCTCCTATGACCTTGACAAAGGCCAACAAACCATAGGATGCTAGTCAAGTTCAACCCGTCATTTCTTGATTGAATTAAACCCATCAGCACGACCCTTGACAAAGGCCAACAAGGTCGTACGACTACCCTAACCCAATCTGCATCATATGCATAAGCAGATAAGCACTAGTCAGCTACCGCACACTACGCCTTGACAAAGGCCAACAAACGCAGCACGAATACTAAGTAGGACTTATCTGAAATGACGGAGGGCTACGACAGGTTTTTCTGAAAACCTATTGCGTAATGAACTTGATATCGTTGTAGAATCAAATGATTTTAAAATTGAGTGTTTTTTAGGCTTTTCTAGTTTTGCTAAAGGGGTCACTCCCGGTGAAGGGATCGTCGGCCCTTTCTGTAGGGTTCCTAGGCACACCCATGAGGTTCTACATTAGTTACCTCACCCATGGTTGCTAAATGATAAGCATCACTTGATTTTCTATTTTAATATGAATGAATCATATTAAAATAGAAAATCAAGTGATGCTTATCATTTAGCAACCATGGGTGATGTAACTAATGTAGAGAATAAACTAAGGTTTAGGTGAAATGGTTAGGTTAAGGAATAAAAACAAAATGGTTACTTTTTCAAAGATGCATGAAGCATCATGAAACTTCTAGCAAAGGAACAAAAGCAACCATTTAGTTTTTTCTTTTTAACCAAAATAAATAAAGTAAATAAAACCCTAACCATTTACCTAAACATGGTTTAAAGCATACACACACCTAAGTTTGCATGTATCATCAAACATGATACAAACTAGTGCACAAAGATATATCACATATACAACTTGTGCAAATCAAGTGAGAAAATCCATCTTAAGTGAACAAATACTAGTTAATGTAAAGTAATATATCAAATATATAATTATACATTAAATCATTAAATCAACACTTGATTTAATGATCCGGTCATACCGCATATAACCGACTAATATCAAGTGTATCAATATATCGAATCAACATTTGATTCGGTAACCCGGCTATATCTTATATAACCGTACGATGATATAAATCGCGAGAATAAAATCCAGTATCACATACTGGTATTATTCTCGGTCCCGCACATATCTCATATACGCTCCTATTTCGTTTCGCTTGAGCCAGGAAACCTCTGTGTAGGACTCTAAAGACTCGTCAATACGCCGGCAGCAGGTGATGATCATATCAAACACCTACAAGCCGCAAGCGGTCTGCTAAACGTAACGGCCACCCGGGTATTGAGCGATCAGAAGATCAACGAGCAAGCCCGCTCACACTCCTGTGAATCCAACCAGCAACACTTACCGTACAGTCCGGTCTATTCGTCTGATATGTCGCATATCTCGCCTAGGGGTGGTAAACGTCAGACCCCAGTTGCTTGATAAGTTATGCCTATATAAGGTCCATAACAAGCATGAAACTATTGATAACTCTTACCAGTAAATCACTGCAACTCTGGCCAGGGATTTCCTGCTTTGGCCAGTCGAGCATAGCGCGACATCAACCCCCAATACCGGGAGAGACGAATCCCCTCCTATCTCTCATTGCCTTCATATGAATCGGGACTGTACCCAAAAACCACCTGTTTGTACGACTCAGTAGAGCCGTGGTAGGGTGGAAATCAAAGCACAGTGGGAGACATACAAGACTCTATGACGATCTTGGGTCAACAGACTAAGCTGTACCAGTGTCACCAGAGAACTGCCATCTGACGTGAGGCATAATACCATCTGGGAGTTCTCAGCGAGTCCGTTCAGTATACCCATTCACCACTGAGCACCCGCATACCATCTCTGATGTCAAACACCAATGGATATGGGATCATCCATCGCCCATCACATGGGTCGAGAAGATATACGCTAGTCTACTCTGGAATATCGATGCCCCGTCTCGATATTCCCACGACTAGGAACATTGAAGGATGTACTCATGGACTACCCAGGCCCCACTAGTATGATCTACATCATAGTCCTGGAAGTCGAGCACACATCCTAAGGGCTTTATCAACATGTAATAGAGAGACTGCAAGTATACATGTTAAGATAAAGAGCAACCAGATAGCGTACTATCATGTCGAGCAAGAAACTCCTACCTATATATGTCCCAGCATCCACTACAATATACATCTCATGTACAGCAATGGCCTCTAGGGCATACATATAACTAACAATCTCCCACTTGCACTAGGGCCATCTGTAGCAGTGGTTGCAGTCTCTAATACTCAACCATCCCATAAAAGTCTCTCTCTGGGAAAAAGCCTTTGTGAGTGGATCCGCCGTGTTGTCCTCTGAGTCTACTCTCCTAACCTCGATCACCCTGGAGATCAACTATCTCCAGAATCAGGTGATGCTGCCTCAGAATATGTCTGGGTCACTGATGGGATCGGGGTTCCTGGGCCAAAGCCACACTTCCATTGTCATACAATGGTAGGAACCTAGTTCATCTTATGAACCAATATACACCCAAACTGCCTCTTTGGTAGTATCTTTGATAGCGATTTTACCAGCCTTTATCGTCTAGTCTGCCACGGTATTTAGCTTGGAACTCTTCCAACATACCGTCCCTCCACTGAGGGTAAAAACAATGCCTGCGACTGACATTCAGTCGTCCTTATCACCCTGGAACCTTTCCAGTGATTCTCCCCAGGATCAACTGATACCATCTCACTACAACTAGTGAGAATCCTAACATCCATTTAGATCTATCTCATTGATCCAAATCCCAAGATTTAGTGTAACGTTTTGAAAATCGTTTCGGTGAAATTTCAAAAAAAAAGGTAAAATAAGGGGGTTTTCTGTAAAAAGTCAAAATGCAAATATCTTTATTATAAAATTAAATATACATATTCTAGCTATGTAATTGCTAGTATTTGGTGTTTATTGAGCCACTGCTGAAATTTCAAATTTTCTGAAAATTTTTCCGAAATTAATTATTTTAATATTATTTTAAGCCGGTAAGAAAATACATTAAATTAGCGATAAATACAAATTTAAATGGGCTAATTTTAATCTTTAAAATCATGTTAATTAAAATCTAGTTGTAATATAATTTTTTAGTATTTTATTTCAAGTTTTAATTGATTTATTTTATGGAAAACAAAAATATAGTTATTTTGAACTAAAACTTGCAAATATGGTATTGTGGGGGGTCTTTTTGCATAGAATTTTTTTGTAAAGTCTCTCACACTCACCCTCACTCCCCTTGGCCGGCCCCACACTATTGTAGCAGCCCAAGAATTTTATTTCCCTCCTTTTGACCTTAAATCATGTGAGAAATGGGTTAAAATAAGGTTTTTATATATAGTAAAGTAGGTGGGGGTATTATGGTAATTTGGGAGGGGCTTTGACTTGGATTCTTTTCCAGAACTCCCCCACACCTCTCCCCACTCCCTCCTCAGCCGAAATTCCTGCAATAAACAGCCCCAAAATTTCCCCTCTCATTTTTCTTCTAAACTCATCAAAATTCCATTTAAACTTCACAATTTCAAACCCATCCTTCGTCCATTCTTCTTAACCTTTCTTGCATGGATTTTGGATGCTAGGAGGCCATCTTTGGAGTCAAAATTTCTTGCTAGATCTCTAGATCTAGAGGTATAATTCTTACCCATTTAAATTCTTATGGTTAGATTTCTTTAAATGAGTTGTTTTAGTGTTAATATTGGTGCTATTTTCATCTAGGATCTTCAAGAGAATGGTTTGAGTTAAACTAGGGTTTTTAGTACACCATTATTAAGTTAATTATTCTATTTTGCTATCTAGTGTTTTATACAAACCAAATCTAAGAGTTTAACTTGCTTTTTGGGCTTCAAATTAGTGCTAATTTAGTGTTTCATGTATAGTTTGGGTTGGATTTTTGTTAGTTATAAAATTCAAGAAAGGGTTTGAATGCAAGTTAGGGTTTTGTGAAATTGGTGTATGGTTGTGTAATGTATTAGGCTCTTATGGCTTGTTAAAACAAAGTTAGTAGCTAGTTGTTAATTGTTAGTTTAAAAATTATGATAATTACGCTAATTTGCTAACTAGCTATTTAAAATTGGTTAAATAATTGGGTTAAAAATGTAATTGTGTTTTTATGACATCATTAACATTATTATGAGTGGTTTAATATCTTAGGTTATGCAAAACCAAGCTTAATTGTTGAATTGTGAATTTTGCTTTAAAAAGTGTTAAAAATTGATATTTTTGCAAACTAGGATTTTGGAATTTATGCAAATTGATGAGAATAAATTATAGGAATGGTTTATATGACTTTGTTATGATATTTAGTGAATATTGTGGATGCTAGGTTCGTTTATACATCGAGTTTTGTACTAAAACGGTGATTTGTGCTTGCTAGATTTTCGGAAAAATGACTTTTTAAGTGAAATTGGGGTTTTTGTGAATTTTAAGCTATTTTATATTATAATTAGTGCTTGTAATTGTACAAATGAGTGTGTTGGGAGTTTTCTCGATGGTTTGGCGTTTGTACGCCGACGTCGAGGGTTTTTGGGTCGATTTGCGAAAGCAACCATAGGTTTTGACCTATGTGGGATTCGTGCGTCGTTTTGGTCATGAGTCGGATTTTAATGCGGTATGGTGCGTTATGATATGTAGGTACCCCATGTGGACTTCGAGATGACAAGCAAGCGCGTGGCGACGTCGGCACCGGCGAACGAGGACCAGGTGAGTAGATTTATATCTACGGGGAGAAGTCGGGTGGATGGCGTATAGCACCCCCGCAGTCCGTGGTGGTGTATACGGATGCGTATACACACCAACAATTTATTATATGTTATTTGGGATTAATAACGATGTTTAGGATGGATATTGGTGTGTTGGATTATTTTAGTGTTGCGAACCCTAGGGTAGTGTTGCACTACACATACACACCTACATACTTGCATACATTCCTATTTATATGTGCTCATGGGATTCTTTATAGTTATGTGATCACATGGGTATGGGACTATGTGTTCACATACGGATTTGAGGATGATACTTGGGATTGAGCTGAGTCGATGAGATTTGTTTTGTGGTTGTGATATCGGTGATATGGCAGGATTCGTACTTAAGGTACGCCCTGGTGTTATAGCGGATCTTGGGGCGGCGATACGGGTGAATAGTGTTATAAATAAAATGGTCGACATGTGATCGTGATATGAGTCATGATATGCAAGGATATTGATATTAGGCCGTATCGGGCGATGTATACCCTTGATGATGCTATGTGCTGACGGTATCGGTTTGTATTAGATTGTCGATCTGTAGTCAGATCATGAGTATATTAAGGATATTAGTATTGTACGAGACATAGGTCAGTACCCTAGACTATGATCTTGAATAAAGAGGATACTAGAGGAATGGTGTGAGGAATATGATATTGACCCGTACCCAGATTTGGGGATGTCGTACGACGGATTTACGTACGAGCTATATCATGATGATTGATTCGCACTCTTGACTTGGGATGGCTGATTGTAGATATGGTATCGGATATGATATTATTGAGGCGTGATCACCCACTAATATATATACAGGTATGTATATGGATCAACTCAGATGTTAGGCGGTTTCCTTACCTGTAGTCCAGCTTGTTAGCTTAGCCCTTTAGTTTAGTTTAGTTGTTAGATTAGATTCGATCCTTACCTATTTCAAAAACTAACGAATCGTGGGTATTTTAAAAGACAGCCCAAGGGATCCTACGGATATTTCAAAGGACGTATCTTTTCATAAAAACACCGTAGCCCCTATTTTCAAAACCCCATGATTCGTGTTATTTCAAAAGGCACCATTTGTAGGACTTATATTAGATTAATGCAGGTTAGTTACAGTTGCGTCTAGTATTCAGCTCCCGCTTATTATTGTGGTTCGCTTCGCATCGCATACTTATGTTATAATTTCTTATTGCAATGTTGATATCATATTGTTAGGACACCAGCACCATTACCGATGATGCATATGTACCACGTACACTTACTTGCCGGCTCACACACATCTTCATCGGTAATTGCCATGTCACGTACACCTTAGAAAATATTATTGCTTGACTTAGCTTGTTAGTTAGTAATTTGACATGATATTAGTGTGCATGCCTTATATGCCAGCTTAACATTGTAGTTAGTAATTGTCACTTCATGCATACTGTTATTCATTGTTATGCCTATATTCATGGTTTTTACATGCTATTGATGATTTGGATTCGGATTTCCATGAAATTTTCTGGATTTGGGGGGAAAACCGCAAAACTTATATAAACTAATTTCTCTCTTTTTAAATAAAAAGTGCGGTTTTTCTCATGATGTATGAGTCGTCCACCATGAGTTTGCTGATGGATTTCGAGACCCGATTCGAGGAGACGGATGAACCGTTTCGGGTACATGGTGGACCCGGTAAGGTACCCCGGGGCAAGAAGCGCGTGATGATGACGATGTGAGCCTGGCAGGGGAGCACTACCTACCGGTGATTTTACCCGACGCGTTGGATATCCGGAGGATACCGTCGTGGTCTTGAGATGGATGGTAGGGGACGGTCTGTACTGACGGCGCCCTAGATATTGTGATTGAGACATTGAGATTTCGAGATATTGAGGTACAGAGACTGTGATACAGAGATATCGAGATATTGGGATTACGTTTTGTGCCGATGCTAGGCACTGTTTTATACTGATTTCATTATGATACCTCATTTTAAAAATACAAAGGAAATCTCACTAAATTATGAAAACGGTTATTCATTTACATGTATTCTGTTTTCATGCATTCATACCTCATTCATATGATATATTGCTACTTGAGGCACTGACACGGGCACATGAGATTACACTCGGCTTAGATATTTACCCTAGCCTTGTTATAGGCTACATGTTATTCATATATTTAAGGATATATTATGATCATTGACCTAGGTTGCGTTATTTATGCGATTTCTCTGCGTAGATATTTTTCTATTCACGAGTTGGCAACTCACCCCCGTTGTGCCCCAGTTTCTTGCAGGTTTGCCGTACAGGTTTCTTTACGGCTTGCGGGCATAGTTTTCTTCGGGTGATTTGCTAGTAGGTGGGTTTACTTGTATCGTACCCCCATTTTATATCTTGTATATTATTATTCTGTTGTATCTAGAAGTTCCATCAACCAAACATGTATTTATTTGAGATAGAGACCAGTGATGTTTATTCTTTCGACCTTAGAGTCGCGCGTTGTATTTCTGTGGTTTTTGAGTTTCCTTTTGAATTTTGATCCTCGCCCTTGGCGTTGTATATTATATTGCTTGTGTGGTTGTGACCGTCGATTGACGAAGAGCTAGCTCCCGCTTGGGGATGCCTTTTTATTGATTTCGTATACTATTCATGTTGTATCCCATTTGGGGGCCAGTATTTACAAAGGAGACTCTGCCGAAATTTTCGGGAAAGTTTTGATGTTTTTAAAACCGCCTAATTCGGCTTATTCTATTGAAACTACTTGCTTTAAGTTGGTTTTTCCTGCACTCTACATCTTTCTTGGTATGGATTTCTTGGTTTTCGGTTTACTTAGATTACGTACGTCTCGAGACGTTCGTAGTTTAAGTGCCGGTCATGTTCCGTACTTTCGGGTCGTGACAAAGTTGGTATCAAAGCGTTAGGTTTTACCTTCGGAGCGTAGGATGACCCTTGGTTGATGGAATAGGTGACTAAAGTAGAGTGACGTACCGTGGGTATGTTCCGCGGCATATTTACGATACGCTACTCCACTTAAGAAGCCTTAGGATGTACATTTCTTTGCTCAGTATTATATTCATTCCGATCTAGCCTCATCAGTACCAGTTATGGTTTTGCTGCCACGATTACGGGCAGGGAGAGCTACGGCTAGAGTTGCGGTCAGCACGAGCTCGTCACGAACGAGGACTGACCAGGGCGAAATTCCGGCGACACTCGATTGCGGAGATGTGTCTTTTTACTGTGTTTCCGCGCCACGAGCGTTTGGCGGATCGCCTTTATGAGGTTTCTCGGACGTGCCGATCAGTATCAGAGGATTGGGCCACTGACATAGGCCAGCCAGATTTTAATGACCGTTGGTGTGTTGCTTATTCATGATGGTCGAGGCACTGTTCAGCGTGCAGACGAGCGAGCCAGTTATTGCTGCGAACGACGAGATATTGCCCCAGATGCTGGCGTTAGTGCAGAACGAGTTGTACTAAGAGATGATAGAAGGTCGCTAGTCATCGAGGATGAATGACTAGGACATGTGGATCGTTCGCCTACCCCGATGCGAGGTCATCAGATAGATTGATTCCAGCTAGAGACGACTTCACGCGGAGACGTTGGGAGTCGACAGAGACGATCGAATGTCAGAAACCTATTATTCCAAGTTTAAAGTAGTCGGAAAGACATGCAGGCAATTCTATGGTCCTTCTAAAAGAATGAAACCCTAACTCGACTTAATGACCGTGTGAAAGCCTTTGAACCTTCGGGTTTGCGGCAGTTCTACGGCGCCATTAGTGAGGCTTGGGTTTGCCCTTCTACGGCTGGACCACCGATACTGTGGTATGTACTCGATACTATTAAACTGTGCCCAAGATGTTGAGCTCTTGGGGGATTATGAGGTTTTGACGACTCGATCGGATGGCTCGACTTAATTCGGATGCTAGGTGGTGAGATGCATTTCTTGGGAGACTCCAGATACGAGGATAGCCGTTGGAGCTCAGTCCATGCAGCCGCGACGAGACGAGTCCAAAGAAGACGACATTAGAGGAATGTGAAGTAAGAGGTTCGTACCAGATCTAGATGAGATGACGTTCCACTCCGCCGACATCAGAGATGCGATGCGCATGCCGAGGCATGGTACTTGGATTTACCTTCTAGAAGGAGTCGTGATGAGTATGCAGCCGTTCTGGAACGAGAACAGATCTAGTAAGGAACGATGACTTTCGGACAGTTCGGCAGAGGCGAGATTTGGGAGAGACCTCGACAGGACCTTTCTGGGACAAATTACGAGAAGACTTGGACCCAGGAGTGGTCGTGTTACGCACACCAGTTGGCCAGAGTTCATGATCATCGACGAGACGTCCCACTAGTGACCGCGACAGTTGGTCCGAGATTCTTAGAGGATGCACTTGAGCGGTTCTATTCCGCCATTATTGATTTCGATGTTTTGGGTGATTGATTCGCATGATTTGATTTTGATGATTGAGGATTTATGATCTTTGCACAGTGTTGCACTTGATATCGTTTTCGTGCTTGGTTTCACATGTTTGCGATTTTACGGTTTTAGAGATTTGAGTTGATTTTGTGCGTATATACGCACACGATTTGGTTTTTGCACGCGTTATAGTTCATATATGCTTGCAGTGCAGTGTTACGTATGTTGTGCATTTAGATGCCCTGGACTTTGATTTCGATGGTGATGTTCGATATTTTTTTTGTGCACCTTGTGCACCTGATTTGATTTTGCGCATGTTCGGCACTTGATATTGGATTTCATGATTTCGTGCACGATGGATGCACCTGATTTGGATTTTCGCGCATGTTGGGCGCATGTTTTGAAGTGTGATTTTGGTGCACACCAGATGCACTAAATCGAGATTTTTCGTGCATGTCAGATGCACCTGATTTTGCTGTCAGGCACACATGTTGCCTATGACAGATGTTTCGTGCACACCCGATGTACTTAGATGTTGTTTCTGTGCATATGTATGGCACATATTTGGATTTTGATTCCGTGCGCACAAGACGCACGTAGTATTCATACGCGTATTTTGGGGATTGATTTTTCTTATAGAGCAGTACGTTTTTATGATATTGCTATGTGTTTTCGTACTGAGTAGGACTAGTCAGAGGACAGTACCTGAATCTATTTTACATGTATAGTTTCGAGTTATATCATATTAGTTTTGCTTTGGATTTGGGTATTGATGTCTTCCCCATGACTCCGATGATTGCGGGATGCTTGACGGAGTTCTGATTTGAGTTATATGCTCATTTTTCATGCGCATGCGTTGCGCTACGATTTGTTTTATGTATTTATGATTTCGGAGCCCCGGCGATTTGATGGTTTTGGCTGAAATATTTTAGTATTTGGGGGAAGTTTTAATTAAAATTCGGGGACCGAATTTCTTTAAGGGGGGAAGATTGTAACGTTTTGAAAATCGTTTCGGTGAAATTTCGAAAAAAGGTAAAATAAGGGGGTTTTCTGTAAAAAGTCAAAATGCAAATATCTTTATTATAAAATTAAATATACATATTCTAGCTATGTATTTGCTAGTATTTGGTGTTTATTGAGCCACTGCTGAAATTTCAAATTTTCTGAAAAATTTTCCGAAATTAATTATTTTAATATTATTTTAAGCCGGTAAGAAAATACATTAAATTAGCAATAAATACAAATTTAAATGGGCTAATTTTAATCTTCAAAATCATGTTAATTAAAATCTAGTTGTAATATAATTTTTTAGTATTTTATTTCAAGTTTTAATTGATTTATTTTATGGAAAACAAAAATATAGTTATTTTGAACTAAAACTTGCAAATATGGTATTGTGGGGGGTCTTTTTGCATAGAATTTTTTTGTAAAGTCTCTCACACTCACCCTCACTCCCCTTGGACGGCCCCACACTATTGTAGCAGCCCAAGAATTTTATTTCCCTCTTTTTGACCTTAAATCATGTGAGAAATGGGTTAAAATAAGGTTTTTATATATAGTAAAGTAGGTGGGGGTATTATGGTAATTTGGGAGGGGCTTTGACTTGGATTCTTTTCCACAACTCCCCCACACCTCTCCCCACTCCCTCCTCAGCCGAAATTCCTGCAATAAACAGCCCCAAAATTTCCCCTCTCATTTTTCTTCTAAACTCATCAAAATTCCATTTAAACTTCACAATTTCAAGCTCATCCTTCATCCATTCTTCTTAACCTTTCTTGCATGGATTTTGGATGCTAGGAGGCCATCTTTGGAGTCAAAATTTCTTGCTAGATCTCTTGATCTAGAGGTATAATTCTTACCCATTTAAATTCTTATGGTTAGATTTCTTTAAATGAGTTGTTTTAGTGTTAATATTGGTGCTATTTTCATCTAGGATCTTCAAGAGAATGGTTTGAGTTAAACTAGGGTTTTTAGTACACCATTATTAAGTTAATTATTCTATTTTGCTATCTAGTGTTTTATACAAACCAAATCTAAGAGTTTAACTTGCTTTTTGGGCTTCAAGTTAGTGCTAATTTAGTGTTTCATATATAGTTTGGGTTGGATTTTTGTTAGTTATAAAATTCAAGAAAGGGTTTGAATGCAATTTAGGGTTTTGTGAAATTGGTGTATGGTTGTGTAATTTATTAGGCTCTTATGGCTTGTTAAAATAAAGTTAGTAGCTAGTTGTTAATTGTTAGTTTAAAAATTATGATAATTACGCTAATTTGCTAACTAGCTATTTAAAATTGGTTAAATAATTGGGTTAAAAATGTAATTGTGTTTTTATGACATCATTAACATTATTATGAGTGGTTTAATATCTTAGGTTATGCAAAACCAAGCTTAATTGTTGAATTGTGAATTTTGCATTAAAAGGTGTTAAAAATTGATATTTTTGCAAACTAGGATTTTGGAATTTATGCAAATTGATGAGAATAAATTATAGGAATGGTTTATATGACTTTGTTATGATATTTAGTGAATATTGTGGATGCTAGGTTCGTTTATACATCGAGTTTTGTACTAAAACGGTGATTTGTGCGTGTAACATTTTCAAAAATATAAAATATTAATTTTGGGAATTTTTATAATTTAATAGTATTTTATTGATTATTTTAATATTAAATCTATATTTAAATGCAAATAAATGGAGAAAAATTACGGAAAATTTGGAAAATTCTAAAATAGGATAAATTAGTGAATTATGACATTTTTAAGTTGTTGTGATCATTTTGACACTAATTTAGTGCTAATCGCGATTAAAATCGCTAATCGGGTTTTTCGGCAATTTTGTGCAAAACTTGCACATATCACATATTCTACACTTGTACACTTTTGTTGCCATGGATTCATTTGGGTTTACTATTCTTATGAGAAGGTTTGGATTTAAAAGGGAATAAGAAAAGAAAAGAATGAGAAATTGGAGTGAGGGTAGGTGAGAGAGAAGCATGGGGCACCCTTGACCTTTTGACTTGGCACCCTTGGCCATTCCTCTCCCTCTCATTTCTCTCCCTCTTCCTCTAGCTGCTGCTGCCCTTCCTCATCTTCCCTCCCCTCTTCAAGCCATGAAATCACCTCTTAAACATCACAAAAATCCCATGTCGGTTTCATTAAAAAGATGCGTGAGCCCGAGATCTACAAGATGGACCTAGAAAGCTTGGATTGTGACCACTTGGGGCAACTCAAGAAAGTTCTTGAGTTGCCAATCAAGGTAATTTCTGAACCATTGTCTTAGTTTTACCTTTACATTTACCCCTATGCAAGTTTAGAATCGATATCGGGTGAATTTGTGGACTTGGTGAAAACTAGTTAGGGTTTGAGGGATTTGTGAGTTGTGATGGGTAATTTGAGTTCAGTGGAGATTGTATGAGCACCCTAGAGCTAGAAACCCAGCCCAATCCCATTGGAAACCAAGAATACGGAATTTCGGGACTTTATGTCGGTTTGTGTGTGCAGGGAAAATCTGGAGTATACTGGAACATTTCTAGGCAAATTCAACAATACCAGAGACCCACATTAGACCCCAGGAGACCACCCTAGGGAGACGACCACCTAACTCCCTAGTGGGGCCGGCCAGGCCGGCCAAACAGTAGATGTGGCTGGCCCCCCTATGATGAAAACTCCCCATTTTGCTTCTGTACCTCATATTTACCCTGCATAGCACCCTGGAGTTGTTGATTTGATCTAGTTTGGCCTGAGATGAAATCTGGGATCATTTTCTCAAGTTGCAGCTTTGAATTTGGATTTGGTTTTGCGTATTTTGAATTCCAGATTTTGGTATTATTGTGTTATCTCGATCGTGTGACATTTGCACGTCTATATCGAGTGATTTCGAGTTGTTTTGCGAAGGCTAACCGTAGGTTCTAACCTATAAGCCTTTTGGCGTGTCGTATCGGTGTGTTGTGTGTCGTTTCAAGTATTGAATTGGTTTTGATGCGATGCGATACGTGTGATGTGTGTAGGTACACCGCGACGATCCGAGACGATGCGGAAGATGACGGAGACATCGACACCGACACGCAGGATTCAGGTGAGTAGATTATATCTACAGGGGGAAGTCGGGTGGATGGTGTATAGCACCCCCGCAGTCCGTAGATAGTTTATTATGCAGTTATTGTGATTATAGGTGTACTATGGATAGTTAGGGTTAGCAGTGACTAGTGTAGTCATAGTCGCGAACCCTAGGATAGAATTACACCTATACACACATACCCTTGTATATCACTTATACTGCACTGTGTTTGATCTTATGGGATGACTTTGGAGATGAGTCGATGATGTGGGCTTGGTGCCCTGGGATCGGTGATTTGATACGATTCACATGTGGGATTTGACTTGTGATTCTTGCGGCTTGGGATATGTGTTTACCCCCGCATGCATACTTCTCTGATGGTATCGACTTGTACTAGACATAGAGTAGTACCCCCAGACTATATGATCTAATGATACTGATACCTGTTATGTGACGAGATAGTGAGTTGTTGACCCCTACCCAGCTATGGGAATGCCGTACGATGATTTACCGTACGAGCCGATATTGATGATAGATCCGCACTCATAAGTTGAGGATATCCTACGATATGACATTGAGGCGGGATCACCGACTACATATCTTTATATATATATGCATTGACTCAGATTTAGGTGGTTTCTACACCTACCCCTCCTGATTGACCGGATACTTAGATGTAGTGTGCATAGTAGATACTTCACTGTGGTGTTGACTGTTAGATATCTGCTTTTTTCATGCTACTCGCATTGCTGGCATATGTTCATTGTTATGCTATTATCATGCTGTTAGGACACCAGCACCATTATCGATGATGCGTATGTTTCACGTACACTATTTGCCGGCTCACACACTTCATCATCGATAATTGCCATGCCACTACACTGTAGTACTATTGCATTCATGATATGATTACTGCTTGGCATATTGTACACATGTACCTGTACACAAACATAGATGATTCATACTCGATTGAGATTGAGAACTGCAAGATATTCCATGTTACATGGTTTCCGATATGATTACCCTTCCTTGCATGTCGCATACATCATGGATTGATTACATAGCACATTGCATTGGATTTACTTCTTGATATGGATTCTTATGTGATTTCTGATTTTGAGGACCGTGGGATTATTTAATAAAAGATGTTCTTTTATGAAAAACCCGGTGCCTCGTGATATGATATTTGGTGCGTCCACCACGCGTTTTCTCGGTGCTGAGACGTGTGCTTGAAACCCGATTCGAGGAGGTGATGTACCGTTTGCGGGTTCGTGGTGGGCCCGGTATGGTTCCCCTCGGCGAGATGATCGATGGGTTATGCCGATTGAGCCTGGAGGCGGGCGAGTACCTACCGGTGATTGTATTTGAGCTCGGCAGATGTCCGGGGGATACCGCCTGGAGCTGAGAGATGGGCGTACTGCCGGGGGCCGACGGGCCGATACCGCAGACGGAGCCCAGAGATGGACATGGGTTGACTCGTACTGCCGGGGGCCGAGGGCCGATACCGCAGACGGAGCCCCATATGGATGAGGATTTACGTGTCGATGCTTGGCACGGGTTTCATGATGGGTTTTCCATGATCTTTTTTATATCCTCACATTGCATACATGATGCTTGCTGTCAGTGGGTGACAGGTGGACAGGTTCCACAGATATACAGATATGGATCATATACAGACTGGATTTACACTTATCTTACACCAATATTAGTGGTATGGGACGCTAATATATGTGTATTGATATCTTTGATATTTCACCATATTTACTTCATGCAGACATACCTTATATTGATGACATGTTTTTACCTGAGTACCTGGCACTACATACATGATTAGATGTTACCTTGCCACCTTATCACACTCAGATGTACTCTTGTGGATTATATTACTGATCGTTGACTTAGGTTTATGTCTTGCATTCGGTTTCTGCTTGTAGATGTTTCTATTCACGAGTTGGCAACTCACCCCCGTTGTGCCACAGTTCTTGCAGGCTTTGCCGTACAGGTTCTATTGCGGCATTTCTGGCACACTACCTTCTTGCGGGTGATTTGCTTTGGTAGGTGGATTCTTTCGTATCAGGAATCACCTTTATATTTATTTATTTCTTTGTATCTAGAAATTGTCCATCAACCAAAACTTGTATATTCTTTCAGACTCAGAGACAGTGTTGTATTATTCGACCTTAGAGTCGCGCTTAGTAGTATTGCGGTTTTCTTGCTACTTTTGAGCTTTCTTTTCGTTTGATCCTCGCCACTTGGCGTTGTATATTATCATATCATTGTGTGGTTGTGACCGTCGATTGACGAAGAGCTAGCTCCCGCTTGGGGATGCCTTTATCATTACATTTATATTGTATCCATGTTGTACCCCATTCGGGGCCCGTTTTACAAAAGAAACTCTGCCGAAATTTTTAGAAAAGACTGTACTATTTTCAAATGCACATTCGGCTTAGTTATTTAAAAACCTTGATTTCAAACATGTTTTTTCTTCACTTCTTTAAACCAGTTTTCTTTACTTATTCTTCAAAATGGTTTTAGATTTCTGGGCTTTTGGCTTACTTGGATCAGATGGAGTCCTATAGGCTTCATATGTTTCAAGGGCCAGTCACGTGCTTTTTCGGGTCGTGACAGTGCGTGCTAGATTTTCGGAAAAATGACTTTTTAAGTGAAATTGGGGTTTTTGTGAATTTTAAGCTATTTTATATTATAATTAGTGCTTGTAATTGTACAAATGAGTGTGTTGGGAGTTTTCTCGATGGTTTGGCGTTTGTACGCCGACGTCGAGGGTTTTTGGGTCGATTTGCGAAAGCAACCATAGGTTTTGACCTATGTGGGATTCGTGCGTCGTTTTGGTCATGAGTCGGATTTTAATGCGGTATGGTGCGTTATGATATGTAGGTACCCCATGTGGACTTCGAGACGACAAGCAAGCGCGTGGCGACGTCGGCACCGGCGAACGAGGACCAGGGGAGTAGATTTATATCTACGGGGAGAAGTCGGGTGGATGGCGTATAGCACCCCCGCAGTCCGTGGTGGTGTATACGGATGCGTATACACACCAACAATTTATTATATGTTATTTGGGATTAATAACGATGTTTAGGATGGATATTGGTGTGTTGGATTATTTTAGTGTTGCGAACCCTAGGGTAGTGTTGCACTACACATACACACCTACATACTTGCATACATTCCTATTTATATGTGCTCATGGGATTCTTTATAGTTATGTGATCACATGGGTATGGGACTATGTGTTCACATACGGATTTGAGGATGATACTTGGGATTGAGCTGAGTCGATGAGATTTGTTTTGTGGTTATGATATCGGTGATATGGCAGGATTCGTACTTAAGGTACGCCCTGGTGTTATAGCGGATCTTGGGGCGGCGATACGGGTGAATAGTGTTATAAATAAAATGGTCGACATGTGATCGTGATATGAGGCATGATATGCTAGGATATTGATATTAGGCCGTATCGGGCGATGTATACCCTTGATGATGCTATGTGCTGACGGTATCGGTTTGTACAAGATTGTCGATCTGTAGTCAGATCATGAGTATATTGAGGATATTAGTATTGTACTAGACATAGGTCAGTACCCTAGACTATGATCTTGAATAAAGAGGATACCAGAGGAATGGTGTGAGGAATATGATATTGACCCGTACCCAGATTTGGGGATGTCGTACGACGGATTTACGTACGAGCTATATCTTGATGATTGATTCGCACTCTTGACTTGGGATGGCTGATTGTAGATATGGTATCGGATATGATATTATTGAGGCGGGATCACCGACTAATATATATACAGGTATGTATATGGATCGACTCAGATGTTAGGCGGTTTCCTTACCTGTAGTCCAGCTTGTTAGCTTAGCCCTTTAGTTTAGTTTAGTTGTTAGATTAGATTCGATCCTTACCTATTTCAAAAACTAACGAATCGTGGGTATTTTAAAAGACAGCCCAAGGGATCCTACGGATATTTCAAAAGACGTATCTTTTCATAAAAACACCATAGCCCCTATTTTCAAAACCCCATGATTCGTGTTATTTCAAAAGGCACCATTTGTAGAACTTATATTAGATTAATGCAGGTTAGTTACAATTGCGTCTAGTATTCAGCTCCCGCTTATTATTGTGGTTCGCTTCGCATCGCATACTTATGTTATAATTTCTTATTGCAATGTTGATATCATATTGTTAGGACACCAGCACCATTACCGATGATGCGTATGTACCACGTACACTTACTTGCCGGCTCACACACATCTTCATCGGTAATTGCCATGTCACGTACACCTTAGAAAATATTATTGCTTGACTTAGCTTGTTAGTTAGTAATTTGACATGATATTAGTGTGCCTGCCTTATATGCCAGCTTAACATTGTAGTTAGTACTTGTCACTTCATGCATACTGTTATTCATTGTTATGCCTATATTCATGGTTTTTACATGCTATTGATGATTTGGATTCGGATTTCCATGAAATTTTCTGGATTTGGGGGGAAAACCGCAAAACTTATATAAACTAATTTCTCTCTTTTTAAATAAAAAGTGCGGTTTTTCTCATGATGTATGAGTCGTCCACCATGAGTTTGCTGATGGATTTCGAGACCCGATTCGAGGAGACGGATGAACCGTTTCGGGTACATGGTGGACCCGGTAAGGTACCCCAGGGCAAGAAGCGCGTGATGATGACGATGTGAGCCTGGCAGGGGAGAACTACCTACCGGTGATTTTACCCGACGCGTCGGATATCCGGAGGATACCGTCGTGGTCTTGAGATGGATGGTAGGGGCCGGTCTGGACTGACGGCGCCCTAGATATTGTGATTGAGACATTGAGATTTCGAGATATTGAGGTACAGAGACTGTGATACAGAGATATCGAGATATTGGGATTACGTTTTGTGCCGATGCTAGGCACTGTTTTATGCCGATTTCATTATGATACCTCATTTTAAAAATACAAAGGAAATCTCACTAAATTATGAAAACGGTTCTTCATTTACATGTATTCTGTTTTCATGCATTCATACCTCATTCATATGATATATTGCTACTTGAGGCACTGACACGGGCACATGAGATTACACTCGGGTTAGATATTTACCCTAGCCTTGTTATAGGCTACGTGTTATTCATATATTTAAGGATATATTATGATCATTGACCTAGGTTGCGTTATTTATGCGATTTCTCTGCGTAGATATTTTTCTATTCACGAGTTGGCAACTCACCCCCGTTGTGCCCCAGTTTCTTGCAGGTTTGCCGTACAGGTTTCTTTACGGCTTGCGGGCATAGTTTCCTTCGGGTGATTTGCTAGTAGGTGGGTTTACTTGTATCGTACCCCCATTTTATATCTTGTATATTATTATTCTGTTGTATCTAGAAGTTTCATCAACCAAACATGTATTTATTTGAGATAGAGACCAGTGATGTTTATTCTTTCGACCTTAGAGTCGCGCGTTGTATTTCTGTGGTTTTCTTATGGTTTTTGTGTTTCCTTTTGAATTTTGATCCTCGCCCTTGGCGTTGTATATTATATTGCTTGTGTGGTTGTGACCGTCGATTGACGAAGAGCTAGCTCCCGCTTGGGGATGCCTTTTTATTGATTTCGTATACTATTCATGTTGTATCCCATTTGGGGGCCAGTATTTACAAAGGAGACTCTGCCGAAATTTTCGGGAAATTTTTGATGTTTTTAAAACCGCCTAATTCGGCTTATGCTATTGAAACTACTTGCTTTAAGTTGGTTTTTCCTGCACTCTACATCTTTCTTGGTTTGGATTTCTGGGTTTTCGGTTTACTTAGATTACGTACGCCTCGAGATGTTCGTAGTTTAAGTGCCGGTCATGTTCCGTACTTTCGGGTCGTGACATTTAGGAGGTATCATCTTTATCCTATTTGGAGAATCCTTGTGATAACAGGAGATTGACCGTGTGTAGTATAGGAAACTCTTTTCCTATCAAGAGTATGTTGTCCACGTACTCTACGAGGATCACCACCTTACTCTCTACTACCCTTTTTGTATATACAAGGTTCATCTACCATTTTGATGAAGTCAAACACTTTGACTACCACTTCAAAAATCAGACGTTCCAACTCTGTGATGCCTGCTTTATTCTGTAAAGCATCTTGCACACGTTTCCGCGGCTCCCACTGTCCACGAAGCCCTCTTGCTGTGTACTTATAGACGCTCTCTTCTAAAACATCATTTTAGAAAAGCAGTCATGACACCTAACCACCAGATATCGTAGTCATGGTATGTAGCAATGGCAAGTAGGATCCGGATGGACTTAAGCATAGCAACTGGAAAAGGTTTCATCATTATCCACGCCTGGTCGATGATGAAAACCTTTAACAAGTCTAGCTTGAAAATCTCAACTTTTCCATCTACACCAAGTAATTTTCTCAAGATATACTTGCTCCTGATGGGGATTTAACCCTTCAAATATAGCAACCAAAGTCTATACTTTGTTGGTGTACATGGATTCCATTTCAGATCGCTAAGCATCCAGCCATTCTTACAGAGTCCCTACTCTTGATGGCCTGGTCGAAACTAGTTGGGTCATCATCTCATGATGCATTCCTCGCTCCCACTGTCATCGAGAAACCAAATTATCTCTCAGGCGGATGAGGAACCCTGCTAGATCGGCGGAGAGGCTGAGGTTCGTCGGGGACTATTGAATCCTTTGGTTCTGTCAAATCATTAGCTGTAGTTTGTATAGCTGAAACTTTTCCAGTTCTACAGAACTGACCTTGCCTCGATCTTGTCCGGATTTTGCTTTTGACATAGGCCGGACAATCCCAAATCTTAACTTACTTAAGAGATAGGCTCTTCCCATACCATATCTTATATGGAGTGGTAGGCACTGATTCGATTCGAATCCAATTCAATAGGTATGCAAATTCTCAAGTGCACAACCCCAAAAGGAAATAGGTAACTCAGTAGTACTCATCATAGAGCACACCATATCTAATATGGTGTGATTGCTCCGCCCCGATACACCGTTGTGCTGTGGTGTATTCAAAGGAGTAACACCGAGAGAGAATCTCATTCTCCTTTAGAATAGTCCAAGAATTCCATGCACAAGTATTCTTCTCCCTGATCTTATCATAGGACATAATACTTATACCCGGTTTTTGGTTCTCTACTTCTAACTTATATTCTGTGAATATCTCAAAAACTTCGGACTTATGTTTCAACAGGAACATATGGCTGAATCTTGAGAGATCATCAGAGAATGTAATGAAGTACAAAGAACCGGTCCTGGCATGTGTAGACAGGGGACCTTGCATACATCACTATGTATCAGTCCCAAGAGTTCACTAACTCTTTCTCTGTTTCCAATAAACAGAGCTATGGTCATCTAATCTTTGTGACATGACTGGCAAGTTTCTTAAGATGTAAATTCAAACTAATTTAAATATGCATCTAAATGTAACTTCAGCCAGTCGGGTCGCATTGATATGACCTATTCTACAATGCCTCAAGAAAGATTCGTTCATTTCTGAACTCTTCCTCTTGTGTGTGTTACGTATATTAGGAAACTGTAGTTTGATTTAGAACGTCAATGCTTTTAGATAACGTGCCTGAATCGATCAACTTTTGAAATGTTCAAAACAATATTCAACAATACAAAATTATATCCTTCTTTAATAAATAAAGAGATTGATATGATTTTGTATATCAGGTTCGTTATCTAATAGCATTTGTTCAGAATCAATGTATTGGTAATACAGGGTGTCAGTGACCAACAGACTTGGCTGCAACACTTGCACCGTTTTCTGTCTCATGAAACTTATCACCCGTTCTCAGTTTTTCTACCTTTTTGTAGCCCTATGTAACGGCTTACATATCTGGGATCCTGATCCGGTATCATATACCCAGGATTCAGAGGATACTGAGAAACAGTTCTTTGTAATGAACACACCCGAAGGAGATGCATCATATGCACTTTCTTCGTTTGGGCGGCATAGGAATTCTGGTATTCCCCTATTTCCTGCTCTGTCTTATAACAATTATAAGTCGCACGGACCTAATTACTGTAAACCTCGTTTTCCCAGAGGCGTAATCCCGTTGACACCTTTCTAGACACCTACTTGATCGGCTAATTGCAAAGTGCAAAACTCTCCTAGGAGTAACAATTACTCGCAGTGGGTATCGGGATCCAACTATCACATAGAAGGTATGCAATCTCATTGCAAATTTCAACACTTGAAACTCCCGATAGTGGTTTTTACCCCTAGCACCTATGACCTTAACTATGGTCAACAAATCATAAGTACTAGTCAAGTTCTACCCGTCATTTCATGATTAATTAGACCCACCCACATGACCCTTAACTAAGGTCAACAAAGTCACGCGACTGTCCTAACTAATCGCATCATATGCGGTGTAGGAAGACATCACTTAGCTACCGTACACTGTGCCTTGACTATGGTCAACAAACACAGCACGAATACTAAGTACTCTACTTCCTAAAATGACGGAGGGTTGCGAATGGTTTTTAATAAAACCGTTAACGCTTTGAACTTGATCTCGTTGCGGAATTAAATGGTTTTTAAATGGAATGTTTTTTAGGCTTTTCTAGTTTTGCTAAAGGGGTCACTCCGGTGAAGGGATCGTCGGCCCTTTCCTCATTGAATAAGGTGCAGGATATATCATATATACCGCTGTGCAAAGCAAAAACTATAGAAGCAATCAAAAGACAAACCGAGGGTTATCGCATCTGCCAGTTATTGCTAAAGGAGTCACTCCCGGTGAAGGGATCTCGGTCCTTTCCTTATCGAATAAGGTGCAGGATGTTCTACAAGGAACACCGCGATGCAAAGTAAGAACTGTAGCTACCTGTTTTTATTTTTGAAATTTGATTCCACAACATCTTTTAGATTTATTTTCTTTCATTAATCTCATTAATGAATGTCCCATCATTAAAGTACACATAAACATCACAGATAAATATAACGTACGCTTATGCCATCCGCATTCGCCTCGATGTCCCGTCTGCACCGTTAGGTTAGGTAACTAACGCTAGAGCGAGGCAGGGCTAGCGCGGGTGTAAAACATAAGCAACGTCTATATAATATATCATATATACTATATACAATATCTATCTGAACAAATCACATGATCACATCACAGATAACGCAGCAGAAAATATCATATGAAATATTGGATATTCTAGGACGTCCGTGTTTTGATTTGAGCCTGTATAGAAAAGAAAGTGTAAAACTACAACAGTTGGAATCCGCAACCTTTTTAGACATCGTATGCCTAACCATCTGAATTCCCTAGACATCACATGCCTAACAATTATAAACCCCGCATTTTAGTCTCATTATCGAAAACTCTTTTCAATATCAAGTCGGGCAATTCAACAAGATTCCCGACATTTTGATCGAATGCTCGTCGCAAACTTTAGTAGGCGGCCGCACCTCCGATGCCGTCGACGAAGTGCACCAAGGCGGAACACCGCTGCCGCGAGCACCCGAACGGATGCTTTCGGCAACGGGGTTCTCCTACAGTCATTTGGTCGGGGCTTATGGGGTGTGGCTGTCTATTAAGTTTACCCGGCGAATATCCGCGTACGCTACGTGATTGTGACGGACTTTTGATCGCATCAAAATTCCGTGGAAACCGATCAAGTGAGACTAAAGTGCTAGATTTATAACATTCATTCAGTTATCTCATAACTACTTGTGGATTCTAAATATTGTATCACATTCCAGATAAAATAGAAAATG